>CM053980.1:13053357-13720185 GCA_028641955.1 Protonibea diacanthus
AGAGGCGGCAGAGTTTCATTCACCAGTGCACAAGCCTCCTTCACACTACGTGAACTGGACGGGCTCGGGATTTCTTGTCCAGGTTGTTGTTGATTTTCCACTGGTCGGGTTCCCACCACGTTGCACAGCTCTTCTTCACTATGATGCTCACAGCACACCTGAGACCTCAGCTATGAACAAAAGGTTTGCAGGTTTATGCACCAAATATTTCAGTAGTTTATTCACTATGAATCAGTTCAAACAAACACGCGATCAAAGTTGATATGTTGGTCTGAAAACTGCTCATGACAGTGAATGGGCTGTCATCATTGTCCCAGACTGAGTTTGGATTCAGAGTCCAGACAGTTGTGTGTGTGTGTGTGGACTCACAGGGCAGTACCAGGTGAACAACGGCAATATCTCACATACACAGCCCAGTGCTGATAGGATCCCCGGAAGATTTCTATCAAGTCCCCAGGCTGTGGTTTCTCATCATGCTTGGATTAGAACAGAGAGAGAATAAAACTGTTTGCAACAGACTGAGTTTAGCAACAACTGCAGCACATTTGACCTAACCAAACTGACATAATCAGGGTCAAAGAAGACTTAGAACAAATGACCTGAAATATAACACCCAATTCGACACAGCCTGTTCACCGTGCTGCTGTGTCAAGTGACTCAAAAGACGGCCTGCTGTCATACCAGCAGACCACAGAGCAGCTTCTTTCCTCAGGCTGAGACGTCTCAATTCATACTCAACACTCCATCTTTAGTTGTTTATTTCTGACTAATGATTTATTTATCCATTTAAATAACTGAGCATTTCATGATACTACCAAAATATTCAAATACAGATTAAGAGATAGTTCACTAACCAGTGTGGGGGCTATGTCCAGGTTTGTTTGTGTCAACTTTGAAAGGTTTCACTTTCAAGATTATTTTTAGCACCTGTGGGAACATATTTTAAAGATCTAAATTAGGACACAGCATGAAAAGAAAAATGAAACTTAAAGTTGAGCTTTGAAAAAATAGGTGGACATTGTCGTGGAAAAGATTTTAAGCTGTGGCGTACTGATTTCGTTTCATTTAATCTAGGGATGAGTTACGCGGATATTCCTAAATCACTCTGCGGTCAGACACTCAATCCTTTAAGTGCTTTTTCGGCCGGCCTGATGTTGCGTTCAAGACCACTCGAGGTAACCGAGGTCATAGTGTACACGCTACAGGTTAAGTCGGAGGAGAAAACTAAGTGTGGCATATTGTCACTATCCGCTGAACACTGAAAACCCATGCAGCAGCAAGTTATGCTTATTTTAAAGAAGGTGAATACACACACACACACACACACCCTCGCCCCGGCCGAAAAAAAGTTCATGCTCAGGATTTTTTTAACTTTAAGCCCTCGAATTGTCATCGACATCACACACCTCAATTAATGTAGTTAAATGTTAAAAACAGTCCGTGGTCTTACGTTTTATCAAAGAACCTCCACAAGTCGTTTAAATGTCAGAGTCGACAGCAAAGTTCAGCTGACAGAGATTTGGACTTGGAAAATGAAAGCATCCGCCCAACGTCCAAGTGTATGCTCCACCACCGTGACTGACGCCATCCGTGGGTAACGTACAGGCTGATGTTCGCCTCCTTAACTGCCATTGGCAGTGGCCGATGATTATATGTTGATTTACATGTCCATGGCCGCCTTAACTTCCAATGTTAGGCCTCCGCTGAGAGCTTTTGTAGTTCTCACCCCTCGATTTATATAGTCTCATTTAAAAAGTGTAACATCTAGGTAATCTACATCACAAAATGAATTAGTTTCTTTCGAGACATACGACAGTGAGATTTCCTTTGAGCCAGAAAACACCATAATATTGTTATTAACATACCACTGAGCCCACTTGAGTATAAACACAAGACACTTTATTTACCAACCACGCACAGCAACCTATGGTGATAACAAAACCAAAATGTGTGAAAGTATGATTTACAACGATATTATTATGAAAAACATCACCATCACCAAACACTGATTTAATCTTTCCTAATTCTCACCTCATGCAAACAAAACACACTCCCTGCTGCTGGTGAATAACAGAGCTATTCTCTGGGCAATACACTCTCCGTTACTGAGTTTATGTCTGAAATGCATTTTTGAGAAAAATCTTCTCTGCTGTTTATATTGGCGTTCCGATGCTGACACGTCAGCATCTTTATTTTGACAGGACCCCGGTCCCATTTCCGCCCCGAAAGCACGCACTTTTGTGTCGATATTGTTTCCCCAGCAGCGTGGGGTCACTCCTAATTTGGATCAATCAGCAGCCACGTAACGTGCGATTAGAGTGATTGACAGAAAACCTGACAAGTTACAAAACAATATGACCTTTTCAGCTCATCATGAACCTGAAGCGGCCCTGATAATAACGTGAAGAAGAAGCGCCACTAGAGGTCGTCAGTGACGTCAGCTTCGTATGACGGTTTGCCTTTTTTGTACCGACGAAGAAGTCCTAACTTCCGGCTTCGGGGCGCCCTTTCGCTGTATTTGTGTCCTGACACTGGACAGACATAACAACAGATATAACAACACAACGCTTCGTACTCGGTCACCTCGAAGCCCCGCAGACGAGAGGAGGGTTTGATGAGACGCTTTAATGTTAAAGGACCAAACGATGTCTGTGGTGTTTAACGGGAGTCCGCTGAAAGCGATGCAGAGCTCACACACTCACACACCGCAGACTGCCCTGAGGTGAGTGCTGACTGACAGAACAACTACATTCAGACTAAAAACTCAGTGAACACGTCTTTTATCTTGTGTTTGAGTGGACTGGACAAATATGAACAGTGCTACCGTGTTCAACACAGCCAGCTCATGTTGAAAGTTAGTGGATTAACAATAGACGTCAGGGCTACACTGAGTACTTTATAGTTAATCGATTATTCATGTGCTCCATTAAAGGTTAGACAAAGATATTATGCTCATGACAGTCTTTATTTGTGCTGACCAACACACTTCATACTTTCAATCAGAGCAAAGCTAGTATTTGTAAGGAAATGTTTTGCATTTTCTTTAGTTTGCCAAGATTTAAATGTATGAATCAGATTTTAAAAATAAATAATATTTTAGGGCTTCAGTGCAACTAAAGGTTTTTCACATTTATTTATTTATTATTTTTTCTTAAGCTATAATAATAAAACCACAATCCACAATATGTGCTTTTGTGGTAATGCAAAAATGCCTGACATTATCTAGTTTCAGCTTCTTAATTGTGAGGATTTGCTGTTTGTCTTATGTGATAGTAAACCCGCATTTGATAAGCTGGATACAGCATGTGTCAGTTTGATAAATGATTCCAAACTGTTGGTGATTTCCTGGTGATCAACTATTGATATTTATTGCTTTAGTGCAAATATATTTCATGCCAAATGACCATTTTTTTCAAAGACATTGTGCAACAATTAGTTAAATACTCTTTGAAAGAAAGTTAATCTGCAACTATTGAAATATTAAACAAAATATATTTGCTGCTTTACTTTCCTCATATATCATGTAAGACTAAACAACAGATATATATCGATCTCCTCCTTGTTAGTAGTGGCGTATAAATAGATCTTTATGGGTACACACACGTACAGGTACACACCCTCTGTGAATTCCCTTTCCTCATTCATTTTCTGCTCCTGCTAAACTTCACCCATCATTTTCTCATGTCTCCCCTTCTCCTCTAGTGCCCAGGAACTGTCCCAGGAGATCAAGTCCTTCATCAAAGGCGTTGACACGGTTCAGGGCAGAAAGCTCAGTGTCCGGGAGCACGCACGTTGTGCTGTGCGTCTGCTGCGATCGGTCCCGGCCTGCCGGGGAGCGGTCCTGGAGCATCTGAGGGGCGTTTACGATGAACACGTCTCCGCCTTCCTGCACAACCTGGAGACAGAAGGTGATGCCAGCTCCATGGTCAGCTCCAACCTGGAGGACATCATACAGGTGACAAACATAGGACATCTAATAAATTCAGTATTCTATTTAAAATCATGAAGTGATGTAAATATTGAAAAGGTAATTAAGATTTGAACATTACAGGACATTTTCTTTAACTATTTTGATGATGATTACGTTTATAATCATCTTTCAAGCAGAAATGCTAGATATTTGCTTCTCAGCTGTGAGGATTTGTTTGCTTTTTTGGCACATGTGATAACATACCTGAATATCTTTGAGTTTTAGGCAAACAGAAGTGATTTGAAGATGTCACCTATAATATTTTTTGCCTTGAACTAAATTAAAACTTTTGGTATTTCTTCCATGCAAGTTTTCTATTCTGGAAAGACATCAAAACCAAGATACACATTTGAGATTGCTTGTCTTTGTGTGTTCATAAAAACATGATAATGGTTGGGAAGTTCCAAGAAAATGGTATTAAAAATTTCTCTTTGTCTGTAGGAGGTTCATGGCGTGCTGTCAGAGTTCATCCGTCTCAACCCTCGGGCCTGGGCCCCTCTGGTATCCGCCTGGGCTGTGGACTTGTTGGGCCAGCTGAGCAGCAAGCATGCCGGCCGCAGGGTGGCCCCTCACTCTTCCAGCCTCAATGAGCTGCTCCAGCTCTGGATGTCCTGCGCTGCCACTCGGTCACTCATGGAGGCCTACTCCCAGTGTTTGGCCGCCATGCTGGCCTGGTGCCCTGACGCCTGTGTGGATGCGTTGTTGGACACCTCAGTCCAACACTCCCCGCATTTTGATTGGGTGGTCGCTCACATCGGCTCTGCCTTTCCGGGTACTATTATCAGCAGAGTCTTGGCATGTGGACTCAAGGACTTTTGCTCCCATGGCGCTAAGGACCAAGGGCTGATGGTGATGGGAGTGGATAAAGGCAGCAGAGTGCCAAAGATTGGCTCAGTGGTGGGAATCCTTGGACATCTTGCAGCACATCACTCAGACAGCATCAGGAAGGAGCTGCTCAGGATGTTTCAGGAAAGCCTGACTCCGTCAAGCCCTCTATCACCCACTTCGTCCTCAACATCTTGGGAGAGTTCCCCTCAACTGCGTCGTGCCGCGGTGCCGTTTCTGCTGCAGCTTGCTGCAATGTCCCCCAACCTCTTTGGTGCAGTGTCTGCAGAGCTGGTAGAGCTGCTGCGCCCTCCTGTCCTGCTCCAACTGCAGGCCCTGCTGCAGGGCCTCCCCAGAGAGGAACTGGATAACATGCTGGGGCTGGCTGTTCACCTTATTAGCCAGAGCCCCTCAGGAGGTGCTCGGGTTCTCCGTTTTCTGGCAGACACAGCAACCCCAGCCTCGGTCATCATCTCCGGCCCTACACCCTCCCCTCATGAGGGAGTCAGAGAAGGCTGCGATCGTCTCCTCCAGATGCTGCTTCTTCATCTCCACAAACTGGTCTTCAACCGCACAGATGGAGTTGAGGTCAACCCCCATCACTCTGCTCCCTCTCAGCCCCAGAGGGTTATCCCCTTCTTAGAGGAGCTACAGTCTCACATAGGTGAGCTCTGTGCCGAGACGCTGCGACTGGAGAGGAAGCGTCACCTCTGGCTGCACCAGTTGCTGTGCCTGCTGTCTGTGTATGGTGGTCCCAGCGTGGCCACTGAGGCCTTCTGCCAGCTACTCACCCAGGCCCGCAACCCGGAGGAGCTGGCTCTGGCCTGGCAGCTCCACACCACACTGTCCTCTTGCATGGCGGGGCTCATTCCTGCCGCTGTAGCTCGCTGTGTGGCCCAGATCCATACACACACTCTGGGGCCCCGGCAGCTGAGGCAGCTGCTGCTTAACCTAGCAGCAGCCATCCAGAGTCAGGATGAGGAGAGAAGAGGAGCAGCAGGTGTTCAGTCCTCCATGGCCATCCAGGTGGGCTCAGCAGTCTCGGGGCACCTCCATGATTTTGGCCCGCTCCTTCTCCACGGTGACCCAGCTGTATCTCACGCTGCTGTGCGCCTCCTATCCTGTAGCCCACTCCCTCGCACCTCCTCCCCAGCACACCTGCTCCTCCTCTCCCGTGCTGCCGTCACTCATTTCTTTCTGGCGCTGCGGAGAAGAGGTGAAGGGGGAAAGGTGGGGAGAGATGCAGGACAAGCAGGCGAGGCGGTGAACTGTTCGGTCCTGCTCCTGTCCCGTTTCGCAGCCTATTCTCCGCTCACTCTCAAGGCAGTACTTCAGCAGCTGGTTGAGGGAGCGCTACATAAAGGCAATGCTGACCTGTTTGGAGGGCAGCTCGCAGACATGTCTGGTGCCCCTCTGACTTCCCCATCTGTGTCCCCTGACATCGGAGCCTCTTTGCTAGATATCAACTGTCGGTTCGGCACCACCGTCAACTTTTCTGGCAGTGTGTGGTCTGTGTTTCACGCTGGGGTGATTGGCAAGGGGCTGAAGGTCCGCACTGCCACACAGCTGCCTGACCCATCTGGGGTCATCCAGGTGAGTTGCACAATTTGTGAAGTTATTTTGTATTTTCTGTTTTATGTGCTGCAGCAGAAATGTTTGAAAATGTGTCACCATCACTTTCTTCTCTCTGTAGAACATCCAAACTCTGCTGGCTGTCATCGTCCAGTGTTGCAGTTCCTCTGGTCTCAACGGCTCTATCAATGGTTCACGACCACCATCTGACGCTGACGAGCCGGCACCCATCAACGCAGAGGCAGCCAAGGTTGTTGCAGTCACATTGGTGGAAAACGTCTGTCCGGATGTGGCCAACGGTGAGCTGTCCTGGCCCCCAGAAGAGCACGCCCGCACCACTGTAGAGCGAGACATCCACATCCGGCGTTGCTTTGAGGCCCACCCGGTGCTCTTCCCTCTGCTTCAGGTGGTGGCAGCTGGACGTCCGGCTCTCTGCTACTGCTCAGCTGTGCTCAGAGGGCTCCTGGCCACTCTGCTGTCCCACTGGGAGGCGTCCCGCGAGATGTTGTCCACAGACTCCCCGTGGCACCTCCAGGCCTCCTGCCTCCTGGTGTCCTGCATGGGAGAGGGCCAGCTCCTGCCTCCCGTGCTTGCCAATGTCCACGAAGCCTTCCCCCACCTCACTCCCTTCGAGGTGAGGCTGCTGCTCCTGGCTGTGTGGGAGTACATGAGGGGCAATGGCCCAATGCCCCAGAAGTTTATCTTCAGCTCAGAGAAGGGCCTCTTCTGCAGGGATTTCTCACGGGATGGTGATGTTGCAAGATACGTGGCACCGATTCACAGCGTCCTGCATAAAAACATAGATCGACTGGGACACCTGTGCTGGCGGTTCCAGCTCTAGTGGGGAGCAAACTGTGAGGAGCAGATAATGGGGAATAAACAGACTATAAAATGATGGAATACTGTGTTACATTGCTCCAAGAGTGGACTGCAAAGTTGCTATCACTATACTTTGGTTTCATACAAGTATAACTGTGCGCGTGTGTTTACCTTTTGTACCATATTTTTAGACTTCATACATTTGTAACTGCTCGTTTCAGTGAGATAGACAAGGGGACAAGAGAAATGGCACACATGTAATTTATGTTAATACAGAATTTTCTCCACACAAAACACAGCCTTAATGTGTCATCTCAGATAGAAAATACAACTTAACTCTGCTCAACTGTTTATAGATTGTTTTTGTATGATTTTCAGATTGTCCATGTTCAAAGATTATGACTACAGACATGCCTCGCATTTCTTGTTATATGTGCAGAACTGTTGATTCAACCACTTTACAGAATAAAACTTCATTTGGCCCTGGAACTTGTCTTGAATTGTGCGTCCATGTTGAGGTTAAGATATGTTATCACAGGACTCTCTTTGTGATTAAAGTGATCAAAGTCTTACCATGTGGTTTACATCCTGTAAATCCTCTAAGCCAGTGATTTGCAGCATCTTTTACCTCTTTATACTAACCACAGCAAAATAAACAATTTTTAGAGGTTAAATGAGCTTTGCTTTGGGTTTTAAATCATAATAATTATCCTTCCACCCCTTATGGGAGTCCTAACCCCCAGTTTGTAAACTACTAATAGAAAAAACAAAACAAAACAGTATGTTACAATGTAATCCTATGGAAGCCTACCTAAGTGGTCATGCATTCATACATTTTATTTTCTATGTTTGATCGTGATAATGATGATGATGATAATGATTTCATTTGTTTTTTTGAGATCACGAGTTATTTATGTTGTTATCTTGAAATATGTTGTTATCCCGAGATAACGGGAGAATTCTCTGAGATCTTGATAGGTAGATAAAGAAACTTTGTATTTTCAAGATAAAATAATTAATACAAGATATCGGGAAAACAAAAGGATAGTATATTAAATCATTGCAGGAAACGTCATTCAGTGTCAGAGGAGCAGTCAGCATGGCATGACGTCACGTGTGATAGAAATCTCAGGCCTGTCATATTTGATACATTATTACGAGATCTGAAATTTATTATCTTGGGGAAACTGTCTTGTAATCTCTCTCAGGATAACATTTGCTATTTTAACAGCTTAATTTCATTTGTTTTCTCGGGATTTCATGTTCGGGTAGCATAGGGGAGATGCCATCCTCGTGCCAAAATGTGTACCGACTTCAGGGTTAACTCCATTTTACTTCCCACATCAGTGAAATGACACACAGGAGCTCCAAATTTGACTTTGAGACACAGTAGCCTTGTATTTAATCGTGTGCTGCAACATACACTGTACATTTCTTTCTAACTAAACTTCTCCTGCTAACATGCTCTGTTGCTCCACCATACACACACATCCGTTATCTCAAATTTCTTATTTTGAGATGATGACATGAAAAACTCAAATCTTGAGAAAATAAATGAAATCAACTCATTATCACAAGAACATGGAGGAAATAAATAAATGTATGACCACTTAGGGCTTCCGTATAATCCCAATCTTGGGGTGGCAGTAGCTCAGTCTGTAGGGGATTTGGCTTGGAGGCAAAGTGGTGGGGGGCTGGTTCAAGTCCAGCATGGACCAAAGTATGGAGCATGGACTGGTACTGTAGCTGGAGAGGTGCCAGGTAAGGTCAAGGTAACCCTGAGCAAGGCATCCAGCCCCTAACTGGTCCCAGGATGCCGCTATGTATGGCTGTCCATCACTCCACCTCTCCCACCTCTACTTTTTTCTAATCTAATCCAGTAGCCCTGCCCTTGTTTGTGTTTAAGGGCAAGTAACAATGCTGAATCAACATCTCTTAATACTTACACATACTTCTTAATGCAGCTCCCACACTTTTTCCCTTTGTGGCCCCTTTAAAGTAATGTGATAGATGTCTAAATCACATCTTGTGATTCCCTTATGCATATACAGGTTAGGGACACACTGTTTCTTTTCAAAAATTTAAACATTTAAGTTAAAGTGTATTACAGGGCTGCTTTTTTTGGTTTGTAGTAGACTTATACACGTGTTGCCACAGAGTATGTTCCAGTCAAACAGTAGAGCAAATCCAGGACAAGTGTGTGTGTGTGTGTGTGTGTGTGTGTGTGTGTGTGTGTGTGTGTGTGTGTGTGTGTGTATGCAGCCTGACGATGACGTGTCCGAGCCTGAGAGGATAAATATTCATACCAAGTTCAAAGACATCCTCCATTTATCGCCAAACAAAATTAATCAAAATTTAAATTAAAAAAAAACTGTATTCGGTGTATGTTTTATTTAAATATTTTAAATGAGTTTGTTAGTTTTAAAAATAAAATAAATAAATATTTCCGTCAGTTGAGAGTCTTACTTTTTAACGATCTTTGTTGCGGAGTGAAATGGGCGGGGACTAACGGTAGCATAATCAAGATGGCCACCTTCACTGAGAGGTAAGACAAAGCAGGTCCGCAGTTTCACCGTGAATTTATCACTTATTTGATGTATTATCAGTCTGTGCTGAAAGGCCGGAGACTATCGCTGTGGGCACACACTTAATAAGCGTGTAAACACACCTACAGGTTCACGATTTAACGGCCGGCAGCGGGATAAAAATGACAGTAGAAAAGTCGAGATCCTCTCAATTGAATTAGCGGCTTGACAGGCTGACTGTACCGTTGTCAGCAAGGTTAGCACGATATCCTGATCCCCAGAGGTAATAACGACTCCAATGCTGTCAGACAACCAGCTGTTAGCCCGTCTGTGAGGACATTATTGTGTTTAAATTCATAACCTGTGCCCATTTTCTCACGTATTTCCCATATTTCCGATTGAATGCTAGCTAACTTTAGCCCACTTTAGCTGATGCGTTAGCTAATGGCATCCTTTCAAAGCAGAGCAGCCGGCTTAGACAGGGACACGAGGAGTATGTCTTTACATGCAGGTTTTCGGTATAATGTGAGTAATGTTTTAATGGGTTAATATACGAGGAGCGTGTGGCTGCAGCAGGATGAGGAAACGGGAAATGGTTTGGCTGCCTGTGACATTTTAGTGACTGGCGGTGCTTTTTTTTTCTCTCTGGAGGACAGACAAAGATCAAAGTCCGGGTGTGTGTTTGTGTCTGTGTTTTATATAAGTTACCTCCTGTAAATGAGCTCTAGTTGGACTGGGGTCCTCTTGCGTAATCACTTGCTCAACTCACATGAGGTTGAGCAATGAATGAGTTGGAGATCTGATTGTTGGTAGTAAGTTTTGGTCTTGATCTTCTTTGTAGGATGGCGCCTGTCTTGCTGCTGTGGCTGGCCGTGGCCCTCAGCGGGACGTGGGCTGTGGACAGGGGCAACTTCAAGACCTGTGACCAGAGTGCCTTCTGCAAGTGAGTGCAAAGAAATACTAAATCAAAGCGAGTGACACAAAGGAAAGCCCGGGCGTACTGATTGATGGTGACGTTTTTCTGTTAAACAGGCGTCAGAGAGCGCTGAAGACTGGTGAGTCTCCCTATCGAGCCCTGCTGGAGACCATGGAGCTGACCAACACCAGGCTCACCCTGCAGCTCATCAATGACAACAATAAAGTAAATCACACACAGAGAAGCACACTGCTTTAAAAACTGTGTTCAGATGTTAAGCCTGTTTCCAGATCGGCCTCTCTGCTTAATAAAATTTCTATGCAAATTATTCATGATGTCATGAACGCCCGAGTTATCAGTGTGCTTAATATAGCAAACAACGTGTACTGCTGAATAAACTGTCCCTTGGCTCAACCCATCTGCAGACCTCTACCGCTGAAATTCCTCTGTACCCTCCTTTACTGCTTCTGTATCTCCCTCTCACCCTCTCTGTGTTTGTCTCTCAGGTGCGTCTGCTGCTCGAGCTCTACCGTCTCCAGGGAAACATAACGAGGGTGAAGATTAACGAGCTGAAGCCTCTGAAGCCTCGCTATGAGGTCCCAGACGTGCTCATCAGGGAGCCACCTACCGAGCCGTAAGTCTCTAAAGGGTGTTGCTGACTGTGTGGTGTGGGTGGGTGAAGATTTTGATACTCAACTAGAACTGAAAAGGCAGAATTAATATTTTTAGTCCTGCGAAATCATAAATGTCCTATAACCCATATTTGGATAGGATGTAACATCAAAAGAGAGTGAAAGGTAGCAGGAATGTTAGTGGATAAAAATTCTTCCCAGTGAACACGAGTCCTCTTGAAAAAGAGCCAGCCCTTTTCAAATAATTGGATTCTGGCTTCATCTCTCTGAATCTCATTTAAAATCTTCAACCTTGAAGTTTAGTTTGGCTTCACGAGGATTTAATAAGAGAAAGATTTCTGCATTTCTAAGTTTGGAACAGATAGACAGTGAGTAGATGATAATTGAGCTCTTGAGATCATGTTTCTTTTTTAAATCAAATCCTCTCTTTTAACTTCCTCTCTCTCTCTCTCTCTCTCTCTCTCTCTCTCTCTCTCTCTCTCTCTCTCTTTCTCTCTCTCGCTGCCTCAGCCTGTCTCTCCTGTCTCAGGATGAGAACGGGGTGGTCCTGTCCCTGGGAGCGGAGACTCAGAGGGTCATTGTAAGCGCCCGACCCTTCCGATTGGACATCATGGAAGGGCGAGATGTGCTGATGTCGCTGAACTCTCGCGGCCTGCTGGCCTTTGAGCACCTGAGGATGCGCAAGGACACGTGAGAAACCGCGCATGCACACACGTTTACAAATGCCAAACCGTCTCTTTTTAATCCACATCCTCACTCAGTGGATGATTTCTATTTTTGTTCCCATGAAATGGTTTGTTTTATGAGTATTGTCTCTGACTCGTTGTTCTGTCCTCTTCTCCCTATCATCCTAGTTTCTCCTATAAAGTAACTAGCACAGTGGCTAGCGTGTGGGATAATATCAAGAGGGTATTCTCTAGGTAAAGACCCTTAAGATTTGTAAGTGTGTATTCTGTTCCTTGTGCTAATGCTGCCAATAGTGACAAAGTGTAGGGACTCCCATCACACCAAGTAAAGTGTTGACCCTCAAATAATTGTGATTGACAGCGAGAGAGGGGTGTTGGTGAGTGTGTGCATGTCTGTGTTTTAATTTGAACCAGAATGATGGGGTCAATCCAGCTCCCTGATATCATCCTCATGTTTTTAAAGGATCATTTAAACAATAGCCACTTAGGGAGTTTTGATTTTTTTTGTCTTATTTCATGAAACAAAGAAAAAATCATCCAGATAATGAAAAAAACATTCACCCGAATGATGTAGGGTCTTCACTGCCCCGCTGTCTCGTCAGATCAGTGTCTGATTAACTTAATCATCTTCCTAGTGTGTCCCTCGAGCAGATCTAACACTGCAACTGCATGACTGACTGTTTCCTGACCAGTTATGTTGTTGTCGTAGTACTGAAATGATTTGTCACGCTTGCTCAGTACGTGGTCAAAGCTAACTGCGGTAGATGATACAATAATGCTAGTGGCAGCAGGTGTGGACCAGTTTAGCTACCTTCATACACATGTAGTCTGTGTCTTATTTTTATTTTTATTTTTTTTTAGATAATGCAGCCTAGTTCCCAACAGCAACCTCTCTCTTTGTGGTTATGCTTCAGTTTGCATTTCAGGTTCAGGGGTAATAATCTCTAAATTGGGACATTTTCAGCAGTTTTTCTGGGACGGTGCCTCCTTTGAGCTCTAAAGCCGTACTCTCATTATTGCGGGAAAAACAGCTTTTGTAGGAGCCTTCCTCATTGTCATGTTTATATTGTGCACTGATGTATGAGGAGTGGCTGCAATTTAAGATGGAGGCCTAATAATTGATTAGTGTTACTGAGTGAAACCATACAATCACAAAAACTCAGTTTGAGTTTCAGTACTGAATTAACTACTGATAATGACTGTTGACTACTTTCTTGAGGAGTACTACCACATATGTCAATAAAAATGGAAGTTGTGTAAAGCCTTTTGTGGCTTCAGAGGATGATGCAAAAATCTGGTAAATTGCCTCAAGCGAGTCAGCGTCGTCTGCGGCTAAAGAAGTTTAAAAATGACAAAAAATCTGGAGGGGTGGAGTTAGAAAGAGGTCTTATTATCTCCTTATCTCTGCTTCAGGCGAGCAGCTTGTGGCTACAGTAGCCACTGCCAGCATAATGACAAACAAGAGTGTGTGGAATTGAAAAAAAAATACCATCTCTGGTCCTGCAGCAGCATTTTAATCTTTTTTTAAATTTTTATTTGAACTCCTCACCATTCATCATGTGTCTGTTAAAGTTCTAGTAGTGCACAGCCAAATGAGTGGAATTATGTAGAAATTAATTATTTACAAGTTTGCCTGTAAGTTAGCTGAACAGACTCCTAATTCATCCCAAGATTCTTGTGCAGAGCGACACAAAATGAGCGACACAGGAGGCTGATTTTTTTTTTTTTTCCGCTGTAACGTGAATAGGCTTTCAGAACCCATTTTGGCACCGCTGCTGCAGATCATGCACCTCCACAGCTGTGTGTGACTACCAAATTTTCTAGCAGTTCAAAGCTTGTTCGAAGGAGTCTTTGGTGCAGTGCGATGCCCTCAATTGCACGACGGTATATGGGGGATCCACTGGGTACCAGCTGGTACTGTAAGGACCCTTGTGGGTGTTACATGTCGCAACCTCTAGAGGTCCTGTCCCATAATGCCTAGCTTGAAATAGCCACAAGGTAGGGAGTTGCTCAGTCCCCTTTGTCATTAAAGTAATATGAGACTTTGTAGAGTATTTGTTAGTTTATGGAGTCAGCGAGCATTCACCAACTTCCCTGTTTGTATGTCCTTTTCCTTTTATCATAGATTAATTATACTCCCCTTATATTGTTACTCGTCACAAGATAGCATGACTTTGCTAAAGTGAACCATCTTTCTTTCTCCTATATCGGCTTCCTCACCCCTCCCACCGTTCCTTGTGTCCATGGAGCAGTCAGGCAGACCCAGAGGCCGAGAAGAAAGAGGAGACTGATCCGGCAAATCAGGCCGAGGTACTACACCCTGCAATACATTTTCTCTTTTCCTCTTCCTCTATGCTGTATCTCAGCCTAGATCTTTCCTTGTAAATTACATTTCTGTTCTCTCTGTTTGGCTGCCAGACGGCGAAAGAAGAGGAAGAGAAAGTAGAAGATGGGATGTGGGAGGAAACGTTTAAATCGCACTCAGACAGCAAACCTAACGGTACTTTTTGGTCATAGTCAATTTAAACTGAACTGTTAATGTGTGCTTTAGTATTATATCTGAAATAAGTGTGAAAATGGTGATGATGTTTTTTGTGTTAACTCACTTTTCCCTCCCACTTTGCCTCCTCTAACTGATTAGCCTGGTTACTCTCGCCTTTACAGGTCCATCTGCTATTAGTTTAGACTTCTCCTTGCCGGGTGTTGAGCACGTCTATGGCATCCCGGAACACGCAGAGACCCTCAGACTCAAAACTACAGAGTGAGTGTCAACAACAAATATTATTTCACATACAAATGAAGATGGAGTCTGAGACTTTTTGTTCTTCTGTTTCAGTAATGGAGATCCATATCGGCTCTACAACCTGGATGTGTTCCAATACGAGCTGTATAACCCGATGGCCCTTTACGGCTCTGTTCCAGTCATGTTGGCCCACAGTGCCCAGCGGACAACAGGCATCTTCTGGCTCAATGCCGCTGAGACCTGGGTGGATATCAGCTCCAACACAGCTGGAAAGGTACTTCCCTTTTTACTTTCACACTATTTGCTGGTACTGTTTTGTGGTCAGAAATGTCTGGCAGTGAATATGTACGGCACAAAAGCCCTTACTCACATACTCTCTTTTCTCTCTCCAGACTGTGTTTGGGAAAATGCTGGATTATGTGCAGGGCTCCAGTGAAACGCCACAGACTGATGTGCGTTGGATCTCTGAAAGCGGCATCATTGATGTCTTCATTATGCTTGGACCAACACCCAAAGATATCTTCTCTCAGTATGCCTCCCTCACAGGTAGGAAGACGGACACAAACGTATTTACAGTTATGGTTTTTTCTCAGTAGATTACCAAAGATAGTCAAGATAAAGTTTGTTTTACTCACTGAAACCTGCATATCTGTGTAGCCCAGTTTGAGGGGCTCCTTCGGCTCACCTTCTCTCCTCATGTCATCCATCAGGCACCCAGGCCTTCCCTCCTCTATCTTCTCTGGCTTACCACCAGTGCCGCTGGAACTACAACGACCAGGAAGACGTGCAGACAGTGGATGCGGGCTTCGACGAGCACGACATCCCCTATGACTTCATCTGGCTGGACATCGAGCACACAGATGGAAAGCGTTACTTCACCTGGGATCCACACAAGTTTGCAACACCAAAGGAAATGCTGCAGGGTCTCGTGGACAAGAAACGCAAGGTACAGCTGACTAATAATCCAACATTGCTCTCTGCTCTTACTCAGCGTTAGAATCCACAATTTTAATGCCTGGACTGTTCTGCTTTCCATTTCACGTCACCTGAAATTTCAGTTAAGTAAATTACCCGCAAGCCGCCTTTTACACGACTTTCTGCTCATTTCTTTAATAGATGGTTGCCATTGTGGACCCTCATATCAAAGTAGACAGCAACTACAAGATCCACAATGAAATCCGCTCTCGGAGTTTCTATATCAAGAATAAAGATGGTGGAGACTACGAGGGCTGGTGCTGGCCCGGTAAGAGACTGACAACATCAATTACCAAAGCAAAGATCGTCATTATTGAAATGAATGTTTCTCTCTGACTGTATTCTCTCGCTCTCACTCTCCGTGGGACTCATGTCATCTTTTTAGGGAGTGCTGGCTATCCAGACTTCACCCGTGCAGACATGAGGGCCTGGTGGGCCAGCATGTTCGCTTATGATCAGTATGAGGTGAGTCTCGAGGACACTACACGTGCATGTGTTATTGTAACACAGGACAATAACTGAAGAACCCTCACACTGATGAGTATGACATCTTTGTTTAACTGGGAAATGTCACCTGGCATCATTAACGTATTCTCACACGAGAGCTGCCAACTACAGCCCCAGTTTTCTGCTATCAGCCACTTCACATTTGTGATTTCTGTGCCCAGCTTTAGCGAATCTATTTTGGTTTGGCCTCGAGTCTTACATCCACACTCTCTGTCTGTCTCCAGGGTTCCATGGAGAACCTGTATACATGGAACGACATGAATGAGCCGTCCGTCTTCAACGGGCCAGAAGTCACCATGCACAAGGACGCCATGCACGGAGCCTGGGAGCACCGTGACGTGCACAACCTGTATGGCTTCTATGTGGTGAGTCCGCACAGTTCTGTTTGAGTTTTTGAGTGTGGTTGATATCGATGTAACTACTGTCACGTGGGGAAAAAATGATTTTAACTTAATTACAAATGAATTGGCAAAATCAAACGGCCCACTTTGGCAGCTTTGGACATCTGAAAAAAATTACCATACTTTTTCTTGATGTTCTGCCACCATTTTCCAGCAGTTGGAATGAAATGATTGTGGTGATTTATTATCTATTTATTTTAAAATAATCTTAGTGATATGATTGAAAAAGAACCAAAATATACTAAAAATGAGATGACGACACAAACACCGTCTGCTCCGCTGATTATCCTGTATACATCCTGCAGCAAATGGCCACGGCGGAGGGTCTGATCCAGAGGTCAGGAGGAGTCGAGCGACCATTTGTCCTGACCAGAGCCTTCTTTGCCGGGTCACAGCGCTACGGTAAGCCCCTTTTTAGTTCTTAAATGAAACTAGATTTCAACGTTTTACCAGAAAACTAAAGCCAGCACACTGTAGCCAAAGAGTGGATATTGATGCGAACCCTCTAACACTGTTGGCTTATGTGCTAGAAAACTTAGTACAGGAACTAGAGTGTTTAAAGTGTGTCTGCGTGTGCCTGTAGGAGCTGTGTGGACAGGAGATAATGCTGCTGAGTGGGATCATCTGAAGATCTCAATCCCGATGTGTCTGAGCCTTGGACTGGTTGGAATCTCGTTCTGTGGTGGTGAGTAGTATCAAGCTCTACAGCCTGCTGTTACACGGCTAGAAAAGTTGTGCCTGACTTTTAAATCTGTTGTCTTGTTTTTATTTTTAAAAAGATTTTACGATATAATTTGTACAATGTGGAGCTTAAAGAATGAGGTCATCTTAAGGCCATTATTTTGTAAACTATCTGTCTCAGAATATGGACTTATTTCTCATCATCATATTTTAGCTTTTTAGAAAAATAAATAAACCCTTATAAATGATACATTATAAAAGTGGAACAGAAGTGATCGCTCTACAGCAACTTGTCTTCACTGGAAATAATTGAATAATAATTGTGACTAACTGAAGATTTAAATAACAGTTAACTTTCTTCAAGTCTGGGCTGTTTCAATAGACTCAGAAGTTATAGCAGATCTTTAATTTTTTAAAACATTTTGCAGCTCTTTAAAGCTCACATTTAACTTTAACATTAAACATTTAACATTTAACATTAAATTTTATGCTATGCATCATTACCCTCATTAACATGTTTTGCCCAGCACTCTCAAAATCATCGCCCACAGAGTCACACAAGTTTAAAAGCAACAGTGAAGTAGGGCTGTCATACTTCCTGAAGGAAGTAAATGCACCCATTGATGTCAGTGTTCTGCCCCAGAGTGTTAACGTCGTCATGGAAACGTGCATTGATAAACTGCATGAGGTGTTACCATGGTGAGAACACAGGTTCTCACCATGGGTAATCACAGTTATATATAACAGTTGTGTAATACGTATGAAGCTCGTACTCATGATAACTTGAAGTGTTTTATTTCAGTGCACCAGCGTTAAATAAGCACAAGAAACGCACACATTTAATTCTCCAGTTCTGTCTGTCTGTGTGTCTCACAGCTGACGTCGGTGGCTTCTTCAAGTCTCCAAGCACTGAGCTGCTGGTGCGTTGGTACCAGACGGGGGCATACCAGCCGTTCTTCAGGGCCCACGCCCACCTGGACACACCTCGCCGTGAGCCTTGGCTGTTTGGACCCGAAAACACGGCACTGATCCGTGAGGCGGTGCGCCAACGCTACACCCTCCTGCCTTACTGGTACCAGCAGTTCTACCACACACACCAGACCGGAGAGCCCGTCATGAGGTGAGGATTGGGCAGGAAACTTTGTTTGTGTTTGTGATGTTTTCATGTATCACCAAAATGACATGAATTTAGTTTAATCCATCAAATACCGACATCAGTACCTCTTTGTCTCGGGTCATTTTCTTCTGGCTTTTTGAAGTAGTCAAACCAAACCGCTTCCTGTTTTTAAAAATAATTGTACACTTTGCGATAAAATCCTGAGCTATAATTGTTCCAATTAATTATTTATAAACAAAGTAATGACCCAGACTGTGTACCAGCATCAATTAAAAAATGAAATGCAGCCCTCCTAAATTTTTTATTCTATAATTACAAATCAGTCTGACAGTACGGAGCATTAAAACCAAATGTAGTAGTATGATTACACATTACTGCAGTATACTAGAGAACAGACAGAAAAATGTGTCCCTAATCTGAATATTAATGAACCAAATGAACAAAACTACATTGGTTTGAATTCATTGATGCTCTTTAATGCAGATGAAAGTATCATAGAAACATGTTACTCAGCTGATGAGTCTCTCTCTGTCGCAGACCACTGTGGGTGGAGTATCCTCAGGATCCTGCTACTTTTGCTCTGGATGACGAGTTCTTGATCGGTGAGACACAAAACTAAAGCTTGTTGTTCTCCTCTGCCGAGTGTAGAACCTCAATCATCAATATCTGAGCACACTGATAACTGTACTGCTGTCACTGTCATGCGTAATAATGGCATGTGTTGGGTGTGAATGAAGACTTGAAGTCAGTCACAGTAAGACAGACCTAGTTTTCTATCAAATCCACTGACGTTATTGAACGTGTGCTGCAGGTAGAGACTTGTTGGTGCACCCAGTTACTGAGGAGGGAGCCAGAGGAGTCACCGCCTATCTGCCTGGAAAAGATGAAGTAAGAGGACACAGCTGTATCTTTGTGGCTTTCTCTTTTTATAGGACACGGCGTCAGTGACGTGAATGCAGTCCTCAGCCTTGCAGAAACTTTGTCTTAACCTGTGTGTGTGTGTGTGTGTGTGTGTGTGTGTCTGTGTGTCTGTGTGTGTGTGTCTGTGTGTGTGTGTGTGTGTCCCTCAGGTTTGGTTTGACGTTAACAGCTTCCAGAAGCACAACGGAGCCCAGAACCTTTACGTCCCTGTCACCATGAGCTCTGTAAGACACGCAAACATCCACATTTCGCAACCCTCTAATACTTCTTATTTTGGTCCTTTCTTACGGAGCTCTTTGTCGTCTTTTCAGATTCCCGTCTTCCAGCGTGGCGGCTCCATTATTCCCAGGAAGCTTCGAGTTCGCAGGTCGTCCACCTGCATGGAGCACGATCCCTACACTTTATATGTGGCTCTCAACCCCAAGGTAACTCGGTTGTACAAACCCTGCAAGACACAAGTGTCATCCACCGCTGTTTGACATGTTTGTGTGCAAAGTGTCATTATCACATTTGAAGTTCACAAATCTTTTGTCTGACAGAGAACTGCAGAGGGAGAGCTCTACATAGATGATGGCCACACCTTCAACTATGAAAAGAAGGAGTTCATCCACAGGAGGCTCTCCTTCGCCAACAACGTCCTCTCCTCTGTGTGAGTGATTTTTCTGTTTCATCAGTAGAAAAAGTAAAAAAATCCTCCCTCACTTTTAGACTTTTAGATATTTCAGTATAGATCAAAATACTTAGTGATTAGTGACACTAAGATTGTCTTTGCTTTATAATTTTAATATTGTAAAACCTTGTCTCTGATTGGTCCACAGTAATCTGGCTCCAGATGCCCACTTCTCCACCCGTTCCTGGATCGAACGCATCATCATACTCGGAGCCAGTAAGCCTGGCAAGGTTACCCTCACTGTTGGTGAGTGCCATATACAATACAACATGTCAGCAAGGTTGATTCATAAAAAGTTATGAAGTGAATGCTGCTTCATGAAATCTGTTGAGATGGCCTCTAAGCTGTTTCATGAGAGGCCGTTCAACAGATCTGACTGAACATTTCAATGCAACAATCTTACCAATAATGTTAAACTGAATGCATGTGAACAGCTTTAGAGAGAAGGTCGTTCAATAGTCAGAAAGTGTCTTTCATACAGTAACTAAAGCAGCATGGAAGTGAACCTGCCCTCCTGTTTGGGCCCAATTAATGTGTTGATGCAGGTCACTCATGAATATCATCTTTACTTCTCAGGTCTCAGCTGTTCATGTATCAACAAGCCAACTAATGAATGTTTTTGCTCTGTCCTGGAGCTCAAACACCATTGAAACTATGTGTGAACTTTTTTTCAGACAGTTTTGGAGAAGTTAAAACGTCAGTTAGAAAATGGCTTTAAAATGTATTCACTTATGCTGGGTGTAACAGGGTGTGAATGTTTTCAGCTTGTGTGCTGTTTCCTGGAGGGTGTTGTAATCGTGGGGGTGAGAGTGGCTGAGAGTCAAAAGACAAAGTTATTATTGCAGATTTTTCTGAAGATTATCTGTTCAGTGATGTGATTCCTTTTCTGGGATAAGATTTACGTTCCTTCTCTCTAAACAATCCACTTCATCATCTGTTCTGCAGGTGCTCAGGAGAGTCAGCTAGAGTTTGAGTTTGACGCCTCCATGTCGGTGCTGACGATCCGCAAGCCTGGCATGAACGCAGGGGTGGACTGGACCGTGACGCTCCAGTAACCATGGAGACGGGACGGAGGAGGAGGGGGAGGAGGGGAGAAAAAGACTGAACTGAACAGGAGGAGAGAACAGACACAAGGCTGACTATGACTAACTAAAGCAAGACAAAAGGATAGCCACCAAGAAAAATAAAGGACATAAACACACACACACACACACACACACACACCACATTTAAACACACACACATAAACCCAAGTAGTTGAACTGAGCCACATAATGTCTCTGCCACGTCCCTCTTGTTTTCAGTCACACTGTAACACGCAACAACAAGAAGGCTTAGAACTAGATAGATAATTTATGTTTTTCACACTTTTCAGAAAGGTGGTTACTGAGCAGCTCAAATCATGTCGTTGTAAAGAATCTTTGGGGTTTAAGAAAGAAAACATTCAAGCACTCTTTGTTTTGTTGTTTTAATTGTCCACTTGGTTGTCCATCCATCCGGCCTCAGAAGAAAGATCACTGTGGGGGGGTTTGTTTGAAATTTAAATTGAAGGTTCACATTCAAAGCACATGCGCCACCTGCTGGTGATTCCCTTTCTGTTTCTGACTTGACACACATTCAAAAAATTCATTCCATCCCTCCTCTTTTTTTTAAGCCGAGCGTTTCAATCAGCTAAGAGGTCGACCGTCTTTACCCATGCCACAGTTCATGTAATTTGGGGGCGAGCTTGCCAACAATCAGCTGTGTCGCTCTACGCTTCACTTTCGTCCTGCAGTACTTGAGTTTGATGCCACAAACTGGAAAGAAATCACCTTTCTTACCAATCCTGGCTAGTGTGAGTGAGGGAGTGATCAAGTCGTTCAACTGCTGCACAGAGGGGGGATTTTCAGCTGTTCTTTTGAACAAACTTGGCAGTGGGGAATCGCTTCAGGGGACTTGAACCACTGGTGTTTGTGGATCATCCTGTCAGCATACTTTCTTTTGTTTTATCAAGTTGTTTTTTTTTCCCAGCATTGTTTACTAGATTATTTTTAATGCACTTGAGGAAGAGTAAAAGTTGTTTAGATTTTCATGTGTTACTAGATGTCGGGACCGTCCAGGATTTCCAGTGTGTCATTTGGATCTTAATGAACAGGTCAAATCTAATCCTTTTTTTTAATAACATCCTTCATTAACAAACATCCATTTCTTCTGGTTTACACAAAGAAATCCTGAATGCACACTGAGCTGTCGTGAATTTTCAAATGATTGTGTGGAGGCTCTGGATTGCATCCTGACTAGTCAAATCATCTGACCTACTTAGGAGTTTGTTCAATGAGTTTGTCTCCTTGATTGTTTTTATGATCATAAATGTATATGTTGCTACACTTTTGGTGATGGCTTGAATTGGTGGAAACGGAAGTGAAGGAACGGGTTTCAGCTGTCAATCAAAGTTGTCAGATGTACTCTAAAAAGTTGAGACCAAGTGAAAATAAAGTTGACCAAATGTAAAACGAGTCCCTTGTTTTGATTGGATTAAGAGAGCTCCTCGTTTGATGAGAAACTTGTTTGTATTAATTATTTATTTATGTTCATTTCACATTTTTTAAAAGTGAAATAGTCATTGTTTTCACCAAAATAATTTGTGAGAATTAAAAAATAACAAATGAAAATGAGTAAACTGCAAGCATTAATATGCAATTAAAAAGCTACTTTTGACAAAAATTATATATTATTTATGAATTAATCCATTATGCATGAACGTTTTTATCAATCTTAAACACATAGAAATAGTTAATAAGGTGAAAGAAAAAAATATAAAAGTTATTACAGGCCTTACAATGTGATACCTTTTTAAAAATGTAATTACATGTGAGGGTCCCGGCTCCGTTTGTCTCTTGTCCAAGGGGTCCTTGGGCTGAAAAAGGTTAAAGATACATTAATACAACATAAAAACCTGATACATTAATATCGTAAAAATCATGATTTCAAATGTAAGAACAGTTAGTTAATTCATACATTCACATTGCCAAATAAATAAATAAATAAAAATAATAATAATAATAATGTAATGTTTTATTTTTATGATTTAACTTCGTCAGTGTCTTGTCCCACATGAATGACGTCAGCGAGACGTTTCCCATCATGGCGGCGGAAGGCTGTGAGGAGATGAGCGGTAACGGGGAGCTGGACGAGTCCTCAGGTAGTTTGATCGACACTGATCTATTCACAGCACGCAGTGTGTCGTTTCGCAGACACGGTTGAGCTTTTGTTTCATCTGCAGCCGTTTTATATTTAAAGGCTCCGACTGGGAGTATTTTAAGGGCAGGCTTGACAAGCTAGGCTAGGCTAACGTGATTTGAACACAGCACGGAGCAGCTCCGGGCTGTTCACTAACTTTAACTGCACTGCACTGCTTTGTTTGAATGAGTGTTAGCGGCGGCTTACTGAATTTATCACAAATTAAATGAAATGTGTCCACAACACGTCAGAGACAGTGAAGTTAGTGAGAACTAACACTGAGTGCTCTGAGGTTTTTGTGAATGAAACCCACCTCTGCAGGTGTACACAGCTCGTGTTTCAAGTATAAAAGCCGCAAACTTCCGGTTTTATTGCTTGTTTTGTTGCATGAATCACAAGCTGAGGGCACTAGATAGTTTACACACATGTTCAGCTCCATAACTGCTTTGACATCTTACAGAATAAACTCATCTCTCTCTCATCAGACCCTGTTAAGATTTGACCTGAAAGTTTGTTTGACTGATTTACCGCTCGTTTGTATTCATAATATAAAAGTAGCAGGTGCATATGCAAACAACACATGTTGTTGTTGTTATTGTTGTTGTTGTTGTTGTTGTTGTTGTTGACATCTTTTCCACAAACTGGAAAGTTTATGAATTACGTCATGTTACATTCATTCTTGTTTTGTGTGTGTGACTTCTATTAAATTACACTTTTTTCACGATTTCCAAAGTAAAGGAGCAAAAAAAATAAACAGAAGCACTCGAGTGTCTGTGTTTTCTTGTCTGTGTGACCGCCACATGGCAAGAAGAGGAAGAAAGAGTTATAAAAGTGAGGCATCACCCAGTGAGAGTACAGCAAACTGTGGAATCTGAAGTAACATTTATTGTTGAGTGAACATAAATTGAAATTAGGTTTGTTAAAATGGTTTTGATATTCTCAGCATTTTGTAACATTCCTAGTAGATTTATAATTGTCTAAAATAATGAAAAGTAGTAGCAGAGAAGAAGTGCTTACCTGCATCATGGCCCTTCAACTATGTAAATGTACTTACCTTTGATCTTCCCTCCCTCTTTAGCCATGGAGGCTTCTCAGGTTCCTGCCTCGCTTCCGACTGAGATGGTAGAGATGTCGGAAGAAAACGGCAGTGCGGCTGAAGCCCCTGAACCTCCCGTAGGCCCAGACCCCGATTCCTTCTCCATGCCTCCAGCTGCAGAAGACGAAGAGGGGGAAATACCTGCAGACTTTGAGCGCCTGTGGAAGGCCGCCCACGACAATCCTCAAGACTTCACCAGCTGGACCGACTTGCTGCAGTACTGCGAGCAAGAGGTGCGTGTTTATTGTCCTGACAGAGAGTAACGGAGGAGAACATGGAACTGTCATGATGCAATATCGCCTCAAACTTTGAAATACTGACCTGTAGTGCCCCCATGAGGCCACACAAGATGTTGGTTCGTAAGCTTGCTGTATCCTGAAGGACTGAATTTTTCTCTCCTCTGTGTAGAGTCACGTCACAGCCTCGCGCAGAGCGCTAGAGGCCTTCCTCGCTCGCTACCCGCTCTGCTATGGCTACTGGAAGAAATTCGCTGATCTGGAGCGCCGCGCTGGATACAACAACAAAGCAGAGGAGGTAAAACAGAAGAGAGAGTTCACAACTCTGTCTTATTTCAGTCCCACGCAATTAAGAATCATTTTAAGCAGCGTTTTTTTCACAGGTGTTTATGAGCTGCTGCTCATGGCTGTGATGTGTTTTGTCAGGTGTGTCTTCAGGGTTTGCAGGTAATCCCTCTGAGCGTAGATCTGTGGATCCACTTCATCAACCTGCTGCTGGGAACACTGGACATGAACCTGCCTGAGTCGCCCACACGGATTCGCAGGTAGATGAACGCTCTCACACACACACACTCATGCGCATTTTAAGACTGTCAGTTCACCTTTTGTGGCATGTGCAGCACAGATATAAACCTGCATCTGTTTCCGCTTCAACCCTCAGTGTGTTTGAGGACGCGGTTCAGGCAGCAGGTCTGGACTTCCACTCAGACCGACTTTGGGATCTTTATATTGAGTGGGAGAAGGAACAGGGGAACATGAGGAACGCAACAGGCGTCCTGGACAGAGTCCTCAGAGTCCCCACCCAGCTCTACAACACCCACTACGACAAGTAAGACCACACACACACAGGTCAAATGTGTGTGTACGCCAATCTTAAGTACTTGAAAACTAAAAAAAAGAATTTTTTTGTTTTTAAATGTATTATTGTGAGTGCCAGGTTTACTTTTGTAATGATGATGGTTTCAGTCGCAGAGCTGCGCTCGTTCTCGCTCTTTTCTTTCCCCATTAATCTCATTTTGCGTCCTGCTCCGTTGTCTTCTCTCCCCTCTCCGTAAGGTTCAAGGAACACCTCAACAGCCACGAGCCCAAAGACGTTCTCTCACCGGAGGAGTACGAGGAGCTGAGGACGTTTTGCCGTCAGAGTCAGAAGGCAGAGCGTGCTGAACAGGCCCAGGAGGAGGAGGAGGAGAGGCCGCCAGGGGAGGAGGAGCCCGCCACACCCGAGGGCACAGACACAGTGAGTAACATCACAGCAGGATTTCAGTGTCCTGATGAGTTTTTAACATGTGAACTAGTGAGACACAAATTTATTATTTGTGTGATTCTGTGTTTAGGAGGAATTGATGCAGAAGATCAGGGAACAGGTGCTGATTCGCAGGGACAAAGTTTACCAGGACAACGAGGGAGAAGTCCGCAAAAGATGGCACTTTGAGGACGCTGTGAGTTTTGTTCTCTTTCTACTCGACTTTGTTAGATTTTTCTCTGATCTTCTTTTTCTTTTCTTCTTTTTCCACCCTCTCATTCATTCATTGCTACTTTGGAAACTAAAAACCAAGGAAAGGTTTGATACCATGATGATATTTTACTTTGAGGAGTTTGTCCAAAAGCCTTTTTTCATTTAGTCAAAGAAGCTAAACTCAAATGTTAATTACTTTTCCTAAATTATATTTATAATTACCAGAATTATTGTTTCAGTCAAAATCTGTTCAAACAATGAGTTCATTTGAACCAGGATTCAATTTCTCCTTCCAGGACTTGACAGTTTCAGTACTCTGCTACAGAAACATTTTAGCAGGTTTCAAAAACCTTTCTCTAAACCGAAACGCAAATTCTCGATTCTTGCCATTGTGCTTAAGTCCAGAAATAGTAACGATGCTTCATGTTCCTTTTTTCTTTCAGTTGTGTCAAATTTAATTTTCTTGTAAATATTCTGCTGTCTTTTCCGATGTATATTTATTGAACTTGTTCATCACTTGCTGCACAGAAAAAGATTTTTTCTTCCTCTCATCTTCAGATTAAACGTCCGTACTTCCACGTCAAGCCACTCGACCGCCTCCAGCTGCGGGCCTGGCACTCCTACCTGGACTGGGAGATCGCTCAGCTGAACAAGGACACCAAAGACCCCAACCAAGGTGAAGACATAATGAACATACTGTCAGCTGTCACAGTCTCGGTGAATCTGCAGACTTGTGTTCTGACGCTGTTGTCTACCACCAGATCCAGACCAGACAGCCACAGAGGGGTCAGAGGTCACAGCCCAACCCCAGGAAGAATCCGAGGATGCTGTGGTTGCCCATAACGACTACAGGGTTCGCATCTTGTTTGAGCGGTGCCTGATCGCCTGTGCTCTGTATGAGGAGTTCTGGACCAGGGTAAGTGTTATTGCCTATTGTGCATGTATCCTAAAGACTAGATTTAAAAAGAGAGGTTTGTTTGAAGTGGGTAACATGTTCTTGTTTGTGTTTGTGTTCAGTACACTCAGTACCTGGAGGCACAGAGTGTGGACGAGGCTCGGGCTGTTTTCAGACGAGCCTGTGAGGTTCACCTGGCATACAAACCCAACATCCACATGCACTGGGCCACCTTTGAGGAGAGGCACGGTACGACAACACACACTGCACAAACGGAGTTTGAATCTTTTTTCTGTAAGTGTGTCATGAACACTCCATCATGTCATGTCAGGTGACTTAACCGAGGCACGACGAGTACTGGAAGCCCTGGAGAAAACCCTACCAGGATTGGCGGTGGTCCGTCTTCGCAGGGCGGCTTTAGAGAGACGAGCAGGCCACCTGGATCATTCAGAGGCCTTGCTGCAGGAGGCGGTGGCAGAATCCAAAGAGAAGCCCACGTTGCACGCTTTCTACTCTATCAAACTGGCTCGTCTGCTGCTGAAACTGGGCAGGAACCCCAGCAGAGCACGAAGGGTTTTACAGGAGGCGTTGGAGATCAGTCCGGTAAGAGCTGCATACATTTCAGGTAATAACACCACCACAGGGTTTGATCAATCTCCTCTTAACCTAACGTTCTAACAGTGTGGTAACAGCAGGGTTGGAGTTCAAACTACAGGGAAATGGTGCAGGTAGTCATTCTCGTCCATAGCAAAAACATGTGACCATCGAGGCAGGTCCTGTCTGCAGAAGTTGCCCTCAGCTTTCTGTCTCTCTCCAGCAACCTTAGGCAGGTCGGTCATACCCTGGCTAGTGTCAGGGTAAACAGCTGCTGGAGCGTCCTTCCGTAAAAATCTACAGACCTCAATTTACATAAACTCTTCTATGGAGGATAATCCTGTCCACAGCCTTTTTAAAATCAATTCTTCCATTTAATTGTAAAGCTTTGCAGTTAAAAACAAAAACAGGGTTTTACTTTTCTATCCACAAGACGGCGCTCCAGCTACACAGTCGTCTCTCTGTGTCCTAAAGACTCTCTACACACCCGCTTTGCTCTGCTGCCATTTTATAGACACAAACAAGCAGCAGTGAGATCCTTTTGATTATTGATTCAAATAGCCAACAGTGGAGGCGTCCTTCACTCCACATTCTCACGAGGGATGATTTTCATGCTGCAGGCGCTTTAACTAAAAACATTAAAGCAAAACAGGAAAAAAAGTCTCACTCCTAGTCTCATAACACACGCTCACTTTGCAGTAAGCTTTGTTTATCTGTGCCCTGACATCACACACCTGTGATCTCATCCAATTTCTTTGTAACGAATACTTTGTACCATCAAACTAAAAACATACCTTCACACTTGAACCGTCTGAAGTGAAAAGCCAAATTTCAGTGCTCAAGCTACACACATGGTAACTATTGTGTCCTCCCTGCAGGATAATGACAAACTGCACTTGAACCTGTTGGAGTTGGAGGTGTCGGGTGACCCCTGGGCTTCAGCTGAGGCCGTGCAGGAGTGTGTGACGCGAGCCCTGGCAGCTCCCCTCGCCCCACACACCAAGATCCTCTTCTCACAGAGAGGCCTGCAGTTCGCCGAGGACTACAGCAACTCCATCCAGAGGTCAGAGTTCAACTGAAGTCTTCTGATTCTGGTAGATATTTTAAATCCAGTTGCTCATGTAAAGCATTTATCATCTTGTTTTTTTTGTTGTCTGTCTGCAGTGTGCTGACTGTATATGAGGAGCATCAGAAACTGCTGAGGGAGCTGGGTGGAACAAAGAGAGAAGCAGAGAATGGGTGAGAAGTTAAATCATAAAGTAGCATATGGTTTGATCTCTTTGTTTCATGTTGGACTGGTTTCATGCTTGTAATGATTTGATCTCCAGGGACGAGGACGAGGAGAAGCTGAGCAAAAGTGACGACGGCTCTGCTGTTGCTGTGTCTGCGCAAGCTCCACCCACCATGCCACACGTCCCCATCACCACGCCCCCTCCACCTGTGATGGGCGCCGACATGACCGCACAGGCCGGCTACGGGGGATACAGCAGCTGGTACCAGGTAAGATCTCAGATTTAACGCAGACGACGGCACTTGAAAAATAGAGGATGAATCTTTTAGATACATTTTTTTTTAGATTTATGGTTGAAAAAATGGTTCAAATGAAGGTAAACAGACTGTAGGAGGGTTCAGGTGGGTACACTGTAGCAAAGTTCAGTTTCTGAGATGTTCTGTGAATCTTGATACCTGTTTTGTTGTGATTCTTTTCCAGCAACCGCAGTACGGCAGCTACGGTTACCAGAACACCTGGAACTACAACCAGGGCTACTATCCTCCTAGTTAAAGTGAACAACAGTGACTGTGACACTTAAGAGGCCACATGAGGCAGTTTGACCCTGAACGAGCTGAACAACAAACTGAAACACCAAGTTCTGTCAGTCCACCTGCTTAAAAGAAAAAAAAAACACATCCCAGCATCCTTTCCGCTCCGTCCGTCCTCTGAGTTACCTCACTATCCTGGAATTTGGGAGTTGTCGGAGTTGTTTTTAACATGTCGTGTCATTTTCAGTGTTGATTCAGAGGGACAGGTGGAAAGATTTAAAGAAAAAACAAAAAAGGAAACGCCCATTCTCAGTACATCAGTGTCTCTCTGTTTTAATCAGAAATATTTTTGTATTCATTTGCAAGCTTTGCTCCTGTTTTAAAGTCATCCAAGTTTATCAAACTTTACAGCGGATGTATGACTGACATTTTTGTACCATTCCAGAATAGGCTTTGTTGTTTTTTTTCTAATGTATATAAAGGTGTTTTATAGTGTGCCACAACATTTTGTGTCGTACGTCTGTTTGCTCGTACTTTCAGAACCAGGACGAAAAATCGCTCATTAGCTGTGACACTTCAAACTTTTTTGGTCTGTTAAGGAGGAAAAGCTACAGCATGCTCATATCTACAGCAAGTTGGGAAATTTTCTGTACATTAAAAGCACATTGATATATTTCCTCAGTCACGTCAGCAGAGAATCTGATCGTCTGCTAAGTTTTATAGCCACAAGACCTTTAGGGTGCCAGCATTCATAAGCAAAAGTCCAGAAAATTCACATAAGCAGGCTGAGCAATCAAACGTTCTTCTTAAAGAGCCGTTGGCAACAGTCCACTTACACACACGGACGGTGATGGAGAAGCTCTCAGAGTGAATTTGACAGACTTTTGCTCCAGGCTGGTAGCTTAAAGGGTGCAAGAGATTTAATGTAAAGCAAATGCGGAGAGTACGCTCCTTCCTGATTTTAACTGTTGCCTTGTTAGTTTGATAAACTGACTGTTAAGGTGAAGACTACAGCGTCTGAAACTCGCCAGCTGAATAAACCAACAGGCCTTTTTTCACAGCAGACATTAACAATGGATCTGTTTCTAGTCAATTGTTCCAGTAAGGTAAGACGGTGAGCCAGCATTATTATTTACACCTGTGCTTTTCCTGCTGTGACATGTCAAAATGTCTTCTGTGAAAAAGGCCTGTTGATATCTCACTTCTTACTTTCTATGTCATGGAGTTCAGCAGTTCACTAGTGCTTTTTAGACTTTGGCCTATTCCAGTATTACGTGGTTCAATAAAACGCCTGAAACCAACCATGTCACATAACTCAACTATGATGAGAGTTCAGTGTCGGTCTTTATGAATCTCTCTTTTGAAATCAATCCCCCGGACTAGTTCTGATAATGAGCGGTGCAGTGGCCCGTGGATCTCTCTATTGTTTCTAGATTACCTTTTGTAATCTGTGCACTTGTTCAACCATCTATATGTCTGATCTACAATATGCCAATATTGTAGTTAACAAACCACACGAAAAGAAAGACAATGTGTCTGTCTCTGAACTCCACACACGCCTTCTACTGAGGACGTAAACCTGTAAAAACGGGTCACAAATATATAGTTGTTTTTTAAAGGGTTAAATATTTCCTAAAACAGCTTTGTAGCAGCAAATGTTACTCAAACAGGAGTAAATCCTTGGACAACAATGGGGCTCTATGGCACAGATGAAGATATATCAGGCTACACAAACAAAAAAAATCACTTCATTGTTGTTTTTGTTCTTTTTATGACAAAAATACTGAATACCACCATGACTTGTAGAAAATCGAGTCCACCGTTGTAATTCTGAGTCATCTTTATTTTAAGTAGATTCTTGGTGATTATGCAGACATAACTGTCAATATATTTTAACTTATAAAAAAACTGGTAAAGTAGAATGTCACAAAATCAGGAAGATCGTGAGGATTTAATTTAAGGCCCTTACAGAACCAACTTTTTTTTAATTGAACGATTCTGTATTGCATCTTTCTATATTTTTTTATAAATGTGTTGTTGAAAACAATGAAGCAGTATCCATCAGAAGCCAGCTACCTCCACTTTGTAAAAGTCACTGTCAGTCTCACTTCACACAAACCAAACAATAACAAGTGAAATCAATCAGCCCAGAATGGCATAAGGCATCAATCAGCGAGTTAACCAACCGTTTTTTCCAACGTCTTAAAACTAGTTAAAACACAATCTGAACGCAGCCTCGAGCTGCATCTGTCTGCTTCAGTTCAGTTAGCTGGCTTATTGAGAGATACTAAAAAAGGTGGCGTCTCTGTTCCTGGATCAAACTGGTGTCTCTTGTGTTGATGTGGTGGAGGTGGTGAGGTAGGCTCACAGAGCAGGTCCTCCTGATCTCACTTTTTGGTAACAACCAGCACAGCTGAAGGCACCAAACCTGAAAACAGAGAATGGAAAGTCATGAAAAAGGTCAGAGAGAGCTGCTGACTGGATGGTTTTAAGTCCATACACTGAGAAATATGTTGAAACATGAATATTACAGTAGCATGGTCAATATTGAAATGTATTTCCCAGTCCAGCACTCACCCAGCTCTTTGAGGGGCTTCTCCATGTCCAGTTCGGTGTATTCGTGGCGGGGGTAGGGTGACAGCAGCGAGATGTCTTGACCCTCAGGCGTGTTGCTGTTCATCTGTACGTAGACACGCACCGCCGCCAGCGGCTCCTGAGCCTTGAAGGCTGTTGTGATGGTCGAGCCGTCCAGCAGACGGACCTTTGCAGTAAAGAAGTGCAACAGCAAAGTGAAGGAGGAGGAGAGGAAAAGTGGGTAACAGATGAGAAACATGATCGGACATAAATGTTATGTGCTATTTTGATACACGTTTGTGACAGAAAACAAAGGATGAAACACTCATGTCTGTCTGTCTGTCTGTCTGTGTGCTCTGTGAAGAGCAGCATGTAGGTGTGTGTGTCTGAAGCCTGTACCTGTATCCTGGACTCATCATACTCTTTCTTAGTAGGTGGAGGGCCGTGACTGGTGGGCGACGACGGGCTGGGCTGGGCAGGTTGGGACGATGCAGCTGCACTCGGCGTTCCACCGCCACCAAACTAAACAAAAAAAAAAAAATATGATTATGAAGTGAACAGGAAAAACGGACAATAGAAGCTGGACAAATAACTGGGCCGATGGTTGGGTTACCTTTTGTGCTCTCTCCTCTCTGTCCCGTGCGATCTTTTCTTTAACCCTCTGCCTGACAGGGACAAAGACAAGCAACACAGTGACAGCCACGAAGAATGTACAGCAGTTCAACAGTACAGTTTGTCATCTTCATTTCCTCTCACTGTCTAAGAGAGGCATTCAATGGAGAATCTGCTTTTATTTATTTCAAGAAACTTCAGCCATCACTGATTTTATTTTTAAACTGTCGTCTGCTCCTCTGGTTCCAGACCAACATTTTCTGAGCATACAGAACAAAGAAGTAAGGATAATTATTATTTTTATTTTAATTATTTCAGTCTGATTATCAGGCTAATGATTTGCATTTCCCTTTGGCCCTCTTGGAAACAATGCCTGCGTTATCTCTGTTTGAATATGATAACTACTGCTAACTCCTGTATAAATAGTTAAATATCATTATCTGAATAAATGTGTTATAGTGAGTATCTTACCTTGCCAGTTTGTCCTCCATCTTCTCTCTTCTGCGCTGTTCAGCAAGTTTTTTCATATCATCATCCTGCAGCTTTTGGCGGATCTGCTGCAGCTCTTGGCCCTGTTTCCTCCGCTGCTTTTCCCTCTCCAACTCTTCCTCCCGCTCTCGCTCTCTTCTCTCCGCCTGCTTCACCCGCATCAGCTCCTCTAGCCTGAATAACAGACACCAACGCAGGCATCAGTTCACATACAAGGACGGCAACGTTTGCCTTTCTTACTCATAGAAGCAATGAACCAAAAAAGTTATTCCTGACTATGTCTGGCTACGAGCACAAAACAGGCATGGTGTTTTTGGTGTGTGTGCTCTGACCTTTTAACTTGCTCAAGTCTCTCCTCCTCTGTCATTGGCTTATTTGCACTTTGCTCGCTATTATTCTTGCTGCCGTCTCCACCTGAAGTCAAAACACGAGATGGTGGAAAAAAAGAGAAACAGAGAAAGAGTTATACATTGTGGAGTATTAAAATGTTTTCCTGTCAACCACAAGCTAAAGAGTAAAGTCACATGCACGCACAGACAGAATGAAACTAACCAACTGACATCATATTCACTGTAAATTAGCAGTGACTAACTCCCATGAAACCTAATTTAACTTTTTCTTCTTTCCTCCAATAATGGCCATTTTAACACAGACCGACACCAACTCTATTATTTACATATGAAATAGTTTTTGTCCCAAAAGAAGAAAAATGAAATGATTAAAACTTCTGTTTAGTCGATGTTCCTACTAAGTTGCATGATAGGAGAATACTGCTGTAACCCTCGGTACCCTTTTTAGTGCTTTTGAATTTGTTATGTTATTTTTAATTATGTTTTGTTAATTATTTTAAATAATAATTATTATAATAAATAATAAGAATTATTATTTATTATCATTGAACAGTAGCAGTGCTTGATGTTGGCTCAGGTTTTATTCAGATGATATCCTGTTCTGGCCCTAAACTAACCATTTTCTATTTGAAGTTTTAAGAATAGCATTGTTAAAGAAACCCACCCGTTAAATCCAGCTTGTTAACAGCGCTATCATACACTTGAAGCTGAAACAGAAACCTGTTCCTGTTTTAATCTGCACAGCTTTTGATGTTAATCTTCCATTTTATTTTACTAATGACTATTCTTACACAAATACTTTTGTATAGTGTTCCTCTTGCTGTAAAACATTTATTTATTTTTTGTTAACCCTTCATACAAAAGACTACTAGAGGACTTGCTACAACCTAAAAGCTTGAAAAACCATCCAAAAATATAGATTAGTCCTCCCAGTCCTATATATATGGCTACAATGGCATAATTACTCTGACAAAATATTTGACCGCAAATGTTTATGGTCTTGTGGTATATATATATGTTCACGCTGGACATCCCTAGGTGACTTTATGGGGGTGTCTGCCTGCTTCCATCACACTATCAGGCCCCTTCCTGCCCCCCTAACGGCACAACAGGTCCAGACCTTCAGCAGTGTCTGCTAGTGTTGGCTGTTCTGCGGTGGACTGTCTGTCTGCTGCTCCTCCCAGGACGTTCCCCACAGGCGGCACGTAGGGCTCATCGATGTCTGGGTCGTTCTCATGTTCCATTAACCTGAGGACAGCACATCACACCATATTGATTAACAGCAGACAGAAGAAGGCCAGGTCCATGTTGGCAGTTCACTTTTGCTTTGTGTGTCACGCTCACCAGTCCATGGCTTGTTCTATTCCCTGGTTTCCTGTTTTGGCCACTGCCTTCTCCCTGAAAACATGAGCTAATGTTAAACAGTTTTACTTTAAAAGTAGTTTCACATCTGTAAACTCCATTAAACAGGATCAGTCTGGTGTCACTCACGCCCTGTTTCTTTCAAAGCCCATCTCCAGCAGGCTCTCTAGTGTTGTTTGCTCTGCCATTTTGACCTGAAACACATTTTAAACACACCCATACATTAACCAACCAACTCGTATTAGATATACTGTAGCACCACTGTTATTTACTGTTAATAACAACAGACCAAGGACGCCTCTAACACAACTTTAGCGACCCTGATTTACGACCTGAGGTCGATACAATAGCTCATTCTTTAGCCCAGTCATGTGTGAAGAAGCTAACTCATATTACCATTAAAAAGACGTGAATAAATATTACACTTTAGTGGCTGGTCGCCTGTCAAACGCTTGTTTACGCCTGCTCGCCAGCGGCAGCTATATATAATATGATAACTGCCGTTATGCTAAAATTAGCATCAATGTTGCTAACATTAGCTTCAGAACTAGCTGGGTAAGCTTCGCTGGCTAGCGTGATAAAGACGACCGGGAGCGCGTATAAGCGCCGCGTGACTTTATCTGTTAATGTTTGTTTGTATGTCACGTATAAATGCACACAGACGGGTTATTTTTTTATTTCTAAAAGAGGTAATATCAGCGAATAAATTCATGAAGACAACGTCAGCTAGCTACTCACACATCAGTCAACACCGCTTCAAAGGTACGGGAGCTCGCATAGGTCAAACAGAGCAGTTTCAGAAAAGCGATTTTTTCCCCCCAACCCTTCTTCTCCAGCTTCATATTCATATATACATACATAAACATAAAATTAACCTTGAAAATAAACATAACAGACAGTATATCCAACATAAAGCAATGTATACAAAGTCCTGTGATAAATTAACATCTCTGAAGCAACCAAAATAACCGAGTTACCTCGGGACAAACTAAAACTCTTTCAGTTTCTTACTCACAATAATTTAACTTTATTGTTTTTCACATATATATCAGTTCAGTGTACTTTATTAGCCTTGGGGCCTTGGTAATACATAGATTACTGATGAGAAGAGGTCAAAAGAGTAGAAGTCATAAAGGTTTTGATAGTTATATGACATTTTGAGGGACCTTTAGACTAATTTATGTGGAGCTCAAACATGCTCAATAGTTTCTTTGTTCAAGAGAGAAATATTCTTTAGAGTATTATTCTTGGGTGCATCAGCTATGACTAATTTTCTCTCTATTTATTTATTTATTTATTTATTTATTTATTTATTTATTTATTTATTCAGTTAATAAATATCTCAATATTGTCAATATCTCAGTAGTTTTTGGAAAATGCGACAGCAGAAGCAGGAAGCAATTGCACTAGATGAAGAGGCCTAAGTGAGGACGCTGAAGTGCTTTGAGGCCGTATGGTGTCTCTTATGAGCTGTTCTCCATCTTGTATGGTTTCATCCCATCCGTGTGTGTCTGTGGGTGTTCAAACACAATGCAATTTGCTGACTTTTATGGGCAGGTTGGGTTTGTTACATATTTACAGTAAGTGTAATGATTAATGTTTCCTCTTCCCCACACAGTCTTAAGCAGCGTTCATTCACAAGTCCACCATTACTGAGGGACAGACCTCTGTCACCTCTGTCTGACTTCTCTCCTCTTTCAAAAGCTCAAACACTGACTGTCTGCTCCTACCCTTTATTTGTTCGACTTGCTTTACCTCACATGTTTAATTGGCCTTTTTCTGACTTTTCTCACAGAATTAATGACTGAATTGAGCCTCATTTGCTTGGTGAGTATGAGTTTTTTATACGCTCTGTCTGAAAATGAGTAATCAAAGAATGTTGATGTTTTTATGTCATCATACGTCAATTTACACTTAATTTGTAGACTGTGAGACATGTAAAAGCCTGTACTAGTTTGCAATCACATCAAAATTATCGTGTAATGCATTTTGTATTGATTAAATATTAACTGTGGTCTCCTTTTACGTCCAACTTGAGCAACTAGTCACCAGACATGCTTTTAGTTTCTTTGATTATTAAAAATCATTCAAAGCAATTGAGCATGTCTGATCTGATCTGAAATCACAACTGTAAAGAGAGACCCAAAATGGCTATTGAGGAAATTCATGAACTGAGTGAAAACTGAATTAAGCTCCTAATGGGAATTATTGGTTGCCAGGCAACAAACATGTTTTCATTCTGTAAATTCAGTTGTTGGATGGTTGTGTTTTGCCAAGAAATTAATTTGCACAGCTGCTAGTGGGGCTAAAATCAACATTTCCAATTTTATATCGGTAGAAAAAAAAAGTAGATTTTGACTCTGACTCCTGTCTAATGGAGAAAAGTGAAGATATCTACTACTATTGAGTCAATTCTGCATAAAAAAAGAGTCTGAAGATTCAAATATAATACTTGTTCACAAAGTTGATTTCCTATCACAGCACTGACCAGACTGTCTGTCCAGACTTGTCATTAAGGTGTTTTTATCACAAACACATTCATTGTAATTTTAATGCTGAGATTTACAGATTTTCTGTACTTTCACAGTTTAATTGTCTGGTAATAAAAATATCTGAGTGGACAAAGTCGAAGGCGACAATAGGGGTGAACCAACCCTTAAATTGCTTTATGGCTCTGTTTTGTACAGAAGGAGAGGGTTAAGGGTCAAAGCTCAGTCACGATACGTTTCTGGAAAACTAAGGAGAGGATACAATGAAATGATACACATTTGTGTTTACAACTCTTGTTCGTAGCCATATCAACACTTGTGTGTAAAAGATTAATTCTAATACACTAAAGGCTGAAATTTGCTGAGCTGGCACTCCCTCACGAATCCTTTGATTGAATGAATGACCCTGAATTTATTGGTGTCATAAGGGTAACATATTTCTTAAAGCAGTAAAAACCTGAGGAGAACATGGTGTAAGATATTTCTCTTTATTAGGTGTGGGTGGTATTATCACGTGGGTGGTATTATCACAAATAATGTCATGTGGTAAGTGAGGCCAGACCAAAAGAGGGCAGCATAATTTCATATGTGTGAAACTTTTACCACACTGGTGCCATGTAGTTCAAGTATGTATGTGAAATTATTATCTTTGAACCACTGTTGGGATCGGGGAGTTTAAAGGCCTCTGCTGGGAACAATTCACACTCCATATTAAAACTCATATCAAAGGCAAGATGAGCATGTTTAATGTGTATGTTATTGGCAAATGATCATAATCAAAGAGAGTTTTTTACAATTACACCAAATAAATATTTCCAAACACTTGGAGCAATGTCTATTTGTATCACTGAATGATAGATGTCAGCAGAAGACTGACCAACTAATATTGTGGTGAAATAAATCCCACCGTCTCGACATTCTCATGGTCTGCACGTGCCGTCAGCTGTGCTCTTTCTCTGGGTCTCACCAGCTGTAACAGCATCTCCATATGGAAAAACTCTGGCTTCCAGTGGAGCTGCTGTTATCTATGGAGGGACACCTCTTGTCATCGAGAAGCTGCTGGGACTCTCTGTGCTTTACAGTTCACACATCGGACTCTCAGATGTTACTAGGTTGTGTACAGTAACAACTTGTATTTGTTGTTGTTGTTGTGTGCTGGCTGCTCTTTGCAATAAAATTATACCTTAAAACCTGTTTTTCATTGTTCTGTTTGTGCAGAGAAAGCACAAAGATGACACTGAAGGACACCCCACTTTATCATTATATTGTGTGTATGTGTGTGTGTGTGTGTGTGTGTGCGTGTGTCAGAGAGAGAAAGAGTGTGTGTGTGTGTGTGTGTATGGTTCATACATAACCAGAACCAAAACTGCACACAGTATGAATAGAAAGCACTTAAATAGAAACACTTTAAATAAATGGCAAACATTTACTCAAAGGAATACTGACTTGAATGAACAGATAAATCATTTTATTAATTTCATTCAAGTGTCATAACCTTACATACTTACACTACACTTAGAGGCAAGAGAAAACTGAAGTGAGCAAACAAAACTTATGTAAATATATCTATAAATTCAAAGCATATAGTACAAATAAAGAAATTAATGAAACTTTTATTCAAGTGTCATTTAAAGCACTTACACTGAATGACACTAACTAACCCTAACCCTAACCCTACATTACATACATAGGGGGAAGAGAAAGCATGTAGCACTATGTCCATTTATCATTTACTAAAACATATTAAATCACAAATTACCCAGTCTGAGAAATATTAACTATTACGGTAAAGTAAAGTAAAAACAAAAGTGAAAATAAAAGTAATGACTATCTAGTGACTAACTAGATATAACCATTTGAAATTAAAACCAAAACGTCATATGAAATCGAAAGCAACATGTTTTTGTAAAGGTTCACCTTTACAGGAAGTGAGTGTCCATAGCCATAAATAAAGATGCAGTATATTAGATTAGCTAGATATGAACTTTATACAAAGATAATGACACCACTTCAGCGTGGAAAAAGACGTATGTGTGGGAGAATATTTGTGTTAAGACTGGCAATATTTAAGCTGTCATAATAAAAGATCTTTTGGGTGGGGGTCTAGACAGAAACAATATAATATATAAATACAAAAATAAAATACACAAGGCTACTATGAAAATGACAAACAAAGGTGTGAATGAACGTATCTCTTATTTAAGCGATATAGCAAATAAAGACTGATAAATATAAATATTTAAATAATTTTATTGCGTATAAGACTGGACTGGCTGCGTCCCTGAGGCTTTTATTGTGAAAAACGTGTAAGTTTCCGGTATCCCTGTGCCAGCCTTCTTTGGTGGGGTTCACCAACTGACAGCCGGTTGCTAACCGAGTTAGCTGGCCGCTAAGAGGAGTTGTAGCCGTTTTACAGTCACAGTCGTGTAGTATTAGACGATACCTCGCTTAGTTCCGCCTAAGTATTTATGGTAGAGTGTCGCTGACTATCTTAAGTTAGCCAACGTCAGCTAAAGAGGGAGTCGTCCCTGAATGACTGACTCGCAGTGTGTGGCTAGCTAACGAAGAGGAGGGTGGGGACAAAAACTTCCAGCCTCGCCCAGCCGTTGCTTCATTCCAGCAGGCAGCTATACTCTGTTGACGGTGTGAGAGACCCACACCACCAAAACTAGCTAAATATTCAAGGGGAGGCCGACACAGTCGTGTCAATTAAGGGTAAAAATCAGTAATCATGTTCAGGAAAAACTTGAAGAAGGACCCCGAGCTCTTTCAGAACGTGTCGGAGGGTCTGCGCCGGCTTTACCGGACCAAACTGTTCCCGCTAGAGGACACGTATCGATTCCACGACTTCCACTCCCCTGCACTCGAAGATGCCGACTTCGACAACAAGCCCATGGTCCTCCTGGTGGGTCAGTACTCCACCGGGAAAACCACCTTTATCCGGCACCTCATGGAACAGGACTTCCCCGGTATGCGGATTGGCCCCGAGCCCACCACGGACTCTTTCATCGCGGTGATGCACGGTGAACAGGATGGCGTGATACCGGGTAATGCTCTGGTTGTCGACCCCAAGAAGCCCTTCCGCAAACTCAACGCCTTTGGCAACGCGTTCCTCAACAGGTAAAAGTCAGTGCCAGGTCACCACATTAAAGAGCTCAGGATAAGAACTGAAACCTAGTTATTAATTTATGTGTGAATGAAATGAATATATGTGATACTTTTATTGAAATATCATTACATCCGTGTGGTAAGAAACGTGTCATAACAACACATCACCCATGATTTAAATACCCTCCCTACAAGTCCATACATGTGCCACTCTTTCCTTTTTCAAGGTAGAGTCACAGGATGCTGTTGCACAATGCTCCCCAGCAGCCTCTGAGCCAAGTATGTGTGAGAGTTTTTCCCTCTTTCATCATGCTGAGAGAATGCGGGTGCTTAGTGTCAATACCTAGGTGGAAGAGCCGCTTTTGTGTATGGCAAAGCAAAGCACAGGTCGGTGCTTTCCAACGCCTTCTACCGTGGACAAGAAAGTGCTTTCACTTTGGAGTTACCTGCTAACACATTGAACCTTGTCCTTTGTCTCCAGAAGGAGTCACGGTGTGATAGACCATTTTGTCCCTCCTTTTTTAAAGCTTATACCTGAAAGTGATATTGCTAGGCAACAAGATGACCTTGTCCTTTGCCCCCCCCCCCCCCCCCCCCCCAGTCATATAAGTGCCAACTCCCTCATTCACTACATGCAAGTAGGTGTTATGAAATCTTATCACTGAGGGTTAAAGGTTTTGGTGAGACTGACTATCTTGTAGTATTATTTCATCAGCAGGTGCTTTGCTGAGGTTGTAGTTAGCGTGAAGACATTCAGCTCATTGGAGTCTGATCCCACACGCCTGGTGGAAACTCCCAGAACATTTCCTAGAGTTTTATGAATCACTCACAGCAACGGTTATTCAGCCTGATATAAAGACGTACTCATGGCAAGAGCACCAGTGAGTCAGGACTAGAATATTGATCGGGTTGGGTGGAAAACACCTGACAAAAGCACAAAAACAAGCAGAAGAGAAAATGAAACTTCAAACAGTATAGAGGCTTGTTTTGTGGTGCACTTTTAAACCGATAGCATGCTAAGAAGGACAGAGGAAAGACTGCCAGTGTTTCACTGAGATAATGAAATGAGCTTCTCTCAAACAAAGTCTGTGAGTGCAAGGTCAGGCAGCACGAGCAAGGTGCTTCAAGCCAGAGCCGACGTGACAGCGCCTGGTGAAAGCTGTAACATCTCAATCCGACGCGCTGTGTGTGAGTTTGTGACGACATCAGATGACTAACATCTGATTGTCAATGGTGTCACTTCCTGTAGAGGATGTGGGTATATCCCTCCTGTCCACAGTGGTCAGTGTGGTTTGCCCCAGCTCAGGTACAGACAGACAAATGACTCAACCGTGAACTGCCTTGTTCTTGATGTGTTCACTTCAGATTATCAAGTGGATTGCTTTGCCAGATGCTGTATTAGTACAAACGCACTCTTCCTGAGTTAGGCGTATTCCTCATTATCCACTGAGATCCTCCTAATCAACACAGGGTGTTTGCCTTATCTTGAATGAGCGCAGGCGTCTGCCAAACTGCATCAGTCAAACTGTGAAAAGTGAAGTCATGCAGTTCAGATAACATTGTAAGAGGGTGGGGGGTGTTAGACTTCACAGGCCACAATTCACCCCTCTGGAGTTTATTACAGACTTGAGGGGAAACCAGATAAGATTGTGTATAAACAAATCCTATTGTCCATTGTAGAAGAATTTGTCAAACTTTTGGACACTTGAAATATCATGGAACGCGTGGTTCGCTTTGAGTCTGCATCTTTGTCTTAGAAGATTTAGAGAAAGGCTCACGTGATCGTGTATATATCATAATATATGTGCATGACAATAGCAGGTGCACGACCTGTTTGAAGAGCTCTCTGTTAATACATAATTAATCAGTTGTGATGGCACACAGCCCAGAACAGTTGATAAAACTTCTGTCAAGAACCAGATCCAGACAAACATTTGGAGCTGGGCTGTTTTTGACTCAGCCTGGGCCAGTTTTCCATTTTCCTCTCAGGAGGCTCAAAGTATTTGGATCGACTTTCAGCTGTTAGTTGGTTGATATTTTTGCTCATAAAAGCAGATATCGAGGATCATGTTGTTAATTGACTGATTTATAGGTGGAGAAAATGCTGGTGTCAGAGGAGCACACAGCGCCGTGTTTAGCGTGATGGCCGATCCACCATGTAGCTCTTTAACCACCGTCATTCAGCCGGCAGATTAGCCTTTAACTACCAGCCTCAGATGGGACTTACTTCAGTATAATCAGTTATTTGTGAAGAGAGTAAACACAAATCAGTCATGTGATCCACACATCTACAGTTTGCTCTTGGATTTGGCAAACCCAAACAGTGACAACTTGCCAATTTTCACAGTTTTTTAAAAATTATTTTGTTACAGCACTGTCTCAGATTGCTTCCCATGGTGTGTGAACTGATACTAAATCATACATGTTTACATAAAAGTAACTTCTCCTTACACGTCCAGATAAACCTGCATGCTTTTTAGCTTAAGTTCCCCTCTAGTTAAAATATCACTGCAGTCAGAGGGCCTCAGTGTGTGTATACTCTCTGTAAGCCATTAGTCAGTAAAACCATTACTCAGCAAAGTTTAAGTTCCGCACAGGCCCACCCTGGCCTACACTGTCCTCCTCCGTCCTGTCCTGCTCATGGCCTGTTATTCCAGGACACTGACTCTGCACTTTACCGAGATAGGGGTTTACACATGTACACACACAGAGCATATATCAAATACAATGGGATGAGTGTGTAGATGTAGAAATATGAAATATTGATTATTTTGTTCACACACACACACACACACACACACACACACACACACACACCAGGGAAGGTTTTAGAGGAAGCAAACATGAAAAGTGACACAGTTGTGACCTCCATATCCACATCCCCAGTGCTAGCGACAGCCGCCCTGTTTCCTCTCCTCTGCAGGAAGTTGAGGTTACGATGTGAGGGAAGGTCATAGGTCAGTAGGTGGGATAAGAGAGGAAGACCTTCTGTAATGAGCTGGAGCCAGACATCCAATCGTAGAAGGACCCAGGCCTTCGTGCCAGAGAGGACGGGTTTCTCACTTTCGTGAGACATGGTCAGACGGCTAAGCATCTCAGAGAGTTCAAGGCTCTCGGGGCCCCCGTGCCTGGTAGGGTCCTCTGTTTCCAAGAATTCCAGCTCGAGTTCACTGGAGCATTTTTTCCTACAAGCTCTGTGTGGAAAAATATCGGGATAGATAGTTAAATAAGAAACCTGTGCCAAAATTCCAACGGGATATCATACACCATCATCTATGAGGGGGAGTGGAAAAATCAGCATGTTTGTTATCTTTGGCAGTCGCTGTTATTGTAATGTAATGCCTTGCATAGGATCTCCCTTCTCTCAGATTTCTTTGACTTGTTCATTGTCCTTGGATTTTTCCTTTTTCCTCCCTGCGTGAGGTATGGGATCTCTGTTAGGGTTTGTGGTGTGTCTGTGTGTGTGTGTGTGTCTGCCCTCAGTGTGGTTACAGCAGGAATGTAAAAGCACGGTTCTCCTGGTCTTATGACCCAGTCCCACTGAGCTCATGTTGGGAGTATCGGTTCAGACTGAGTGAAAGGGCAGCAGAGCGAGAAGTAGTACTATGAGCTGTGGGGTTTCTTAACAATCCCCTTCTTTGTCCTGAGTGGGACGCTGTGGGTTTATGCAAAACCACTCATCCTCTCACGCTTTATAGTGTGTATATCTGTCTGTGTTTGCGTGAGTGTGTGTGTGTGTGTGTGTCTTGGCTCGATTTCTGTTAGAGAGCGACATTCCACTTTTAAAGTTTAAAACCCCAGTGTCCCAGCTTAAAGGAGACCATTGTTGTAGTGAGTGTAATGACTCAGGCCTACGTTTCATAGCTTATAATGCATTGTTCTAAAGTTTCCCTAAGACTCTCAGATCAATGATGGCCTACAAACCCTCCCCACACACACTGTTTGGAAAATCTGACCAAATCATCGTGTAGTCTCACTGTTTTTGTGAAAAGTAACAAATGTGTCCAAACTATGTCCAAGTGTCAATCTATTAATAATTTAAGTTGTTTTTTTAAGCAAAAATGCCAAATGTTCACCGGTTCCAGCTGAATATATTAATTATTTTATTCTTGGTCAGACAAAACAAGCTATTTGAAGACATTACCTTTGGCTTTGGGAAATTGTAATAGGCAAATTTCCAAATGATTCATCATTAATTGAGAAAGTAATTTAAAATTAAATTAATAATGAATGAATGAATGAATTATGAAAATAATTTAGTTGCAGGACTAGTATCAACATGAGGTTAAATCTAACACCAGTTAACAAATGTGCCGCATGGAAACACACTCATTATCCACTGATTATGTAAATGTGGACATTTTTTTTGTGGAGGGCTTGTGGGATACTGGCAGCACCCTGAAGCCACACTTTCCATCCACTGCTACTTTGTGTTTTAGCTGTGTATCTTTCCCAGGAAGCGTCCTCTCATATTTGAGCCTGAGAACATGGAGGTTGTTATTGAAAGCCTTCAGAATAATATCTGTTTAATGCCACGCTTATGTATAAACACTCTCACCTGACTGGTTTTCTGCATCTCTCCCACCCTGCCCTTCTGTCCCCATACTTTCTATTCTCTCTCTTTTACTTTCCTTTTCTTCCCTCTGTGTCCTCTACGCTCTCACCTCTGTCATACAGGTTCATGTGTGCCCAGATGCCTAACCCTGTCCTGGAGAGCATCAGTATCATCGATACTCCTGGAATCCTGTCTGGAGAGAAACAGAGGATAAGCAGAGGTCTGCCTGACGTAAACACTCACACTTTACCCACCCACCCACCCACCCACTCACTCACTCACTGACTTACTCACCAGCACTACTATAGTTTAACAGAGCCACACCCTCTCCCCTCCACCCCTGAAATTCAGAGAACCATGCACTCATGCGAGACATACACACAGGAAGTCACAAGGTTATATTTGAAAAGGCTTTAACAACCTACAAATAAGCCTCTTTCTGGTATTTCTGTTTGGTGTGAGCTCCACAAAGTCAACGCTCGCAGCCAATGCTTTTAGTACTTTCAAACCCATATTTAACATTTAACAGCCTCAGGTCAAAGCCTCACTAAACAGGTCATGTAAATGAGATGGAGGCAGTCACAGCTCAACAGTGGCAAGAAGAAGGCGCAACACACTTTGAAGTTCATTTCCTGTCTCTGTACCTGTGGTTTTCTACCCAGCGCCATCCTCTCTTACATCCTTCCCTCTTTTTATGTTTTTCTTTGTTTGCGGCCTGTCGCCATGTTTGTATTAAAAGACTGAATTAACAGTGATAATCAAAAACTTTTCCTCTATATAGCCACTCTATTTGTGAACTCTCATTCATCACTTTATATCTGAGTCATTTCCCAGTGCTCTGTGGAAATAAATCATTTCATATTTTTACCCGTTTCTCCACGTGGCCCAACAATTGTGCGACCTACAGGGTCATTTCAGAATTGCCACATACACAGTTTTACTTTTGATGATCTGACAGAACGCAGGCAGAAGATAACAGTGCAGCTGAACACAGCTTCTGCTTTTTTTACCTGACTTGAGCCCCTTTAAGAGGAAGCGCATGTACAAGCAGTAGAGTTTTTTGTGTACTCTAGGGAAAGGATGTGGAGTAAAATGGCAAACATAGCAGAGAGTTTCCCAAGGCTTCCCCCCTCCCAACACCACCGCCGACAGCTGCATTGCGCAGAGAGCTGATACACAGTCAGTTAATCTGCTCCTTATTATGGAGTCCGATTTGTCACGAGACACAGAAAAAAAGAAAAATCGAGAAGTAGAAATTAAATTTCAGTTATTTAATTGGCTATCATGCAACTTTTGATAGGTCCAGTGTATATGATTTAAGACGCTATTTTCAGGATATGGCCTCTGTGAATATTTATGGATGGTATTTTCAGACATTTTACAGATAGTGAAAGCAGCAAAATATGAAGCAGTAGGACAGACGGAAACAGTACAGATGGTTGACATAGATACTGAAAATAGCAAAGAAGCGACTGTAAACATACGAACGTAAATTAGTGGCATCTGATAATAAACCAGGAAGAAAGAGCATGTGAAATCTGACTTATACCAGAGACAGTTTTGTTTTTGTACATACATACTTGTACATTCTTACTTTCAAAGACACACACACACACACTTTCTCAAGCCACACACACTCTCTCACACACTCACAGACACACAGACGCGCTATCGTTGTAACTGTTTCTATATAAACACGAATGCAGTACTGTACTACCTAGACATACTGTACTGAGTGTGTCACATATAAACAGGACTGATTGGATTGTGCACCTGAAGTGTGACAGGTGTGTGTGTGTGTGTGTGTGTGTGTGTGTGTGTGTGTGTGTGTGTGTGTGTGTGTGTGTGGTGTGTGTGTGTGTGTGTGTGTGTGTGTGTGTGTGTGTGTGTGTGTGTGTGTGTGTGTCTGTCTGTCTGTCAGTGGTCCGTATAGGTCACATCTACGAGTCTAAAAGAGCGTTACGTTCAGAAACAATGAAACGGCGTTGTTCATTCATGAGTGCCAAGCTCTTTCATTGCATAATACTTTGATTGTGGATTCATTTTTGATGAAGTCAGCAAGTATGGCTTGGTGCCTCTTCCTTTGTGAACCATGAAGTGATGAAAACTATAATGAAACTGTGATTTTGCAGAACTGGTTGTCGTCCTTCCCAGGATTACTGCTGATGACTTGACAAGAATTACACGTTTCATTTAGCAAATTTTATCTGTCAGAAAAATATTTCTTCACTTGATTTAGTCTAAACTTTTAGCACTTATGGGCATAACAGAACCGTGTAGCATTATTTATAACTGACGTCACTGACATTGTCATTTTTCAAGCGAGGTGGTGCTGGTTTGTTTTCTTTAGACTGAGTAAGGCTAGCTGTTTCCCCTTATCTCAAGTCTTTATGCTAAGCTAAGCCAACTGGCTCCTGCCTGTAGCGAGTGTAGAGAGTGGTATTGTTTTCATCTAACTCTCCACAAGAAAGCAAATAAGAGTGTTTCCCAGAATGGTAAACTGTTCCTTAAATTACCCATGCAGTGTTTTTTTTTCTGATATGCTGACAAAGCTCTGGTCCTCCCTCTTTGTCAATGATTGACAGTTGATTTTGAGGCCTGTCCAAATCTGTCATAAGTGAGTGGCTGTTATCACTGAATACCTCTGCATATGGTAGAGACATAGCAGTTGTTGATGCTATGTGCTATAAGTGAGTCAAAGCTAGGGCAGCTGTCTGCCTGATTCCCTGACGTGTGCGTTAAAAACAGACTTAAGAGAGAATGAGCAAATGTCCTTGGCTGGCTCCCACAGGGATCTTGGAAATATCCCCCCCCCCCCCCTCGAGTTTCACATGCGCACATGCATGTCATACGCACAAACTGGTGGATGAAGGTGTTTTTAATCTTTCATCCTCTGTGTCTATCTCTTATTGCATTCATGTTTTACTTTCACCTTTAACCTCCCCCCATTTCTCTCCCTCTCCATTTCTCTTTCTTTTTTTACTCTTGCCTCCACTTCCCTCGTCATCTATCTATATCACCGCCCCACTTCGTCCCACTCCATCCACCGGCCGTATCTCCCCGTCTGTCTTTTGTACACATGTGCTCAGACGCAGACAAAAGCCGACCATGTTGGAATGCATGTGCAGCAGATCTGGCTCTGATTGTGCGACAGCCGAGATGAGCTTTTAGAGCAACTGCATTCTTCTCTGATCAGATGACACACACAGACGCTAATCAAAACCATAATTCTCTGTCTTTCCTCAGTTCCTCCCCAGCTCCCAGAGGCAAGGGAGATCATGAAAAAAAAAAGGCCTTTTCATGTAATTTGAGTTTGTCTCCTTGCTTCTAAAATAACCAAAGGAAGTGAGAAGTACAGTGAGTTTCTCTACTTCAGCAGGGGTAGAAATGTATTTGTAGCACAGGCCAGCTCCGACTCGACACTTTCTGGTGCTATCGTCCTCACTGACACCGAAAGCATTTTATCTTAACCCTTTTATTTACTGTCTAAGCCTGTATTTATAAGGCACACTGCGAACAGTCCCTGATAGAGGTCATTTCCAAAAGGACTTCAAACTGTCTTTACCTTCAAATGCCTCTCCTGCTGTGTCAGTAAAGCTAGTTAATAGGTAACCAGGAGAGAAAGCTGTTATCTAAACATTATTGGATCGACATGACTTGGAATATGAACTGACAACCCACAATTAAACCTGACTCAACGCACAATTCATTGACTGATTGGAGCCATTAAGCACTTTGTCAGGGTCAACTCTTGTATTTCTCCACTCCAGTGTGCTCAGTGTAAAGTTTGTAAGCTCAGTGCAAAGTGCAAAATGTAAGCTATGCTACCATACAGACATGAGTGGGAAATTACAATCCATTCAAAGTTAGTACACATGCAAGTAGGCTACCTCAGTGCACTCCAGATATGAATACCTTACTGGATTTATGTTTCACTGCTGATTCTCGTCTGATCATAGTAGATGTGCGAACACTGAGGCTCTTCACTGTCATGTGTGCTTTAATAAACTAAAACCGCTCAAAGGACTCCTTTTATACAATACACTAAGAGATCCTATAACAAGACTCATCAGCAGTATTGGCCCAAAGTATCAGTGATCATTGTGAACATGTAAAGGCAGAAATGTCACAGTCAAAGAAACTTGTTATAGATATGTAAGTATTGATGTATTTGTCTGCAGATAAGTGACAAGAAATTGCAACACAGAAATGCCAAACTAAGTTTGAGGCATTCTACTTAGAGACTTTCATCGTTACATAGTCTGTTAGCCAATTAAATCATTATCTCTGTTTTTAAACTTCCAAATATTGATGTCACTATTGGGCTTAAAAAATGTACTGGTGTTCGAAACAGTTGAAGATTATTAGACACCAAAGAAGCCGATCTTTAATCAGTCGGACTCTCCTTTTCTCTCTCCAGGTTATGATTTCGCTGCCGTGCTGGAGTGGTTCGCAGAGCGCGTGGACCGCATCATCCTCCTCTTCGACGCCCACAAGCTGGACATCTCCGACGAGTTCTCCGAGGTGATCCGAGCTCTGAAGAACCATGAGGACAAAATGCGCGTGGTGCTGAACAAAGCGGATCAGATCAGCACCCAGCAGCTGATGAGAGTCTACGGCGCACTGATGTGGTCTTTGGGAAAAATCATCAACACGCCCGAGGTAAAATTTGTTCTTCATTCGTGCTTCTGTGAAATGTATTTAAATTAACATCTTAGTCAGATTCAGTTTCCCAGTGTTCAGTTTGTTATTGTGACAAAGACACAAGAAATAACTTGAATGGGTGAAATGAAAGTTTTCACACCATCTGTGAGTGCTACCTGATACTGTGTGACCCAGTGTGTCTTGTGATTTTTCTTTGACAGAGTAGTTAATGTTTGATCCGCAGCAATATTCATAAAGTGATTCCAGAGGAACCTTTGGATCATGTAGAGAATCATTCATTGACTTTGTGAAGCCTCCCTGCAGGACATAAAGCACAAAGAACAAAGATTTAAATGATTTTACGTTGTCAACCTCAGTACTGTGTTGCTTTGTCACGCATCCTGTGTGTCTATTTTGAGTTTATAAATGTATTTTTGTGTCTGCTTATAAATTCTAGGCAGTTTGCAGTGTCATGTGTGTGGCCTGTCAAAGAATTTCCTCGTTTGTGTGTGTGTGTGTGTGGGCAGTAAAGTATAACCTGATGAACAGAGGATATAAACTTGTGTAACCTTTACTACAGGTGGTGCGCGTATATATTGGGTCTTTCTGGGCCCAGCCCCTGTTGGTCCCCGACAACAGGAAGTTGTTTGAGGCAGAGGAGCAGGATCTGTTCTTGGACATACAGTCGTTGCCACGAAACGCAGCACTACGCAAACTCAATGACCTCATCAAACGAGCACGTCTCGCCAAGGTCAGTATCAACAAGACTAGCAGCCATACTGTCTGTGCTCTGTGAGGCACAACGATGCTTTGAGCTAAAGGCTAATGTTAGCATACTGGGGACACTTCATGGTAATACATCCAGGACGTGAGATTTTCCCATCAGAAGCAAAGTGGTGGAACAACCAACAGACAGAGATTACCATCCACAAAGCCACGCTGTGTCTAAAAATACACCATACACTCAGATTTTCACTCTTTCTTCCTCATTCTCTCACCACTATCGCCTGACCTCCAGCCCAAAGAGCAGGACTTCACCAGAACTTTACTGTTTTATGCAACTTTGCTAGGGGTTAATTTCCAGCTAACCAAAGGCAGAAGTGAGTGCAATATATGTAAAGATTTTAGCAATTAGATGAACCACTAATATCGTAACACTTACAGGAAGTGAGGAGGGGTTCTCTATTATTTCTGCTACCAGGCTTTAGGAATATTTAAAAGTTTCCTACTTGAAATGTCCCCTCCAGACATAAGACGTATGCTTTGTGTCTGTGTCTGCCTCTGTGACAAACCAGATTATGTATAAATATTGCTCATTTTTAAAAGTTTGACTGATAAAGTCATTTTCTTTCTTCACTTCCATTTTCAGGGTATGTGCACTGGAGTTTCCAGATCACACTTGTGTAATGCCGGGGTCAGACTGCACAATATTTTTGTTACTGTGTCAGAGTCATAAATCCTTGCCTGTCAAATTACTACACATTGCTCCCCAACCAATCCTCTTTCATGATGTCACTGGGAACAGCGTGTATGATACTGGCTGTCTAATGTTCAGCCTAAACAGAAAGAAAAGGCGATGGTGGCCTCTCCTCGTCCACTGTGACACGCTACATGATAAAAAACATGCTGGATCGGGCTATAACTGGGATGAGATTGTGTAGTCTGACCCTGTACTGCATACTGTACCATAATTGGCTTCCAAAATTGTTATGATGTCACAAAATTGAACGAACATGTGAGCACTTCCCTCCTTCAGCAGATTCAGAACAGACTTCTAATGTCAAACTCTGCATGTACATCATTCTGTCATGACAATAAGCAGAGTGTGGAGAAGGACTGTAATTCATCCTTGGCAGCCTCAGAAATCCTCATTTTCTCACATGTTAACACTTTGTGGGAATTAAAGACGGGACTCTCCCTGTGTACAATGTTACAAAATAAACTCCAGCTTTATCACAAAGTGCAGTTTAATAATGACTGAAAAGATGTTTGACCTATTTATTTATTTTATGGTCTCCAGGTGCAAGCCTACATCATCAGCTCTCTGAAAAAGGACATGCCAAGTGTGTTTGGAAAGGACTCCAAGAAGAAGGAGTTGATAGCCAACCTGGGAGACATCTACCACAGGATCGAGAAAGAGCACCAGATCTCACCTGGAGACTTCCCCAACCTCGCCAAGATGCAGGTGAGATAACACAAAGACGAGATGTTAGATATGTTACTTCATCAAAAATCTAGCTTGCAAAACTGACTCTAAAAATTAAACAGAGGTTCACTGTAGAGTGACCTTGCAACCTTTACTCTCTTCACATCTTTGCCCTTCTTTCCTGCCCTTGCCCTCCAGGATGGGCCAGGACGGGGATGAGATTTATTTTTCCTGGTTTGTCAGGAAATCCTGTTTCTTGTATGCTGCTCCTGTTGGTAGCCATTGAAGACTGATCTATTTCTATCACCAATTCCTGTTTTCTCTCAACCCCCCAACCCTTCAGGAGCTGCTGAATGGCCAGGACTTCTCTAAGTTTGTGGCGCTGAAGCCCAAGCTGCTGGAGGCGGTGGAGGACATGCTCGCCAACGACATTGCCCGTCTCATGGCCATGGTGCGCCAGGAAGAGGCCGCTATGCCCAGCCAGACCGTCAAGGGTGGAGCCTTTGAGGGAACCATGAGCGGCCCCTTTGGTCACGGCTATGGAGAGGGTGCCAGCGAAGGCATCGACGAGCTGGAGTGGGTGGTGGGTCGCGACAAGCCTACATATGATGAGATCTTCTACACCCTCTCTCCTATCAATGGCAAAGTGTCCGGCGCCGCAGCCAAAAAGGAGATGCTGAAGTCCAAGCTGCCCAACACTGTCCTGGGAAAGATCTGGAAGCTAGCAGACGTGGATAAAGACGGCCTCCTCGACGACGAGGAGTTCGCCCTGGCCAACCATCTGATCAAGGTGAAGCTAGAGGGCCACGAGCTGCCACCCACGCTGCCTGAGCACCTGGTGCCCCCGTCCAAACGCGGGACAATCCAGGAGGAGTAGCGGAGGAGGGAGCAGCCTGTAGAGCCCAACGCTTTGCATCATGTTTAGGACTCTCCGGTCCAACCATAAGCATGAACAGCATCATCTTCCATCAAGCTGTGAGTCTCCAGGCTTCCTGACACACCATGAGGAGGTATCGCTGTGATCTTTTTCCCCAGAGAGAGACTGGAGGGTTTTGTGGGGGGAGTGGGAGGGTGGGAGGAAGGGAGGGGAGGTCCATCATTGTTCATAGGGGGTTATTGGATAGATATCTATTAGAAATAAACAGGGAGGGCAGGTTGATTTGCAAACTGATGAAAGGACATTACTGGATTATGAACTGATGGGTGGTTGGAGGTAGCATGATGGGACAGAACATGGATTTGTGCATCCTGTGTAAAAGACGTCTTATAAGTATACAGTCCATAATATTATATGTTGATCCAAAGAAATATAGTTTTTTTTTCCCCATTTGGAGAGTGAAAGAGGAAATAAATCGAAACAGCTGTTAGAATTGTTTTATCTATATTTTTGTATTTCCTGATGGTTGACTTTTACTCTTTCCAAATGCTTCCCTTTTTATTATTTTGCCAGATAAATAAAAAGGAATACTGTACCATCTGACTCATGGTTATGTGGATTTTTATTTAATTTTTCTGTGATTTGAGTTAATCAGATGTCTGACTTACAGAAGAAAGAGCCACTAATTAAAAAACGTATTGAAATATATTATATTTGCTCAATAAATCTGAAAAAACGAATCAAGAGTTGTCTGCTTTTAATTTGTGATTGTTTGTCTTTGAGGGTCATGTCAAGGACTGTGTTACTTAGAGGTCATCCAGAGACTGACTTTTATTTTGAAACTCCTTGAAATGTTTCAGTGCAGTCTGCTGCCCTCTGTAGGACGTAAAGTCATCAGCAGCACAGTTACAGGACATATAAGGCCATCTGCCCATGAAACAACTGCATATTTTACTGAGGGCAAATTGAAACCAGCACTGGTGACAGACATTTTCTGGAGCACTTTCGAGGACACATGGAGACAATTTACAAAACTAGAAATTCAGTCCAGGCTCACAGGCATGAGCACAAATCATAAACAGAAAGACTGGAAGCTTTATATTTATTAAAATCATATTGAAGTCTGAATAGCTGCTGATAACTGCACTGCTCCTACTAAATCTGTAACCTGCGCTAGTCTGAATCTGCTCTGAGGTCTGTTTGCATGATTCAAATAAGATGTGGGTAGAAGAAACTGAAATGTAAATCAGATGAACATCAACAGTTAAAAGTAGATTGGAAGCAATTATATGTTTTTCTTCTCCCATGTGAACTTTGTTACTAAAGAGAATAGCAACCAGATGATTGATAACAACCCCAAGAGTTATGCAAACACGTTCACATACCATAGCTGTTTACATTTTTCCACATCGCACCCTATCTGCCTCAACCTGGAAAATCACCTGGTTGTTTCTGTTTTTCTTGAAGAGAGAGAGCACCAGTCTTTCTCCACGATAACACAATGCTGTGCTTCATTTTCACCTTACGCTCAGAGTCATGCGTCCCTCCCTCATCAGCACACTCAGGCTCTGCAGAGACTCATTGAAATTCTACACACTGACTCACTACATTATCAGTCATCAGATACACATGACGTTCACCAGCTGTTTTCTGGCCACACTGGCAGCAGATTTCAGCTTTAATGAAGTCCAGAGGCGCTCTCTTGTGTCTTGATATGTTATTACAGGTATTGCGTTTGTATCAGAGCCAGTTCTAACATTAAGTATGGTCTCTGTTGCAGCTACACTACAGGACTAAAGCTCATTGTGGACATTGCGGCAATGGGTCCCAAACTTTTTCAGTTGTGACCTCTTCAAAATAAAAGTCTATTTGTGATCCCTTGTTGCAGGGTAAGTTCTCAGTATGGACATGAGATTTAAACAGATCAAACAAAGAGTGATTTTCCTACTTAGATGGTTTCATGTGAAGAATTTTTGGGCCATCAAAAGGTGAAATTATCTTGCATTTTACAAAAAAAATAAAATAAGAAATGAGAGAAAAGTCAGAAAAATCTACATTATTTTGTGTCAATCTGGCAATCCCTTCATTTTTCATAAGAGCACATAAAGCACACTGTAGGTTACAAAACATATAATACAAGACTTCTATGAAGAGAGTAGTAAAGTATGATCAGAGATGTCTTTGGACTGTGGGAGGAAGCTGGAGTACCCGGAGAGCACACAGGCAGACACAGAGAAGCCCCAGCTGAGGTTCAAACCAAGAACCTTCATGCTGTGAGGCGATAGTCCAAACACTGTAAAGTTGATATATGTGCCACAAGGGCTTATAAATAACTATATAAATATAAAATTAGATACATCATGTATTAGAAATATTCAAAATAAATATTCAAAATAGATAAGTAAAAGAAATAAAAAACAGATGTCAGACTCTAAAAAAATATGTCATAAAAAAAGTCCAAATATTCAAATAAAATAGAAACACAGACAGCAGCAGGTCAAAACAGATAATTTACAGCTTGCAGTAGCTTCAGGGTTCGTCTTGTTCTGGTATGATAATGTAATGACAGAGAGCTGCTGGAATGCACACAGCTGTGTGAAGTGAGAGAGGACGTATGACTGTACATCCCTGTGTTCCTGCACACTGTGTGTTTACATAGCTGCCCCCCACCCCCACTGTATATCTCTACTATACACTGTTTCCTTTTTCCTGTCTTCCTCTGTCAGGGAGTCGTCTCTTTATCCCCTCTTCCCTTCTTTTCTTCCACTGTTTACAGAGAGCCGCTTTCCCCTGTTTTTACTGCTCCTGTTTCTTTGTTTTTCATCTCATTTCCAGCCACACCCCTGACTCTTTCCCTGGCTCTCTGCATTTTGGGTCACATTTGTCCCTCGTACTGTATGTCTTAAAATAACTCCTCGCTCCAGCCCTCTGACACACTGACCCCTGCAGATAGTTGACTGGGTCAGGCTTATATAACGCAGTCATGTGGAGGGAGTGCTACTTCTCAGAGGCAGGTGAGGAATGAGGCACCTGTGTGAGCACAGGGAAATCTCTGGATGTCAACTGTTTCAACTGTTAATATACTATATTTTTAACCAATGCAGAAAGGACCAAAAGGTTATGAAACAATGTCTATTTCTGTTGCTCCGCGGCTCAATGACCTCAAAACATCTGGAGTTCAAACTGTAAAACCACAGCTGTCACCTGAAGTTAACACGTCATTTCCAACAGCAAGTTAGTTGGAATAAAACTAATAAAACCAACAGTTCATAGCGCATCATAGTATTACTCGTGTAACCAACATATGTCTTATGAACCCCAAATATCACACAAAGTCAATAAATTAAAAGGACGAGGATTTATTTATTTTTTTGCTGTATTAACACAGAACAAATCAGAGCAGCATTAAATTGACATCTGTGTTTTCAGTGAGTGCCTCAAGAGTCACAATTTCACATTTTTTAAAAAGGGAAGACGAGGAACGAAGAGGCAATCAATCAAAGAAAGGAGAGGAGGAGGGGGACATAAGTGCTTAGAAGGAGTCTGATTACCAGCAAGACTTTGACCCCGTTTGTGCAGCATGGACAAGGTGGTGGTGGTGGTCGTGGTGGTGGTTTTACACTCAACTGGCATTACAGCAATGTGAAAACAGGTTTGTTTGAGTTGAAGCTCAGCATTTCTGAAGTAACTGAAGGGTACATTTTTGACCTGTAAAGACATGCAACAGGCAGATATCATAATTCTGACATTTTCTTTATGATTTTGGAGCAGAGGATGATCGCAATACTCTGCTACAGTCAGTAACATCTTCTTGATTGTTTCCTTTATCAGGGTGTGTCTGCATGAGACGCGCAGAGAGAGTGTTATGCTGTGTTTGAAAAGTCCAGAAAGGTTCATGAGGTAGGTTGATATGCAGTCTGGACAAAAACAGTCTCAGCTTGGCTCAGTTTGTCCCTTTTTTTCCCCCGGTTTGGTTGTGTGGTGTCACCACCATTGGTCCAATGTTCAGTTCATTTTATCTGCTTTCATGCTCAGCAAGGAGGCCTGGCTGCTGGTTGAGGTGCTCCGAACATCTCCTGTGAGGCGTAGGTGATGTAGAGGAAGCCGTCAGCGTCGCTATAGCGGGTGTAAACCTCCCCCATGCTGGAGGACATGCAGGACATACTCTTCTCTGCCACCAGGAGGAACAGAGCCTGGGTGGCGTCTAAGGCGATCTTATTCCTAAGAGAAAGAAAAGCGAATGAAGAGAAGTTTAAGGACAATATGGCAAATCTGACAACTTGGGTGAGATTGTGGGGTTGCAATTCAACTCAAAAACAAGCGAATAATTTACCTGAGCAGGCACAGGAACTGACCCAATGTGAGCTCAAAGGGAACCAGGAACTTTGTTTTGTCCAACAGTGGGAGAGTCTTTTCACGGATGTAACGTTCAACAATCACCTGAACATAAAAACACACCTTCCATCAACTGCAAGAACCATCACATGTAATATAAAGTGTAAAACTGGTGATTAAATGTGTTATATCTGTAAAATACTAGAATGGGAAAACAACTCACAGGTAGTTTGTTGGGGAATTTAGACCGAATGCTGCACACTTCATCTTTTCTTGTTTCTAAAAAAAGAGTATTTATACACTTAACACTTACACTTAGTTAAAATCAGCATCGACAGATTGTGGGGTCAGTTTGTTGCAGCAATTAAAGAATCAACTAAAAATGTAACTTACCAAGGCATTTCCTCTGCTTGAAGGGCATCATCTCCATGGATTTCTCAAAAGGAGCCATGTTGCTTGGGGTGGTTTGCGGAGACCAGCGGTGATGGAGGTGTTAATGGTGGTGGTGGTCTTGCCCAGGCTGACAGTGAAGTCCCCTCGGGTGGAAGTTAGCAAACCCCAAAGAGCTGCTCCAGCTGCTGCTGTTTTATAGGCGACGGAGTCGGGAGGAGTCCAAAACATGTGACACCAACAAACAAAGACACACTCCTCGTCCTGGTGAGCAGTGTGTGTGTGTGTGTGTGGTTCAAACCTGATTCACACATACTGGTTATCTCACAGAGCATTCTCACATCTACTTGTGATGTTGGTGCTGCTGTCACGTACACTTGCACATAGAGGGTTGCAAATATGAAGACGGGAGTGTAATGAGGGCAACGCAACACATGACATATTCAGACAAACTGAGGCAAAAACCTGGTGCCACCTTTATCAAGAACACATTTTGTTCGCTCCTGACCTTTGACCTCACTGTCAGATCGCCATGTTGGACACATTATAGATGTTCATCATGTCCCACATGGTAGACTCTTGTTTCAGCAATGACTGATGATGATCATGATCAATAGGAACAGTGACATGGAGGTTTCAATACTCCATCCATTATATGTAGCCGCTTATCCTCATCAGTGTCACAGTGGGGCTGGAGCAAAAACAGTTGAACGTGTTAACGTGTGCTCCATGTAAAAGTATATCGCTAAAATAAGCACCGACATCCTTATAATGGTATAATGTAATATTTGACCTTTTACTCATGAATATCAAACATACTGGTCCAGAGGAAAGAAGAAAGATTATTTTTTATCATATATGGACACATATACAGCCCAAGAATATCTAATATAGTTTGAAAAGTGCTTCCTAAACCAGGGAATGATGCTAAAGGAGAGATTTTGTTGTCTGTATGTTATTACTATTGTTATTATATTAAGATATGTTCCAAAAAAGTGATATATGTGTTCATGCATCAATAATTGTAATCAGTAATATACATTATTTAGAAATGGGTCATTCTGCATAATGAGTATGTTTAATTTTGGCACACTACAAATTATGAATGCAACACTTTTGTGCTTTTATGTGAAACTTTGAACACAGGACTTTTACTGGAAACTTAAGTAAAAGATCTTCCACCTCTGGAAGTGACCAAAGTCTACCTGCTGATTATGATCATGTGATCATGGTCAAACGCTTCAGAGCAGCTACTAAATGAACCTTGAGTTGAGATCTTGAGTCATGGATCCACTGTGTTGTTTCTTATGAAGGTGCCATGTTACAGTATATGCACTCAGCTGCTTCTTTATTAGATACATTATAGTGAATGTACCTGTAGTTTAACACAAATATGAAAAAGGAGGTCCCACAGTCAGGTTGAAGTTTGGGAGAAACATAACTACACTGTAACGCTCTCTGGTGGGTGAAGATCACCATCTGCTGGTTGAAAGGCGGCACTATGCCACTGCACCTGTGCAACTTACAGACATACAAAACACAGATCAATAATCGGCTGATCAGCACCAGTTATATTAGATTTTCTTTCTAGAGTCAAGCTCATAAAACAGTAATAAGCGTACAAGTTATATACTTAAGTAACGTTTGACACATTATGATTTAATGCATTCATCAATGAATTCCTAGCTCGCCACTAACAAGTGATGACTGTGACTTTATGCGATCAGCTTACACTTAATAGATCATTCATTAAGTTAATTCACAGTTACTTCATACATTAATTAATATGTGGTCAAGTTAGCTAGACTCCAGTTACATAACACTTTATTTCAGCCTCTCTGAAAGCACAAGCTGTTCTCATAGAAGTATGAAGCTTTTAATCAAACTGTCAGATGAACATTTACATAGTAAACATGAATATAGTTACATAAATAAACTTTTAGGTATATGATTTGTACACTGAAACTGAAGACAACATTTTGATGTTCACACATGGTATGACTTGTATGAAGTGGGTTTAATAAATAAACCTAAACTCCATCTTGTTTGTATCCACCAAAACAACTTCAAAAGTTGTCAACAGAATACGGCCCTAATAATAATAATAATAAAAATGATAATGATGAGATCTTCTATTAGTTCTTCTTCTTATACAACTGAGGGATGGCTGATTTGTCTGTAATACTCAACCTGCTATCCTCCTCCTGTTCAACGTGTATGTTATCTTTCATCTCCAAGATGCCATTAAAGGACCAGTGTGTAGAATTTAGTGGCATCTAATGGTGTAGTTGTGGATTGTGACCTCCTCCACCTGCACTCCCAGTCCAAGCATGAGGGAGAAACTGTAGTGGCTGCTAAAATCCATCTAGACATACTTGATTTGGATTTACTGTAGAAACATGGAGTTGACTCCTGCGTTTGTAGATATAAGCTTTATTCCAAGGTAACAAAAACATTGCGATTCTTATTTTCAGGTGATTAGACACTGATGAAAACATAGTTATGTATATTATATTATATTCCTGCTATATTCTGTGAATGAAGCCCCCTAAATCTGACACACTGGACCTTTAATATTTTGTGTACATAGCTGGCTGATCCTATTCTGGTATGATGCACACCCTATGTTTACAGTGTCATTTGCTTTACAGTTTTATTTGGGATCATGCAGCATGATAATAAAGGTTTAAAACTACATTATAACACCCCCGGGCCCTGGTGAAAGACAGCACACCACATGATTAAGTAACTGTATTGCATTTGTGTTAGTGTCAGAGTGTCAGTAGCAGTAAAAGCACAGGTGTTACTAAGATGGCTGTTCAAGTGTCCATGTAAGACATGAACAATAGACCCTGAAACTGAGGCGACTAAATGGAATTCAGCCCTCCTTCATATATTATTTACACCTGTGTTTTACGTCTGTTAAAAAGGACCTGTTCCCTAACAAAAGCTGGTTGGCCCCCTGGCCACTGCTGATACATGCCATAGAGGAAGATGAGGTCACTTTATACGCTCACCACCTCTATGGGAACTCTGCAGGAATGTGAGTATTTGTCCTCTGACACCTAATACAGACAAGTTGGACAGTCCGGAATTTTTTTTTTCTTCCAGGCTCCCATTCGAAAAACTTCCCGGACCAATCCGTGCACAGTCCCGCTGCAGTGGCTCCTCCTCCCCGCTGCTTGCTCCCACATGTACGTTATCACAGCCTCTGTCCGTCTGTTACATTGTCTCATTGGGGACGCAGCGTTACGGAGCGCAGCGCCATGGTAACTCCATTGGACCGGGAAGCTGATGAGTGTTAAAAAAAAAAGGACGGTGTCAACAGGAAATTAAAGCTGGATTCATTTGAGGCATGGCTCGTTGATGTGGACGGTGAATTAATTAATTGTAGTGTTGTGCCAACGGCGCTGCGTGAAGCTGTAGGGTACATGGCACGTTAGAAATGGCGAGGATTATATTTTCCTCTATGTTGACATCGCTCGTCCGGAGCTCATCCGGAGCTTAGCCCCGTTCATTCCTCTCACTCATCTCACTGCATCTGAGCGGTGGTCAGCGGTGCGCTCCTGTTCCGCCCGCGGGCACACCGACGAGGATGGCCCGCCGCGGCTGCGTGAACTCGCTCTGGTCGGGCACGGAGCGCGTCCGCATCGGAGAGCGCCTCAAAGCGACGCTGGCCGGGGTGCTGGAGCTGGAGGTGCTCAGGTGCAAACACCTGGAGATGGTGGACGCCGCTCTGGAGGACCGAGCCTCCTCTGACTCTGTGTCTGCCGCCAACGCTGACGAGCCACAGGCTGCGGAGGAGGATGGAAGCGGAACCCCGGAGAGCGCCGCCTGCTTGGATGCGGAGCATGGCTCTGCGACATCCCGCAGGCAACAGGTCAGTCAGTGCGTCTGTCAGCTCATAGCCCTGATCTCTACATGATGAGATTATTAAATATGGATGCAGGGATGATGGTGATCTGCCAACAAGCCAGTCCCTCTGCGGCTCAGTAGACAGATTTTATCGCTGCCTGGTGGCGCATGGCTGTACAGAGAGCTGAACACCCAGCTGAGTGAGATGGTGCCAGAGACCATCCAAGCATGCAGCCCGATCATTTTACACAGCAGCTCTGTGTGTGTGTTTGTCCGTCACATGGAGCAAATGTCATTGAGGTCAGGGTACCAGGACCAACTCCTGTCTGGCTGGCTCTGTGCCCTGCCTCAAGGTTAGAAAAGGAGGATGTGGTGGGCCCTGAAATCAGGTGGAGGTATTAACACACAAGCCAGAAACCAGACACTGCTGCATTTCTTGGCTCGGGCTGGTCAGCTCATCAGCTGTAAAGGTCACTTTGGCACCCAGTTTGCATTCAGATCACTCTGACCGAAATGTGAAGGTAGACTTCGTCACTATCATCTCATCCTGGACTGATCTTTTATTGTGAAATAATGCTCCAGTGGACAGTGTTAGGATGTGTGATCTCTTCAAACACACCCACATATAAAGTAACCCATTTCCCAACCTTGTCCTGAAAGGCACACACAGGTCTTTTTGTGTTGTGGGGATGTGGGGAATGTGGGTTGACATGTAATACAGGAGGACAGGATGTGAACAGGTCCCATCCTGAGGCCTGCGCACTGAGCGCTCTAGGAGGTCTGGTCCATTATTCCTGAACATGAACTAAATTTGAACCCGTGCAGACGTCAAGATTTAGAATCTCTTGAAAAGGAGAGGATTAAAGTGACTGCTAGTGCACCCAGCAGGATTTTCGAGTTAGAAATAGGAGATGTATAAATGAATCACTGGCAAGAAAATACAGAACGCAGCAGAGACGACGAGAGCAATTAGAGGACTGACAGAAACATAATCAGCAACTCATCGTCATTTTTCAAGCAAAATTGTCAGTTTACGACTTGTTAAATGTGATGATTCATTGATTTTATGATGCTTTTTCTTGGTTGGACAACACTTAATGGACATTTAATTGAACAATTGATTACTCTAGATAAATCCTTTCATGTCCTGTGGCTAATTTATTGTTAGGTCACCGATAATTGCACTTTTCCACCACATAGACAGCCTTTTCTGAAATAAAATGCTCATCTTTCCAGGAGTTAAATTTCTTTTCAAGACTGAAACATCATCAAAAAATAATAATTGACTTAATGACGTAAACTTAAGGGGATTCGCTGCTTTGCACAGAGAGTGAAGTGCTGTGCTTGTTATTTTGTTCTATGTCCGTCTGTCGTGGATTATCTCCAGATCATTCTCAGATTTGACATGACAGGTTCGTGTTGTGTTCAGGGTCTGCTGGTGCTGGCGAGTTTATCTTCTCAGATACTAAATGGATCATGTTTGGCTGCATTAATAGTATTTATGTTATGTTACTCCGAGGAAGTGACAGATACTAAATATCTGTGCTCACTTTGCACAGAGTGTTATTACACTGTGAACGTGTGTGCCTGATACTAATGATCTGTGTTAGTCAGCAGCCTGCAGCACATTAATACATGTTGTGTCTGAATCAGGCACAGCTGAGGTCACCTTTTACAGAACGGTGTATTTATCTGACAAAACTTATATTAAATCAAATCCCTAACAGGCTGCACTGAAGGGAGGAAAACAACTCTAAATAATGAAATCTGTTTTTATCAGTGTGGGGACATAAATTTGCGGTGCCATCTGAGCGAGGGCATCTGCCTGGAAGTGTGGTTCATAATGTGCTGCCTTCCACACCGCCCACCTACCAACATCTCCTCTGTGTTTTCCCCCTCGTGGTGCTGAGATATCCTGTGGAGAAGCCAAGCAGCATTCCTCATTCTCACCTCTGAAGGGAGCTGCCAGTGTAGCCGAGAAGCCTGGCACTCTGCCCTCTGCCCGGGCTGGCCTCCGCCAACACACAAACACACGCACAGACAGACACACAGACACAACATTTGCATAAATGGAGACAAATTGTTCTTACTGTTGCAAAGATGACCAAAATACTGCAGCAGCTGGAGAGAGTAGATGGAGCACCTGCTGTTTATTTACCACAATAAAAGGTGGAGAAGTTACACTTCTTGTAAAGGTTTCATCCCCGAACACATTATATTAATTCTTACCTAAAATTCCTGCTGTTTGCTTTGAAACCACAAGTTCTGCTTTTAAAAATACTATTTTGTCAGCCGAGGATTAGATGACTCACAACATAATACACTCGACCAACACCAGCTCTTGAATGTGATTCACCTTTTCTCTCTTGAACAGCAGAGAAGCTGTCGCTGTGCAAATCCATATTTATCAGGTCAGGATTATATGGTGTCAGCTGTGATGGAAGAATGCAATTTAAGACTCTTTGCATCTGTTTTTTTTTTTTGAGAAATCAAAAGCAATGCTTCTTCAATACTGTTTGTGAATAAAATGTGTTTCAATAGCATAAATAATTCAGTTTTGGGCATGCAAATAGAGCCTGCTTTGATTTCTAAATTAAGTATTCTGTATGTAACTAGAAGAGAACACGTTTTAGCAACTGTTGGGTTTCAAGGCCAAACTGGTGAAGTACTGATTGTTGCCACTGTTGCCATTCAGTGTTCGAAAATAAAATTATCCTCGCTGAAGGGAGCGCAGAAAGGACAGGAAGTGGGAAAAGTAGAGCTGCAGAGCCGAGCTGCGATTTCATCAGCAACTATTTTGATAATTGAGAGTTTTTCCAGACATTTTCAAGGATCAAAATGCCATAAAATTTAACTGGTTTAAGCTTCTCAAGGGTGAAAATAGTGGGGAAAAAAAACAGAATAGTACACTGGAGATCTTTGGGTTTTTGGTTGGTTGCTGACATTACTTTTCTTCAGGACCTGGACCAGATGACTAATCAATGAATCAGTAAAATAATCAGCAGATGAATCGATCCTAAAAATAGTTACAGCCATAACATTCAGCATGCGTATGTGCATTTCCACCATCTGCAGTGCCGTGTGCTCTCTCTCAGTGAATGCAGCCTGTCTTCAAATTAGGTTTCGTATTGGAAAGCATCATCTTACATGGAGAGCCATTACCTTGACTTGTGGAGTGAGACAGCTTTTGTCTGTTTTTTTTTTTTTTTTTTGCCTCAGGATCTTTCTGAGCTCACCCTCACCAAAAAAAAACAAAAAAAAAACAAAAAAAACAGAAGAGGTCTGTAACATTGTTACTTTTATGTGCAATGAAAGATTCACCTGAAAAAAAGCTGGAGCATGTCACTCCACTCCACAGATGAAGATGCACTGCGTGGGCTGTTTTTAAATTTCAGTGCTGCATTAATAATGCATGAAACAATAAATACTGCGCCATGTAGAACAAGCAAGTACAAGCACTACCTTCACATTGTGATCAAACGCTTGCTCCGTCCTACACTGTTTGACCAAATTATTCTGCCACGACATGGCAACCGCAGCTGTAATTTGTCTCGCTGTAATGACATAATGCTCTTATTAAGAGGAGGTGTGTTGCTTGTGCAGCTGCGATCACTGTAGCATTATCATCCAATCGACCCATACCTTGTCTCCATATTGTTCCAGAGGGGGCTGCTCCCTCTCATGAAGTAATATCATATTACAGAGCTCTGGGCAGACCCCCACCCACTTGTCTGTCAGCCTCCTATGATTTGATCATGCACTGGTCTTTGTGTAATGTTATATCCTGTAATGTGCAATGCATTATGTTATAATATGGAGGTTTGTGTCAGAGGAACTGGGCAGAATTAGTGAAGGGAAAAGTTTAGGACCTGTAAATAGTGTGATCTCGTGGCCGAGCAGACAACAGGACATACATGCTGAGACCGGATTGTGCATGTTCAGGGCTGAGGATGAGTTAAATATTTCGCCGGGCCTGTTGTGCTGTTGTGGTTCTGTGTGGGAGGAGAGGCGAGCTCAAGTTAGAGAGCGAGCAGCTGTAGCTATGGTGAGTACAGGGAGGCTGGCTTGAAGGATATTATAGAAGTGTAGGAGGGGAGGGTATTTGTCAGGGAGGGGATTGTGGGGGAGGAGGTGGTGGTGGTGGTGGCGGTGGGGGTCCTTCAAGATGCCCTTCTCTCTCACCCGGCAACCGCTCACTCCCCCCCACCCCCCCACCCCAGCTCACCCTCCCTTCACCGCCTTCACTCACTCAGTGAGTCACTCTCTTATTTCTCAGTGTCTCTATTTTTTGTCCCTCTCGCTCGCTAGTTTTTTTTTTGGTCACCCACTCACGCCACGACTCACTTAATATTCGGTGGGAGAGGAAGAGAAAATAATAATAATAGGCCAGGAGTGAGTTGAATCTCCTGATCTCGCCAGAAGAAGAGAGGAGATAAGCTTAAGACAGGTCAAAGTCTGTTACCCTTTCTCCCACTTCTTTTCCTTCCTCCCCTCTTTTCTCCTCAGTCCACCCCCCCTCCTCTCCCCTTCTGCCGCTCTGGCTGCTCTTTGTTACGTCATCTGTCTTCTCCCATTATCTTCTGAACCCCCCTCCCCTCCCCGCCCTCTCTCCTGTCACCAGCAGTGAGTCACTACCTGTATTGTTTCCTCAGTAACAAGAGGATTGATCAGTGCCACTCACAGTGTCTCTGTTGTCTGGGCTCGATCAGTCTAATGCAGGGGCTCCTCTTGGCTTGCTATCCTGGATGGGTGGGTAGGGGATTTAGAGGATAATTAGAGGAGGGGGTTACTCTACCAAGCCCCTACTAATCTAGGAAATGGAGGCACTTTGCTAACTTGCTGGGGTGATTGTTATTGTTGCTGTAGTGTGTGTGTGTGTGTGTGTGTGTGTGTGGGGGGGGGGCTGATTCCGGTAAGCGGAGTGACGTCATCAAATTGTTTCTGGTAAATTTTATCATGGAGGTACAACCTTACATGTCTTTATACACGGCACTAACTGTGTCTCTACTCTCACAAAGACATGCAGCACCATGGAGCTGTGTGATTTAAAGATTTAAAGCTTTATCGCCAGTGTTGGAAAGCCTACCTAAACCTATACCTAAGTACAATTTTAAGGTACTTGTACTTGTATTTACTTGATGCTACTTTATACTTCCATTCCACTACATTTCAAAAGGAAATTCTACTACTATACTTTCTACACTTTTATCTGACTTTTCAGATTTTAATTTAAACTTTTTTTAGATTTCTAATAATATTTTTTTTTTCTGCAGAACAAGTAACTTTATTTTCATATTTTAGGTACTTGTATTTGTACTTTTACTTAAGTAGGACTTTTATTTGTAACAGAGTACTTTTACTGGTAAGATCTTCCATCAGTGCTTATTGTTAGACACAACAATGATGCTTATTTTTTTTTAGTTTAGCCATCTCCTCCACTATCAGTATAACTTATTGTTGTCTGGTGGAATCATATCATGATTGTAGTCTCATCACGTACACAGGACACTATTATACTACACTGTCTGGCACATGAAGCACAAAGGTGCAGTACAGACGACATGCAAATCAATAAAATGGGTAATCATTCTGCTTTACATGTGAGGAGTTTGGTCTCGTGTCTCATGCATGACAGTGTAACACAGTTCATTGTTTTGTGTCATACTTCATACAGCACGTTGAGCTTGAAGGTTTTATTCTTGACATTGAAAACAGTAATTTGGCAAAAAAATGTTTATCGTCCCTACAGTTTCTTGATGTCTCGTGCAGAAGAAATTGTTCAGTTGTCATGGAGATGGTTTAGTTTGTCATCACGTTTCTTTAGTATGTAATTTTGGTCACATGATAAGAGGTAGTTGTATAAGAGGGAAGAAGGTAACCACTAAGATGGTCACCTTAATCTTTCTCTGGCTGTAGACTGAATCCTAGTGTATGATCTTCATGTCTTTTATATGGGCTTCTGCATACATTTTTCATATCATGTGACATATTTATAGCTATTTGATCAATATTATTATTATTTCATATTGTCCAGACCTACCTCCATTGATAATTAGGCGGTACACTACAACATTACATTACAACACAACATGCAGAACATAATGAGAAAACACTCAAAGCTGAGCAATAACTCAGTGTTATCCTATAACTGTGTAATCATATTGTGATGATATGATCATATAATGTTGTTACTGTAATAATAAAAATCCATAGTAATGCAATGTAATAAAAGTACTGTGTAATAAAGAACTGATGTTTTTGTTTTATACCTGCGGATTTATGTGATGTAATGCAAAACAGTAGAATAAGGATTTCAGTGTTTTTTCATAGATTTGCCATGTTCAGACTGATACACAGCCTCGCTATTTTTAATGGTCAGATTTAATAAGAAGTGGGAAGCAGAACCATCCAGAGGATTGTGGTGACCAGAGGTGAAACAAGCCCAGCGTTTTGTATCATAATGAGTCATTATTACACCTACTGGATGATAATAGCCATATCGAATTAGACTAAATCTAATCTTAGCAGTTGTCGCTGTAGTAGTGTTATACCTTAAATTATGTCTTTTTTTTCCTGGTTGTAAAATTACTGTAAATACAAAATGTTTCTATAAATTACAGATGTTTTTACCTGGTTCGCCTTTTTATCCACATCAATGATTTTCTTACAAACATGTTGTATATTTAGATATTTAATTCTCTCATTGTTTATCAGACCTTTTTTTTTTTAATTTATTTTCAGGCGCCGTCTCCCTCTGATATAGTGGTCTTGCCATGTCAGAGCAGCCCAGAGGACTCTGTCAGCAGTTCAGGGGATGGGATGGTCCACTCTTCCTCTGGCAGGGGGAGTAACTCGCGCTGGTCTACTCTGTCCTGGGACGCACCCTCTGACCTCCTCTCTCCCCCAACACCAGACCCCAGTGGTACAGTCCACCTAGAAAGCGACTCCAGACCTAGTTCAGGTAAACACACACACACACACACCTAAGCACTCATGTTCGGTGGTCAGCAGTGTGTGATTACTGCACTGACCAACAGTTTGTCACCTTCTGATATAACCACAGCTCACCTTGAGTAAGAGAAATTCCATTAAACATTAACCGTACTCTTTTTTACTTTTGTTTACTTGCACTGTGTGACTTGGCACTGACTCATTCATTTCTCTCTCCCTGTCAACTTTTCAGCCTTTGTTGCCAAACTCTTATCCACTCACTGCGGTCTCTGTGGCTATACACCCAGCTCACACATTCCTCTCCCTGCTATGCACTCATGCACGCCTTCTTTTATACAATTCTTTGCTTTCTTGTTGAGGCTATTTGAAAATTTTGCAAGTAACGCAACTCAAACCTGAAAGGTATTTTTTTCCCCCCAGAATTTAAGGATTAAAGGTTTATAACTTAAATATTTATTCCTCCAAATCTGAAATTACAATTTTATGATGAGATGTTTTTACACTGCAGCACCTCATGTTACTTGTCAAACTGTGAGTTTTTGAGCTTATAGATACCTAGTTTTGACTTTGACCTCACTAAATGCCAATTTTTCTTCTCTTTCTCATAAACATCCAAACTACGCTAATACTGTTGATACAGAAAACATAATTTCCTTCAGCAGGAATTGTTGAATGAAATTTGGTCACCATTTTTAAATGAAAACTAACATAATGAGCAGTCACATACGCAAACAGTCAAACTAATTCAAAACAGGTCAGCCACACGATAAATAAGGACCCAATAAGTGCCCAAGTTAGAGAATTAATAATAATAACAATACAAATAAATAATGGGCTACCAGAGAGGTCAGGTGGTCTATCTCTTGACCTACATCACTAGTGCTGTTGGTTATCATTGTTGAATATTGTCACAGATGTTAACATTAGACACACTTTCCTCTCCTATCTCTTGTCAAGGCTTCTATTCAGTGAGTGGTAGCTCTCTCTCGGACTCTTGCTACTCTGTGTCCAGTGATGCCGCTCAGGGAGGATCGGCGCCACCAGTCAGACCCCTGAAGCTGTGGGAGCAGGTTCCTCTGTCTGCTGACAACACTGACATCCTGTGGTCAGAAGGGGCAGTGCAGCAGCAACAGCAGCAGCAACAGCAGCAACCTGCACTGCAGAACAAACCAGAGGATAGTGAACCAACAGAAGGGACATCAGTATCAGGTGAGCTGGTACTGACAGTAGATCCTTGTCATGTAAATTTATCTGTGTAAATAAAGATTTGCAGCAGCGGACTGAAGCTCGTTCAACAGAAGACAGTTTGAAGAGTGTTCTGGTTAGAAACATCAGTGGGGATGAATATAAACAACAAATATAAAAACATGGTTTGTCTGAATTATTCTTCTCTTGTCTTTTACAGTCCAGAGTGACCTTGAAGCGACTGGTCTGAGCTTCCTGTCTGACCTCTGCTTAAGCCTCGGTGACTCCCTGATTTCTTCCCTCCTCCCACTTCTCGATCCCACCTCCTCTTCCTCCACCGCCTCCCTCCATCCAAAACCCCAGCTGGACTCTCGCTACTGCACAGACCTGGTGTCCCGTCGGACCAAAGAGGTTTATCCCTACCCCAGCCCACTGCATGCCGTTGCCCTTCAGAGCCCCCTCTTCACCTCCCAGGGTCAGGAACAATCAGCCTCTCCGAGTCCTGAAGGAACTCAATTAGATGAAGAGTCAAATAATGATCCAACACTGCCTCTACAGCCTCAACAGCCTGCTTCCTTCACCCAGCTGGAGCAGTACATCTCTCGACTGGCTCGCCAATACCACAGTCGGGTAAGCTCCTCCACTTCTGATCTCACTTCAGCTGCCACACCTATTCCAGTCACGCACAGAGGCCTTTGTACCCCGGGCAAGAGTCACGGTTCCACCCAGTCCCTTTCTGCCTTCGAGAGCCGCAGTGCACTCAGCATCACTCCCTGTAAGTCACTGCTGGGAAACTCCGCCAGAGTAAGCCTCAGTACGACTGGGAAAAAAGCCACCAGGAATTCAATCAACCTGGGTAACCTTCCTTCAGCAACCGGTGAGGACTTGAACATAAATCTGCATCTCAACCTCAACTTGAACCTAACTCCTGGTTTAAACTCTAGTCGGGGACTGGTAGACACTCCCAAAAATGGCAGTAGTGGATCTTTGAAGAGCGACTTTGCTGCACCTTCCACGGTTTCTGCTACATCACTGTCCTCCACTACACCCACCCCAGCTGTTAGGACTCGCCCTCGCATTTCAACATGCCCAAGCAGCCTGAGCCACCGCAGTTCCCTGGAGGTCACCTCAGGGTCTGTACCCAGTTCTGGATTTGGGTCATCTGCCTTCTGCCGCTCATTAGACTGGAGCAGCGGTGCTCCACCTGAGACTGGATCATCAGTGTTTGGTACAAACTCTGGATCAGCTCCTGGGTCCCAGCGCAGCAGCTTGATCCAAGAGTCCAGCTCCAGTCCCAAGCTAAGCGAAGACTCCCCCATGGTTGGGGAGATCTCCCGTCTCTCTGGCCTCTCTAGGGCTGTTGTGGTTGGACTGATGGAGCAAGGTGTGGAGCTGGACATTGACTGCTTTCAAACAGACACTGCAGGCGAGGTGAGGGGTCATAGTAAAACTCACCTGACAGCCCAGACTGATCAGTCACATGACTATGCTAGACTGACTGACCTGAATCCCCAGAGACCAATACAGTTGTCGCTCAGTGTCACCCATTCGCCACAGTCACAGTCCAGCCTCACCCCTCCTCTCTCACACTCCAGCAGCCCTATACATCCTTATCAGTCCATCCATATTCCCTCTCCCCACTACTCCTCACACAGCCACTACCAGCAGATTCCTTCGCCATCCGACCTTCCCTCTTCCACAGCCTCCTCTCCTGCCTCCCGCCCCACTCCCAGGGGCCGCTCCCCTCCCCGGCCTCTCCAGCCATCCCCTCTGGGCGCCACCCCGCTCTCTGTTTTCCGACGTGATGCACCCTTCCAGTGCTCCCTGCCGCGCACCAATACGAGGAGCTCTCCTTTGGAGCATGGCGGTATCCAGCCAAGGGGTGGATCTCTTCGGCAGAGTGGGGGAGGAAGCGGAGGTAGTAGTGGGTGGAAGAGGGCGGAGGGGGAGGGGCTTTATAAAGGAAAGCATGCCTCACACAAGTTGATCAGGGCAGCCACAGTAAGCAGCTATGCCAAGAGAGAGGACTATAGCTCCGTTTGGGGTGAGGAGCAGGAACGATCAGCAGCCCAGACACAGAAGAAGTCCTCCAACAAACTCTGGAAGGGCTTTGAGGGACGCCTCTGGGGCAAAGAGTCTGAAAACGAAAGGGAGGAGATGGACAGAGCAGAGTATGGCTACGGTTGGAGGAGGAACAGCATTGGAAGCTGGAGAAGAGAGCATCGAAGGTCGAAGGCTCCATCCAGTAATAATGACAAGAAGCCAAAAGTAGAGAACTCCCCCATCTTCTCAAAGAAGAGGGGCAAGGACGAAGGGGAGAGACGCAGCTCCAGCCTCAGGCTTTCCAGGAGGGCCCTGTTCAGGAGTGAGTCTCAAGGCTTGCTGGTGCCTCGTAACCACACCGAGGAGCCCACAAAGCGTGCACACTGGGTCTCCTCATTAGACGTGGGCCAAGGTGGCATGTACATAAGCAAAGAGGAAGGAGTCAGACTGTTGAGAGCAAAGGAGGAAGACAAACGCCTATCCTCCACCGCTAGCCTCTTTAACCTCTCTCGTTCTCAGAGCCTAGAAGGAAGCTGTCATTCCCTTTCCCCTCTCTCCTCCCCTTCCTTTTCTCCATCTCCACCTCCGCGGATGCCCCTTCAGCGCTCTCGATCACTGAGAGACTTGGGGAAGAGAGTGTTTGGCTCCATGAGGTCGCTAAGTCTCAAACGGAAGCCATCCAAGAAGTGACATTTGTACAATAAATGAACATCACAGTAAATACATTTTCCATGTGTTCTGTTCAAAACACCAGTGATGATTGGTATTCTATTTCATGTGAAAGAAGTGCCAGCTTTTTTAATTTTCAAGCTTCAAAAATGTATGATTGATTAGACAGATTTCATATCACGGGCCATAAGATATCTGCCAGTTGTCTGATCCACCACCAATATGATGAAAGTTCCTCTCAGACATGTAAAGCCTGTAAAGCCCAACTATTAATTTAATTTTTGACTCATGTCTCTGATTCTTGCAATGTTTTTATACATTTTTAAAAGCATAGCCACTTTTTTTTTTATCCTGCCCCCCAAAACTACAAAATGTCTGCAGCATAATCAGAATGCTTTGTAGCCAAACAATTGCACTGTGTTCCTCTGAGACTTTCCTCCCTGATAATGTATTAATATAACCTGTGCACCCTACAGTAATAGGAGTGTGCTACAGGATTTAGGATGGCCAACAGAGAAATGTCTGTAAAGAAAACATAGGGGTGAATAATTCATTTTAGGAGCTCCAATGAACACCAAACATTTAAAAAACCTTTAGTGTGGGTTTTTCAGAATGCAGTTTCAAAGTATTTGAACAGGAACACTTTTCTGGGGTCCTTTTGGGCCTGACTTAAATATATTGAATATAAACTTGTTATATTGGCTATAAACAGCTTCATTACATATTAGTTGAATCCTCCTGTAAACATGAGTATGAATGTGTCTGTGTACACCTTCTGCATGCTGCTCTGTGACTTGTTCAGTGATTATAGCTATTGTGAGAATGTGATATTCCTCTGTTTATGGGCAATATCGCCTCTGAAGTACAATCATATTGGCCAGATGATGACCAAAACCAAGCAAATACTCTTTAACTTGATATTGTGCTCAGGATTTTGAAATAAATATTGAATGATTAAAATATTGATGAGTTATTTGAGACAAGATGTGGCTTCTCATGGCTTATAATAAATAAAAGAAGCTTATAACTAAACTTGTACTGGGCCTGAAATACTTTCATTGTATATGATTTACAATCAAAAAGACGTCTCAGCTTCAACATTATTTAGAAAAAAATATTTTACTTGAAAACTCACAAAATCGACATTCACAGCACTGACCATACAACTGCAATCATGAAGGCATAATCAGAACTTTGAGTAGTGCATGAAGAGTCTCACTTTACCTTTGAGAAGATCCAAAGTCTTGCTCTTTTGGGCTAAAATTAAAAAAAGCTTTGTTTCCGTGTTGCTAGGAAACTAACTTTCCTGCTCTCTCCTTTCTATTTTCAGCAGCGACATCTTCACTTTCCCAGTGACTGCATCCCAGTAATCTGTATCTTGTACATTTCTTACTTTCCATTGCTCACCTCATTAACACCCATCGGAGACACAGTAACGTGATTAGCGATTGAAGATGTGTGAACATTCTTCAGTTGTTTTGTAATCAGTTGAGGTTGAACACAGTCTCTCTCAGGTTGAGGCTTTATTTGGCAGGTTGAGCTGGCTGAGCTAAACTCCATCTCCAGCTCTGTTGGTTTGGTTAATCCCCTTCTGTGGAGCTGCTCTTCAGGCTGGAGGAAAACATGCCTCGGTACATGGCTTTCTCTTTTTGTAACTCCCGATTCAGTTTTTCCTCAGCCCTCTGCAGGTGCTTCCTCACATTGGCATCTGGAGACAGAAAAATATAGTTATAGTTGACAGTTGTTTTGGAAACTTTCCTTTCCACAGATTTTCAAATATGTAGGGAAAGGATAGGACAGCATAAGCAGGGGTATGCTAGAAATACTCCATGTATAGATTTATCTAGCTGTGACAGAGCCACATATCCATGATCAGCAAGGTATCAGCATGATTTTTCACCATGACTGACACTGAAACTGCAAATGTTTAACATGAGAAATCAAATCAGAGTTTGATTGACAAGCTAGCTGATGTTAGAGTGTTAGAGAACCCCAAAAACTAAGACCAAGTATGTATGTATGTATTGGTCTTGCCAAAACATGTTTAGTGCACAACAGTACTGTGGCTGACATATTCTTTGTAGACACGTGGCAGAGGACAGTGTTGAGAAATAAGAATGATAAATATCCATTCACAGCAGGTCTAAGCCTGCTGTGGATGGTCCTGATGTGCTGACCCTTTTCTTTACCATTAGGCTGCTCACTGCAGGCCTGGGCGAGATACTGTTTGGCTGTCTGCGCATCTCCCATCTCCAGAGTGGCTACTCCTGCCCTGTACAGTGCTTTGACATCACCTGGTCGCCACTGCAGTACCCGCAGGCTGTACTCCCGCACACGAGCATAGTCAACGCTCTGTTTCTGCAGCAAGCAGGCTGAAAGATAATACATACACAGTATAACACAAAATATTGTACACGCTGTACCAAGCTGCCAGTTTCCCTCATTAGTAGACTGAACAGACTTTAGTTACTTGAAGAGATTTTAACAGAGCCTGGGATATATTTAAGTCAAATCTAGTACTCTTTTCATGCTTGAGAGGTTTTATCTACCAGCTAAGTTGTTGTAGCAGTCCCCTTGTGTGTTTCTCAGCATGGCCTCCTGTTCAGGTGTGAGGACAGGTGTCTCTGGTCCAAATCCTTTGACTGACGTCATCACATCAGAGTCGAGGCCTCTGAGGACCAGCAGAGCACGGTGATACCGCCCAATGGCAGAGCGAATGTTCTTCTCCCTGTAGAAAGCGTTTCCTTCTGTTTTCAATTGGGCTGCTTCCTCTAGTGAAGCCCAAACCGGCTTTGCAGAAGTCTGTCTTTGTCCAGAAAAGCCTGGTTCTGCTGCTGCTGCTCCCTGCATATCCAGACTCTCCTCTCCTCCTCCTCCAGCCTCCATTTCTGTAATGGAGCTAGTCAGCTGTGGGATGAATAAGCAAACATAAATGAATGCGCCAGAAAGCTGTGGAGAGACATTTCAGTTCAAACTCGACATTTAGTGTGAACTAAACAGATATACTGGCTTGAATGGTCGTATCTGAGAAAATCACTATAGATACATCACTAGTCATATCAGATTAGGCTTGAAGACTACAAATGTTACACGGAAAGCCAGTACTTTTACCAGTAAAATGTGGGCAATGTCCAAGCTGGGGGAGTCTAGAATCTATGTATGTTTGTCCCTCCCATTTCCACTGTCTCCTATTCTATCGAGCTCATTATTGAGAATTATAGGAAGCTAACTATTTTGGAAATGATTCATCCTAAAGACTGGGGAAATCTCAGGATTTGACCATTCATTCAATAAAGAAGGTGGTGCAATACTAAGCTGCCGGGGTTCTCTCTTTAAAGGTGTGTAAAATTTAGTAGCGGCCAGTGATGAAGTGATGAAGTTGCAAAAATGCGACCGACTGAATAACCCTCAGCTAACCCTCTTGTTTCAAGTGCAAAGGAGAAACTGCAATGGCCATGAAACATGTAATGAAAACGCCAGTTTTTAGTTTGTCCGTTCTGGGCTACCGTAGAAACATGGTGGACCCCATGGAAGAGGACCCACTCCCTCTGTATATATAAAAGGCTCGCAAACATAACAATTCTTATTTTCAGGTGATTATACACTAATGAAAGCACACTTATGAATATCATAATCTATTTCTGTCAATAGATCCGCTTAAATGTTACACACTGGTCCTTTAAATGGACTGGTAGATAGTCATTGTCATCATAAAACTGATCCAGAAGTATTTAATAAAATCTAACTTTCAATTTAACCCCCGGAAATGAATGGAGTCTTGTGCAGCCCGTTGACTTTATCACTCTACAGATTTTTACCTCCATCCTTCCCTACACGTTTATCTTTCTATTACCATTTCTGTCTGCCGTTGCTAGGAAACGTTAGCTTCCATGCTAGGCCGGGGTCCATAGTGGTGTTATAATTACATGACGTCATCAATTTGGAACGTTCACGCACTTAAACGGACGTTAACGGTTGGTGACTACAGCTAGCCGAGCCGAGCTAGCAGAGTTACCATGCTAACTTCACCCGTTTACACACTAGCTAAGCCTCACTGTGTTCAGTTCACGGTGTGTACACACCTGTACGGTTTGGTACGTTAAAGTGAAATGGATAAATTGCTGTGCATTATCTCACCTTACGCGTCACCGAAAGGATAATCAACGGACAGCTAACTCCTTCCAGTTGCTAATCATTCTGCTGATGTACAGTCGCTTCCTTGTTTTCTAATGAAGCGGTCAAAACTTCAACTTCATGCCGCGATACTGCCACCACGAAGCCGAGCAGGGAACTACCACTACATAAAAACAAACTTTATTAAATTCAAGATACTCTTTCTTCTAATATACATACTCATTCTTAAAGAAAAAAAACTATGAGAAATATAAGAAGAGGTACAAAAAAGTAGATTTTTAATCTATTTTATTTACTTTAAATACATGTTCAATTTTAATCTTAACTGTGGAGACTCCTTGGAGTATGTACACTATAAGCTAACTAAACTTGCATTTAATTGCATTTGTTCATGCTAATATGGGTTATGGAATATTCTATCCTTAGGTTACATGGGGTCAGGCATGGGCCTTGAGGTCCTAGACAGTAGCAGCTGTTTGAGTTTGCTTGAGCAGCAGGTGCCAGCCTATCTCAACGTTGTCTGATGACCAAGTTCAAAGGAACTGAATACTAGCTTCCTAGACATAATAGATAGCTTGCCATTGACGTATCATTAACAAAAACAGAGGCCCCAGACTCGAATGTGCTGATGGTGACACTAACATGAGTAAAGACATTCTCTTTGGCCATTTTTGGGCATGTAGTATTTGTGGCGTTATCTGTAGGGGATAAGGTCTGTCCACCAGCAGGAGTTGGGCAGAATAGAGACCGACCCATATGCATACCTGATTGTATCTAAGAATGCATTTGAAGACTCAGGCCATAAACATTAATGGTATGCAAGTGGGTAAATAGGGGTACTTCCATTCTGCTGAATGCAGGTCCAGGGTATACACATGACAATATAAGGGCAGGGAATACCACATTTTCACCACTTTATTTATCACATTCATTTTATTGCTTATTTGACTGTTAAAGATAGACTTGGTAAAAAATAAATAAATAACGTTGAACGTACAAGTAACAAATCAGGCTCAGTTAATCAAATGCATTAAAAAAGAAATGACACCAGAGCACAATGGAGGAAGTTCTCTGCTCGAAAAGATCTAAAGTATTGACTCATTAATTACACTTTAATGTTGCAGATGGTAAATGTGGAGATAATTTAAAAGACTTTATATACTGCTTGGTAGCTTGTGAATGTCCCCTAAAAGATCAATAAAGTCTTATCTTAACAAGCAATAATACATAGTAATGTATTTATTGTTTATATTTTGAATTATTAATGTGATCTGCAGAGTAGGCTAACTAGTACTGGAGTAAACCCCCCCCCCCCCCAAAATATAGTAGAATATAAAGTAAATGGAAATACTGAAGTACAGTATCTCAAATTGTGCAAAAGTAAAGTACTTACACCACCATTATTATAAATTCATAACTCATGCACTTGTTACAAGTAACTGTCACACCAGCCTATGACCAAGATGATCAAGTATTTTGTATAAAAATAGAGACCATGTAGCTCCATATAAAGCATGTAAACATCACATTTCCCTTTTAGTTCTGCTTATTTGTAGCCAACATTAATTCAGTCTCATTCTGAATTTCGGGTTTCTCCCTCTCGTTTGTGTTGGTGATGCCGTTGCTTAATATTACGTTGTGTTTTGGGGTTTTGACCTTAAATACGTCCCACCTCTCAGGAATCACTCCTTTACTGAAAAGCAGTGAAGCCAGAAAGGAGAACAACAAAGTGGCAAAGATGGTGGACAACATGCAGATAGTCCTAACAGGAGCGCGCTGGACATACACGCCATCCTCAAGAGTGCAACCAGGCAAGTGGAGAACAATGGGCAACCCTATCGATGGCTCACCACTCAGCATTCTCAGCAACAAACCAACTAGCAAGCCCATAATGGAGCCATAGCCATTAGAGATGTTGCAAAAGAGGACGCAGATGAGTTGAGGAAACATGATAGTGTAGGTTATGTCTGAGCCCAGGATCCAGAAAACCATGATGCTGTTATGTAGGAAGGTGAGCAACGTGCCAGACAAGCCCACCAACACCACGGTGACACGGATCACCCACTGGAGCTCCCTGTCTGATGCCTGCAGAGGAAAAATACATGAAGTTGAAACAGCAAAGAAATAATCACAAATCTATCCTTCCCCTCTGGTCTCCTCTTACCTTGGTCCTCAGGATGTTCTTATAAATGTTGGATGTGAAGATGGAGGCGGCTGATAATAAAGCCGAGTCTGTTGAGGACATCACGGCAGCGGCTATAGCTCCGATACCAATGATGGAGATGTAGTGTGGGGTGAGGTGCTGCAGAGCAATAGGCAGAACCTGACCAGCATCTCCACGCTCGTATGGGGACGGCAGGCCGTAGGCAGTCATGTTCCAGTCTGACACCAAAAATGTAAAAATGTAAACATAAATAAGACTCACTCTATTCTTTTCTACTGAATTCTGACGCTGCACCTGTTGATGCTGCGACTGCTCCGATCAATACCGATGGGACTCCGAGGATGAAGATGAGAGGAGCGGCAATAAAGCAGGTGATCCTGGCTGTGGCCGATGAGGAGGCTGACAGTGTCCTCTGGTGGAAGTCCTGATATCCCAGGTTACCAAGAGACTGATAAAAAAACAGACAAAACCATTCTTTCTCATCACTTTGTACATTAAGGCCCATAATGTGAGTCTTGTGTGAGACATCTGTAGTTGTGTCACTTTTTTTTTGGTGGTTGCTTCACATATCAAACAACATAAAAGTTGATTAAATGTCCCTGTTATCTTTGGTACAGGTACAATGATAATTTATTCAGTTCATTTATTGGCTGCTGGTAAGTTTCAAATATTTTAAATCTAAATTTGCCTTGATTGTTGCCTTGAGCTTATCTTGTTTCACGTTTATTGCTTTGAAAAGTAAAAGTACATTCATAAACATAGTTTATTATTATTATTATTATTTTATTTATTTCTTATTATCATTCTTTCAGATGTTTGTGTCTTTTTTGATAGCAACAGTAGAGACATCGACTCAAATGGGAATGTTGCCGTTACATGGTCAGCTGGTCACCTTTGTTCAACTCTGACCAAGCCAATGTGCTGGGTCTGTCAATAGAAACACTATTAATACAGAAGTTTAATGTGACCATATATTGTGGTGTCAGCAAAGCACAGGTGTTACTCATGACCTTAAAGGATAGTTTTGGTTTTGTTAAAGCAGGGTTCTGTGCTTACACATAGACAGTGTGTTACCAATGGTAGACAGCAGTCAACACACCGCCTTTTTGGGGAAGCAGACAGTCTCAGCATGGAACTAGAGCAGAGCACTGCTGTGGACAGATGAACATATTGTAGCCGCATAAAGAAGGATCACTTACAAAAACATGTTTAAGTGAGCATGTTGCCACTGCTCTAACCTGCTGTGCTACATTGTCTCAACCATTCCTACAGCTAAGGCCAATTGAGCTGTGCATGGTGTATTATGCCACAGATTTGACAACAAGGTTACGTACACTTAAGGGGCAAGATGAAACATGATGCAACATATGCTCACTACAATGTACACTTTAACAGATATTGATTTTTCTGGGTCTTCTTTGTGCGGCTGAAACACATTTTTCTGCTGACCCTGCCCACAGCAGTGCTTTTCTCTTCTTCTGTGTCTGCTTCTCCAAACTAGGAGCGCTCTGACTGCTGTCTACTGTAGGTAACACACTGATTTTACGTAAGTATCTCATACAAACACGCTTCAAAAAAAGAAACAGGACTCCTCTTTTAGCAATAGCTCTGTCCATGTGTGGCAGTCAACCCTGACAGCGAGGCAGCATGAACCTTGAAACTGAAAACGCTAAAGTAACAGTACAAATATACTGAATGTAGTTCTTACCAATACTAAGAAATTATCAATCCACCTCCACGCCCTGTCTTTATCCACTGAGCCAATCCAGGGGGGCTGGTAGGTGAAATTGAAAGCAGTCTTGCTGATGTCAACTGAATGGGGGTTCATCAGGATGAAGGGGACACATAACCACTGCAAAAAAAGACACCAAACCACTGACATAAATATGTTAAAACATTAATATTCACTGGATGAAATAAAGTGAAAATTAAGTGTGACAGTTATTCAGTTTCAGACAGTCTACACTGATATGCTGCTGTGATGAGCAGACAGTTGAAGGCTTGGCATGACAGCCGGGGAGGCACCATGTACTTTCACAAGATAAAGGAAGAGATATAGTTGATGTAGTAATAGTTTTGTCCCTCAAGGGCAAATGTAATAAAAGTGCAATAAATGTAAAAGTCAGAACAGGCTTCAGCAAGCTTCGCGATGTTGTTAAAGTTAACAGTTGAACGTAAAGAACTCACCAAACTAAAGAAGATGAGGATTAGCTGGATGATGTCTGTGTACGCAACAGAGTAGAGGCCTCCCAGTAGAGTGTAGATGATGGCTACTGCAGCAGAGATCCAAATGCAAAGAGTGTACGACAAATCCAGGATGACACTCATGGTTGCACCTATAACATAACACAGATTCATGAACACATTTGGTACATTTAACACTATATTAGAATGATGACTCATTTAGCATGACATCAACTGTGCACAATCACTATGATTAAAGTTTAGATAAATGAATGGAACAGCTCACATAGCTACGTATACTGTAATACATTTCTACTAGCACACGTCACGTCTATAATTTTCCATTACACCCTCCTTTACCTGTCTTAGAGTCATTCACAAATAGGGAAATGGAAAGATTTTATTGATGCCAGTGCCATTATTGAGTTGTCTTATTAGTCTGATTATGATTCCTGATCATTTTTCTGTGTGGGACAGCAGTCAAGCTCCATTGTTTGACTGCTGTTTAATCTGGAATTGTTCAATCTTAAAGCAAGCTGCAGTATCTGTCATGTGTCATCATCTAAAATGGATGAAATATGAGAATATTTGTACAGCATTTGGTTTCATTTAGGTTGTCTTACAAATTTGTTTCAGCATATTGCTGATATTTCCTCAATGAAATTATTATTTTTCCTCTTCAGGGTTAATATCACACAGTTTCCCCACATCACATTGGTTAAACATATCACTCTGTGTGGATAAGGAATATCCTTATTTGGACCCTAGGGGGTCTAATAAGAATAAAAACTAATAATCTGACTAAAAACAATACTTACTGCCAGGAACATGCCAGTTCGTATTCCAATTATTTTCTGCATACCTCTTAGGGGAGAGTCCACCTGTGTTTTTCATCCAAGTCACGCAACTCAAGTTGCTTGTCAGAACTAATGTAAGTATCTTATATAAGTTTGTTTTTACAGGTGGAGTGCTACAGTTGTGGAGCCACTCTTCACTCATTATATCATATCTATTTAGCAGGGGACAACTTCACAGCATAACATATAGCTGCACTAATCTTATCATCATAAAGATCCTGAAACACGTTTCACCATTTCACCTGGCAGCGTTCCTGAAATTAATATACTGTTCTACATAGACGTACATATACCATGTTAGCAAGTTAAAGGCATTTTTCATCATGTGTTTGTCACAGTGCTAAAAGTCAACAACGGTAGGAATACAAATTGTAATACTGCAAAACGTTTAGAGAAAATCTAGACACATCTGTGTGGTTTACCTAAGCCAATGAGAGTTCCTGTAACCCAGATTATGTCCGATATCAGCAGTGCCACAGACAGAGCTCCACTTATTGAATTTCCATACTTGATCTGGAACGGGTCCATCATTGTCACATATTTTCTGTCTCTCATTTTCTTGGCGAAGAAAAGTCCACCTTCATAATTGGATTGAAAGGAGACAGATTTTTCATTTTGTCTGTTTGAAAGAGCTTCATATGCAGTATCACAGTTCCTCTTTCATGTACAGTATTCACTATTTGGTGATGACTCTCAAAATGTGTCCACTTGTTATATACCACATCTAATACAATATATTTTTAGTATCATATATCAATATCATAGTGAGAAAAAACTCAAGAAATGTCTTACCAACAATGAAAGACAGGGCTGCCGTTAATGGCATGACAGCCCACGTCAGTCCCATGGTTGGAGTGTACACTGCCTCTGTCAGACCAACGATGAAGCCTCCTCCAACAAATGTAGCTGTAGGAAGCATGCATATAGTCTATTCATATTTCCTATATTTGTGTAACGTACAGACCATCACTGAACACATTGTAACCCAGTGTTTAGACTATTTATATTTTATTACTTTTATTTACTTTCTTTTCGCGTTAAGATGCATTTTAATTGGTTAAACAAGATTTGTTTACCTCCTTTTTATTCTTTTTCTTTAGACTATTTTTAAAATTTGTTTTAGTTTTAGTTTTTGAATTAAATCACATTAAATAAAGTATTTACTGCCGTTTTGAAATCTTGAGGATCTTAAAGAAGTTTGGGCACTGATTGAAAAAGCCCAAAAACAACAGTGAAAGAATTGACAAGGTTTTTATGGCCCTTACATTTTCTTAAATATCAGACCACACACTACATAAATCTATATTTTTTCATCAAAAATTGTGGTTTCCAAAAAACAGGCATTTTTACTGCATATTGATCAAATAGCTACATATAAATGGCTCATTTTAAGATAACAAAAACACAATGATTCTTATTTGAAGGTGATTGTAAACTAATGAAAACACACTTTTACCCATCTGGATGACCCTTAACACCAAAATTAAGGGTCATCCAGACACATTTACCTGTCATGGTGAAGACTCCCACCGCCAGACTGATCCCTCTGTTGCCCAGCAGAGTGACCTCTGTCCGGTCTGCCCGGCTGCTGTTCTGTACCCGTTTGGACTTCATGGAGGCCCAGATGCCGGTGGCCAGCACCAGCAGGTAGAAGAGGACCATCACCACCAGTCCTGGGACGTTTAGGCTCATTGTGCACTGACTGACTGAATGTGGCTCCCCCAGTGCGTTGATTCTGTGTTAAAACAAGCAGGACTGGATTGCAGATGAAATCTAGGTGTGGCCTTATTTTGCATTTTTGGTGGAGCTGTAGATTCACTGCGCTGTTTTAAAGCATGAGTTATTGAACAAAAGAATTAGAATTTAGAATTCAACTCATCAGCTGAATGTATTTTTGTGTATTTTATATTCCAAGATATATGTGTTATGTTAGAGCCCTTTTTTTCTCATACCTGCCTTGTGTTTCCTGTTGTTTTCCCCTCTCTCCTGTTTTTCCACTGCTTGTCTGTGTCTGTGTTGCTGGGTGTGGCCTCTGATCTTCCCCTCACCTGCTCTGCACCTCAGCCCCCTTTAGCTCATCCTGTCGTCAACCCTCTCAGTATATAAAAATGGTTCAGCCCTCCAGACGCTGTCAGATTGTTTTTGACTACATGGTAGTAACCACGCATGGCCAACTTTGTACACTCTGCTCGTGGAAACTTAATCCTCCTGTCTTTGTGCTCCAGGAATACACTTGGTACAGCTAGTGGTGTTGTACCTCTGACCTGCAACACCCCCAAGTCCTGCAGCATTCTTAACCTTGCTACCTGCCCCTGCCTCAGTTTGTCTGATCCTTCAAGCCACCTTAATTTCACAGCCCTCTGAATATCATTGAGTCATTGTTGTAATTCAAAATGTATTATCTACAAATGCAAATTTAAGAACACTAAACGTTTTCATTTATTTTATTTGAAAAAGGAGCAATACATGAAAGCATGTTCTCCGCAAAAAACAAGGCGACTATCTGACTGATAAAGTTATCTACTAGTCTCAGATGTTTGCTGTATCACAGCCAAATTAGCAAACATCAGCTAGAAAGCTAGGGCAATGGCTAACTTCAGCAGAAGCAAACAGCAGATAGAAACTGTTAGCTGGCTGCTGACTGTCACAGGTTTGAGCAAATCAGATGCCTGAATGAATATTAATCACTTAATTAACCAGTCTGCTGTGCCTCTCTTACCTGGATCCAGATCTGCAAATCCACTTGTTCCACCAAGTTGACTGACCAGTCTGATAACCAGAGACAGAAACGTGGAGGAATGTACACCCAACCAGTAGGACTGTCTTCCCTGAAGGGGGCTGAACTTATACGAATAGCTGTAGGTGTGGTCTTGAAAAATCATAGTGTAAAAAGATCTATTAAGAATGAAGGATACAGTAAGGATATTAGTATTCTATTTATATTTTGATATTATGCACAATACTTCATCATTAATCATGTTTGAAAAGGTTATCATGTGGGAACATCTTCACATGGCAATTATTTTCACAATTATTGTATAGAAAACAAGTTATTTTCACAAGATAATTTACTTGTGAGCACAAGGTGTATTTCAAATTAAGCTGCTTTTCTTTACAGTTATTATTATCTTTTGCCATTTGACTTGAACTAAAGGGTACATTGAGAAATTAGGTTGTAATTTTGATGTGCACAGTAGTTTTGGTAGTTTTATACTACCTGTGGTGGAAGACGTATTCAGCTGCTTTACTTAAGTGAAAGAAATAATACAACACTGTGCACATACACAGTTCAGGTAGAGGAGTTATCTGACTCTGTAGAGGCTTCTACATTATGTAGTTATCTGTTGTGTCTAGAGTGAGACAGCCCTATCCCCTGACCTTGGTTGCCATATTAATGACCTGCTTTCCTAAACACAACATAGCTACTTTGTATCTCAGGAACACAACAACGTAAGATTTAACACTGTCCCTACAGTAACTTTAAGACCTATGCTTGACTCTGCTAGAAAATACAATTAAAGTAAAAGTACTACATTAAAAACATTAAGTGCTTAAAGGATCATTCTGTAGCGAAATGGTCCTGTCAGTTTTTGGATGAACATTACTGCGAAATTAATTATACTGCTGTAGATCCATCCAGCACCTGATAAATCTAAAGCCAAATAAAAAGTAAAGCCTCAGAGCCCGTCCCTCATGAAAATACTTTACTTTACTGTGTGCAAATCATCATCATGCTTTGGTATTTATCCTCACGCTTGTTGATGCTAGTGTAGTCATCAGTAAATAATGAGTTAACGTGTGTAACCACAGGAAAAAATGGACTAATCCAAACAAAATAGTTCAGCTAAGAACTCTTCCTCTCTTCTGTTTCAAGGCTGACTTTCTAGTTTAATAGCATTTCATTTCTTTGTTTTCTAATCAAAATGATCCTGCAGGATCCACAGTCTGTGAACAATTCGTGTTTACTATTCACATTATGTTTCTAACTATATTCCAACCCTCAAAGAAAGTAAGAGATTTGATGTTTATTGATTTGTTCATGTTGTTTATGTGCCCATGTTCATTCAGTTAATTAATAATAATAATAATAATAATAATAATAATTTAAGAGAGGCCACAATATGAAATCTTGTTTAGGGCCACTAAAAGCCAAGGGCCAGCCCTGCTTCTGCTATTACTATTATTACTACTAACACTCAGTGAGTTTCAGCTTCATTTGTATACTTGTTTTCTGTTGTGGGGAACAGCTGCTGCTACTACTACTACTATTATGACTACTACTGTTCACTACTGCTACAGCTGCTGCTGCTACTACTGTTATTACTACTACTACCTACTACAAAACTGCTCCTGCTATTACTTTACTACTTAATATGTTTAGATTGTTTTTTTTTAATTTATTTAGGTTGTTTTTTTCTATTTTATTTTTATGTCATTGTGGTGTATTATAACTATGGGTGAAATGCTGTTGCTGCAATGCAATTTCCCAGTTTGGGATTAATAAAGTATTTCTAATCTAATATAATCTAATCTACTACTGATACTACGACTGCTGCTGCTGATAATATTGCTGATACTACTAGTATTACTACTACTGCTGCTGCTGCTCCTGCTATTACTACTGCTTCTACTGCTGCAGCTGCTACTACTATTATTACTACTACTACCTACTACTGCTACTACTGCCTACTAATACTACAACACTACTACAGGAACGCTCTAAAAGTAAATTTTAAAAAGTTCAGCTTGTTAATAACAAATTGTCAGATCAAAATAATGACCTTATTACGTGTATGAATAAATAAATAAATAAAAAACGGTCTGCTGCATTGGTCCGTCGTGTTACGTAGCAGCCGTTGAATGTGCACTTCATGTTTTTCAACCTCGGAGGCAGTAACGGTTACTAACGTGTGTGCGCAGGCGCAGTGGCACTTCACACAACCGCAATAAGCAAACATGGCGGCGGCCGTCGACAGTGTTGTGAAAGTGTAAGTTTACGTTTATTTTTCGTAAGAGTAAAAGGAGCGGGCCCACGGAGACGAATGTACAATTGTTTAATGTTAATGTTACTGCACAGTGTGGAAAAATATAAACATCGCTTCCTCTATCTTGAATACAATATTTGTCCCAAGAGAATAACGTTATCCTCTGAGCTAATGTTAGCTTGTTAGCTGTGGGTAAATATAAATGAGGCTGTGGAGCTGTATGTTAGCCTGTACTTATCCCTAACTTAGCTACTCCTGTGTGTATTCAAGATGCCGTTACACACGATATACCCAAACTGTTGCTAGCCAGCCGCCTGCAGATGAAGGGGACAGTTATTTTTTCAGTAACCTGTCAGCTTGGCGGGTGCTTTGTTGTGACGAGAGGCTTTGCTAACAATCAACCTTTTGTTCTGACGTCCCTCCGTCGTTACTGTTAGTGCGGGGGCACCGCGGTGAAGTCAGGGCTGGTTATGTGTGTCCTTTAAATAAATGCACAGATGGTAGTAAGTCTGTGAGCAGCCTGGAGGAACAATGCGACAAATTGGTGCGAGTAAATACTGTATTTGTGAGGGAGGACACTCACCGGTGTACTAATAATTATTCAGCTTTGTTTTCACCGAAGATGGCTGCCGAAATGTAATTGTAATCCGCTAAAAAACGCCACAAAGCAGTCATAATTATGAATTACAGTGTGAGAGAAGGGTGCATTGTGCAAACACAAAAGACATTTTCAGATATTACATCTGCAAAACTCTGTGTCGAGTAGTTGTGATTTCTGTTAACAGCCTCATAATAATTCAAGAAAAAGTCTCAGTGTGAATGAATTAGTTTGATTTCCTCGTGGTGAGCAGAAACATGTAAAACTTATAAATAGACCAGACAGATCATATATCATCTCACATTAGCTTTTTACAGATATATCTGTGTATAGTAACAAGAAGAACATTTTAAGGTAATTTGCTGGCCGAAAAGAACCTATGTTTTTTTTGTGACTGTTACGTTTTGTGTCTGTTACGTACTGTTACGTTAAGTTAATGTAAGAATGCGTATACAGTTATATATTCTACCTGCATACATTACATTAATCCACACACTGTTTGTTATTAATAAACTCTCTTTGATTTCAAATATTTGTTCAGCATGGATGATTAATAGTCTGTCCTGATCTGTGTTATCTGACTTTGTGTGTTTCAGGCTGGGAGAGCAGTATTACAGAGATGCCATGGAGCAGTGTCATAGTTACAATGCTCGTCTGTGTGCTGAGCGCAGCATCCTCATGCCTTTCCTGGACTCTCAGACTGGTGTAGCCCAGTCCAACTGTTACATCTGGATGGAGAAGAGACACCGAAGTGCAGGTATGTAATATGTGCTCACAATAATTAAATGTTACGCTGGTTGTCGTCTCTGCAGAAAATACACCTTACAAGACACAAAAAGGACCGTTAATTTACTTTCAGAGTAGCATAGATCACACCAAAACTTCACCAGCTGGTTCTTCTATATCTTATGTTCTGTGTCTCAGGCGTAGCTCCAGGGCAGCTGTACACCTATCCAGCCCGTCGCTGGAGGAAGAAACAGCGTTCCCATCCACCTGAGGACCCCCGCTTGGCCTTCCCCCCTCTCAAAGCAGGTATCACTTCTGGTATAACGACCTTCCAGTCCAGATTTCCAGATTTTCCAGTTTACCAGTAAAGTTTTTAAAGTAAATCAATGTAAAATGAATGCTAGTTTATATGTAACACCCATATCTGTGTCTGTCTGTGGCTGTATTCATGTCGTGAACATTGCATGAATTACTGTTGCTTCATGTGTGCAGTAGATTTGGAGCTGGGTTTGAAGCGTGATGCGTTGGGGGCGGTGGATGGCAGCAGCCTGGAGGCCCTACTGAAGGGAGAACCCCTCGACAGGAGGAGTGGAGTGTCGGACCTCCGCCCTGAGGATGATTCAGCAACTGTGGAGCCTCCTGCCACCTCAGCGACCACTCACACATCCTCTGGGCGTGTTCGCAAGGTCTGCAATTAACAATAAGTGCCACAACTGTTCTACAGTCTTTGTCAAATCATATGAATTTTCACATTGTGAAGGTAAAATGTGTCATATACAGATCATTTGTTGTCCCCCTCACTGCAGAGAGTCCTGGACCATGATGACTACTTGGATGACCTGGATGACGAAGACTTTGAGGACGAGACTCCCAAGAGACGAGGCAAGAGCAAGTCCAAGGTTAGTGCCATGCCTTTTTTCTGCAGTCAGTACACAAAGGGATCCCAGAGGATCAGTGTGGGGGATGAAAGCACCAGTTTTCCTCTGTATTCATTTAGCAGAGGCGCACCACAGCAAGAAAATAACTACACATGTGTAAACACTATAATGTGCCTTTAATGTTTTCTACGACTAAAGTGTAGTCCAGATGCTTTCATTTAGAAGTTCTGTAATTATTATATAAATATGGCCACTGAAATACCACAGTGGAAACCAGTCAGTCTGATCAGGGTCAGGTTCAGTGTTTCTGAGTTATTTTATTTCACAAGTTGTTTCAAAAATGAAAACATGTTCAGTTGATGATATGTGACAGCTACAATTACAGTTATTGTTATAGTTGTAGGAGCCTCACCCTAATTTCCAGTAATTGGCATTGGGTGTGGTAGTTTCGGTCGTACCTTTTTTTTTTTTTTTTTTTTTTTACTTTCCCTCTTAGCTGCTTTTTTTTAAATGAATAGTGGCCGCCACAATAGTTACAATAGGTTTAATTCTCAACCTTGATATCATAGTGTGACAGTTTCATTTCTGGAGTGCACCTGGCTACATAAATGTGTTATGTTGTTGTTGTCCCCCTAAACTCTACCTTTAAGTTCTTTGTTCAATTTAAAGTTTTGGTGTGTTAAATGTGTTTTTTAGGGTCGCAGTGATAAGAATGGCAAGAAAAAACAGGAGGCTGCAGCTGCAGCGCTGGAGGAGAGAGACAAACCTTACGCCTGTGACAGTGAGTAGAAGCTTCCTTTGCAAACGTCCGTGTGTCATGCATGTCAGCAAGAGAGGCTTTTGCTTTTTCCCCTTGAAAGACAAAAACAACCCTTCTGCCATGCATGGCGTGATCTGAAAGACCCCATCTGGAACTTAAGTTTGACGACATAGAAATTGGAAATATTGCTGCCCGTCTGAATGCGTTTTTTTATTTTTGTTTTTTTGTTATTTTTTTTTTTCTCCTGAGATGCCGCTCCGTGTGTGCTCTATAACTTCCTGCTGGCCATCGCTCACTGTGCAAATGCTCACCTCCGCTGTATGAGTTTGCTACTAGCGTGTCAGTCAAAAATTAACCATGTGAAAATAAGCTTTCAAACATAATGAAGCCGGTTGTGCAACGATGAACAGCGTAGCTTTGTGGTTCCACCTTGGGCCTTTTTGGGCGGTAGTTAGAATCAGCCGCCGTCACTGTAACCCTTTTTTGTATGACCGTGTGTGTGTGTGTCAGTCTGTGGGAAGCGCTACAAGAACCGTCCAGGCCTGAGCTACCACTATACACACTCTCACCTGGCCGAGGAGGAGGGCGAGGACCGCGAGGAGATCGAGGCACCACCCACTCCTCGCCAGCCTGAGGAGCAGAAGAGTGAGTCACTCTAGTGCTGAGAGAGAGACAGAGAGAGAGGGAGGTTTGGTTGCATGCCATGTAGCATGTGTGTGTTTGTACAAAAGGATGTCTCTCTCTCTCATTCTATTTTTATTTTTTCATTTTTTGATTTTCATGACGATTTTAAATCCCAAATGTGGGATTACATTCAGTGTTCCTGACTGACACATTCTTGCACAGTCGGACATTTTTATTTTTGTTTTTGTTTTGTTTTTTGTTTTTTTTTTTCAGCACATCATCCATCTTTTTTTCCCGCCAACATATTCATTACATGTTTTCTTTTGTGCACGCGACACCGTGTTAGAAAACACATTCAACAAGTGCGTTTTTGTCAGTTGTCATTCATTCATTTGTTTGGATCGTGATTTACTACATCATCAGCCAGTTTTAGAAATTAAAAAAGTGTTGTTGGCTGATGAGACCTGAGCAGGTTTGTAAAACAGTTTCAAATATTTGCTGTATAAACTGTATTATTCTACATTCAGACATTTGAAAGACGATCGTGGCGTTTAATTCACCTTCCTTGATAATTCAGTTTAAAGTTAAAATTGTTTTAATATGCACTGAATTGTTGTTTCACTCATTCTCCCGTTCAGCAACTAAGAAGGGTCCCAACGGGCTCGCTCTGCCCAACGATTACTGTGACTTCTGTCTGGGAGACTCCACCTTAAATCAGAAGACTGGCCAATCAGAAGAGCTGGTGTCCTGCTCAGACTGTGGACGCTCAGGTATGAACTTGTTGTGTCTCTTTCATTATTAACTGACTGTTCACTAAGTGCCTGCCCCACTTAGTTACTGTTGCTGTGCCCGTCGAGCTTTCTGCTCTTGGGTGACAGGTATCCCTGTAATGTGAAGAAACATGGGCCCTTGATTTAAGACAGAGGTAGACTTGAAGCGCCTTTATTATTTTTTGTCTGTGACAACAGTTTTGCAGGATGACGTAGAAGGGGTCTTCTTGCACTTGATGATCCAAGACATGGATGAAAAATGCGAAACTCCTTCAGATTTAGGATTAAATTGTGTGTTTGACGAGTTGCTAGTGTTCAAATCCAATAAACAGCGAGACAGAGCTGCTAACGTTACCCTAAACTCCATCAGCATCCAGGACCGGTAGATAAATACTTTATAGTGTTCTTCGTGGCTTTTATTAAACATAATCTGTAACTCCACAAACTAAAGTAGTTGGTTAGTAATGTGCTTCTTTGTGTTAGAACTAATATTCAGTTACTGTTATTGTAGTGTACATATATAAATATATTTTTTCCATGTCCTCTCCTCTCCTTCCCGCAGGCCACCCGACATGCCTGCAGTTCACACCAGTGATGATGGCTGCTGTGAAGACTTACCGCTGGCAGTGCATCGAGTGCAAGTGCTGCAACGTTTGCGGCACCTCAGAGAATGACGTGAGACACTTTTTACTTCCAACATATAGAGTTTCCCAAAATATGATGTTGGTGACAGAAATTCAACATAAAGGAAACACCGGTTTGTGTGAAGAGAGAGGATTTTGCTAGTTTAATGTGGATGAGCTTCAAGTGTCTCGCTCTTATTTAGTTGTTGACCGTTGCTGATGTAGGTCTGATAAATATCTTGGCATGTATTTCCTGATGAACAGATCGGTGAGTTTGTTTTTGCAGCAGCTGGTGGAAATGATAAATGCGCTCACGTCGTGCTAACATTCATCGTCACCGAAGCATTTACCTCGATTCCATGATAACAGCTTTGGATGTTATGAATGTGCATCCATGGCTCGTGACAGCTTTCATCAGCGTTTGTCATCCTCCTCTTGTGTAATCAGTAGGCTGAACGTGTTGTTGTGTTTCTGTAGGACCAGCTGCTGTTCTGTGATGACTGCGACCGAGGCTACCACATGTACTGTCTAAGTCCCCCCATGACTGAACCACCAGAGGGTAAGCTGACAGCGAACCACGATGTGTGCATGTTATTCATCATTTAAAGGCCTTTCACTCAGGATGACCTTCATTGCACCAGTGATCCACCTGGTCTGACCTATTCCTCTGATAAGAGTTCTCAAAAATTTAGACTCTGTGCCTTTGCCCTCATAAACGCATGTCTGCTGTACATTGGTATTTTTCCATTGTAGCAGGTAAATAGAAGCCTTAGTCTGTTAAAGTTGTTAATGAAAAATAAAACTTAAACTGTAAAACTCATAAGAAGATCAACAGAACAGCTGGATTTACAGCTGAGTTGTGATAGTTTAGAATTTAAAGCGGTAACAATCATTATTTCCATATTAACCCTGTATCAAATGACAGTATGTGAACATACCAACCGAAATGACATTTAGATTTAAGAAAAACTAAAAACAGAAGAAGTGTATCTGAAAAAGAAATGACAAATCACATTTGAGAAACTAGAGAGCGTCTGTCGTTTGGCCTTCAAATGAATGTTTCAGCATTTAAAGTTTCAGAGAATTTTCATGAACATTGTAGGGTGAAAAATGTTTTCTAATTTAAGAGGAAACAGAGGTTTTAATCATTAGACAGTCCTGTTATCTTCCCTAAATTTAAACATGGCCTTAGGTGCTGTGATGAGACGGGCGTGCGGAGTATAATGTATATTCTCTGAACAAACATATTTCCTCACAGTGATGCTTGACTGGCTGATGCTGTGTCTCTATGCCCGTGTCTCACCGTGTTTATGTGTCTTACAGGGAGCTGGAGCTGTCACCTGTGCCTGGCTCTGCTGAAGGATAAAGCCTCCATATACCAGCAGAACCAGAGCTCCGCCCCCGAGTGACATCATATCAGCAAATCCCACCCCCTCAGTAACAGAACCCCCACCCCCCCGATGGAAACGTCAGACCTCCTCTCAGTCTGGAGCTCCAGGCTCTGTCCAGATGTAGCTGAGCCAGATCGCAGATCAGCTTTAGAAGTCTTAATATCTACAGCGTCAGTCAACGTGGGGATCAAACCATCACTACCAACCTGCCTGCAGAGTCCCTGAGGCTTGCCGTCAAACACACACATACATATTGTGCGTATATACAGTATAGACACACACTCTCTCCTGGACTGTTACATACACTAGATACAGAGACAGAGAGCATGCAGTAACCATAGTAACTGCTGTCTCCATGGGAGCTCCCAGGAGCAAAAGGATTAGCATCACAGCTAATTATCTGCACCCTCTTCACACTCAAAGACACAGTGTGGACTGTCGAGACAACACAGTTTCTTTTCTGCCAAATTATCTATTTTTACTCCCCGAGTGTGGGAGAAAGAAAATATCACCACATATACGGTTGAGGATTATTATTATTATTATTATTATTATTATTATTATTATTATTATTGTTCTTGTTCTGGTTACTAGTGGACTTTTGTAGTGGCATTTGTCTGTGTACTTTTGTCTGATTGGAGCGTTCATCTTTTAAAGAGGTTTCCCTGAAGGGAGCCAGTCAGTGCCAAGGTCCACCATCATATGAAATACACACACAGTGATCCATGGAGCTTATCATAATCATGCCAGCCATCTTTGTTTAATTTTGAATCAGTGGGACAAAGATGGTACAACAAAGTCTTTTTTTTTTTTGCCAGCAAAAAAAACTTTGGCTTTGACTCGTTAAGCTGTTAGCACAAAATCTTTGGCCTTGCTTCTTTCGGGTTGCACCAAAACCAACTTTTCATTTCTGATTCTGTTACTTTAACTAAACACTATACAGATGAGCATATACTGTAACTTTAAGACACAAAAAAACATTTAATATAATGCCACTCTTCTACATTATTTCTCCATCAGACAGAGCTAACATTCCCTTATTTTGAAAACCATGACTTGACAAGTCGGATAATGCTGTTGTCATTTAGGAAACTCACTACTGTAAGTCCAACACATGAAACTAGTGATCATAAAGGTGCATCCGTTTCTCAAAGGTGTTTTTGTGCCAGCTTTTTACAAACCGTATGGCAGCGGCATCATCCATCATCCTTCACAAGTCCTTTTTAAACAGCTGCTGTAAAGCCGGGGACATACACACACACACACACACACACACACACACACACACACAGTCATTTACAAACTGTAGCTGCTTTTATCATTTGTCACACTGAGGCAGATTTGCATGCAGATTGCACCTGTATGAATGCGCACACACATCACAAGTGTTTCTTTTTTTTTTGTTGTTGTTGTTGTCGTATTGTTTGTATTTTTTTTTTTTTTTACATTTTATATTACCTGATATTCCATTGGTACTGGGAGTTTTTCTAGTAGAATTTTGTAAAGTCTATGGTATAGCAAACACTTCAAGTATATAGCTCCTAATGCATTCTATGTACTGTATTGACTTTTTCTATTTTTGTTATGACTGTGACATGTTTGAATTTATTTGATTATTCTGATATGTCAGACCTCCATTATGAGTATTTGTAAAATGATGTACTTTGTTGTACTATTTTTATTTTTACATTTCTTTGGTATCAAAGCCGATTTAGCCTGACTGAAATAAAAAATCACTTTGAATTACGCGTCCATTGTAATTGTTGGAAATATGTAACACACTAGATCAGTGTGTCTCAAACTTTTTATACCACGTACCACCTCAGAAAATATTCGTCTCTCCAAGTATCTCCAACATTTTGACAGAATACCCCTTTTACAACTATGAACAGTTCATGCAGGATGCAGGTTTATTACTGAGAAGATTTTTTTATTGTTGACTGTTGTTGAATTCTGAACAAAACTGGTTCAAGAACCAGAGTTCATCTGGTGTTAAAGCGGTTCTCTTGATCCTAATACCTAATATTTCCTGTTTGGAGACAAGATCATTTTTAGAGTGTTTGAATCATTCATTTCACCTCTGCTTTCTATCTTACATCAGTAGATGTCTTACATCATGCATGTATGTGTGCACTACGTGAATTAACGTGTCTACATTGCAGGCTGATATTGAAACAAAATATTTCAGAAAATGCAAAACTTATTTTAAATTACAATCCAGCGATTGGACGTTTGTTACCATAGTAATGATCAGAACAGCACCTGCTTTCCTAAATACAGCTGCTAACATGGATAACAGACGACACCTAACACTGTCCTTACAGTGACCTCAGGATATATGCTTGAACCTGTATAACCCCTGTATAGCGCATATTGCACTTTTTACTTGTGTGTGTTTTGGGACACAATGTAAAAGACACACTGGTACTCAAAGGAGTCAAACATTCAGTTTGACCTACCACCGGGCTTTTGTCTACTCGGTCAATGAGCTGGATGATGAAGGCAGCAGTGATGTGTGTGTTGTGGCTTCAGCACTTTGACAGCTTCCTCTCTCCCGCCTGCTGGAGGCTGTGGATCTGTCCCTGGTGCTGGAGCGCTGCAGGTAGCAGCCTGTCAGCTCCACGTGACTCTGAACTCCACGCTGGTTTGTTTAACAAGTGTTATACCAGAGCGTAGTGATGATTTACATCTACTTCCTCTTTTTTTCCAGGTCAGCTATGGTTGTCTTCTGCTGCTACTGAAGGGACAGTGGCTCATGTGAGGATGACGTTGTATTAACACTGTGTAAAAATCTAAGTTGTATTCTCAGCTCTGATGATCTCCAGCAGTGTGTCTCAGTGACGAGTTCCTCTATGTAACATGTGACATTAAGTTCTGGCACATCATATTAAAATAAGTTCACCTCTCTATATTGTGTGATAAGTAGTCATCACCTTTTACGACATTAAACCCAACTGTGTATAAAGGTTATTATGATGGTGATGATGTGAGGGGAAATTAATTTATTCTAATCACATGAAATGTAATATTTTTTATATATTCTTAACTAATAACTCATAACTCAAGCAAACTCTGTCGGGAAAATGTGATTGGTGATTAATTTGAAGTGCAGAATCAGACATCAGACATCGGACTGACATACGAGCAGAAGAGAAGCCTCACAGAACAAAACATTTTTAATTGCACTCAACAACATACACCCGAGAGCTCTCTCCAAACACAGACACTCAGAAACACCTTGTGGCATACAGTCACCTCTGTTCCAGCACATAAACACCGCCTCTGCGCTGAGAAGCTGGTTGGAAAGGAAGGAGGGCTACGTTCTGTACAAGGCCAAGACAACAGTGGCTTAGTGCAATTATCTGCAGCGTGATGATCAGCCATGCTATGCTGTTTACAACTATAGACACAAAGGCGTGATGAAAACTCGACAGAAACTTGACGTAACATAACCGCACGCACTGAGAAGCAACTATATAAACTTACATGTATAATCATCTGGTCATTGAGGTTACTTGTGGCAGTATTAATAAGTAAACTAACACACTTTGGGGCTCCTTATACAATATTCTTGGTTTCAGGATACAAATTCAATACTTTATAAATGTTTTGTGAGACATAGTGCATTATCAGTTGGCTTTGATTTCACAAAGTCTGGGCTGGAGGTGCTCGGTACAAAACTATGTAAAATACTTGTTTATCAAAGGTAATCAATGCAGCTTCCAGGCAGCTGTTGTTGAAATGAAATGGAAATTCATCTGTCCGTACATTGGATTAATAATGGCAGCAGTGAAGGTGGAAAACACTTGTTTGTGCCTCCTGTATGACTGTGGTGTGTGTGGGGAATGCGTGTCCTCTACAGCCTCTCGAATCCGATGGAGCAGAGGAGGAAGATGGCGTAAAGCAGAATGAGACAGAGTCCCAGCCTGCGGTCCAATCGCCAGCAGTTCAGATGGACGCACAGGACCTGAGGAGGGAAAGAGAGAGACAGCTTCAGCTCCCGTCGCACTGATCTGAATGTAACAGAGAAGTGGTGAAGAGTGAAGGGCTCTCAGGACTTGACCGGAAGAAAGATAAGATGTAAAGAGAAGATCTGCTCACGGTAAGTGTGACTGAGGCCAAAAGGAGAATCACTGAGTACACCAGGCCTTTGCTGTTGATGGTCACCTAAAAAATAAAGATGAAAGATCATTCATGTTGTTTTAAAATCACTTACGAACGTCATTCTGATCAACTGAGGTGTCGTTTTATAGTTAAATACAATAATTTACGGACTATATTCACATATAATTCAAACACAGAGAGACATGTCTTCATTTCTTCTTTGAAATGCTGAAGAATATTCAGACTTAAGATTATTTTGGGGGGGCATTTTTGCCCTCATCATATGAGTGGACAGTTGACGGTAACAGGAAACAGCGGGAGCAACAAAGGGCCCTGCTGGAAATCAAACCAGCTGTTATTATTTTAATCAAAATCCTGCCATCTCTGACCTAAAAGAGGAAAGTTTCTGACCCTGAACATGTGCAACACGAGGATACCGCCATGTTTTTAAGATCATGGGTCAAGATATTAAGCAGCTGGTGTTACCACTGATCCATAGCTGACTATGAGAGTCCTCAGCGCCCAGGGGAAGCCCAGGCCCAGCAGCACATCAAAGATATTACTGCCAATGGAGTTAGACACAGCCATGTCACCCATCCCTGCAACATGTGACACACGAACAGAACAGAACAGAACAGAACAGAACATGCGATTCATGTGAAAACATGTCATCCAACATCAGGTTACACATGCAGACCCTTAGGTGAACTAACCGACTAATTAAATTTATCCTGTCCTTTTCTTGTAAAACACATTAAACACTATCACCAATTGAATTTGTAGTTGAATAGCTTGGGGCTAGGGTGTATAAATAGTTTTAATAAAGGGTATAATTATGTGTTGAGACACGTTAAACACACACACCTTGTCGGGCAACGATGAGGCTGGCCATACAGTCAGGGACACTGGTGCCGGCCGCCAGAAAAGTGATGCCCATGATGACTTCTGGGATTCCAAGTGTGTAGCTGATTATGGTCACCTAGACAGAAACACAGATAAAGTGTAGGCGTGTGTGCGTGTGTGTGTGTGTGTGCCCTCGCACTAGTGTGTTTCGTACCATCCAGACCATGAGGTAGGAGAAGAGGGCTATCCAGAGAGTGGAGGACAGGAAGGTGAGCAGGTACCAGCGCTCCCACCGTGGCTGGCTACAGTCTGGGATGGTGCAGTAAAGCACGACGCTCACGGGCCAAGAGAACAGCCACTTCAGACACGCGCACCAACGATCTGAGGAAACACACACACACTCGTCTATCTTGTCTTTCTTTCTTGATTTCAGATAGCTGAAATGACTTGCCCGTGGTGGTGTCTCACTATTCAAACAACAGATTGCATTTAAAGAATAATGCTGACCTCAGAGACCTCAGACTTAAACATTTTTTGACAGGCAGCAAGCTCAAATAGTCGTTTTTTTGTCTGGACTTTTATTTAAATGACTGAGTGTGTGGTGTGTGAGTGCAGTTTTGTGTAAAGCCTGATAATAAAGTTCATATTTGTTTACTGCTTCATGCTTCATGTGTGGCAGCAGTGCCTGCTAACAAACACTTTCCCGTGCGCATGCACACACACTTGTTTCCCCACAGGGATCATTACAGGGATTCATCGGAACTTCTAAATTATTCACGTGTCTCTGAGTGTTCATCGCTTTTTAATTAGCTCCATTAACAATAAACCCGGTTAGAGCACACTGGAAGACATTAGAAGTACGTGAAAAAAAAAAAAAACCTAGAGAGGAATGTTTGCTACAGAAGCATCAAAGCAAACTTCTGTGTGCCAGATTGAATATTGAACGGAGCTGCCAACACACGCGGCAAAAAAAAAAAAAAAAAAAAAAAAAAAAAAGATATTGGCTGTTGAAAACAAATTTCAAATCATGACCTGTGGCAGTGTAGCAGACGTCTAAATCTTTCACTGTTCTTTCCTGAGTTTGAGCTCTCTATTGAACAAATATGAAGACTAATCTTTGTGTCTCTTTGCAATACCATCCTCCTAGAACAAAAAGGAGAAATTTGTTAAAACTGATTTCTTTTGTCACCTTATTTAGTGTTTTTTTTCTGCCTTGAGCAGCTATTGGGAAAGTCAGGAACTCTATCTACATTTTGACCAAAGAAAACACGGATTGGCTGAAGTGGTCATAACAGCATATTCACTCATGATTCTTCAGACTTTTAGTTCCTGTTGTCCTGAGGTTGCTGGAACTATTTGATTGAAAAGCATCAGGTAAACTGTGTGTCTACAGCAAGTCTGAGTTAAATCTACTCTACATGTGAGCCTCTTTCTTTATTTTAGGTGTCATGTCAGGATGTGTTTGAGGTTCTGAGGTGTAGCTGTTTTTTTTTTTAATATTCAATTAATTAAGATTCAGTCTGACTGTTACAGAAGATACTAGGATATGATATTCCTATGAACTGCATGGTACTGTATCTGTAATTTCTGTGAAAATGATGTACAAGGAAGAGACAGATGTCTTGTCAAAACTCTGTTAACAGCCTGTAGAAAATCCATCACAAGGCAGTGGAATAAAGTAGAGCCTCCTACGAGGAACAATGGACAGAGATAGTGGAGGAACTTTATATATAACGAAAAAAAGGGACTATTAAAAACTATTAAAAACTCCCAAACAAATGTTTTGTATATTTGTTGTGTTTTTTTCCCCATTATCTATGTTTGGCCATTTGTTCTATACATTGCCATGCATTGTTATATACTAAATAAGAAAACAGAAGTAAATAACAAAGTTAGAATAAGTTAATAAAAAAATATTCAGTCTAATGTCAGTCAGAAAAACATTACATTTGTGGCCTCAGAGATTTTATTCAGCCAATAACATTCAGCCTGTTTTCATGTCACTTCTCACCTGGTACGACAAAAGGCTTGAAAGGAGTGTCCTCCTCCTCTCCTTCCTCCTGCTCTTCCTCTTCTTCCTCTTCCTCTTTAGGCTGTGCCCCTCCACCTGTCTCCACCCCCATCTCTTTACCACTCTCCCTCTCTCCATCCAGCGGCTGCGCGTCTCCCTCGGCCACCGTCCCGTTCTCCCTCCCCCACGCCCCGTTAGCACCCAAACCTTCCTCCCCTGAAGCTCCAGCCTCCTCCGGGCCAACTCGAGCCCGAATCAGCCTCTGCCTCTGTGGGTGGAGAGGGAAGTGGTGGGGCGGGGGTGAAGTGAGGAAAAGAAAAAGCAGAATAGAAAAAAAAAAGAAGAAAACAAAATAACATGAGAAACACTGCAGCGAGCTGATGGAAGTGACTTCATCTGACTGCAGCTAATCATATGAGAACTGGCAGGAGGAGTGATCAGGCAGCCAGGCACATTCACCAGAGGGGATTTGGAAAGCACTGATCAGGGCACGGCACAGAGAGGGGGCAGCACTGGCAGTCGCACTTTAATTTGGCACTGGAAAAGGCAAGCACACATGCAGGAGAGCAGTGAGAGTGAGAAAGCAGATTTGGGAGATTGAGTTCTTGGTTGCTTTTGTGTTTGGGATAATATTATGCATTAGGCAGCAGTCTGTGTGTGTGAGTGTGTGTGTGGGCTTATCAGATGGCATCCATCTACAGTAACGACAGCAGAGCACAAATCGTTCTGTCTACCTGCAAACCTTCTGTACAAAAACTGAGCTGAGTGTCTTCGTCTAGATAGATCTTTACCAAATTTAACAATATGACAACTGAAAATCGAATTATCATAAACTCATAGCAGCATTACCAAGTTGAAATGGTCGCCTCTGAACTCAAAGCGACTTTTCTCCCAGCACAAATGGAGCTACAAAAAAAATCTCACAATGACAGACTGTAGGAGGATTAAAAGAAACAACATTAAAAGAAACAACAGGGTTGGAGGAAATGTTGAATATTAAGAAACCAGCGTTGTGACACATTGGTCACCATTTCTCTGTCTCATGTCTCCGTCATGGTTTGAAGTTCATATTTTCTGCATCTTTGTTCTTTTGTAATGCAAAAAACAGAAACATTTCAGCTGATGTTGTACTCAGTGTGCAGGCACAGTGTTTGTAACTGTTATAAACAGGTACAGTAAGTGCAGTGTCAGGTGTATGCAGGGAAATGTCACTTCCCACAGCTCCATGACTGGATATGACTGAGTTTATTTGAACATGCTCAGAAACGTGAAGAAACTAAAAACTAAAGAACCAAAACAAAAGACAGCCAGTCTAAGACTATCATTTATATTTCATTTATATATATATTTTATTTCTATTTCATATATTTCGTTGCATTTTAGCTCATGTTTTTTTAATCCAAATAGTTTTGTGTAGGTTTGTATTATTGTTGGATGATTGGACATGATAAAGCCCACGCATGTTTGCACACACACGAATAACAGAAACACACAAACGAATAACTCAAACAAGCGAAATAAACAAATTATATTGAATAATATGTAAATCACTGAGCTTGCACACAGAGAGGCCTCAGCTGAAATGCTTGTGCTTGTTTTTCGTCTGTATTACAAAAGAATAAAGATAACAGAAGACTTAAAAGTTGGAATTTCACGTTTTTCTTGGTTTGAACACACGTGACACACGAGTTTCAAAAAGTTAAAATAGTTCAAACTTATAATATATATGTTGAAAATGTATGTGTCACTTAGATTACAACTGATTGCACCACACAAACTAATTGCAGTCTGTGGTGCTGCAGTGACTTCATTCATTTTTAATGGTGCCACCCAATTAAGTGACTGTAGCTAGTAGTCCACACACAAGGGCGAGCATGATGATTCTTCATTATATTTATGGTAATTTGACCATTTTGTCCCTGTCAACTTGACAGTATCATACTGCTTTGTAAAACCCTGCATGTGCACATTTAAATACCCACCAACCTAGCCGAGACAACCAGGGGAACTTGATGTTATGTGAAGGATTTGAGCGCGTGCAGTGTACCTCGCTGATGACCATGCGTCCTGCCATGCGCAGGCGGGTGAAGGGGGGGAAATGCGGGGTGATGAGAAGGCGAAGGCTTGCCTCTGAGAAGGAGAGTTGGTGGGGGTGCAGGTTCATCATCTCATCCACCATCACCACCCCTGAATCCTGGCCGGCCACCACGCATGAATCTGGGAAAAGTTGAGGAAGATGGGCGTAGGTTAGCGAGAGAAAATAGTGAAAATGAGACGATAGTTTAATAAGACAAAGAGGACAGAGTGATGGAGAGACAAAAAGTGGAGAGGAAATCGTGTCCATCAAAGTGGTCTAGTTCTATTTCAGCCTGCTGGAAATCCACAGGGGAACAAAAATGGGTTTGACTGGCAGCTTAAACTGTGTCACTAGGTCTGTTGAATGCTGCTCAGAGACGAGGGGAACTTTTTGATGTGTCTGATGTACAAACACGAGCTCCTGTACCTGGCTTCAGCGGCACCATGTCGTTATCACAGTCTCCAATGCTTCCGACTGCAGTCGTCCGTCGCAGGCTGCTCAGGCACGGCTGACCTGCCCTGCTGCAGTGTCTCTCTACCAGGCTGTACAGAGATCTGTTGAACCTACACAAGACATAACACACACACAAGGATGTTGCCTCTTTAGTGCGTGTAGAGCGCGTGCTAGATGGAAATACGAGAGGGGAGAGACAGAGACTCACTTCATGATGATTATGTAGATTCCATACATAGAGATCAGGATGATTGTCTCCCACCTGAAACATAACAAACACCAACACAGATCCATAAATATCACATTTATCACATGACAGTCATCTATCGTGCAAACTGATCTGATATCCAAGTTCCGTGACAGTCTTACCACATGACTTTTTCATCATAGATCACCTGCAAATAAAATTTAAATACACTTTTATTACACATCAAAAAGTCACTGTTTACATGTCTTATCAAAGGAGCATAAAAAATGATTGACTATAGGACATCAGAGCTCTTTTATACCAATTTATGGCAGAAAACAGCAGTACAGAAAAGCAAAAGATGTATCTGAGAATAAAGTGAGTTGGGTCTCTACTGCTGCCATAAGTACTGCAGTTTGTGGTGCTGTACATTTAGGCGTTAAAGTGAATATTGCACTTCATTTTCTCTAGACTTTCAGTTCTGGCCGGGATAAAGCAAATTGATTTTTTTGCTCCAGTGTTCGCACAATACAAAATTAATTTCCTGCCAAACAAAGAGCCCCGTGTGAACGCTCTTTTCAACTGGAGGATTTCTCACCAGGATAAGCACCACGATGGACAGGATGTAGAAGACAGCATCACGAAACAGAGGCCACCAGCTCAGGGAGATGGGCTGCAGAAAGGAAACACACACACAGGACAAGTAATGCAAGCAAATAGCATACGATGTAATCATACGATCATTGCGATCACGGTGTGCGTACCTGTCCAGCGAAGATGCCACAGATGCCGATGATGACCAGCACGTTAAAGACAGCTGATCCCACGATAGTTCCCACACCCACGTCTCCCTTTGTGATAAACACCCCTAAAAACACAGAACAGGAAGGGGTGAGCCATAAATCATTAGCAGAAATTAATTTAATGTGACAAGATGTAGGAAATGATGGATGATATCTCCCTCCAATTCATAAAAGTGCACAAAGTCAGACATGGCATCTATTTCTACCCCTGGATAGAAATATTGGATCTCCGGTTCATAACCAGAGGAGCTGGGCAGATGTCTTTTATCTTTTGCTACTGATTATGGGATATTTACTTCATATTGCCTTAAGTCACTCCAGAACTTATCAAAGCCAGCCTTTTGTCCTTCATGAATACAACACATTATTTCAGCAATGTATGAGAAAATGTCCTTAAGCCACAGGGATTTGGAAGTTTTCATTCTCACAAATCCCAATAATACATCTGTTTCAAGGCTATTTTAATAAACTGTACATCGTATAGGATAAATCCCCAATAGTGTTCTAGTTTCTCACATTTCAAAAACATGTGTGATTGCTTCCATCTACGTTTTATGTCTGGCCCACAGTCTCTAAATACTGCCAGCAACAAGCCTTCTCTTGTCTAAATCTCAAACTTTGATGTCTCATTGATGTCAACGCCTGGATTTTTAATAATACCATTTCTTTGTTCTTTTCTACTCAAAGTGTATTTTTCATCTAAATCCATAATTAGTGAAACAATGACCGCTTTGTTAAAACAAACAAACAAAAAAAAAGCTTGATGTGAGAACATCTGGGCCACGGAAGTATTTCGTTAGTATGTTGGCAAACCGTCAACATGAAATGAAACTCTTTCCTCTCGCTCTCGTCTTTGTTCATGCCTGCTTACAGTAATGCTTTAAATTGCTCAATCAGTGCTTCTGCCGACGTACACTTGACTTTTCTCAGTCCTCATCAGGTGAAGATTCATATGATTGCAGGTAACTGGAGCACTGATGGAGCAATCATTGGAGCCAAGTCATTAGAGCGAGTTAGACGAGCGCCGTACTGACCAATCAAAGAGGTGAAGAGCTCGGGGGCGGAGCTCCCAGCTGCCATGAAGGTTGCCCCAGCAACGTCCTGACTGAGCTGGAGGTTCTGGAGGACAATTAGAGAGTTTAAAGAAAATAAAGGATAGAAAATGATAAAGCTGGTGATCTTTCTGACTATCAGCAAACCCTAAATCAATAGATTGATCTTACTAACAAGTATTGTCTGTGTCAAAAGCCTGATATACTCCATTTTTTGTGTTCGTTCCCAACGAATGCACTATTTTCTCCAGACTGTGCAATGTTTTCTACAACCAAATAATATAGGTGTAATTTGTTATTAAAGATTTATGTACTGATGTACTATAGCATTGCTGGTTAATGTCTTTTGTGGTAAATATAAACAATAAGAAAAAAGATTTGGAAGTAAACAAAATATACAGATGCTTTGGTAACATCTGGGGAGCACGAAGACAACAACTATCAGTTTGTAGACTCAAAACATCTGGTTGAGATTATTTTATGAAACATGATTTTAGTTCATACCTCTGATACTTTTTCCAGTGATGGCACAAAGTAAACATCGCACACAATGGCCAGCGCATGAAACATGTAGATTGCCTGTGAAATACAGGAGATACATGATTGGTCCCATGGCCTATATATACATGTGTGTTTGTTTGTGACTTTAATGCAACAAAATGACGCTTCTTTCATTTCAACTTGTGGCCAATACTCACACAGAGAACGTGAAGGAGCACTGCTCCGTGTCTCCTCTGCTCCAGAGTGAAGATGTCTTCGGGAAAATCACTGACAGCTGGAGGAGAGATGGACAGACAGTTATCCTTATGGTGTGTGACGACAGGGAAATCCCTCGACTAGAGCTCAACAAGTAGATTTATTGATTGATTGAATCATTTGAGCTTTGAGGAGAGCCCTGGGTCCTCTGGCTGTACCAAGGTCAAAGCTGAAAGCTAAATGTGATAACGCTTTCGCTGTTGTTGCTCCTCAACTTGGGAAAAACCTGCAGACATGTCAAATTAGTGCTCAAATCCTTTTTCTTTACCACAATGTTTACTTTGTGGGTTATATTTATAGTTATTTCTACTTGTGTTTTCTTGTGTAATCTGTTTCTTCGTCATCTCTCCATTTTCTTCTTCCTGTTTGTTGGTCATTCAACAAGTAATTTGAGCTTTCCACTGATTGATGGAGAAAAATAAGCAGCTGATGGATCAAGATTTAAAACAGTCCATATTTACAGCTCTATCCTAAACCTTCGATCACTTGTGTGTGCATGTATGAAATGTGTTTGTGTATTGCTTTGTTCGATGTGTGTCCTGCTGTATCCCCTAGCAACAAGGGCCAAGTAAGCTCGAGGTTAACGTTTGACTAAACCGATTCAGTTGCATTATAATTGAGTTTTTCACTCCTCCTGTGACTTCATGCCAGCTACACTCAGGTATTCATACTGACAACTCTTTTCCAAAGCCAAGTGAACCTTCAGAGGCATCTAATTTGGCCGTGTTTGTCAATCACCAGCTCCTCTTTCCAAATCGAAATGTTTTGATAGACTGTACTGTCGTGCACCTGAGCTAATGACACGACACACTGCGGCATAAAAAAAGTGATTATGTGGCGGTGCAAAACAATAATCTGACAAGATACCTCCCAAGTGACTTCCCCCACAAGGTTTTCTGATTGAGTTGTGAGTCAGGATTTATAAAACTGCCACTGAAGATAAAGGTCACAAACAAACAAGTGTGACAAAAGTGGATGAGATCCTGCACAGAGGCCACTTTGTGCAGCCAACGCATCACGTGTAGGGATGAAGATACAGATACGGTGTGGTATTTATGACAACCTGTCACATGATTTTGGTGGTGGTCTTGAAAATAGCAGTGACTGGAAGAAAATATTTTTGAAGACTTCAACTGTATTTTCCAGACGTTGCTCCATATATGTAGCTCAATCTGTGTACTTGGCTACAAGATCTCTTCATCTCACATCAGACCATGAGACGATCACTGTTTCTCTCTCTGTCTTTCAAACAGCCAAATAGATCCAATTATACACGAGCGGTGAGAGTACTGCTGATGAGAGGCTACTAATCAGCAGGTCATTACGACAGGGCAGCCACTTTGAACAGCTCCAGATGTACACACCATCAAACCACAAATTCAGCATTCAGTTTCCTAGCAACCGTGTCCCCTCAAAGGCCTAACTGTGTTTAAACATCTAGATTGTGCAGAGTTTGAAGAAATGAAAGATGAGGTGCAGAGGTAGATCGATGCAAGGAGGAGATAGACTTGGATTGAACAGATTAATACAAACGAGGCTGCCCGATCTCACACTGCCCCGACACACAACACACTCACAAACACTGGTGATACTAAGACTATCACAGTGACTTTAGATCAGTTAGTGCTTGAATATCCAAACACAAGCTTACATCTAGAGCTGTTAATGGTTTTAAGGGTCCTGAGACTAACTCAGCCTGCACACGAGTGTATTTTTTCTCTCCTGTCTCATGCACACATGCACACACGTGAAAATGTCTCACCAGATTTAGAAATAGTCTCATTCTGGTTGTCTTTTAGCTGGATGATCTCTCTCTTGGATAAGATGTTATGATCCACAGTTGGTCCATGGGAGCCTAAAATGAGGGATTAACATATGAATACATACAGTACACAGTAGTATGACTCATTATACTCTCTATATGAGTGAAATGCAGCAAGTTTAACATAACATTTATGAAACTTTATCATATTTCTTTCGTCTGGTGTGCAGCTGTAATATTACTGAAGTAAAGGATGAGTTTAGTGGGGATGAAATTATGTAACTGTCATGAGAAACACCTGTAACATCACTGAAGTAAAAGATCCAGGCGGCTGCGAGCAGACCGACTCCGGAGACGCAAAACCGCGGGAGGAGCCGCGTCTGCCTCGGTCTCCTCGGCGCCTTCATCCCGCCAGCCGCGGCCGGATCTCCGCTCAGAACATGTCGCCGTCGCTATCACTCCTCCGCACACCAGCCCCTCGCTTTCAGACCGGATCAAACTGTCCTGTTGCTCTCTCTCTCTCTCTCTCTCTGTCTCTCTCTCTCTCTCTCTCTCTTTTTAACCTCCGATTTATCGTCTTTCAGCTATTTTAGTTTTGGGCTCCATCCACGATACAGGAGGATGTTGGATAGGTTCGGCCTGACATCAGCATCCAGCACCGGTCAGTCAGCACCAACGCAGCATCCACATCCACATCCACACGGTCAAACCCCAGCAGAGACGCACAAGACAATGAATCATCAGCCGGCAGCTTTATAAAAAACACCCCTCGATCCAGATCATCCTCACATCCCTCCTGCCCTAAATCTAATCCCCTCTTTATGATCTTCCGTCTGGGAGGAGGTGTTTTGCAGGAGTCACAGACAAGACCACCAGGGAGCGCCTTCAGATGGGTGGGGCGACTGGAGAGACTGGCAAGACGGGAAGGCATGCATCCACTTTAACTGGAGCATGTAATTCAAAATGTGAAAAGTATTTAGCAACGTTTACAACGCTGTGGTGAAGCTTGGAGACCAACCTCCCGATGACAATAATAATGATGCTGATGGGTTAATCTGATTCAAAGTGTACAAAGTGATGGTTCTGCTGCTCTAAACTGTCATGGATGGTGTAACTTGACGGCTTTCAGGGGGCTGGTGAGGTCATCCCTAGAAAATATGAGAGGAAAGTTTTACAACAGGAAATAAACTGTTTAATGTAAAAGGACTAATGTCATTTTCAAGGAGAAGTTCACTTTAAAGCAACTTCTTTGTCTTCTTAGTACAAAATGTCTTTTGTGCTTCAACAGGAGATGGAGAGGAGAAGTTTTGGTATACATTTTAGTATTCTAGAATTGAAATATAATATAGAATTTAAATAACCTATTTAAATTCACTTTGGTAATAATAATATTTTGTGGTTGTGTTGAGCATGAACTTTTTTATGCAACATATCTTGTACTAATTTCTGTGTGGAGTTTGCATGTTCTCCTCGTGTCTGTGGGTTCTCTCCAGCTTCCTCCCACAGTCCCAAGACAGGCACTTAACAGGTTAACTGGTGACTCTAAATTGGACGTAGGTGTGAATGTGAGTGAGTGGTTTGTCTCTATGTGCCCTGTGATGAGCTGTACGCCGCCTATCGCCCTAAATCAGCTGGGATAGGCTCCAGCCGCACCGTGACCCTGATGAGGATAAGCGGTTACAGATAATGGATGGATGGATATCTCACTAACTCATGACGCCGTGACAGTGGACCAACACGCACAAACTGACGCTAATGGAGTTTATCCATCATGAATTTTATTATTTTGAACCTGTGCTTGTACTGTTACAATGAAAAAAGAGCTTTAGTAGTTCTCAAACTATGTTCGCTGTTATGGAGTTAACAGTTACCTGAATTCCTAAATCCCAGTATTTTTGTAAAACAAACAAAACAAAAGTCTTACTGAGTACACAAACCCCACTATGAGTCAAATAAATAGACATGTTTATATGAGGTGTAGATCAAATAGGAGGTAAGGCCATGTAATGCAGGTTGCAGTAGGGCCACAATGCCATGGATACACCTCTCCATAAGGTGTCAAACCTTTCTTCACTGTTTGCTGAAGCCACAGAGCCCGAAGCAAAGAGAAGGAAGACAAACAGCATAAACAGTCCTGCCATCTTGACCACTGTCTCCAGGACACCTTGACACCTTAACACAAAAAACACAAGAATAATGAATGAGGAGATGCAAGGAGAAACACAACAAATAAGCTATACAGAAGCTTGAAAATTCACAGAATAATCTTCTTCACGTCTCACATCAAAGTATCAGAGCTGCTTTATGATGTGAAAGTCAAGTACCTTTCAGTGTGAAGCTCTACTGCGAGACTTTGAGGTTTCAGCAGCTCCTCAGCCTCGGCATCCTCCTGCAGAAGCAGTACAGACGTCACTAATCTAATTTCTACGTGTATCTACAGTCACATAGCTGCTGTTTTTTGAGTCTGAGCTTTGTAGTGCCACACTCTAGTGCTCACTTGTGGAAGCACAGGATATAGGATCCATTTAGAAGATGAAGTCTGTGGTGCCGGTGAATGGTTTTGCTATATTGATATAAATGGGGAAAGAACTGAATCAATACAATTCAACAGGGCCGTGAATTACAGCCTACAAAATGATCATATAGTTGAATCAACACCTCTGAAACAAAAAATGAACATGACAGTAGGATTTACTGCCAGAGTCTTGTCTGTATTGGTATTCACCAGTTGTACCTTATAAACTATAAACTTAATGTATTTTATATGCACTCAATATAAAAAGTTTTAACATAGACAAACATTTCTAAGATCTGCGGAGTTGCTGGATTTCACTTCAGCTAAAGAGGCCAGCAGCTTAATTTCCTCAGCGAAGGACAAAGGTGGACTGGGCGATCCTTCCCTTTCTTCCATCAGGTCATTTAGAATAGCGCTGGAAACAAACAGACAGCAGAGATACAGGGCAATATGAGCGCAGACAGATTACTGTACTTCACTGTGTGTATCACGATAAGGATTCTGTGTGCAGTATTACAATGACGCCTGATCCTGTCTGTCCTCCAATTGATTCCTCAGCTCCTGATTTGTCAGCCTGAGATCCTGGAGCAGAGAAACAGCCCAGAACATGAAGACTTTATCTGACAGTGGTCTGTAGCTGAGTGAATACTGTGCCTGTAAACATGCAATGTTGGATATTTGTATGTTTGTTTGAACTCGTGTTTTCATTGCCCTCATAAGATTTATTAGCTAAAACTTTATTAGCTAAAACAAACCAAAGTCCCTTTGGAGTTTGATAACACTTATGACTATCTTTTCATTAGTGCATAATCACCTGAAAATAATATTTTTTTAAGTTTTTGTAACCTTGAGATTTGATATCCTACAGATGCTGCTCATTCTCTTCACAGAGTCCATAATGTTTACCTGCCATGTTTCTACACGAGGGCCAGAAAGGACAAACTAAACAGAATGAGTTTCTCCTCATGTTAGGAGGGAGAGTGTGAGGTGAGGGGGTTGCAATCAGCAACCGTACAACTAGATGTCACTAAATCCTACACACTGGTCCTTTGATGAATGAGTAACAAGTGGATGACCTTTACCTGTGTTATGTTCAAATACTCTTCTTCTGTTTCCTTCATGTGCTTTATCTGCAGGGTTAGCTATTACAAACACACACACAGGTAAATGTGATGTTGAAATAATGAAAGGACTGTATTTACACAATACTACAAAAAGAGATGCTTTGGTCACTACCTTGTACTAATGCCTCTGTTCCTACCTTATGGATAACATCATCTCTATGCTGCAGCCCTAACTGAGCCTGTTCTATTTCATGCTGAAAAAACACAAGAGATAATAAGTCAGGATATGTCTGATGATGTCCAATGACTAATGCAAGAACTGGTAGGATAAATGAAGAAAAAGTTAAATCCATGGTGTTACCTTGAGGGTTTGCTGTGTGACCCTTAACTTGTTTAAGGCAATCTTGTCCTGGTCTTCCTCCTGCTGGCTGCTCTTGAGCTGAAAAAGTCAAAATGGTGTTTAAAGGTCCACTGGACATTTAACTTTACAAATTTCTGTATCATTTCTAACTGAAAAGTAACAGACATCGTACCTCTGCAGATAGTTTCTTATTTTGTTCTTTCAACATGGTGGATTCCTTCTCCTGTGTGAGACGAGAGAACAGGTATTTAAAATGAAATCATCCTATCTGACTGCCTGAAGTATAACTACAGCTGGGTTAACACATTAATGTTGTGTCATGATTGTGGTGGCAGAGATGAACTCAAATCAGTTTCACTAACTGTGAAAACCGTTCCTGACAAATCAGGTAAGTGACTGTGAAAGTTAGTAAGTCTTAAAACTAATTAAAAAAATAGTTTATGACTGATATGTTGGAGACTTTGGAGAAAAAAAACACATAAAGATGGGTGTTAATGTGCTGTACAGTAATAAACCACAGTTGGCATTTTTCTGCTATATTATGATTACAAATGTACAAACTTGATCCATGATTTCTGATGAAATATATAATTTTAACAGGAAAGATTGACACACAATACAGTGTTATTGCATGGATTTGGAAGTTATATGCCATTGCATTGAGGATTAGACAACAGGAAAAGACAATTTCACACTAAAAAGTGAGTAAAGTAAAAGAAAGTAAAGGATGAAAAATGACAACGGCTTAAGTGGTCTTAAAGGTACCATTTTCTCTATCTGAACTTAATTCACAGTTAAAGCTGGATAAAATCAACAGTGAATGCCAGCAACAGTGGCTGACTGAAACACAATAACACTTCGGATCTCCCCACCAATTTCTCAATCTTTTTTTCAATGCATCTCTTCGCATCGAGCTCATCGGCCAGCAGGGTACTACTAGGTTCTGCTTCAACCTGCTGTGCTTCATTGACAAACTTCTCCAGACTGCAAACACACAAAAACATGTACAATATATGAATGAATGAAAATAAATATTAAATGAATAAAGACAAACAAAGGAATGATTACAGTTAGTTACAATCAGTTAAAGGTAAGGACATAGAGATCTAATGAAATCGTACACGTGTTAATCAAATTTTGGAGTCTGCAGAGCCAAAGATGAAGCCAAAGTCTTGTCTTTCATCATTTAGCAGTGGAGAGTATTTAGCCAGGTGGCATGGTGTTACGATGGTTAGCACTGTCCCCTCACAGCAATAAGGTTTGAACCTTTCTGTGTGAAGTTTGCCTGGTACTTCGGCTTCCTCCCACAGTCCAAAAACACACACTTAACAGGTTACTTGGTGACTCTAAATTGGACGCAGGTGTGAATGTGAGTGTGAATGGTTGTTTGTCTCTATGTGGTCTGTGATGAGCAGGTGACTTGTCCAGGGTGTACCCTGCCTATCACCCTAAGTCAGCTGTCATAGGCTCCTGCCCCACCGTGACCCTGATGAGGATAAGCGGTTACAGAAAATGGATGGCCATTAACCATCCAGAATTTAACTTTCTCATGGCAGTTCAACACAAACTTGAACTAGCATACATCACCAGGTTTCACTGGAAGGTAGAAGCATCGGTCAGTGATAGATAAAAAAGAAAGAAAAAACAAAGTTTTGAGAGTCCAATGAAGCATATTAAGAGAATAAATTGTGGAAGCTTGTGGTCCACAGAGTATGAGTGCAAGAGAGATAAAAAAAAAAAATTAAATTATATCATATACTGTGTTGGGTGAGCCAACAGCATGCTCGAGAAAGAAGAGACTGACTGTATCCAAGGCAGCAGGGAGATCAAACAGAATTATAGATGATTAATCGCAGTGTTAAGTTTGATAGTCAGACCATTCAGGAGCCCGTCTGCTGATAAATGCAGCTACATGTGTGATTAATTACTCTTTCAGTTGTTTTTTGAGGGTGGCATTCTCTGAGCGCAGCAATGCCAATTCCTCATCTGCAACTTCCAGCCAGTGTCTCATTTGAGCATTCAGGTCCCTCAGCATGTTCTGACTGTATTCCAGCTCAGCTATTTTCTCAAGCAACTCCTCTGATGTCCTACACACACACACACACACACACACACACCAGAGAAAAAGCTTCATGTAGTATAACTGTGTAATTCAACCAAGGATTTGTTCAGTGACTATCACTCACTTATTTAACTCTGCAACTTCCATCCTGACGGTTTGGTTCTCCCCCGGTGCTGTTGATTAACAAAGAGTCCACAAAAATGACCATAAAGATTACAGCTTTTTAGAATAAAGTTTCCATTTTTCAACACTTTGTACAGAGTATATAAATGTCTGTCATTTTCATCCAGTCTTTGCTGATTTAACCTGAGATTTAAGGAAAATGTGAGATAACGGGGTTATGATTAATGTATCCCAGTTCATAAGGCTGAAAAACCCGCCTGCCATTTACTGTAGTATTAGCATCGCTGAAAGCTAATTTGGCATGAAGGAAGCAAATTTTATATATATATATATATATAAAAAAAACACACATTTTAAAAAGTCTTTTTTAAGTAGCTAATTGTTATATTACTTTCCATAGCTAGAAGAATCGCGCTAGCCTCAAAAATATGCTTAAAATGCTAACATGTGACGTAAATTCATGTTTGACAGTTTGTCAGTTAACGTCTCTCGTTGCTAGCTAGCATAACGTTAACCAAGCCAACAGTTTAATAAGTCCTAAGTTGACCAATAATTACTAAATAAAATGCCAAAAATACTTTAAAAATGAACAACAAAGTATCTTACCAGTGAGTAACTACCAAACAATAAGCCAGGAGGACGTTTTTGTTGTAACAGTTTACAAACTAACCGCTAACTGAAGAATTTATGACGCCATGGATACGGAGCATGACGTCAGATACGTCCGCGAGACGTCCCTGTCTGTGCAGAGAAGGACTCTGTGTGTTCATCATTCATCTGATTATTATAAAGACAAACAAATGTAGGTTTACTGGTAAGAAGACATGTTTGTTTGCCTTTGTCAGAGTTAAAGCAACACATGTATTCAATGTAGCAACATGTCAGTTAAAAATCTTTTGTATATTCAAGCCCTCTGGTGTAAGATTGTAACATTAATATTATCATTATTTTATTTTATGTACTCTCTTTGGTACATGTTCTCTACATGTAAATCATTTGTATTATAAATAAATAAATAAATTCTGTTCTGACTCTATGAATTGTGATCACATTTAACGGCTAGTTTGAGAACATCTTTCCTCTTTATCAAATTCTTCTTTTTATTATTATTACTTAGTTTAATTCAGATTAAGATATTAAGATTAAATCATAAAATAGCAGACAGCTGAAAAGAATAATGCAGATGCTACCAGTGTCACAGAGTCCTGTTACCATTGACTTATTCACTCACATTAATCCCACACAACAGCAATCATTAGTTGTGACGTGTGCATTGAGGAAAATCATCAGGAATATGAATTAGTAGATTTATGTTATTTTTTCAGTCAGGCATGCACGTTTAAAATAATCTGCAGAAAACTCAAATACAAAGACATTCAAACTATTACAATTTACCAAGTACTAATTAATGTTCAACTCCATTTAGCAGCAGAGACTTAACAGTTTAATCTGAACGGCACTGAACATTAATTAGTATCACTGGTAACACCTGTGTTGACCCTACTGATTCATGTCAAAATGGCTGCTGTGAAAAAAGGTCTATACAACATACAACAACAAAAAATACAAAATAATAAAATGAATCACTTTTCAGTGTTTCCCATGGCACAATTTAATTTAATGACACAAACAGTTAAAACAAACATCAACTGTGTGACTCATGAAATAACACAGAACACAAAAAAGCAAATATACTGCATATTTATCAAACAATAAACAATACTTACAAACAATATTTTTGGCTGTAGGACAAGTAAAAGTACCAAACAAGCTCTTTTTGCGACATTTGAAGTCGAGGAGAATCAAAATTACAAAAGCAAATGCACAAAAGAGAGAGAGAGAGAGAGGGCAGAAAGCACTGTAAAGAGTATTCTAGTGCTGTAAGACATGTTAGCTGTGTCTCAAATCCATATTACATACTAAACTGAAGCAGGTTAGTGGTAGTGTACAGTACGTAGTTTACTGTATTCACATGAGAAAAATGACAAAATAAAGTAAACTCTGAAGAACAGCCAGGTAAAAAAGCTCCAGGGACACTTCAGAAAACAAAAATAACTCTTTATGTTTTGTTTTCTCGTCTTTCACTGATTAACATAAAGTCACAGTTCGAATGAGGTCTCTGACAGCACAAGTTGTATCAAAAGTATTTTAAGAGAGGCAAAGTGTGGATTTCCTGTTATATAGATTAATATAGCGTATATACTGTGTGCTATGAGCATGTGGTAAGGAATTGAGACACAGCAGCTGCTTGATTCAGTACACGACATCTCATAACACAGGTTAGTTTTGTTTTGTAGTGGTCCCTTACTGACTGAATGTGACGATGTCCATAAACATACTTTAGTCTGTAAACTGCAACACTACATTTCACACCACGTACAGTTCATGTCGTTTTCTAACAAATACTGTTAAGACATCATCGTGAACCCCCTCACACTGCTCTCATTGTCACATTTGGCACAACAATATCCAATAAGAAGCTCAGCTGGAGCTCACAGGAGTGGAAAGCACAAGCGCATAAGATTGTAGCAGCTAACACAGAGCAGTAGATAGGAGGCAAATGATTGTGTATTTCATAACCTTACAGTCTACTGAGGATTAGTGCAAGCCACACTTGTACGACCTTCAGGTTTAGGCAAAATAACACTACGATAAAGGCCCATATAGTCTCTATCACCAATCCCAAGAGGTCAAGTGAGCCATAGCCAGCATTTGCGAGTGCTTCTTAACAAGGATTTTTAATTATACATTCATTTCATTTCAATGCTCAGTGTTTTCAGTTTCAGTGTTTACATACATTTTCAGTGCTCAGCAACACTGCTAATTACTGTGTTAATATTCTGAGGCCAGCCTCAATCAGTGTACAAATTACTTCCAAAGTAGACCCATAATTTCTTGGTCTCTCTACAGGTAATAGCCTTAACTGGAGAAGATACTGGTAGACAATTATACCCCGTAACACCTTAAACAGCCACACTATTCCAGCTTCTTCCCATCCCAAGCTACCTCTTCTTGAACTGAGGTGATCTACCCTGCTGCTCCTGATAATATTAACCATCACCACGAAAGTAAAGACACGCGGCCTGTTAACATTCAGACTTCCAGCTGTTACCGGGAAGGTTCGAGCGATCCCGTGACCTGGAAGTTCATCCCATCTCCAGGTAGAGGTGATGGGATGAGTGGGCAGAGCCAGCAGAGGTACCAGCGAAGACCCAGAGAGTGACGCAGGTTACCCAGGACTCCAAGGTTGTAGGGTCGACGGGTCGAGTACCACTCCCTGGTGGTCTGTCCCCGAATCATCAGGAAGAGATGGAAGAAGAAGAAGGCGGACACCAGCAGGAAGCCCACAACGCACGTGTCTGCGATGAAGGCGAAGGCAAAGGCGCGAGCTGAAACCTGGCCTGGGGAAAAAAGGAACAGCAGTGCTGATTAAATATTAAATAAAAAGCCGAGCTCAGTCTAAATTTGAAAGCGGAAAAGATTTGGTTACATTTCTGGGATCCATCTCAACACAAACAAGTGAACTGATGTGTCCAAGAGTATTAAACGAGAGAGAGTTTTGGGGGAAGGAACCCTCAAATTCTGATAATATTTTAATTTTTCCACAAGTCCTACCTGAAACTAGCATGATCCAGGGTATGAGCAGCAGCAGGAAGCTGTGCAATGTCAGACCTTCCTTCAATATGACAATGAAGACCTCCGCATTCATCAGAGTGGCGTACAGGAGCCCAGACCACATAAACAACAAGCAGCTCAGGAAGTAGCGGTAGTTACGGAAGCCCACGCACTGGCCAAAAAAGACGCAGTGGTGATCCCGCCGCAGCACGCACACTTTACAGTCGTAGCAGTGTGAGCAACGAGGAGGAGTGTGTGTCTCGCATGTATAACAGTACCTGTGTGGAAACAAGAGAGAAAATGTTAATATTTACGGTCAGAGACGCAACATCAAAACGCAGATCAAAACCTCAGCTTAGATAAACATCTTAATTCAATGGTTCAATCCTGCTTTTGTCAGCTAACAAACATTTCAAGGATGAGATCATTTCTGTCTGCAAAAAAATCTGGAAATTGTCATTCATGCATTCATAAGCGATCGGCTAGATCTCCCTCTCTCTCTCTCTCTCTCATCTCCGGCTCATCCAAAACTCCAGCTGCTAGGATTTTAACTGGGATGAAGAAAAACTTCACACCTATGGCTTATTTACACTAGCAACAGAGTTGATTTTAACATCTTATGGAGTGGCCCCACGTTGTTTAGCTGATATGTTAATGCCCTATGTCCCCCGATCGCTCACTATGCTCAGATGGATTTCTGGTTGTTCCTCTGTCCAGATTTATACATAAAGGGGACAGAGCTTTTGCAGTTGGGGCTCCAAGACTTGCCTGAGGAGATGAGGGCTGCAAAATCTTAGATTTGATTGCTTTTAGTTTGTTATTGTGGTTGGTTTTAATGTATTCGGGTTGATTGTAACTGTGTTTTGAAAGGTGCTATATAAATAAAGTTTATTATTAAAGATATTAAAAGTCCCATAGTCTTTATACACAGGGACACTACCCTAAGGAGCCACAGACCAAAACTGTGTACTGTACATCTACAAACCAAGCCTGTATGACAGGGTAATTAAATAGGATATGATAGGTTATATCCACTTCCTTATCTGTAATTAGCTGCTCCTTCCTTACCTCCACCCCTGACCCATGCCCTCTCCTCCCAGGAACACCCCCCTGATGCTGGGGCTGGTCCTGAGGAAGAGCACGGCGTTCCAGCAGATGTTTCCCAGCATGAAGTACTGGGCCAGCAGGTGGACTGCTTTCCACCAGGCGGACCCCGCCGTCTTCTGCTGGTCCGGCTCCAGGGGAGCCTCGAGCAGCACCAGGTAGCTCACCTCCCCGGTGATGGAGAACACCAGGAAGGTGTTGAGGACCACGGGGAGGTGGTGACACATCCTCTCCACCCTGCAAAACACTTTACTGGCTAAACTCGTCATGTTTCCTGCCCGTCCACCTCTCCGCTCACAGGAAGGACCGGCTAGCTGTCTCAGCTCGTTTAAATGAACCGTGCGATATCAGTAATACCTGATATATGTTCGGGGTAAATTACTCTAATGTAAGAGTTAAAATGTGACCCTATTAATCTATCTAAACCTCTCTCACTACCGAGGTCTCTGCTACTGGTCGGAATCAGCAAGTTTCTGCTAATAGGCGTTACATGAAAATACATCCGCAGTGCAACAACACACTGTAGTTCCGCTTGTGAGATCCCGTGTGAGAACGACCCTTTTAAAAATATACTGTATATATACACAAAGAGCTTTGTCTCAGACTGGTGGATTATCAGTTAGATATTAGTATTTATTAATTTTTTTAATATGTACATATTTATGCTCATGCTGCCTTCCTCTACACCCTAAAATAGGTTGGTGCAAAAATTCCCACTGCCAAAGAGTGAAAAAAATAATGCATCTCGTGTATGGCTCTTATTTTATATAAAATGTAATTCAGATGTCAGTCAGTTCCATCATTCAGTCATTCAAGGCCTCTTGCCTTGGTGACAAAATAATGGCATTTTAACATATATAAACAAACTTAATGGTAATCTTTTAATATGTGAGTTGTCTGTCTAATTATTGTAATTTCTCATGTGAAAGTGAACACAATTTTCTACACACCAACACTCCTACGCCCTTCAACTTCCCAATAGTACACACACCTGTTCTTGAAAAGTAGCCTGATGAAATGGATATATGTTATTAAATATATATTCGCTCTAATCTGAAGATTAATCACCTAACAGGCATGAATACAGGGTACATTTATACCTGTTTTGTTTCATTATATAAAGTGACAATCCTCTGATGGCAGGGAAGTGATTAGTTTTGAATATACTGTGGTTTTCAGATCTATATGTAAGTGGGTGTTACCTGTGTGGCATTAAAAAAAAGTCTTAATACTGTTTGACACCATCACCACGCCCATATGTGGACTGGCAGCAGGTCCCTCCACCCCCAAAGCACAGACCCTAATCCCTGATAATCTCTCCATCCACTGAAAGCCTGCAGTCATGGCTGCACCGAAGGAGAATTTACTGTCTCTTGGGCATCTGACCGGCATGGAAAGAAACACTTTCACAAAACAAAGAGGGTACAGTCTGATAAAGAGGTAAGATCCATGGACGCTGCCATGGAGTCAGGGAGTGGTAATCATGTTTTTTTTTTTCTTCAAATTGTTACGATAATTATCATTCCTAACAAAAATCACTGTAATACAACTCGACCTCAGGGATTTGTACAATGCCAAGAAATAAGGTTTAGTATTGTAAGCTCTGAGGGGATGTGTATGAGATGTGTGTCATGATGCTGTGTTGTGACTTCTCTTTCTCTTACAGTGTCAACAGGCCAGTGTTGTCTCACACAGACTTTTCAACTCTTCAGACTCATCAACATCTGTAAGTTCACCAATAAAAGGCAACAAGATGGTTGCACTGTGCTTGTATGTTGATGTGAGTGTTTTTTAATCACTGACTGTATGTGTGTGTGTGTGTGTGTGTGTGTGTATTACCTGCAGCAAGGTGATGAATCTGCAGCAGCGCTGGCAGGAGCTGAAGGAGAGAGAGCTTAAAGCCCAGCAACACAACCGGCAGCTGCTGCAGCAGTTTGATGAAGCCCAGGACACACTGAGAGAGATGTTGACCCTCACTGCGACCATGAAAACTATTCGGGTGCACAGACACAAAGAAAACACACACACACAGGCACATATAGGAAATGCACTGGAAGAATTTAGGAAGTAGACTACATGCTTACACTTCATACCTTTGCTTTACTCTGTTGCTGAACCTACTTCTTGACCTTTGACTCCTTCAGATGGAGTATGAACGGTACCTGGAGGAGAGCTCCCCCCGCTGGCAGAAGCAACTCGAGAAAACTCAGGCGGCTCAGAGGAAGGTACAAACAATTCACAGTATGCATTAATCACAATCAGCTGTTTCTTTTTCATTCTGCCTGAGGAGTTATAATGTTTCTGTTGGTCAAAATAATTCTGTTGACCTTTACTGCATGCCGTGCGACTCTAAAAAGACTATGTTTCTATAACAGAGGATGGAGGAGTATATTGAGTCATGTCTAAAGAACACAGAAGATGGAGCGACAAAGTCCACTGCACACCAACCTTTACTTTCACAAGGTTTGTCAGAAAGAGAAATTACTGGTCACATTTATTTTTTAAATTTTAAAGTGTTTTCCTGTCTAATAAATGTCTTGATTTGCAGGCCCCACTATAAAGCCACAAAAAAATGGTGCACCCCAAAAGCACTACAGCCAAAACACCCAATTCGACTACAATCAAGATGGCTCCCCTCATCTCCCCTTCATGCAGTCTTCCTGGCTGACCCACCCTCAGTCCCATTCGGCTAGGTTTCCTATCAGAGCTCCCTATCAACCTCAGGGTTCCTCTCATGTCCACCCACACCAATTCCAGCTCCACCACCTTGCCTCCACACCCAGTCACCCCCCCCCCTGGCCCAGGCAGCATCCATCAGGTTGGGCTTCCTCACAGCCCGACCACCCCTTGTCCTGGACTGCCGGTGCAGCTGGGATCCCTTCAGACTCCGAGGCTCTCTGGGGTCAGCTCTACATGGACGAGCCTCCACCTGAGAGGAGGGATGGGGCTGAGGCAAGCAGAGCACCGAGCTCAAAGAGAGAGAGAAGTGGTGGGAGCAGGGGCAGTCATTTATCCCAGGAGCTGGACATCAAACCAGGTGGGAAAAGAAAATATGATGAGTTGAACTTCAGTGTCAAGGTCTTTTTTGAGTGGATGTTTCCTTTCACGTCTGATATGGGTTGTAATTTTTGTGCCTAGTTCGTCTGTCCAGCGGCCCTGCAGAGAGCAGTGGGAGCAGCAGGGCGTCCAGTCAGGCGAGCAGAGAGAAGAGGAAGAAGAGAGAGAAGAGATCACAGCGTGCCTCCACAGGCAGAGAAAGACACAGCTCTCAGGAGTAAGTCAGATTCTCGACACGACTTTACAACCCATTATACCCTTTTTATACCCTTCTGTACATACTGCATAGTTTGTTTACTTCATTACATCTACCAGAAAATAACCCAGTGTACCCATTACCAATGATTCACACATACCTACCTACATAACTCCACTCTGCTGTTTAATTTATTTCAGTCATCAGGATCCCTGCTGTAGGAGCTCATATATACTGTATATATATATATATATATATATATATATATATATATGCTTTTCTAGAAACTTTTTACTTTTTAGTTTCTAGAAAAGCAAAAATTAGAGGTAAGATACAGGAAACATATGTAGCAGAAAAGGTTTTTTCTCCTTGATTTTATGTCCCTATGTTGGAAACTACTTATCCATGCTCAGCCTACCATATAAATCTATTAACATATCTTAATCTGTACATTTACTTTCATCAATCCCTTTTTCAGGTCATCAAGGACTTCCAGTGCCATCGTCATTGCTGCAGCCACAGTGGCTCAAAGCTCAGAAAGTGACGCCTCATTAGAGAAAAGCAGAACCAGCACCAGTAGGAGGAGGAGACGAAGTGCAGGACTTGCTATTGGATCACCAGAAGCCGAGAAGGTGGTAAAGGAAAGGACCAGGAGCAACGGAGACGACTCCGAGAGTCACAAAGAAGATAGTCAGTCTACTGGTGGAGAGTCGGGGAGTCCAATCGATGATTTCAGGAGTCAAAAAGCAGGAAATCGAAGTCCTGACGATAAATCAGAGAGCTGCAGAGAGGAGTCGGGATCCCAGAAGGATGAAGAATCAGGAAGTGTTAGTATAAAGATTGAAACCAGAGGTGGAGATGAAATAGAAAAGGATGAGAGTAGCAGCTCTGAATTAAGCAGTGAAGGAGAAAAGGGCGAGGAAAAAGAGGAGTGTGACAAAGATCTGGGAGATGAGAGTGATCATGAAGAAAAAGAAGACAGTCAAGGAGATAAAGAGCAGGAGGAGAGGGATGTAGAGGATGAGGATGATGATGTTTCTGAAAGACAGAATGCATCGCATGCAGAGGAGGATGATCAGGAAGAGAAGTCAGACAGGTTGAAGGATGAAGACAGTGAGAACAAAAAACAGGCTTCTTCTCAGGATGAAGAGGTGGACGAAGAGGAGAGTGAAGGAGGTGAGGACAAAATGGAGTCAGATGAAGAGGAGGATGGTGGAGGGGAGGAGGAGCAGAAGAGAGTCGAAGGAGGAGAACTGGAAGAGGAAAGCGATTCAGAGGACAGTATCATCTCACCTCAGGAAAAGTAAGATCATTAAAGAATTGAATGATCTCACTCAAACTGTCAACGACAGCATGTGAACACTGCAATCTGTTTGTTTTCAGGTCTAAAAAGATGCAAATTATTCATGAGGCAAGTGAAGATGAAGATGATGAGGAGGAGGAGGAGGAGGAGGAAGAGGGGAGTAAAACAGGATCCTCTGATGATGACTCAGATGAGTTCACTGATGAAGATATTGAGCATCTTCTCGCACCTCAGGAACAATCACAGAAAAATGAGTGAGTACCGTTTTCACTTCTCGGAGGTCAAAAACTGCATCCTGAAATACACCTCACAATTTTTTAAATATATTTTTAGAGGAAAGGGCCAGAGATGTGATGAGAAACCCAAAGGTAGAGTATCACACCGTCACATGATGGACTGAAAAAATGTTTACAACTCTTGATTTTTGCTCATTTTTTTTTTGTTTCAGAAACTTCTGACACGGTGGAGATTTTTCGAGTTGAGATGAACAAATCAACAAAGACGGATAACCCAAGTGACTCTGAGGAGTTTGACCACTTTTATGACTAAAATGTGTCTCAGCTGCCTAAAACTGAGGAATAAAATCCTCCCACACACGCCTCGAAATTAGTTCATTTAAAACAAAAAAAGGTATAACAAGTCTTTTAATGGCAATGTTGATTATTTTTTTTGTATTGCATAATTTCAATCAAAATAAAAAATGATCTCACCTGTAATAACTCCTGTACATTAACATACATATTGAACTATTTTATTTTTGAACTACAAACGAAAGAACCACACAAACAGACGCTCTGACAAACAGGAAATGAGATTGTACCAAGTGTGACAATAATTTATTGAAAAGAGATTATTGTTCTTGTTTCTGAGTGAACATGTTTGTAATATAAAAATAAACTGACGGGATTCAAACAGTGAATTGTTTTAACATATTTTACATCAGTGGCAGAGGGCAGCCTTCAAAGTCGCTTGCAAAACTGGTCCCGGTCAAGTTGACTCATATCTGTTGACGACGCGCGTCCAAAGTCTTAGTTTGTTTTCAGATTTTTACCACCTGAGCAGCCAAACAGGGGCTCACTCTCTTCCCATCCTGCGATGTAGCGTTGTGCTGAATGAGCAGCCTGCCGTAGGTCCCGCCCACCTGGCCTTTGGTCAGCCGTCCAGGATTGACACATACACAGCCGGCCACATCCTGAACACAAAGAGAGACGGCGAGGGTTTAAAAGACATGCTGCTGCAGCTTGATCACTGAATTAAACTTCTTTAAAGTTCTGAAACAGTTCTGCACCTTTACAAAGTAGCGCAGCTCAGAGGGAATGATGAGAACGTCGGGGGTGAGCGGCATCTGACCAAAACTCTGGAACTTCTCATAATCCATGTTCACCTCCTCCACGGGCGGGTAGAGCGGGTAGTAACTGTAAAGTAAAGACCACAAACGCGGGGAGCTTCAGTGTCGGGCAGTCTTCAAAACAGAAACAACACGTCAACTCATTTTAGGACTCTTTACCTCCTCTGGGACAGCATGTGCTTCAGTATGCGTGAGAATCTGTCCGATCCAGTGCCACTGCAACGCAAAACATTTTCAGTAACAGGGATGGCAGTCATCCTATAATCTATACTATGCGAATGCTGCCTCTGGTATTTGAGTGAAGAAGGGCGGATGAGAGAATGTTTGTTCATAATTACGACTGTAGGGCGATACAGCCCTAAAATAACGATAATTCGTAATTATATTCTGGGGATTTGATAAAATATTGAATATTTTTGGCTTAAAACTCACAACAGCTGTCCTCCTCTCGTCGTATTAAACCATCACCTGCTTGAGGTGATGAAATATGTCAAATAATATGTGTTTGTTGTTACAGTCTTCCTGCACTTATTTAAATATTAACATTTTAAATATGATAATTTAAATATTATCCTTTGTAACCAAACCGCTTTCACACATCTGAAGTCGCTCCTCTTTTTGGAAGTCAGTAGCAATGTTACTTTTGCTGTGCATATGGAGTCATTATTATGACGAATAATATGACATGGCAGTCCTATTCGTGATGTAACAAAAACAGTCAGGTTTGTGCTTCAGATGACGCTGAACATTTGGTCCATTAAATATTTCTGCACACAGTCTTCCTCACCAGCTGATCTCCTCTGCGCCCATGTGGAACAGGATGTCAGTGGACGTCAAGCCAAAGGTGACACCATCGATCAGCAGGGTGCAGGGATCAGGTACCAGGGTGACACGCTGCAGAGTGTGAAGACAAACAATATATAAAGACTGATGAGAGCTTAAACAGACACTTTGTTCAGTTCCTCTGTTTGAATCTTGTGTTGGAGGAAGGAGACGAGTCTTTGTGTGTCTGACCTGGGCCTGGTCCTTGCCGAGGTTTGGCAGGACGAAGGGAGGCTGTGGGTAGATGAAATGATGGTGGATGTCTCTCTGGGAGGGTACAAACACTAGGCGACAGCCAACGCTGGATAAAATAAAATAAAAAGCGTCATGATGAGAAATATTTCTGATTAGGTCACATTACAAGTTACCATGACAACCTTTAAAAAAGGTCCTCAGGCGAGGATGAGAGGGAGCGAGAGGATGATGAGATGAGACGAACCTTTTTGTTCCATCCACGATGCTTTCGATACATCTTGAGAAAATGGCCTCAAACGTCTCGGTCACCTGAGCTTTCTATTTGACAAACAGGTGGAATCAAAGATAGTTACGTATATTTAATGTTCAGATCTAAAACATCAGAGAGAGGAGCAGTGGGCACTCTGAGATAAAGACACAAAATGAGCTTGTCCAGTGGAAAAAAATACCTCAATTTGTTCATGTTTGGAATCCACAAACGGGCCCAGCTGGAGGAGAGGAGGGAGAATTAGAAAACCCAAACATAATATGCATTCATGTGATTATACGTGGAAGAACTGATTGGAGCAGAAAATGAAGCAGCTATACCAGCAGGCAGACATCAGGGCGATCCCTGACAATGACATTGATTAGGTCCAGCAGGGGGTCAAAGGTCAGGCTGTCAGAGGGAGTGTACGGTCCACATGCCACCAGTACGTTCATGGGCTCTGCAATCACATGAGATGATGTAAGCAACCAAAACGCTGACGGGGAAAGTCACTCCACCAACAGGATGCACTGCAGCATCATCATTCCTGACCTTCATCCAGCTCCATTTTCTCCTCGGGAGTGTAGAAAGGAAGAGGCACTCCCTATAAAAAGACGAGGCGATTAACAGAAGACACACGGTAGGGTGCAGATCTTAATTTTAACTTAAAGAAACTACAAGCTGACCTCGTAGAGTTTGGAAGCCATCAGTTTTCTGCCTGTTGTGTTCATCCCCTCCATCACTACCACCTGAGGAAAAAAAACAGACGAGGAAATCACTCTGTACTCTGAGATACAGTAAACGCTTCCTACACTGTAATTTCACACACTGCAGTCAGGTGGTTATTTTTATGTTTGTCAGAGTTCTCGGTCAGACGCTGGGTGAGTCTCCTGCCCATGTCCTTGGCATGCTCTGTTACTCTCGGTGGCTTTATAACCTGCTGCACACAACTTAGTGCACAGGTAAAGGAGAGACCACCTTGTGACTTGCAATGATAGCATGCATAGCAGAAATGACAGAAAAATGATTAAATAAACCCAGTTAAAGTCGACACAAATGAAGCTTCAGCCGTCGAGAAAAGAGGTTTTCTTCTGCTCACCTGACCAGGAAACAGTGAGTACTCTTTGAGCTCTGATAGGTCCACAGGTACTTGCTGACCACCTTGCTCTGGTCCCGCCTCCAACAGAACCGACTGTGCGTTCAGTTTGCCATTACTGTCGCAGCAAACCTGACCCAACACTGTTACACAGTCCTGCAGGTGAAGAGATACGAACAGAGTCAGCAGGCAGGCAAACCCTGAACATACAAATACACTTAATAAATATTTACTGCTAATAAATAGTTGAGATGTTTGTTTAAGCTACAGGAATCCATGTATGACTATTCTATTAAATTCATACTCACACATTGATAACTAACATTTCCAGCGTTTGAGTTAAATTATATTCAACATCTGATTCACATGTACAAAGTTTAGCACTAACCAGCTCCCACATTTTTCCTACAGTTAAACTGTATTCTAACTTGCTGCCTACAAATCAGTGTAGTATCCTTGTTAGATGTAAAAATATATCAAATATTCGCAATGTTTCCAAAACGTTCAGAAGCGCCTCTGTACCTGAGCCGGCAGAGAGACAGGGGAGAACTCCTCGATGTTGAAGTGAGTCTTGAGGCCCTCGCCAAGCTCCTCTATCTTCTCTGTCAACACTGAGGAAAACCGACACAAAAGATCTTCAGGTTCAAATAATGTGCATTCATATGTACTGTTTTATTTAGCATGTGTAAAGTGTCATTTATTTGATTTAGAATTTAAAAGAAATGTATGAATGTCCGTGTCATGTTTGTGTGACTCCATAAGACTCCTGAGACTGGTTTGGATTAATCTTCAACAACACATGTAAATATAAAGCGACTAAAATGTTAAAATATAACTCTCACTCTAAATTAGTTCAGTTCACATGCAGGCTCTTTTACCATTTCGAACGTCGCGCAGCCTCTGGAACATGTACTTGTAGCTGCAGGTGAGGGAGTCTTCGGGCCCTTCCAGCAGCTCCAACTGAATGCCTGCACCCAGAGCCTTCCTTCCTGCCCAGCGGGTGCCCTGCACGGCCCCGAACGTGACCACCACCTCCCCTTTCCCTCCTCGCTGGCTGTACTTCTGTGAGGGGGTTGAACTTCCAAAGAGAGATGGGAAGACGGCAAGAGTCGGGTCACAGTGCAAACTTTTTTTTTTTCTTATCAGTATTATGCAACCTATGATTATTTAATTTTTTCCATCAGCTCACTGACTCATTTGCCTTTCTGTTGTTACCTTGGAGAAAAGCTGGCAGGAGACAGCAGCAGGCCCGGGCTGGCCAGCAGAGCTACACTTCTTTTTGAATGAGGGTGTTCAGGGGTGGTCAGTGCTCGCTTCTGGGAGCCCTACACACACACACACACACAGACACACACACAGTCATGTTAGAACACACAAGTGACTCACACTCACTATAGGACCAGCTAGTGAGTCAAACAGAAAAAATTTAGCTTGTGACTCTCAACAGAAGAGCTGAGGTCAACAGTGACAGCTTACTTTAGCAGGAGTCGAGTAGGAGTCCAGCAGGTTCTCCTCCTCTTCCTCGGCTTTGATTCTGAACAAATAATGTCAAGGACTGTAACAGAAGGGCAGCGGACACTCGTGCTAGAGAAGAGATGAATTCAGAGAGAGAAGCTGAGAGTTCAACATGAAGGATACAGTTCCTGTAGTGAGTGGATGTCTCTGGTTCTGTTATGAGTTTCTTCTTTCCTGAAGCTCGGTTTGGATTTGTTCTTCTTGTTTAACACCTGCAATGAAAATGAACACACTGTAAATACAAAACGGGTGTGACAAGAGTTCAAAACAATACTATCAGTAACACCTGTGATACGAAAAGATCCTGATTAATTTGGAAAACGCGACCAGTCTGTACGTTTCTGTTACCTCATGTTCAAATTGCTCCAAGGTGTCCGTGGTGAGTTTGAGTCCATTTTTAGTGGTGCTGTATGCCACCCACTCCAGCACCATCTCATCTGCCTGTATCCTGTTACAGATGCACTGCTCCACCACTGAACGACAGACGAGAAACGAGGGACACGAAAAAAGGCGACGTAAGAATAAGCTGAGTACAAATATAAAACCACACCGAGGCACCATGAACGTGACATAACAGCGATGACTGAGAGGTGGAGGATAATCACAGCTGACATAATTGTAAATTGTAAACTTTATACATTAACTTATCATAGACAGCACAAACTAATAACGTGATGTAAATGTGGTGGATCATCTGTGGCAGTTGGACTCCTGGTCATGCAAAAACATAAAGGGAGTCCGTCTTTAGTTACTGTGACTCCGCATCTCTGGTACAGTCTGTCTGTGGATCTGAGGGACTGCACTGCTAAAGAATAAATACATGTTTAGGCCGGCTTTTAAGTGTTTCTCATCCTATCTTCTATTTTTTTTTCTGTTCAATTTATAACACACGTTATCTCATAACACTTTCCATATAGAGCAGGTGTAGACTCTTTATCCCCCGTGTTTTAATTTACTTTGAACGTTTTATTGTTGTAGTTTTTAACCTCTGCTGAATTAGTCCTTCATTTGTTATTACTGGCTTTTAATTGTTGTAACATATCATAACTGCATGCTGTCTATTTCTGTTTTTATGTTGCTCTGTGCAGAACTTTAGGCTCCATGTTTGCATGAAAGGTTTTTGAAAAGGACTTTTTCTGTCACTGTGAAGGTTGATGACATGCAGACAAAGTAACATAAGACAACATACGAGACTAAACATCACCACTGCAGTCACGCTGCATCCAGCTGACTGTTTGGGTAGCTGTCTTAGCTCCTGTAAAAGTTGAACATCCAGCTGACATGTAATTAGCAGCTGTTATCTACTCACTCTTGTCGAGGACGGAGTCATCTCGGCAGGGTATGTCGAACATCTCCAGCTCTGATCTGAGGCTCTCTCCGGTCACCGCTGCCATTGTTAAGCGCTTGTACGTGTACTATGCTAATGTTTTGATACTAACGCTAGCTTTGCTCTCACTTCATAACAACAATAACAACAACGACGACGACCCGGTGCTCTTAACGTGATTTCCAAATACGAGCTTCAAGTATCAGCTACACGTTAAACGGTGGATTTGAGAGCTCGGAATAAATCTGATCAAATATCAGATGTCCATTTCATTTTACCGCGAAAAACTCCTGTCGCCGTTGGCGGCCGGAATTACGTCACGTCCCTAAACCGTCACAAGCGGAAGTAGCAGCGCCACCAAAATAAAAGCTTTTACTGCCATCTAGTGGCCACACCGTTCCTTTTTATTCCTCAGGTACACTTCAAGACGTTGTGATTCAAAACAACTACTCTGCCATAAACTCTATTTTTAAGAAGCTTATAATGTTTCAGTATTTGTACTAAATCTACCTTATGTTTATTATTCAGGTCTTAGTGGGAGCTTCTGTTGTACAGGAGTGCTTTATGTTGAGGCGTTTCAAATATTAAGGCCCTCTCGGCCCTCCCTCCCTGGGACCGGTTTAAAATCCAGCATGGACCAAAATATGGAGGGCGGATTGGTAGCCAGAAAAGTGATAGTTCACCTCCTGGGCACTGCTGAGGTGCCCTTGAGCAAGGTACCAAACCCGTAACTGCTCCCAGGGCGCTACTATGTGGCTGCCCATCACTCATATATCCATATCTTCATATTTGCATGTCTATGAGCTGTGTGTGTGTGTGTTTGTATTTCGGGTCAAATGCATGTGAAAACTTCTGTGAAAAAAGAATTTCCCCTTGAGAGATGAATGTTTCTATTGTATAATGTCAATAGAAACATAATTAATACATTAATACCTGTTTGTCGGTGCCACAAAATCTGAAACATTCTAATCTATAAGAGGAGATCACACTGGATTGTACCTAAGTGTACCTAATGAAGAGGGTGGTTGGTGTATTTCAGTGTTTAGATTAGATTATACTTTATTTATCCCACAACGGGGAAATTTACTCGTCACAGCAGCAGAGAAAGTGTAATATACATTACAGAAGTAAAAATAAAAAGAGCAAACAAAAAGAACAGGCAGAAGTATCTTTCAACCTATACAATAAACAAAAAACAACGGACAAGTGTACAGGCGTGCAAGACGAGTACTTCAACCGTACTGGTTATGCCAGCTCAACTTGTTTCACTCCCACAAACAATAGCGTGAACAACAGCCTCACCATAAGAATGTACACATCCTGTTCAGGTGCTCATGTTGAACCATGTTGATTGTTTAATTATGGGGACATGAAAGAAAAACAAAAACATCAGCAGATCCAGTTCAATGTTCATCTTGTTTGGAGCATTTTATCAAATAACTGTGCTAAAAATTCACATCTGTTCTAACACACAAACTATAATATAAACAATAAATGTATTAAATTAAATATTAAATAATTAGCAGTAGCACATTTACCACTACTACCGCACTTAAAAAGACGTTCCAGTGTTAACTGCTTCCAACAGCCTTCAAGCGAAACAAAAGAGACAAACACGCTTTCTCAGATTTCTCTTCCGGCGTGCTCATCGCCCTCCGCATGTTCTTCCACCTGTGAAAGTGATCGTGAGTCGTTAAAGCTTACAAATAAAAGCGCAGAAGTGTTGCTATAGTAACCGGTTGGTATAAGTGAACAACAAACATCCCACTCACCTGTGTAGGGTAGCACTTGCCCCTGGGAATGAATTTCCATGACGTCACCCTCCTCAGTGATTCACGGAGGGAAGCTGTCAGCTCATGAGTGTCACGCACCTGACAGACACACACACACAGAGTACACAATACAAAGTGTATTTACAGTGTGCATGTGACCTGCTAAACATCTTTGTCAGTGAGAGCTGTGAAAGTGAATAAGTATCTGCATGAAACTTCATTTTTTCACACCTTCATGCTGCTCAGACAGGCGCTTCTGAAGTCCACGTTACTGCTGCAGCTCACGATACTGATGGACGAGCTGAGAATCACCTCAGCAGCCGAACGCAGCTTCTCTTGGTTCTTACACGTCACACAAACCACACCATTAGGCCTCAAATCATTAAGTTTCCATTCATGAGTTGACTCTTAAATGATGAATCTGCTTTAACGTGCAAATTGTTTGATAACTGACGGCAACAAAAGCTGATTTTTTTCTGCCAATTGATCAGTCAAATAACCATAAAATTATGAAAACAAAGCAACATGTGATTAAAGAGTATTTCCCCTCTGAAAGCTCATGTGTCCTTGTATCTCAGACTTGCCTTTTTTCTGTGATTTGGGCCTTTCAGTGCGTTCTTCAGCTCAGTCTGCAGAGCTGCTGTGACTGCCTGCCTGTTGTTGCTCAGGATGCCCTCCAGGTGATGCTCTATGAGCGCCTCTGTGGCTGTCGGACAATCACAGATGCAGATAAAAATGTGAAACCAACCTTTGAGGCAGTGTTCTGTGAGTACGTGCGCAGCTGTCTCTCACCCATACTATCAGAGACATTGTAGGTGAACGGGTCACTGTGCTGCAGGAAGAGGAAGAGCAGGAGAGTCTGCTGCATTGAGGCAAGACTTGACTCTTGTTCTGAATCCTGGAAGTTGTCTTGCCTTGCTGTGTACACGGTGCCACCACTGTTCACATGATCTGCAGATGATGTTAAAACAAGTAAAAATCATAAGACAGACAGAAAAAAAACTGATTATTAGTGCTAAAATCCACCTTGAACAGTGAACACACTGCAAGTCTACACTGGTTGAAGGCACACTGGTACAGTGGTGAGTTTAAAAAAAAAAAATCATACCATGTAACATTGTGGTAATGAAAGGCACACCTTTGGGTTGGGCATGTAATTATTACTTACTACAACATTTCTAGTTTTAAAGAGTTCACTTTAGTACTGTAAGCTCATCGATACTTTCCTGTGTGTAAAGTAACACCATCAGTATCTCAGAATGTCCCTTTTCCGGCCAAAGTAAATCAAACATCACTGATGTAATATTTGAGACGTGGCGATGACTCTAGCAGCCACAGGCCTGGGCAGATTGCACTGTTTGACATTTTTTGCGCTGATATTGTGAATGAACCTATGATTTATGTAGACTTGCGGTTTTGCTTGTGGTTGTGATTCATTAATTGTGTAATCTACGAGGCAACTCGGCTGCTTTTTTTAAGCAAGACCAGTTTCTGAGAAGTCAGCCAATTCTACTCATTTTTTCTATTTAAACTTCGCTGTGACTCCTGTGACTGCCTGAAATCTTATCCTAGAGATAAATTAGTGATGACTGAGCTCAGTTCCAGATAAAGCTGTCACTTTAATAAGCCAGATCAGCTCAAATCAGCTCTCTCGCGTGTGATTAAGCCTTTTATCAGTATAGTCTAAGAGAAAAAAAAAAAGTTTCTCCAGGACTGACCATTGAAGGATTATTTGTACTGTACATGAGTATTTGACTGAAGACGAACCACCTGCTTGTCAAGTACTCGCCGTGAGAAACCTGTTTAATCGTTTTCATGAAATCAGTTCCAATACTATATCTAAAGATGATGTTGTTGAATTCATGGCTCGTATTGTTGTATCTTGTATTGTCATTTTGTCTGTGTGTCTCGTGTCTGTTTTAATTTGACTTGTTCTTAGTTTGTGCTGCTGCCTGTCATGGCCAGGACTCCCTTGAGAAAGAGTTTTTTTATTCTCAATTGGACCCTTCCTGGTTAAATAAATAGATTTTAAAAAAAGAAATAAAATAATTATGTTCACATAAAGGTAAAAAACATAAACAGAACAAATATACTGATAGCACCTACAAAATCTTTGACTTCCAACATCAATGTTCTATTCTTCTTCCCTGTGGAAACTCAGACACGACAGAGCTGTGGTTAGTTGTTGTAAACACCATGATCTGAGTTAAATACGGCGGGATGGGAGAACACAATGTAAACACTTTATTCACTCCAAATTCCAGACTCTAACTCTCGGCTGTGAGAATGTGTTGTGCTGTGAATGCAACACATTCTTGCATCAGAACTAGCAGCTTGCAGTGAACGCAAACCACTTGTAAGGGTTTAGTTGCATGTGAACGTAGCTCACTTGGAGACGGTGAAAATGCTGTGGCAAACATTACACTGCTGGAGCACAGATTTTCGGTGTTGGCTCCGTTCGTCTCTTGAAGATCACTTAAAGTTTGTTACTGTGTTTTGAGTGTGTTGTTTTCCATTTTGCTTCCATTGTTTGGTTTTATTGCTCTGATTCAAATTATATGCCTCTTGTGATCTACTACAGTTTTTACAAACAGCTTCGGGCCTGGGCATAGTCTCTAACAAACAGACCCAGATGGCTGAAGTTATAGTCTCTTTCACGTCTCTCCTCATCAGTGCTCATTGTCAGGAAATAATCCAGTTTTCAAAGGGCGGGTCAGTCATTCTGGAGAGAAGATAGTTGGTTGTTGAGTCTCATTCCCAGGGACATGAATGAGTGTAAACACCACCTGTTGTACTCACTCTGAGAAACGTTGTTTGTTTCCTATTTACATGAGGCCTGTGTACATCAGGTTCCAATTATACCCTGTTCAGGAATCCAACACTTACAGGTCACCAAGCAAAAGATCTAGGTTGTTGTCTACCTAGGGAGTGGTGGAGGCTGTGCAGGCCCAGTTCCCGATAGTCCAGTTGAACAGGGAGGTTCTGGAAGAAGGTGGAGGGGCCTGTGACAGGAACATTACTTGGGCTGCACACCAACACATGGACACATGTGAAGTCAAGGAAGACTAATCCAAATCAGATGCCTGAGTCCCCATCAACACTAAGGAGGAGCAATTCTGATCTGGCTTCCTCTTCCTCTCACACTTTTTTTCTGGCTTCCTCTCACAAACTTTTGTCCTGATGTCACTCTTTCGGTCGTTACCAGAAGCTTATGACACTAGGTGGGAGTTTGAATATTGGCCAACCGTAAATGGAAAAATTCCCCTTTAGCCTCAGATTGGCCTGCTGTACCAAGGTAAGGAGGTCTGGACTTAGCTCTCCTTTTTTATTTGTTGCACTTTTTCTGTTACTTTTTATATGAACAACCTAGTCCAGTCTCTGTTTTATGAGACAAACTATGCACCGCTCCCCATATTTAAATGTCTTTGCGTGTGGCCGTTTTGATATAGACACATCTCATGGTTGAACTAACAAAATACTTGAAATCCATGACCCCATGATACTTGAACTGTTAAACCACTTGAAGCAGTAAAGTCAAGAGGAGGGGAGGAGGGGACCATGGCCTAAAACTTGGGAGAGCTTGATTCCTGCTGCTTTCGCACTTAGCTGCAAAACTGCCCCAGCGTGTACTGGAAGTCACAGACTGATGATGAGACCAGCTGAACCACATCCTCTTCCAAAAAGCAGTGACGTAATCCTGAGGCCAGCTGTGCCCGGATATCGTGCTCATGAAGATCACAAACCAAGCTCTGATAAATATTTGCAAAGGATATTTGTATGTGAGTGAGTTGTGTTGTCAGATTGGGGTACTGCAGCACACAGGGTGTAAGGAGTGTGACAGGCTGGATGCTGAGCTCCCCGAACAGGCCTTGCTCCATGGCTTCGGGTGGAATACTGAGTGGCAATCTGCCGCCACAGAGAGGGTGTCCTCCCTGACACCAGCATCCTTTCTTTACACACTCTGGAGGCCTTTAAACATAAGGAGAGGAGAACAAATATACTTCTATGAACAACAGATTGTGTACTGTATATGCCCTAGTATTTGCACCAGGTTTCTGTTACATAAATAGATGAAGATAAAATTATTTTAGTTACACATTTGCATCTGTTGGGCATTACTGACCCACACAAACACTATTTAACGATACAGTGTTAAACCAGCATTACTGACCGTGTCCTACAGGTGACATCCAACATGAGTGACGGCTGGTTCGCCCCTGCAACTTTACTCTTGATCTTCACTCTGCAGGAATATGAATATAGAGTTATCACTTCATAAACACAGACTCAGGGAGGTTTAACAGGAATAGAGAGTCACTGTAGCATTTGTGTTCGCTATTATGTTGCTGTGCCAGAAAGATAACAAGTCAAAATGTGATAGACTGCTTTGAAGTCTTTGTATGTGAAATAATCTTTTACATGTATATGTTTAAAGGGATTCTGAGTGGGAATTTTCAAAACAATATCTAGACTCATACAAAAACACTCCCTCTTAATTTTCAGTTAGAGGTTTGTGACAGAGTCTGTATCTCCAGAGAGTCTGTTCTGAGCGTGTTCTTATTTTTTCGCTGTGTTTGGGACGTTTCTGGGCATCAACCTATGGGAAGTGTGCAGGCTGTGATTTTGGGACTAGTAGCATAATGTAGCGAGCAAGTTACGTCACTGTCTCTCTCCTGTGCTCTCTGTGTCTGTCATGGATGTATAAAAAGCTCGAGGTTTGTGTGTGCCTGTGTGTTTGACCGAGGCTGAGCTACACGTTGCTGACAGGATGATGCATGCAGCTTCGGCTACATTCACACGAAATCCGATGGAAAAATCCAACTTAGTATGCCTTTTAGCAACTTGTCCAAAACAAAACAGGCAGATTCTAGGGTGAGACAGTGTGGATAAATCATCGGACATGTCAAATCTATGAAATAAACAATCCAATAACACAGTTTTGAGTAAAAACAGCTCTATTATGTGGTCATCTGCATCTGCTTGCTGGATTGGAAGCTACAAGCTGTGTCTGCATATTTGGCAGCCGTACCTCAATTCTCGCTGGAAGGTCTGCTGGCCGAATTGTAATTTGAGTTGGGTTTTGATCTGTGAAAAAGAAGGGTGGTCAAGTTTTTAACTACCAACTTTAAAACAACACAGTGGATACATGTCAGAGGGAAACAAGTCGTACCCCTGCGTTAACCAAACTGAACATGTGCAGGAACGCTTCAATATGAGCACACCGCTCTGGAATGAAACGTCTTGAATCTCTCATCTGTACAGTACAAAGACATAACACAGAGATCTGATTGACAGGACATTTGGATGATTTTGGCCTAATTACTAAGATAATCCAGTGATCCTCCTACGCAGATGTCTTGTATCATTCCTCTGACAGACAAAGAGATAACTAAAGTGCTAAAATCTCTAACTCCTCTGGATCAGTTATTAGTTTGGCCAATCGAAAGCTAGTAAGCAGTTTGTACCTGAAATGACAGGAGTAATCTGAGGGAACCATACAGATCAGTGAAGGCACACAGCTCCTCTGGGTCAGGGAGAGAAGGGCACGGCAACATACGGGGAAACATGCTCTCCTTCAAATCTGTGAGGACTAATGTAGCAAAAAGAGGCGATGTAGAGATGTACAAAAGCTGAGATGTACATGTCTGTTAGGTGTGTGTACGTACCTGGCTCGAGTGCTTTCATTTTAATGCCTGTGCACCAGGGGCCAGCACCTGCAACTGCACCACAGATGTGAATGCAAACTGTTTTGGGGCATAAAGAGACTGCAGCTTTCTGATAAAGCAGCCTATATCAGGGATGTCCAAAGTATGGTAAGTAATATATTATTTATGATCTGCTAGGATTGTCAGATACTGTATGGCTGGAAGATTTGGCTTTTTTTGGTTGACATAACGAAGCATTTGAACCTTTAAGCACATAACTGCTGTTGTACCTATCGATGTGACACAACATATTACTTTCTGAATGATCCTGTGAAAGAGAAGAGCAAGAGTGATACATTTCAAACTTAAATATTAACAGACTTTGCATTACTCATAATAAGTCATGTTTAAATTGAACATGAGGTTCAACTTCATGCAAGTTTAACATATTCCGTACAATTTATTCGTTGTTATCTGACTCCAGATGTGAAAGAAAGGAAGAACTGGTTTTTAGATTTTTTGTTTAGAATTGTTAGAGAACGGTGCATTTGTATGTAACTTTTATTGTTCATTTTTTTCATTTTTTAAACGTTAGTATTGGCTCCCCGGCCATCTTCACCTTGTCAAATCTGGCCCTCTTTAAAAGAAGTTTGGACACTGACGTATATTATGAGAAAATGGTGAAGCTTACCAGTGCAGTTCAGACTTTGAACAGCTGCTCCTGTTGTAGTCCACAGAAGTACCAAAAGCCCTCCTGCAGTCTTCACACCACGCTGTTGTCTTTGCTTTCCCAAAAGCATCACCAGCCGCAGCACCTGAGCGGATCATTGAAACGAGCTAAAGCTAAAACGTTAGCTATTCGTTCAGCTAATTAGCCGTCTCCAGGGTGAGAAAAAACTTTTTAAAAACCTTCTTCCAGCCATGTTAAACTCCACCAGCCATTCAATAATTATTATGTTGAGTTTTTTTCACATTTACACGTTTCCTTTTGCAGCTAAAAATGAATTATTTAATCTGATTTACCTGTTGTATTTCTCTGGACATCTTCCATCAATTTAGCTAACATACGCGCGCTTTGCTCTGCTTTATACTGCGCATGCGCCTCGCCCACTCCGTACTCAGCCTGTCCTCCTGCTGATCAATATCCAAACTTAAACTTTTCTGCACCCAAATCACAGCTGACAACGTTGTTAAATCTGTAAAATCACTGATAACGCCTTACAAATGCAAGGACAAATAGATAAGTAGTCCATAAATCAATAATAATGTGTATTATTATGTAATTATCATCCCTTTATAATTGTGATTAGGTATCTGAAATACTATAGAAATACTCAGCATTTACTTTATATTTTAGTATCTAATACACAGAATATAATTACAGAAGCTTTAAGCAGTCATACATTCAAACATTTTATTTTCCGTTTTCTTGTAATAACTAATTTCAATTGTTTCCTCGAGTTATTTGTCTTTATATACATATATATTACAAATAGCAAATGTTGTTATCCTGAGATAACGGGGTAATTTTCCTTTTTATTTTAATATCTTGATCTTGAATTCATTATAGTATTATTTCTGGGAAACAATGTTTTGTTATGTTGAGATCTTGAGAAAATGATCCTGTTGTTGGGATAACAACACTTTTATTCGACATAATAACAAAAATAACTCAAGATGTCGAGAAAACAGGAAAACAAGAAAATAGAGGCAATAAAAGCTTCCACTTATAGCTTTTTCTCGAACATGAGTTGCTTCATGTGTGCATAGCTTTTTTTTTTTGTATTTTTGCAAGTCTACATATTCATGGATAACATACAAACACACACACTGATTAGATAACATAATTTATTTAATTTATTTGCATTTATTTATGTAATGTAAACACAACAGTGCAGCATATGAAAACAAAACAGTGTCAAAAGATAAACAAAAACACAAAAATGTTTCTCTATTTGGTCTGTCCAGCTTTCACGGTTGTTATTTGTATAAATATATGTGAGTCTTTGTGTTCAACACAACTCACTTTCCCTCCTTCTCACTCCACTCCCTGTATGCTCCGGCATAATTACGTGCACTGAAAGAGAAGACAGAGGGACAAATTTTAGAACCATAAGAGGAAATAACAGAGACATAGACAGCCAAAGTGCATTTGAAACTTCTATGAGGAAACATGACACAAGAATGTTGTATGAGCATGAAATAAATCTTAAAACACTAAGAGTTACTGATGTAGGAGACTCGATGGGCAAGATGTGTGTATAATGTATCCAATAACTTGTTTACTTCACGTAGCCGAGTTCGTTTGCCTTGTTTGTGGCCACTCCCCCTCTTTTTCCAACCTGGCAGTGAAACACCAGCTCTGGCGCATCCAACGGTGGCTTTGTTACTCCGTACTTGGCTTTGAAGTCTTCTGGCTCCATTTTGAAAGCAGCCTCTACTGTATCAACTGAATGAAAGGGAGGAATACATTAACATCTAATGCAAAATTGTTGCAGTGTTAACGATGTTACAGTGATGCACAGCAAAACACTGGTCTGAATGTGTTTGATTCGTGAGGAAATTCAGTGTTCAGTCCGTGTGAATTTAAATGAAGCTAACCTGGGATATGAACAGATCCTGGAATACGTCCTTTATCCACTTCCTCTTTTGTGCGGACATCAACCAGAAACAGATTCTGGCTCTTTCCCACAAGAGATTTCAAATCCTCATAGGAGATTTCCTTGGTGACTGGCAATGAAAGAGGGAACACATTTAAAGGCTTTGCAAAGTCTCATAAGCATTTGCTGAATACTCCCATAAACTACAGATTTTAATCTTATACTTAAATCAGCCTGAGACATGATTTTATTAGACTGGTGACTGACCTTTCGAAACAAAAACAGCCACAGTTCGTGCAATGGATTATACACTGCACACCAGGGAACTGGAGTGGATACAAACAGTCTGATTACAAGGTATGTACTAAACCACTGGTTCTCAAACTGTGGAACAAGGCAACCTCCTTGTAGCTGCACTTGAAGGGAACCTATGAAATAATTTTCTGAAATAAAATTAACTAAAATTGAAACATTTTACTAAAATTAACTATTAGTTTAAAAATATAATACAATCAAAATATGATGTTATAATGTAATTTAAGAATTTAAGATTTCATTCCCTGTAATATTTTTTGTCACCATCAGCCTGACACAAGGTCACATTCAGGCAGAGAGTGAACATACATGACCGTGATTAGTTATGAGCTAAAATGTGACAGCAGGTTATAAGTGGAGATAAAATAAATGGATCACTTGGTGCCTTTTCCACCAAATTAGCTCTGATTCTTGAACCTGTACTTCTTAAGAGCCAACAACAGTCAACAATAAATAATTGCTGGTACTTGGAGTAAATCTGACACCTGTGTGAACTAGCTGAACATGGTTGGACTACGCTGCTGAACTGTAACTTAACGTCATAATGGTGGTACTTGGGAGAGACGGATATTTTCTGAGTTGGTCCGTGGAGAGACACACTATACCCATGATGCATTCAATCCACATTAAATACAGTGTTTTAAATACAGTGTTTCCAGTATTAGCTGAATTCACTGTGGGCTACCCAACCGGTTGTTGGTGCCACAGTAGATGAGTTGAGATATTGTTATCATGAGAGACAATCAGACTAAAACTACCTCCACCTCCGGAGTACATTCCTCTCCAAAAGATTGCTCCCTCATGTTGGCACTCCTACTGTTTTTAATCAGGCTGTGTGCTGGTGTGTGTCTGAAAGTTAGGAGTAAAGGTACAATGCCCCCACATGCCCTTTTGGTGTAACAGGTTAAGGTATGCAAACACTTAAGGATGAAATAATGACCCTGGTTCGTTGGTTGTTGCTAGGGTAACTCTCCATGGTAATTCTCCTTGGATACAAGTGGCTTCCGGGATTATTTTTCTGCTGAGTCATGCTGAGACAGGAATCACTGGATATTTTTGCAACAATTGTTTGCTCATTTAATATTTATAACTTATAAAAAAAACTGTGCGTGTGATAGCTAGCTTACAGCAACAACGAGGGACCCACAGTCCATCTATTTTAGTGCTACTTTAACTAGTTACAGGCTATTATTTATTAACTGTTAACAAGTGTTGACTAATTAACTAATTAACTAGTTAACTAGCAATTTCTCAACCAACATTAGGGATGTTCCGAGTCTTTTAAACAGGCGGTTGTTAGTTAAATTATGTCTGTCTCAGTGAGTGAAGTGTGCAAAGACTCACCTGAGTTCGCCATCCTGCTCGTGTGAAGCACGTATGAATATGAATGGTGATTACATACGTTAAAAACAACACACGTTCTTCCTCTAACTTGTTTAGAGACAGATCATTGGCTTAGACGCCGACGGAGGGCGGGACATGGCGTGAAAGACTTCAGTCGTTAGCCAATGAAATCAACTTCCCACTCGCTGTGTTTTTTTTTTCTAGACTTTCAAAATAAAAGCTTAGAGTCAGACCAATACCTAAAGGTCGAGATAGTGTGATAAAATACATTACTCACAAAAAGTTAGGGATATCCGGCTTTCGGTGGTATACCCACCACTTTTGTTTCAATAAACTGTTTGAGATGACAAAATTACCATTGCATGCTTCTAGTTAAATGCCCTACTTTCATGATCTAATATCACTGTAGCATGAACTTTTTCTATGTTCCATAAATTTTACCCAAAAGTTGAATATTGAATTGAATATTGAATATGTATAAAATATCCAAAGTAGAAGTACACACTATGCATCATGTTCTTTCAGAGTGTTATGTTGTTATATGCATGATATTATTGTATAATAATTATTGATGCAATAACTTGTCATTTTAATTTTGTAGCCGGTTGAAGAGGAGATCATTTTGGCAATATGTGTTTTAAATATTGTCTTTATTTGGAAAGGCAATATCACAAAATGTTTAGGACCTAATATTTTTATCATCTTTTCCAATTTCAGTATTTTCAAAATTGTACCACACCAATCTTCCAGTGTACGTCGTACTGGATTTATCCACTTTTGAGTAATTGACTTTTTACTTGCTGCTAAAATGAACAGCAGCAGTTTTGTATCTTTCCTCTGTTTAAAAAACAAAAGTGTCCCAGATATAGAGTGTCTACGTTCAGCAGTGTTTGAGTCTTTAAAGCCATACTTAAGGCTTTGTGAATATCATTCCAATACAAACTCGACCAGTCCCAGAATATATGGAAATGGGTTGCCTCTATTGAACCATATTGTCTCTAACACGTAAAACTCCTATTCCTGTATTTTTCCGGATATATGGTCTTTATATATGTTATATTTATATATAGTCTCTCTGATCCATGAAGAAAGCTGAAAAATTCTCCCCAAGACTCCTCAGAAATTCCAATTTTTCCCACTAGATTGTACAATCTAGAGATGGACTCATTTGTTATTGAATAAAAATTGATTTGAGGTGATGTGAGATTTGTTTAGTTTTTTTTTTTTTTTTTATCTTTTCCACTTGGACTGCCAGTCCTTTATCAGTAATTGTAGTCTGCTGTGGAAAATAAGTCATTCCAAAATTTTATTTCTTCCATCTGGCCTTATAACTAAAGCTTTCCAATAAATGTAGTGGAGTTGAAAGTAGTATTTCCCTCTGAAATGTAGAGTACAAAGTAAAATTAAATGAACGTACTTTAAACATAAATTTAAACATTTTCCACCATCATAACAAGAGAATCATAACAGGATGCAGATTCTTCTGTACAGCACACAAGAATTTAATGAGTGGTTTGACAAGTGTTGATACTATATTTCCGTCACCAGATCTCAACCCAAGTCAACAGCTACAGTACATTGTAGCTGACTGTGGTTCAGTCCCTCAGAGACTAGATGCTAAGGCACATTAAAGCTGCTCTTGTGGCCCGTGGTGGCCATGCTCCTTGCCAAGACATGTTATACTCATTAATTGGCTTTATGTTACAAAAGCTGTGCAAAACCTTTCAGATGAAAGCAAAGTTTTTTTTTATTAAAATAAGTTTTAGTTTATTACAAAAGTTTCAGTCAGTATATTCTAAAAATCATTAATATTTACAATTCAATTCAACCACGATAAAAAAAGCAAAACACTACGATAAACCTACAATGTTAATTTGCCAGCAAACAAACCTGTAGTTCTAACCCCAAAATGATAGAAACACCCATATGTGTTATTCCTGGAACACTACTCCTCTTGTCCCCAGTATGTTTACATATTCCTTGAAACAGGACTGTATACAACCTCTTAATAATCATGACAGCACTGCAGAACTATCTGGCTTTTGTTCATGATTGCACCGTTGCTGTGCCCCCTGTCTCCAGGGCCTGTTCAGTGTGACTGGGATGGATTGTCTGTTCTGGATCACAGAGTTCCCTCTGTGCTGTAAGAAGGGTTCCCTAATCCATCAGTGGAGTTTCTCTTTGCCTTTTTATACATTTGATACTTCCAGAGGATCACGGCTGTTACGACGAGAATAAGAAGAAAGGTGACTCCTCCTCCTATGACCCCGAGCAACAAGTTGTGATGAGAAGATTCAGGAGGTTCATACCGCATACAGGAGAAGCCTGACGGGACGCTGTGTCCTGCTTTGTTCACCGCCTCCACACACACCTTAGTGCCAGCTTCCAAAGATCCGACCAAACTTCTTCGCGAAGTGGCCTGAAACTCCAGGGCGCCTCCATCATTTCCCTGAACCACCACTCTGTACCGAGTCACCACAGAAGATGGAGCGCACCACTGAACCTCTATTTTCCCTTTGTGTTCCCCTTCACTGATTGGCAGCAGCTTATTGATGCGTGGTTCTTTAGGAGGCACATCAGCTCCACTTTTCCCCGGACAGAGGCACCCACTCCTTTCCTTAAGATCTTCACAGGGTTCTTGATTCTCCAAGCAGGGGTCGTATTGGCAAAAATGTGTGTTCTGTCGAAGAAGTGTGGTTCTCGCGGGATACACCACTTCAGGAGGAGAGCTGTGAGGAGAGACCCTGTCAAACTCGTCTTCATCTCCGTAGTCATCTTTCAAGGTCACGTATTTGGGCGGTGGATGAGTGATGGAAGATGAAGTGGAGGCAGCGTGAGTGTAGAGGTGGGAGTGAAGGAGAGGTGAGGCACTCAGAAAAAGGAGAAGCACGGCCAGGTTCCTGTGAATTGACAGCATATCTATGGACCGAAATGACAAATAGTGGTAAAATTAGACTGCCAATACTACATCCATGAATAAATCATTAACACTGTCATCACTGTGAAGATCCAATCAGTCTAAAAGAGGAAATACAGCTTGCATGTGTTAAAATGATACCTAACGGCCAGTTTGAAGAAGGCATAAAGAAACTGAAAACAAGAAGTTGGAGTTACTGTAGTAACGATCACTGTATCAAACTACAGAAAGGAATATACAGAGACAAATAGCGAGGCTAGCAACAAGGATCCACAGTGTTAATAAGAATTAGAGATTTTTTCCCTTTTAACAAAGGACAAGAAAGATTTGTTGAGAGTGATACTAAACAAATTACTCTGGCTCGTTGACAAGGATGCTATTTAACATCTTTTTACAGCTTGGAAATGACTTTGTGTGTAATTAAACATTTGTGATGTTCTAGTTTCCATCCTGTAAACAGCTCCAGATAAATAAATGCTGAGTCCAGAAAAGAGAAAAAGTAAAACTATTGGGGTGGCTCCATCATTACTTCCATTTTCCCCTGGCAACAAGCCAGAAGAGTACTGTGGGAACCCAAAACTGAATCAGAGTACAAATAGATTTACGCTCTCTCAAAACATCGAAGATATGATTTCTCAAACCTTTCAATGCCAGAGATGAGTGCTGAGTACTCTAACAATAAACATGAAACCTTCCAAGTGTTTAACATCTGGACAACACACACGTCACCATGGCAATAAAAGTGACTTCAAAATAAAGAAAAGAGTTCAGAATAGTTTACTGTACCTGTTTTTTCTTGATGAATATTGCAAGACTTTATTCTCTCCCTTGTTCCCACTCTGTCTGCTCTCACTGTGTACTCAGCGTCTTCTGCACTCACCGTCTTAAGCTGTTTGCTTCAGACTCCCGCCTCCTCCTTTCCTCCCCTCAGTGCCTCTCCCTCCCCTTTTTACTCATACGCTGCCCCTCTCTCCTGTCTTTTCTCACATCTCGCCTCCTTCTCTTTCTCAGCAGGGCTTCCAGCCAGCCATCGCTGCTCTTTTATGTCTCTTTTGTGTGGAATTTTTCTGTGAATGTGTGGCGGGACTGTTAAGGAAGAGGGGGAGCAGACTCACTATGTGCCCGTATGCTCCTCAGCATATTAATTTGCTGAGCAGCAGCGGGAGGCAGGCTTGTGCTTGTTGCAGTATGTGTTGCATGTAATCCAGAGGTGTAGCTGCCTGTTTTTGATTACTTCTTTACGAGTTCCCGCATACTTTGCAGGTGTTCTTGTGGAAACAAACAGGACATAAGGTCACTTCAGTCCGTGTTTATGTGTGCCTTTCAGAGTGGGGGGTGAAGAATGCATGCATGTGTATTTATTATGGACCCCCCCGGCCCCACCTCTTGTAGCCCCTATTGTGACAAGCTGGAACGATCAAGGCTTTCTCATCTCCCAGCCTTTTATGGGTTGAAGCTGGCAAAGTAGCAGAGTTTGTTCTTATTCCAAGTGCCCACATTGCACAGATGAGAGGAAAAGTACCAGGGGCCTCTTTCTTCACCGACTTCTAAACTCAAAGGATTTGCTCAACTTAAAGCACTTCAAATCTTGACAACTTGCGTCTTTTCCTAGAATACGAAACGGCTTCAGTCTGTTTATGGTGAAGTACATGTGCATATACAAGGGATTTTTTTATCTTGTAATAAGAAGCAAAACCAACAACATAAAGCAAAATACAATTAAGTGAGGTTGTGAGAATGTGCACTCGCATGTACAAATCAACTTCATATGAAGGCGAATTTAATTAATATGTTCACAAGATGAGGGCTGAGGGAACAGAAACAATAAATTATTGGGTGATGAATAAACAATAGACAGCGACTTAAATGTACAGTCACTTAAATGTGAAGGCAGGAAATAGAGTACAGATTTATGCACAGATTTAATTTAGTTTTGTCTGTACAAGAGGGGAAGTAGGGAATAGTGTTTTTGTAAGTTATGTACATGTATTGTACACATTAAGACTGAATGTGAAAATTCAGAAAAAAGGGTATGCTGCACTGCAAAACTCAGCTAAACTGAAGTGTAAGGAAGTAACACACCTGTAATCTGTCAAAAATGCCAAAATAAATGAGCAACAATTTGGAGTGGAGCTAAATGTTGGTATGTGGCAACAATTTTCTCAGAATGCGTAAGTGTAACATTAGAACTTGCTTGAGGGGAGAATGGGTGTGTCACTGGTTGAGAAGCGGCAAGTGACTCTGTATTTATTGCAGATTTTGTTGTTTATTCAGAAGGGTTATGGGAAGTCGAATGCTTCTGCATTCACCGTGCCAGGTTGCTCGAGAGAGGGAAGTGCCTCAGTTGAGAGACGAGTGATAACGTTGCCCTTACACACCTCTCATTTCTTATCATCATCTGCGTGTTTGATGCATTTTTCTTCCAAATGATTTTTTTTCCGTGGGCCAGACAGGCTCTGCCATATTCTCCAATGGTGGGTGGCTACTTTGAACCAGACACTTATACAAAAGGAAGAGATTTTAGAGGATTTCACTCCCCTATTTCACAACACAGGAGCTCATAGTTTGACTATGTTGGTCTGTAATATCTCATACACTCATGGTCCCCAGAGCATAAAGCTTGCTGACTTTGCTCACTACCATGAGGTTGAGAGTTTTGAATTAATATTCTGAAATATCTGGACAACTACTGGCTGGATTACCACGAGGTTTACAACAGAAATCCATGGACCCCAGATGTTTCTGGTAATCCCTACACTATGTACACTACCAATATGTCTTCATTCATCCACTGAAATATTACAACATCTACTAGCTGGACTGTACAAACGTGAATGATACTTTGGCTTTGGTGATCCCCTGATTTTTGTCTTTTGTAGTGCCAGCGCAGGGAGGCTCGCAATCACATTTGTGTTTTTGAGAGTAAAATCTCATATTTAAAAATGAACTGTGTGCTTTTTCAGTGTCAAGTGCACAAGGATACTTCAAGATAGATGGGGGTTATTGGAATCGAGTCACAGAATTTCAGATGAACAAACTCTGACAAATCACTGACAAATCACAGTTAGACATATTTTCTTAGCTTTAGAACTAGGTTCAGGAACAAAGGACACGCCTTGAACTCCCATCCCATTTCCACATCCTATAGTACTTAATCAAACCTTATCCGTTCACTCCCTCTTTGACTCAGTTTTCACATCCCTACACCCAAACCCCCTTTATTTCCCTTCTTTTTCCCCATCTCACTCCCTTTTCTCTCCTCTCTTTCATTCAAATACAGGAACCACAGGGGCACTACTCTATAGGGTGATGAAAAGATGGCTCTCTCATTCAGTCTCAACTCCCTGGTTCTTTTATTTCTTTCTGCCGCAAGCCAACCGCCAAAACTCCTCCATCATCCACGACCCCGAATTTTCCTCTCATCCTTTGCCCGCCCATTCCTCAACTCTCATTCACCTACTCTTCATCCCTCATTCCTTCTACATCCCTCTACCTTTATCCACAACATGCAATGAACCTGTCTGAATTCAAATCCACATTGTGAATCTAACCACTGAGTCTAAAAAAGGGTTCCCAAAATATTCGGAGCACCATTGTGGTTCAATAATGGTCAAGGATCATTCACACTTCTGGACTAGAAAGCAAATTCAGAATTGAAAGGTACTGAAGGAAAAATGGTTACAACACTATTCCCTCTTGTCATGCAACACTGTAGGCACACTTAGTAAATACAAGTTTTAATAATTTAATTATGCTTCTTTGGGGGCCAAAGCTATTTCAAATGTAAATAATACATTAAGTGTCTGAATTAGATTGTTTTTTATCAGTTAATATGACCACTATTAAATGAAAGCAGGGAAACATCAATAACAGGTGAGTCCTGGCTTTTGAATGTATGTTTGCTCGTCATAGTCAAACTTCTTTTTTCAGCTTTAAGGTTGTTTTGGCTGCATGAGACAACCATCTCTGCCCCTACCGGTTGGTAGAGGTTGCTGTGACTTATCATATGTCTGAAGTGATTCATTTCAACACTCCTGAACGAGACAATCGATCTCTGGGATCTTTGAGTACAAAGTCTACAAAGTTTTAGATATTTTAGAATTTCATCATGCAGCTTCACATTGTCATCTCCCCACATAAAGTGTCTTAACTGCAAATGTGCGGGCGGTGAACATCCCACTATGTCTGCTTGAATTAAAGAAGTTTAACTGAGGTAACACCGAGTGTCTACTGGAAGAGGCACAGATAGTTGTATGAGTGAGCTCATGCTTGTATACGGATGAGGTTACACCACAAAATGAAACAGCTCCTCTTTTGTTCAAATAAGGCAGGAGGTTGAGAGAGAGAGGCAAAACAAGTATGTGAAACGTTTACAGGGACCACAAATTATCTGCATTTCAATCAACTTTTTTTTGTCTCTTGTACTTTGTACATTTGTAATGTAAAGAATGATTTTACGCTATTTCCTATTCCATTTACTTCTTCAGTGTAGTGACTAAGAGGCAGGCTGAGCACACTCATAATCATGGGTACTTTGGTCAATCCTGAAGAATGACTGGACTCACCCTTCAGGTGAAGCCAAGCACAGCATAGGAGGCAGACAAACCGATTGTACAACTGATATGGCTTGTTGTTTTGTCTGTTTGACAGTTTTTTTTCAAAGTGGGTGACAACACTAAGGAGAAAGGGTTAGAGGGTACACAATTGTCCCCTGCCACCCAGGCAGCATGAAATTTTGTACAAACTGTTGTTCCATGGCCTAAAGGAATTAAGGACGCCACTCACTGAGTCATACTACCCCACATAATGACTAGCCTTCCAGAGCATTTTCCCTCTCCCTCCATCGCAACATGTTTGAGCATGTATCAGACAACTTGCACATACCGCCACCACCACCACCACTGATTCAAATATAGATGGTTTCACAATTTCACCAGACCACCTTACAGGAACTGATTATCTTTGAAACATTCAATTTTTTGGCATTTAAAGGCGGGAACTTCCCTTTTTAAAAAACTCAGTCATGCAGTCAGCCGTCGTCTTTCTGTCTAACACCGCGAAAAATGTGTGGGCCTCTCACAGATGCTCATTCCCTCTGCTACCCACACCTCTCTGAGGAGTTCAAGTATTTCAGTTTAAACAGGAAGCACTACTATTGGCTATATCCCTATCACCTTTGATCCCCACTTCATCCAAATGGAATCCCATGGTAGTCTTGTAACCAGACTCCGAAGTTGTGTGAATTACTATTTATAGCTAAAAAACATAAGGGGCCAGAGTAGCCTCTGCAGTCTTGCTGTTCCTCTGGGGGATAATTGGAAACAGGAGCATGATGACGTAGCAGCTCCATCTCATAAAGATGGCCTTCTTTCTGTGTTTGTGTGATTATAAACAATGCAGGATTAAAAGAGCGTGCTAGTGATCACAGAAACTATCAGTCAGAGTTCAATCCACCCTGCTGGAGTTTATATTAACATTTGTTATGGGAAGAAACTTGCTAAATGGACATTTATGTATCCTATTAATACGTGGTGATACTATGGCAAGAAATACAGATAGCACGTGTAACTGTGTCTCAGGTGTTGTCTGATGAGCAACAGAGAGTGTCACTCCTCAAGTAGATTACATAATATAAAATATACAAACTGTGACTGGAAAGTGAGCACGTATGCCACACTTTACTGTAAGCCTTGGTTGGTTAATTTCCAGTATGACTACAGGACTAAGCTAGATCATAACATTTTACAGTGTGTTCCTGTTGATTGATATCACATCTCACAAGTTGCACAAGATACAACAAGAGTTTAAAATTGTTCTTCTTTAACTGGAAATTTCTGTGACTTAATTGTTCAATTTGGGTGATTTTATGAAACCGACTGTGGCAGCATAACTGGGTGACAGGGGCATAGACACCCACAACCTTGTTTTGTCTAAACTGCCTTTTATGGTTTTCAATTGTCCCTGGCCTTTTTCACAGAAAAACGACATCACGGTCAGTAAGCCACGACAGATGTTGATTATGTCATTAAATTAAGTAAGGCATGACAGTGTGTCAGGGAAAATGACACAGTACCAGGATCCTGAAACCAGCCGTCATTCATTTTAACATTTACACGTGTGCCTTTCCCACTGTGGCATGTCACCTATACACTTGTTAAGAATATTACACTTTTGTGTTTTCTAAAAATATACCAAAACAAGCATAAATGAATTCACATAACACATTATGAAATCTTTCTTTGAATCAACTACACAGTCAAATGTTGTGTAACTTCCAACCTTGATCTTGTCCTTATGAGCCTGAACAAACCCTTTACACGGAGCTGTAGCGCCACCTAGTGGTGAATACTTGTTTTTTTTCTTTGCCTGTGACAGGAATCCAGAGAAAGAGTTCATCCAAATATCTCTGGGAAAAATCTAGCTGTGCCAATTTGAGGTTATGTAATTGAATCTAATGGGCTAGTAAGTGGACTGATTTGATTTATTCTTCAGTCTTTATATGTGCTTTAGATGTGTGGTTAAACAGATTTCATATTCTTTATCTCACAATAAGTGAGCATATCAAACAAGATTATAATAGTTTCTGCTCGACATCAATCAATTCCCAGCTCAAGCCAGTGCTGTTGTTGCTCACTGACTTGAAAACTCTCTTCAAGTATGAAATTCTCTCACTTTAATTATCCGGGGGTGGAGACACACACGCTCTCTCTCTGGCCTCCTCTCTCTCTAGCTTCAAAAGGATGAATCTTTTGTTTTGGAGCTGTACGGTTGACCTACATGTTAGAAAACAAGAAAATGATTATCACTCAAGCCTGATTTCAGTCCATAAATTCTTGTGTTTTGACAGTAATGTATGAAGTATTCGGACGTTTTATTTGAGTAAAAAAGCAATTGTTACTTTGTTTTCCTAAAATATAATGCATTCAGTTATATGTCAAACTAACCAACAGTATATAAAGTTGATCAAATTATCTACACCCTCAACCAGCTGTAACATTAACATAGTACTTACATAAATAATCCACATTTCAGTAATGATACCTTTACTCAACTACATTTGAGAGGAAAATACTTTTTACTCTACTACACATGTCTGACAACTGCAGTAACTTTGAAGACCTCATCAAAATATATGACCAGCTTTGGTGATGATGAACTATGATGCAGATAATGATTAAAACCACCTAGCTGCAACTACAACAGTTAAATGCTGTCTTTATACATAAAGAGTACTTTATTTTGCTACAAAAATTATACTTTTGAAGTCTTTGAATGCGGGACATTTAGCTGTAATTAAAATATTTTTAATTTTTTTTATATTTTTTTAGTAACATAGAAGTATGAAGTGGGACTAGCAAAGTACAAGTGACATGCTTTAACATAACCTGGTGTGTTACTTGAGTAAATGTGCTTACTGGTTTTTGAGCATATATTGAGTCACGTAGAGTTAGCTAGAAGTTGACCACAGTTGGACGGGAACGTATATGTTACACAAAATACTAGGTATTATATATGGGGCAGGAAATCATGAAATGCATTACAGCACTTTATTTTTGTAGGTGTTGAAGGAGCACCGGCTGAACAAACTTATACCCAGCTGGTAAACAGTACAGCCACCTACTGTGTAACATAACGTTGTAACAGCCGTTATATTCACTGTAATGTAACGTCGCGAGCTTAGCTTAGCTGCCGCTCTTAACCGTTACTGTCAAAAAAGGGTCTCGTACATACAGTGAAAGAGATAGAGACATGTTTAACGGTAAAACGTCGCTAAACAACACCAAATCTATAAGGACAGTCAGTGTGTATGTTAACTCCTTCCTCATAACCCAGCATATGGCTGAAACAGATGTCACCCATAGTGAACAACAGCCACTGGATGTAACGTTAGCTCGTCGTCGGTCCACCCCGAGGAGTAAAAGTAGGCTAACGTTGGTGTCAGATGAGGCTGAAGCCGAGTACCACTCGGGTTTTTACGTGAAAGCCGACAAAACCCGAAGTGCAAGCTCGTCCCACGACTTTACCGTAACTGTCCCGGAGCTCCACCATTGGCTCCAACCGTCATCCGCTGGGAAAGGGAGGCGGGGGCGAGCTGTTGAATGACGGCAGTAGCTCTGTGTTGACACTTAAGTGCCGAGCCAACATCTGAGACCCATACGGGCCTACCTATTTCATATTTATACCGCGGAAAGGTATCAGATGAAAGAGGAGAACCGCCTGATCCCGTTTAATCACCGGGGGATGTTACGTACCGTGTGCAGACTGCGTGACAAGACGATACGGTGTCGAGGCTGAGCGGACGTTTTCACAGGTTGATGATCCGTATTTGGCACCGAGCGGGGAAACCAGCAAAAGTAAATACATGGTTTATAGTCTCTATAAGCTGCTCATAGACGAGACACACAGGCGTGCATTTAAACGATAAATAGGCGGTGCCTGCTATTTCCTGGAAAAAAAGAGACCTCCGAGCAGAATGACATATTTAACGTGTGCAGGTTGTGGTTTATTCGCTGAAGTTGACGCTCAGACTTGGGCTACAAGCAGCATGTAAGAGGCTTGTCCGTCAATAAAGGACCGTCTGTCTTGCACATTTTGACAGATAGCCAATCAAATCTGTTATTCAAATCGACCCTCTTATGTCAGTGACCTATATCTCATGCCTGTGCGCCAAGAGTCCACAGTAACCTCTCCACCAGACCAGACAGCATGGGGATCAACGGGTTAGACAATCAAGCGCAGCCGTCCAGTGGAGATTCCCGGACGGAGCAGCCAGCTACAGATTCTCGGATGGAGCAAAGAGATGCTCCCCAAGAAGCAGACAAGAGCAAGGATGACCAGGCTGCTGGCAGCGAGTGTAAAATCGTGCAAGAGGACAGTGCCGTGCAGCTGATCGAGGCCGGGTGCAAGCCGCCCCTCTCCCCGGCTTCTGAGTCTGAAGCGGGAGCCCAGGTGGAGACGCACGGCCACGGCGCCGGATTTGTCCCACCCGAGGGGGGTTACGGCTGGCTTGTGGTGTTTGCAGCCACCTGGTGCAATGGGTCGATTTTCGGGATCCAAAACTCTTTCGGCATCCTGCATATGATGCTGGTAAAGGAGCATGCAAACCCAGACGACAAGACGTCTCAGTTCAAAGTGGGTGAGTACCATACTTGAACCTGACAATGGGATGGAAGTATTTATCCTGGATGTTAAAATAATACTCAAATTAAAAAAAGATTAAAGTTGGATCTCAAGTGGACGAGTGTCATTAGAAAGAATATCGGCATGATGTTCATCAAATCAAATTTTCATGTAACATCAGATTAATAGTTTATAATGTATAGGTTGGTATGTTTCACGCGCATGCAACAGTCTGTCCGAGTTCAAGTGGGTTTACCCTGCACTTAAAGGGCACCGTGTTATATTACATACGTGCCTCACTAATACATTTCTGCAGCCTGCATGTTATTTCTCTTCTGGTTTGAGTTGGTCTTTGCGTGTTTTGAGAGGACCTGTGTCAAAAAATGAACATGCATCTTACTAACCAGCTGTGTATTCAATAACCACTGTTATTCTAACGCCGTAGCTGCCGCAAATCCACTTCAGTTTGTCACAAATACTACTCCTGACTGCGGAGTCAGTGTGTTTGTGCAGTTTGCTGATTTACTTTTTCTGAAGTTGAATTTTGTATATTGCTATGTATTTACTGTGTGTTTTTTTTTATAGTGTCTGTGTTATTTAGTGCCATAGGGACCTTTTGTGTGGACCTTTTTCTGTGTCCTTGATAGTCATTATTAATATTCTAAATGGCCCTTTGATAAAGCATTTCCCTTGCAGGCTTAAAAGTTATATAAATGTACTACAGACGTGTGAGTACTGGACAGTAGATGTAGTAGTAGATGTACTACAGTCCTGTGAACCTGTGAGCAATTCTAGTAATCATTATTAATTTGTCACAGTTAAGCTGCTGTTGACCATTGTTCACCCCCTCTGTCACCTTGCATACTTCAATTTAAACCACTCTGTTGGGGATTATATCACAAGTTTTAACTAGTGAATGGTGACTCATTTCTCAGAGTATACTTGGATAGCGCGAACTTGACCATGATACAGCCTTATTAGCGGACAGGAAGATACATCTTAATAAAGAAATCAGTTATGTTGCTTCGAAGGAATGAGACAGTTCTGCCTTGTTTTATGCAGATAATTAGATGATGTTTGAAAACAAAGGCTGTAAAGACTTCCCGTTCCTGCTGGCGCTCCATTATAAGTTAACAGGAAACTGACATTTTCTTGCTTTTGCTTGTAATCATAGTGGAAATGTTGTGCTCAAGCCCTGAAATTTACAGTCAGCATCCAATTTAGTGTCAATGAAGCATCTCTGGGGTTTTCATCTCCTGCGGGTCAGTCCCTTGATTGTGTTAAAGAGTCTAGCTTTGAGGTTGTTAATCACATTAACAGCTACGCCACTCAAGGAACTACTTGTTTTGGACGCAATGGTAAAACGGTGAAATGGTCTGCCTGGATTTTAGCGTAAAGAAATGTTTTTTGAAGAGGGCATGTAACAAGAGTCGGTATTTTTCTTAACTTCCTGTCAAGTCCCACAATCACCAGAAAAGGTAAAGGTCAGGATGTGGGAAGGGATTATGGTTCTAAGACTGTTCCCTGGAACAAATTCAACCCTTTTAGCTATGAGAAAGTTACAGAGGAGGAGAAATCAAAGGCTCCCACTTGATTAGGTTTGCTTAAATTGTTTGTGTAAGCACAGGTTAATGTCTTTAATGGCATCTTGCACCTTGTCATATCTAATTTATGTGAAGTAAATCGCTGTGACTAGTGTGTGAGGTATCACATTGCTGTCAGGTTTTGTGTGATAGAAAGCCTGAGAACGCACTAGGCCTGAAAACGTATACAGTCTGATAGATAGTTAACTTTTCAATAGTCATCTAAAACCAGATATATTACAGTATGTGTTACATTCAGCAAAGGGCAGTTCCTATCAAGGTATTTCTATTTATTTTTCCCTGTTTTTTTATGGCTTCTTAAGGATTTCATTTCGAGCCGTTCCTTGGATTTGATTCTTGTTCGTTCTCACATGTGAAAGGATTAAGCCAGTATGCTGAGTCCTGACCTTTTTTTCCCCCCCAGCAACAGAACGAAACAGAGGGGAACAGCTTAACTCTAATTCCCACAGTTGTAAAGGCTCCTGTTATACCTATCCATTGTGAACAGTCAGGAAAAGTTCGATTCACATGTGTGGAACGTCCTAAAACAACACGTCAGAGTACTTTCTCAGCAATAAATTAAATGATCATAAAGAGAGGAGGTCACAGGAAAAAGTTGAGATGTGTTTAAATCTTGCTATGATATTATCATTAGTTTTTTAAAAATTATTATTATTATTGTTGTGGACATTTATTAAGCCTTGAGGGGTAAACAAGAGATTTCCAAATCGGTCAGGCGGCGGATCAGAACAGACTCTTTTGAGAGAGGTGAGTGGGTTATGAGTTACAGATGGTGTTGTTTTGCTCAATGATTACAACATGGCACGGTCAGAGGTTTCATTCCTGTTGTGGCCACAGCAGTACAAAACTTCTGTGTGTCAAGGTGTGTACTGAGTGAAGTATCCAAAAGTACATTCTTTGAAAATTCAAAAACAAAAAAAAAACAAAACAAAACTGTAGCGCTCTTACAATCCGTGGGAGTGAGCCCCTCGAGAGGTGATGTGGTGATTGAACGTGGGAGAGAAGTTCAAGCAGCAGATTTTGTGCAGAAGACTGCGAATGTGTGTGAAGGGGCAGAAGAAAGGGACTGAGAGAGCGAGTGATTAATTTTTCATTGATCTCTGAAATGATTTCCATTTATGTGGCACTAGTGTGAAACAGATCAATATATATATATATATATATTTTTTTTGAGAGTTTCTAAGTAATGCTGCAACACAGACTATATTAGTGGAGCTGCTCCCTCACTAAAGGAGACAACCCCCCCCCTGCCCCCTCACACACACACACTTTAATTCCAGTCTGACGTCCAGTCTCTAAATCTTACTGACAGCTGCATTTGAGCGTTAAGAGAGTTTTTCCATTAAATGTTGAAAAGACACTGATAATGTATAAATGTCATGCACATAGCACAAATGGGCTCGTAAGCCCAGTCTTGCACATAGGAAATCAGGCTTTTAACATCACAAGTGGGAAAATGGAGAGCTATCAGAAGACTACAAGGCACATCTGTGCCACTCTTAAACATTGAAACACACTAAATTATACACAGTAGTTCAGAGTAGCTCATACAGTGACTGCAGTAATCTTGCAGCATTTCTGTCATACAAGTAAAACTAGTTAGAGATCGGGATGTGTTTTTATAAAATTTCCAACGTTGCTAAAGTGTGTACAAATGTCGAGTTGTGTGTTTGATCATGCCACTGTCCTCTTTGTGTAACCTTGCACTGTTATTTAGCTTGGCAATCATTAGCATCTGGGTAAAATCAATGTCACTTCTAAACATTTTTTTTAATTGAAGCTTTGAAGCTGTAGACAGAAAGTACTGACCTAAAAACAGCAAGGAGATTCTTGATCATACAGTGATTGTATTCTGTGTGATAAAATTAATATAGAATTAGCAGTTTTGTAAAGGACAATGTTGCATTTAAGCATTCAGTTTTGGGGGGAACTCCGGGATCCTTTAGGCTAGTTCCGTGTTACATTTCTGTATTTCTTTAGTCGTGGTCTTCCATCATATCAGATGTGATCCACTCTGAGAGGCTGATATTTCTTAAAGATGAGTATCAACTATCAGTATCAGTAAACAGAATACTTAGTCATGATTCAAACAGGTTTCTGTGTTGTTGCAACATCTCCATTATGCGCACTGGTCTATTGTAGCTGTGCTGTCCCAGATTTCACCAGCATCTCCAGGGTAGCTGGAAATCCCAGGTTGGCAGATCAGGGAGTCTTGTGGCATTTTTGGCATTCCAGAGGGCAGGGGATTGGGTTTAGGTTGGATCAGAGTCTCTGCACAGTCATAAACAGGTACATACATGTGATGAAACCTATGGATTGACTGTTATTGTTGAATGTGGGTTCATTTTAACATTGGATTCCAGAAGTGGCACATGGAAATAGTGAAGGAAAAAGAACATGAAATCTTAGCCTACTTGCCAACATGAAGGAGTGGGTAGTATCACCATCTTTTTCACAGCTAGAGGCAAGCGTGTTAGGGACATATGGTGTTAACTTTTAGAAAAACATGCTCTGAGAATCCCAGCATTGCAAATTTATTAAAGATTGAACACATTGAAAACAAGTTTTGTGGCTATACTCGCATGTCACTGTACTCTCTCCTATACATGTACACATACCACCCTTTTCAATTATTGATAGTATCAACACAGGCGGTTTGCATGGAAGCTTGGAGTATGAAATAACTAGTAAACATCAAAAAGAAGTTTTTTGTAAGAGAGCCATACCAATAAACAACCCAGCATCCAGAGACTGCTGCTGTCAAAATGCTCCTGCTGACTTGTTTGAAGTCATTTCTATAACATCTGTTACGTATGGTGCCCCACATTGCATGTACTTACAGTCCTCCACAAACTAACTATGCAGCCAGACCTGATGTGCAGCATGACATGGCCACAACATGTTAATGCTACCTGCGCTGGGTATCTGTTAGCTTGTGTTTCTTGTTAGTTAAGTGCATTATCTTACAAGACCTGTTGAAGATTTAATTATCATTAACCATTAAACATTTGTGTAACACAAGCGTTTAACTCATTTCCTAGATACAGTAAAATACTATGTTAGTGTCTGTGTTTTTCATTTGAGATGACCGTGTACCATGACCATGTACGTCATAGAACAAGACATTGCCAACTCTAGCATCCGTTAAGGATATTTAATGTGGCTTATGGGAATGGGCTTCCGTACAAAGTATACCTGGCAAAGAAATAGGTATGTCTATTGTTATTTTGACTGAGAATACCCAGGACAATATGTTGCATTGTGTAGTTAATGGAATATTTCCTTCTGCGTTCAAGGGAAATCGTGTTTGCTGGAAAGGATGACATCAGAAAGCATTTGGATACCGACATGTTTGGCACGAAAGGAAACAATGATTATGAGGTTAAAATATGGATTTATTTCAACTTATAGGGCTGATTTGTCAAGTGCTGCATACTACTGACTTACTTTTGATTTTTTTCTGCCTAGGTTTAGAGGTATATTTCTCTGAATAAATTTACATAAACATTTTGTTGGTACTGCTGAAACATTGAAAACTTTTTAGTCAGCCAGACCGTCCAGAAACAATGTCTTTGTTATTCAGGATAATCCACAAGCCATGCTGTGAAGAATCTTCTTTGAAAGTACTTCCGACTTTCTGTCCACTAAAACTGAGGGGCTAAAGAGTTATAATTCCTGCACCAGTAATCTGATAGGAATGTTAACACCTTCAGATTTAAACTGAAAGTTGGTACTTTAGCGTCATTGTTTCATTTCAAATCCAGTGTCTTGAAGTTTAGGGCACACACAACAAAGCTCTGAGTAAACTTTCTGGGAACTTAATCGCACTGTAATCTTGGCTCTGTATTATAAATGCTGTGTTGAGCTAATTTTTCCAACTATTTGAATGTATATTTAAATATCAGTGTCAATGGGAAAGGTTGTGTGTCATGCAGGATATTTAATAAGATCTTGAACTCATCTTGGACGATTGAAAAAGTAGACACATATTCAAGAATGTATGTGAATGTGATGCATTACTTTAGTGTATTTGATTTGGTTTTATTCTGTCATTAGATGACAACAACATTACATATGTGATAAAACGTTCACAAAGGATATCCTGAAATCACTGTTATGCATGATGTAATCCAATCTAAGCAAAGGGCTGGTGCATTAAATGGCCAGTGCTGCTTGCTTTTAACAGAAGAGCACAAAGATTGTTCCTCCAACATACAGATGGGTCCTATGGAGTCTCCCAGTCTCTCTGGTTGTCAAACTACATCCATCACACAAAGAGAGGAAAGCTTGTTAAGCCCCCCCCCCCCCAACACCACACACACACTCACTCATCTTTTCATTTTCATTTATCTTCAGTCTCCCTTGCTGTGTTCTTTTTCTTTTGTCTGCTAGTGTTCAGACCCAATCGTCCATAATGAGTACACTCCACACAGTCTATTCACAGACCTTTGCTTGTGCCAGGGCTGCAGGGAAATCGGGGTTTCGGAGGTGTGGTTGCTTAGAAAAGAGAGGAGAGAAAGCAAGAATTACACATGTATCTGTTGTTGTTTTTAGCCTCTGATTGTAGGTTGCACTGTATGCTGAAGGTAATGTGCTTTGATTTTTAAGCAGTTACACAGTGTGTTCAATGTTCTTTCGAGCAGTTTACCCTGAAGACTACAATCATGTTCCTGTCGAGGAAGCCTGTGGATGCAGGCTCGGGTGAAGTAGTTTTGTAATTTTCCAAAACAAACCATCAACGTATAGTTTTGGTGCACTCAAGTTATCGGCGTTAGGGATGGATTGTTGCTGCCTCCACTTATACATTTTTCATTTTCTGAACTGTTTTTGACTGGAAGCTTGGTAGGGTTGAGGCCATGAATAGTCAAAGGAGTAGGTGTTCTCTTGTTTTGTCTCTCCACATCCCTCTATACTGGCTCTGTTGTCCTGTCTCCTTGTAATACTGTATATCCAATCAGGGAAGTTTCTATCTTTTTTTTCTGTAATCCAACTACCCAGTCCTTTTGTTAGGGAAACAAATGTCCATTTGTACAGGGAAGCATCTAACCTGTGGATCCATCTAGAGCCAAAAATGTAGTACTGGAGGACCACATAGGAAAAAACCATATGGCAAAACCTACAAATGGAAAGAGTAATCAGAGCCCTGACTGACCAACATGATTGACTGTAAAAGGTTTTAAAATTCTGTGGGCTTCACAGGATGAACCGTGTAAGAGAGTGTGTGCAAGATACTGGCGGAAACAGCATACATATTACAGCCATATTAAGTCCAGATGGGAGACACCGCAATGGGTGGTTGAGAATGACTGATCTTTCCTGACAAACCAACTGGACATGTGGTAATGTACAAGGAGCAGAAAGTGGAGGTAGTGATAGATTGATATCTCTGAAGTGACAGCAACATCAATAAGAAGCAGTATGAGAAGTTGGAGAAATACCAGTTAAGGCAAAAGTTATCCCAATAGTCGAAGCATAAAACCATGTGGACGTGCATTTCTTAGATTCCAGGTACTAGACTGCAACCCAAACTAAACCTGACCTGATTCTGTCAGGAGTTTTGTTCTGAATTTTTCAATTTCTCATTTTTGGTTGGGTAGTTTTGAAGACCATGCACATATGTCCTTACATTTTTTGTTTATTTCTGACCATATACCATGTTTCCATGGATCACCTTTAAGATTCTGCCACTGAATTGCGATGCCGCTATAGTCATAGGGTTCATTTATTGACTACCTTTCTCTTAGCACCACCATCAAGCCAGTCTTCATCTCCCTATAGCAGACAGCTGAAGAGTGACAGGAATGTGGGGAGAGAGAGATGGGGAATGACATGCGGGATAAGAGCCACAGGTCGGAATCGAACCCTGAGCTGCCGCGGCAAGGACTGAGCCTTTGTACATGGGGAGGTTGCTCTACCAACTGAGCTAAATGACAACCCGCTATAGCAGATGTTATGTCATCTGCACAAAAGCTCTAAGTGGAGAAATTATTGGCAATTAAGCTTGTTACTTCCATATTGGAAAGCCATAGTGTATGTTTTCCCTTAAGGGCGAACTTGATTCAATGCTAAACAGATTGAACTCATACATTTATGCTCAACTTTATTTGCTTGATCAGTCATAAAACCAAACAAACTGAGAATTATAACCCAACTTTGCAGTTCCCCTCAGGACTCGCAGTAAAGTAAATCAACTAGCTTGTGAACGAAGTGAAGCATTTAACAGCTAAAAAGCCAGATGTTTCCACAGGATTTCACAGAGACAAATTGGGGAAGTTGCGGGGTTGAGAGGTTCAGGCACCATTAGACAATCTGACACGTTTAAAGCACACTGAGCCTCTTAGGGGGAGTGTAGGTTAGCTATTTAGATCAGTGGTGCAACATGGTGCAGTTGCAATACTAAGTCGCTCTAGGGAAGCTAAACCCGAACTCCTTGGCTTATTAAGTGAAGTGGGTTAATCTGATCTCCATCGCCATTGTTTTCTCTCAGTACTATATATGTCAATACATAGTTTTAGTTGAAATGGTCAATGTAAGACAACCATTTCAGTTTAATATAGAAGTTAATTTGTTTCCCCCGTTGACATCACATTTATGTCTCTGCCCAGCACCTCCAGATGAAACTCTGAACAGTTTGTGGGGGGAGTTCATGAAGTGCATCTTATATCGGAGGACCCACCTCCCCTGTTCCATTTAGATACATAAACAATTGGAATTGCAATCCCAGCCTTAACCTATATAGATTTTGTCCTTGTAGTGCACACTGTGTACCGGCAAGTATATACATGTACAGTATGTACAGAATGTGTAGGTCAACCTCTACAACAAAGACTCTTTTTACAATGAGCTCTAGAGTTCAATTTCACACAAATGTGTGTGTGTGTGTGTGTGTGTGTTTGTGTGTGTGTGTGTGTGTGTGTGTGTGTGTGTGTGTGTGTGTATACGTGTGTTTAAGCAGTAAACCAGTCCAACCACCCGTTTAGCCCTCTGGTCCCATTCCCATTGAGCTGTTGAGATCAGTGTGACCCACAACACAGACACCATGGTAGACATTAAAGCTACCTTTGCTCCCCAGGAGACTCGACCCAGACATTTGTTTGTTTGCACTTCAGGGTACGCAGTGTCTCTGTTGGATCATTCTGGCCCGTTATGTTTTAACACTGGATGGATATTACACCACAGGCCACAGCTAGCCACTTTGATCCACTTTTTGATCTGCTTAATCACCATGAGAAATCTTATAGATTGTTTCTGGTGTACATGAGGAAAGTAAAAACACAATAAAGAAGTTACATAAATTCATATTAATAGCAAATCACATCGGGTGGTGTCACACAGAGAGAAAAATTTCCAGGACAAACGAGGGCATACAAAGGCTTTTAGCTTTTCAAAGCTTCTGCAACTATGACACTTAAATGTGCGCGTACAAGATTCATCACGTAACGCACGACTAACTTTGGCTCCAGTAAGATCACAGCTGTGCGAACAGTCAACAAAATGAGGCCAAACATTTACATAGATGTGCATCAATGTCTCAAGGCCTTGTTGCTCAGTGATGCCTTTTTAATTTTGCCCACAATGACTTCCATATGCAAAAATAAGAATATATTATAAGATTATAAAAGAAGCATTCTTTTTTTCTCATCCTTCTTCTGTCATGTGTCTTTCCTGCTCTCAATTCAAAATTGCTCTCAAGTGGAGCAGTATGTTGTTGGACTATGAATGATTACAGAGTTGCTTAGAGGCAAATTCTTCAGCTGCATATGACGTGCACTTATTGAACTGTTGAAAGATTACGCATGATAAAACTGAGTTGTCCTTTTGTTTCCATGAAGAGGGAATCATTTTTCCTCATAGATTTTACTGTATGCCAGTTGCATTGAAACTTCATCAAGGAGAATCGAGGATTTATCAATACACTTGTCAAGACATGTTGCTGTTTCAATTCTGAAGACGCTATTGTCTTTGGCACGTCTATAAGCCCTCAGGACGGTGATGCAACTACTCTATGTGCATAAATGATCATACTTGTATTAGTCTCCAATCAAGGAAACATGTTTACCCCTACTGGTCCAACATTGTTATTTGACTCTATACAGGCTACTACATTATTTATTTGTTGTTTCTAGGGAGAGACACAACCAAGTCCTCTAACACTGCACTAAAACTGTCCCTACTTTATCCTCGAGACATATTCTTGACACTGTGTTATTCCCATGCTATAATATAAATTTCCCTCACATGCAGCACATAGTGCATCTCATATTACATGGGCTTTGATCTTTGCTTGGTGCACAAATGGTTGCAAGATTGTTTTTTTTTTTTTTATAATTTAGTTTAAGTGATAGCTAGAACATTCAGAGTTTACACATGTTTCTGATGGTGAATTCTGTCTACTCTCTACTTCATCTGCAGCCTGGGTCGGGGCCCTGGCCATGGGCATGATCTTCTTCTGTTCACCTGTGGTCAGCATGTTCACAGACCGCTTCGGCTGTAGGAAGACAGCTGTCAGTGGCGCAGCAGTGGCTTTTATAGGGCTACTCAGTACATCTTTTGCAAAGTAAGCTACATTTATTAAAGTGATCTCTTGTTCCAGTCTCAGTTTGTGCCTTTGATTTATTACGGTTATATTTTAGGCACAGAGCTAAGCGTTTGTTTTTTTTGAAAGATAAATACTGCTTCAATACATTTACCAGTGTCCTAAAGGAATCATGAGGATGTTTAAAGTTTTTTTTAACCATCTGAATGAAAAAAGAACCCACTGATGCTCAACAACCAAGATTTTATCCCGTCTCTTTGTTTAACTGCAACCCATTTCCTAAATGAGTCTAATCATTTTTATTTCTTGTTTGTATAATCAATTTATACATTGATTAATGATGAAATGGTCAAATAATAAATCAATCAATCCTCCTCTTTTCTTTTTACTCTCTATTGCAGCTCCCTGAGCCTTCGCTATTTCACATATGGCATACTGTTCGGCTGTGGCTCCTCATTCGCCTTCCAGCCCTCGTTGGTCATCCTCGGCCACTACTTCCGCCAGCGTCTGGGCCTGGCCAACGGTGTGGTGACGGCCGGTGCTAGTCTCTTCTCCATGGGTCTCCCGGTGTTCCTCAACAAAGTTGTTGAACCTCTTGGCCTCAGCAGAACCTTTCAGATCCTCAGCCTCTTCATGCTAATCCAGGCACTGCTGGCACTGTTGTTCAAACCTTTACTGCCTGCTGGAGGAGGCATGGGACCACCAGGCATGGGTCCTGGTCCTGCCAATCCCCAAACCCAGCCGGGAGCCACTGCTCAGGGGGGGAGCCAATGGAGCAGGGTCTTAGTTGGGGTCAGGAAATACTTCAACCTGCGTGTTTTTCACATCGTGACATACCGAGTATGGGCATTTGGAGTTGCCACAGCTGTATTGGGTTACTTCGTACCGTATATCCATCTGGTAAGAACAATAGTCAGATTATAAGTGAACAGTGTGTGTTTGCTCCTGCATTAAGTTGTCAAAAATAGAAATTTCAATTTCTGAACTCAAGACTGAACAAATATTTTGAAAAAGGTTCAGTAACTCTTCTGTTAGTTTCTTGCAAATTGCCAGTGTAAAATAGCGAGCTATCTTACATTATGTTTATATGTGATAGATGTTAATGGTAGACTGTATGTAGGTACAAAGCATTGTGTTCTTAAGAGTGTGCCATTCATCTCAGTGGGCTAAAACATTACCTTATATGGAATGCATACCATAACATTCTTGGGTATGTGAGATCTTTTGGTATGAGACTGTCAAAATGTAGGAATTCTGCCCTCTTTATTCATTATATAGGGCTGCATAAACAGCATTATGGTGTTGATTAGTCAGAGTTGTATAATCATGTGCATGATGTATCTACCTATGAGCTGTTAAATTACTTCATTTATATTTGCATAAAGACGTCTCTGTCATAGGTAGAGCTGATTAACCTAAAAGCAGGCTGCTACACAGGGACATTATCTGGGCTGTTCCATCAGATTGCACCATCAGATTCTTCTTCATCAAGAAACTTTTAAAAACATACTTGTAAACAGTGTTTTCAGGCATTTTTTCTTGAGGGCAGCACATTGCTTAGTGGTAGTGTGTAAATTGGAGAAGGAAGGAGCTGTTGCATTTGATTTACCATATAATTTGAATATGCCATATAATCTGAGGATCATCTCAGATACATACTACCATTAATACTAGGCCATAAAACAGTGGCAGTTTCCCCAAATGAGAGTTAAAATGCTCAAAGTGAAGTGTAAACTTTGTAAACTGGTCATACTTTATATGTGGGGATGTGTCAGTTAATGTCAGTCTACATAATGAATTTATATTAGATGTTATGTGATATTCGTGTTTTTTTGTTCGTATTTTGTTGTTGTTGATGTTGTTTTTTTAAAATATGAATGACCAGGATAACTTATATTTAACAGTTAGACAGCAAGAACAAGGCCAACAAGATGAATCCAATGACTGGTACATTCCCATTTATAATGCAGTGCAGTGAGATTACAAATGTTTCAAAGGAGACAAGCTTTCATAACGTGGATCCATTTGTCTGCCTTTCAGTGTTAACAGAGACTGCAGTCTGCAGTGTAGTTCCTACACTTCACTTATAAGCCACTGAATTACAGTTAAACATTAGGGTTAATCAAAGAAAGCCCATCAGAAGAACAGTGAAAACATCTTTGCCTTCAAGAAAAGCCTTCACTGCCATTCTTTTTTTTCTGTGAACAATACTCTACAGTTCTGATATAACTGATGCTAGCAGCACCTACGCTAACCCTTTTAGCAGTTGCCATTGTTTTCATGTAACCTAGCAGTAAATCTTGTAGCTCATGCCGTAGCTGCTTCTAGTTCCTTATAGGACACCGATTGGTCTATAACCATGTACACAAACACATAGCTTGAAGCCTGGCCAGATGGATTCACGTAATATTATGATTTGTGTGATCTTGCAGTCCAGGAGGCTCGCAAGGTTATCAGTTTGCAGACTAGGTTGCTAAATAGCACATTAAACAGCACTTCACTCTGTTTAGATGGTTTGTACTTACTCTTTAGAACACTGCTAACAACAAACTGGTGGCCTGTAAGCTACTGCACAAGTTAGTTTACTTTGTGTGTCATTCCCCTGCTGGAGCTTAGCCTGCCAGCTGCTGTCAATCAACCACAAAAACGCCCCTCCTGTGGCCAAGAGGAAAAGGAGCATTATTGATTTCCCAAAAGACAATTGGCAATATGTATGAAATTACACTGACATTATTTTGGACTGCATAGGCCTGACTTTCCGTTGTTGATGAAGTCAAAATATCACAAGTCAAAATATAGTCATTTTGCTTCCCATGATGAACAGAATCCAAAATTCAAAGCATATTTGCAAAGTCTACACATGACCTATGTCCAACTGTGGTGTGAGATAGTGAGATAGTGAAGGATGAGGATGAAGTGTAAAGCTGCAGTGTGGAGCTGTGAAGTTGATCTCCCTCTATCCAGATGTCGGATGTTCCAGCTCCGGCCTCCCTCTGTCAGGCCTGTTGTTTCAGGCCTGGGCCCAGATGTAAACACAGCCCCGGCCTTTGTATTGACTCGACCACCTCAGGAAACCTCTCCTGTATGGCCTCTCTGTGTCCCTAAACATGCCTATCCTATGGCCATTGATGAATGTAGAACCCTTCAAAGCAGAGCAAATATTTCACAAGGACCAGCTTGTTCAGGAAAGACTTCAGAGGGCGGTTTAATGTTTTGGATCTGATTTGGGGGGTCAGGACTTAGGGGAGTGGGAGGGTCTGACCTATATGTGTTGGGTCTTCCTGTCCTGCTGTTCCCGAGATCTGTGGATGAAGACATTTTGTTATTTTAAGACTTTGGCTTCAGGGTTATGGATGGACAATTTCTCTGCTCAACCAAATGCACACCCATTTGCTGAGTTCAATGACTTCTTAGGCATTGAGCACAAAAACATGAAAAAGTTCCCCAGCAGGTTGTGTGATATCTTTGTTACCACATTCATTATTGGTCGCTTTAGCCAAAACTCATGCAGCACTATGTCTGTTTTTCTTCTTTGGTGTTTCAGATCAACTTTGTGAAGGAGCAGTTCAAGGACACCCAGAAGGAATGGGTTCTCCTGGTTTGCATAGGTGCTTCATCTGGGGTGGGACGCCTCGCTTTTGGCAAGATTGGCGACCTCATTCCTGGTATTAACAAGATCTACATGCAGGTGAGGAAATTTATGAGGCCAGTTCACTTCTTCTTCAATGTTTTGCATGTTTTTGTAAACCTCAGGCAGTTAAAGGTCCGGTGTGTAAGATTTATGGGGCTCTATTTAGCAGTATAGCAGTAATGGAATATAATCTTTCATTAGTGTATAAACACCTAAAAATCCACCATGTTGAACACCTATGTTTCTACAGAACAGACAAACTAAACACTTGCTATAGAGCCTCTCGCATTTTTCGTGAATTTTGCAACGACCACAATTCCTCCTTCTCCCTATGAAGGAGAGGTTGAATGAGGGTTGTAATCTACAATCTACAATACATCTAGCCACTAAATCTTACACACTGCTCCTTTTTTTAAAGTACTATTTTATTAAACATTTCAAATTAAAAGTCAGCACATTAACTTTAAAATAGAAGTAAATAGACTTGGGTTTAACTATTAACAGTTTTTAGGTGAGAATAAGTGAGAATAAGTCATTAGATTATATGAATTTGATTGATTCAGTGTCTTATGGTGTCTTATAAGACTGCAGAACAACTCAGGTGCTAATTTGGACTCAGTTACTGTAGCAGAATAAAAAGATGCTTTCATGCTGATAGAAATTGCCTGGGTGATTCAGTCCTGAGAAAATGGAAGGGATAAAAGCACAGCAGTTGAGAGTAGTTTGAAAGGTGAATACAAACAAGGTTCGTCAGTTCATGCAAGTGTGTATGTACTTCCTGCTGAATGCAAAAAAACACAGATAATCCATTGGATGTGTTGGCAAGAACCACCACACTCAGCCTTCATGATGTTAATCAAGCGTGTTGTTCAACAGAGGGAGGCATGGACAGATCAATTAAAATTTAAAACCTTGAAAATGCATGACATGCATGCTAAAAATGCACAAGTCTGTATGTTATTAAAATATAAAAATAACTGTTTCTAATGCTCCTTTGGCCCTGGATTGTGCAAAGATAATGTTTTCCACTGAAAAGGAGAATGTGTTTCCAGCATGCTGCTCAATAATTTCTCTCCTGCTGCCATAATAAAGAAACACACTGGCTGCGTCTTTTATAGATGGAAAGGCATATTCTTTCTTTTATCCAGACCACAGAACCCTGCTTCGCATTTCATAGTACTGAACTCATGAACTCAGAGCTCAGTGATTTATATAAACAGGCAGGCAGTCTACAGCAGCATTTAACACAATACACAAAGCACTCACTTTCTAAAACATTAGACAATGTGACTGAAAGGTGTAAAATTCCTCATCTTTATATTCCTTTATCTTAGTTACAATGTCCACATACTGTCAGGTTTGGTATATTAATTATATTAATAGTAGTTAACAGCCAGCTGCCAGCTCAAGCTGACATGGGGAATGGAAAAAAACAATACATTTATGGGAAAAGGCAGCTATCAGTGATCTAAAATATTATTTGGCAATATTAAAGGCAGTTTTTAAAAAAGAAAATATTTTCAGCAGCTGCAGGGTATACTCTTTCACAGAAGTAACAGAATAATCCCAATAAAGACATGAGGCCTGGAGGCTAGTTCTCCATGTGCACTGACAAGGTTATACATTGAACGAACTAAAAGCAGATTATAACTTCTGAAAACAGGCAAACACCTTGTAGCTATGATCACCAACAGGGCAGCCAAGGTCTACATCTTAAAAGCTTGTTCACGTGTCCTCACTGTCTGTTTCAGGTGGTGTCCTTCGTAGCTCTGGGCCTGATGTCCATAATGATTCCACAGTGCTCAGTGTTCGAGGGGCTGGTGGTTGTGTGCGTGTTCCTGGGACTTTGCGACGGCTGCTTCCTCACCATGATGGCTCCCATAGCTTTTGAGCTGGTTGGCCCCATGCAGGCCTCACAGGCGATAGGCTACCTTCTAGGGCTTATGGCTCTTCCCATGACAGCAGGTCCACCCATTGCTGGTGAGAAGCATGCTATTATTTTTATCTTTTTTTTTTTTTTACAACATACTGTAGCACTGATTTATAACATATAATCCAGAATGATCTTGCAGTGATCTGGCTCCTTATTTTAGCATGTTGGCAGTTACACTGCACAACAAGTTGATTTATATTAGCAGAGTAAGGATAGAACAAATCCAGGGAAGAAAGGGAGAGCGAGACAAATGGGTGGCAGGGTGGATTATACAGCGGACTGTATTTAGCGAGGTTTAGGCATGTGGCCAACTTCAGGCTGTCTCCAAGGAGTTGTCTTCCAGTACTCCACTCCCTTATGTCTCCTCTACCTCCCCCCTCTCTCCTATGCCATTCTTCACTTCAGCTCTCTGATAACAGGAGTGTATAGAAGAGGACTGAGGACAGAACATTAGTTTGATGACTCAGGCACCCCTGTGCTCTCTCTTGCAAACCCCCTTTACATCCCACGCATTTAATTATGCATTACTTGAAATGCTTTTACTGTACAATGAAACACTCACAGATTGCGTAGGTTGTTATTAATGGTTTGAGACATTTGTCCACCTCATTCAACACCTTAAGAACTACATTTCTCAAGGTGTTGAATTCTCATAAAAAACATTTAAAAATGCTGAATGGAAGCAGTGTACTGTTATTTTTCTGCCATTTTTCTGAAGCTGCCAAACAATGAATCTGCAAAACTACTCTTGCAGCTACATTCTTTCTTTTTGTTTGTTTTTTAAAGGAGCAATGTGTTCTGGCCGCAAGTAAGGGTCAGCATTGCAGCTTAAGATTGTTTACAGGACATAGAAGACACAGACATGTGTAATAAACATTGCAAAGTCCTCAAAAATGTATAGTTAACTTTCCAAGAAGTTACATTATAACCACAGTCCATAGACTGTATACATAAAAATAGATATAGTCTTGGTGATGTCACCAAAAGGTTTCTGAAGTGTGGTGCTACTCCTGCTACCAGCCGCCTGTGATGGCACCCACTTGTCACTCAAAGAATTTTATATGGGGGCTTGTGAAGATTGATTCGCCTTTGTTGGCAGCCTCAAGTGACCGTTCAAGGCACTGCTTTGTTTGGCACTTTGTGTTAGCTTCATTCTGCAGTCTTGCAGAGTTGCGAGACGTTTTATGGGAGCTGCCGCAAGATATGTCATCCACATCCAGATCAGCCAGTAGCAGGAAGTTATTATTCATATTTATAGCACAAGAATATGTAGAAGTCAAATACTTTGCTATAAAATGTCATGATTTCGACCTGAAATGATCAACAACACTACTTAATATGCACATACCAGTGATTTTCAGTTGGAAAATGGGGATTTAGTTGCACTTTAAACTTTCATAAACTTTTTTTACATATTGGCCCTTTAATCTGATTTTAGCAATAATCTGTGAGTGAAATGTTATGTATTATTTCAGAAAACAGATTTCAGACTTTTAGCTTCCACAGTAAAAATTTTAGTAGTATAGCTGTATATACAGTATATACAGTGTTTACATTCGTGCATCTGAGATGCAGTTAAGCAGCAGAAACACTTAGCCGGTAAGGAGTTTTGTTAGAGAAATAAATGTAATTACCTTGTGCCCTACAGTTTCTGCTCTTTTTATGACTGAAAGGTGTTTTTCTCCTTGCCACCCCCTGTCAGATAGAATTAATAGCATACAGTACTTGATATGTCACTTTAAGAGAGGAATTAGACAAAACAATGCACTGTTTGTGTTAGCATATAAAGACATACATTCAGTTTCATTTAGACCTACCGCTGATGCAGCCGTTATCTCCTGAGGTTAAACAAAACATGTAATTGATGTAACTGCACAAGGAAATGAGATTCTATTGAATAATAGCAGCTTGGCTCCTCAAAGTCTAAAAGGGATTATTACTGTGTCACCATCTGTTGTTTAGCACACTGTACACTTCGTGAACAAGAATGCATATGTTGCATGTAACAATGTATGCTCACACCCCACCCACTTCTCTCCTGTCACGAGCTCACTGAACATAGAAGTAGAACATACAGTGCAGTGTGTTAAACCTGTTGACCTTGCTTTTTCATGTTTTGATACAGTTTGTTTGCCTAAAGCAAACACAGGGCTCAAACGTTTAACTGGATATTCAGCTAACTGTATATCGTCAGCTTCATCTGTTTGAGTGATATAATTCCCTATATTCAGATTATTTCACTGCTTTACCTTATCCTCCCTCTCTGCATAGTGCAGACAGGACTAAATTAAACATGAACTGTGTCCTCTTGCCTCCTTTGCCCAGGTCTCCTACATGATTACTTTGGGAACTACACAGTGGCCTTCTCCCTGGCTGGGGTCCCTCCTATGGTGGGGGGCGTGGTGCTGTTCTTTGTGCCCCTCATACATCGGAGGCTCCAGCGAGCCCAGTCAGCAGCGTCACCTGAGGAGACGTCCACGACGGCCCACATGTTGCCCACCACCCAACCAGCAGGGGAGCCCAAGAGCTGCTCCAATGGAGACATCCTACCTGGCTACACTGATGTAGAAACACACATTTGAGTCACAGAATACAAAGGTTACATATTTAAACATATCAAGTATGGATCATAAGTAGATGTACACATATTTCTACTTATATGTCACTTTCCTTTTTCTTCCCCAGGGATTCAGCCCACCAGCACCTTTTTCTCATCCTTAGATTGCCCTCCTCCTAACTCAACCATGGACTTCCTGTTGGCTGACCTTTCACCCCCTGGACTCTCATTGGCTGTTTGTTATTTTCGTGTGGAGAGAAATCGAAAAGGGCGCTCTGGCATGAAAGCCACAGAAAGGACGAAAAGAACGCACTTCAGCATAGGATGATGGACACATGTAAGGAGGATAAGCACAACATAGTCTCATGTAGGATTGTTTTATCCGGGGACTTTGTAGTAAAAAAAAAAAAAAACTCCAAAAGGAGAAAAATTAAGAGATTTTAACTGATTTCTTATTTCCCAGTCTTTTATCCCTTAGCTTTTTGAAGCTTTGTGAAAAATACACTGATTTATTTTTAGATTTCACATAAACAAATTAACATAAGAGGCATATAAAGTAAGAATTAATGAAGGGATAAATTCATGCTTTCTTTATGTAGTACCTCATGCATCTATTTTATTTTTTTAACAATGCGTTTTATTTAGTTTGTGTAGCTGTAACACAGTCTCATCTTTTTTTAAATATATATTCTGCTTTTTTCTACTGAGACAGAGAAACGCAAATGTTGTAAATGTCACAGGAGACAGCAGACAATTCTTCTGAGAGATCAGCCACCAGACACAATCACCTCAAGTCAACCGCACACTGTACCACTCTGCATTCACACCCAGGGTCTTAAAACTTCAGCAGCACGACTTCAACTTCTCTACCAGCCAACCTGCACGGCAGACAGATGTGGTATCGTGGCAGCTGTTGATTCCACTGATTCGTATGCCACGAGCCGTCGAGTGTTACATTTTTTTTCCACGGTTTTAATATAGGTCACTGATTTTGCAGCGCGTGGCAGGTTAACGCATGCAGCCAAGGTCAGCAGGGGTGAGTGAGAGTTGTGAGAGTGGTGCATCTGCTGCCTGAATTAATGAAAGTTAACACTACAGTTGATTCAAAGTCTTCTCATGAGTCTGTACAGCTTTAATCTTTTTTTTTCCCCAATCATCAAACTCTGCTGTTTTTATTGGCCTTGTAAAGTTTTAGGACGTTTCTAGACAAATCCGCAGAAACTGTGTTTGCTATGGCTTGGAAAATTTTTTTGTAGTGTGCACACTGTAGACTTGTTTAGGTGAAAACTGTCGGTAGCATAGATTGTTTTTTTTTCGTCAATTTCAGAAAATGCATTTTGTATCATTTTATTCTATACTTTTCTTCTGTGCACTGCACCTACATTTTTGATAGAGGCAGTTACGTAATATGAAACTACTACGCTACAATCTTATTAAGGAGCGGGGACTACTAAGATTAAAGCTGACCTGAGTCCTCATCAGGCCATCTCACAGATAATCCAATCAGTTTCGCTGCTTTAGTTTAGCTTTGTGTCACGAGAGCGTCACTCACTGTGTTGGCAGTAATGAAACAAAACATCACAACCTCACTGAGGATAGTTTGCAGTTATGTTTCATAAACATTAGGACCACTTACCTCTGTACTCTTAGATTACAAGTTCTCTTGAACACTTGAATTTAAATGAACAGATGTGAAGTAGAGCTGCAATAATTGACTGTTCAAGTTACACTCTGTGGTTATATGCATAACTGAATAGCAGAGGGGGGCATGGCACACAGTAAGGAAGGAAATGCTCCAGTGTTCAGGTGGTATTCCTTTCTGTCCATGCCCCGCCTCTTTTGCTTTCACTGCCATAATTCAGTCGGTTTCTGTGTTACAACACTTCAGCAGCCCCAAAGCTACACAAACCTCACTGCTGAGTATAGTTTTGGGGGATGGGGTGGGGGTAATGCTATAGGACAAACAGTTCTGGACAGGAAACATACACCTCAGAAATATACCTCAGAAATCAAACTATCCTCAGCAATCCAGTGGAAACTGTTGACATTCTGCATTAATTTATAGCATCGGTGTTCTGCGTAGTGGTTTGTTGTTGAACCATTCTCAGAGCCACAAAGCTGCCAAACACCTGTTTCCAATCAACCTTGCTTCCTCCGAATTCTCATTAGTGTCCACAAAACTGTGGAAATGTGACACTTCCATTCCCCGTAATCTAACAGTCGGTGCATTATCAGTTTAGAGATTTATCCTTCCTCCTTATTTTGCCTTCATATCCACTTGTTTCTTTGTTTTTAATCCTCTCTTACTGTACCTCTGCCTTCACATTATCTTCACATATTAGCTCCTCTCTGTTGCAGCCTCATATGACTGTCTGTGATTGAAGAAATGCAGTTATAGAAATGTGATAAAAGAGAAAAGAGAGACTAAACCATAAATGGTGGAGATCCATACGATTGTTAAAGCATGTTTGAAAGCAGAAACATAGGCCTCTGGTTTGACTGAGGTAGTGTTACAGTTCGGGCTGCGTGAGTCGTGCATGCAACAGTTATGTAGGCACACAGAGCTCCCGCACAGTGATCTGACTCAAAACAGTCAGTCAATCAATTTGATTTTAAAAATAAGGAAACATCTCCTCATCACTATCAAAGTGACTTATTTTACAGCACTTGTTTCATAGGTATGCCCCCCATACCTAATAATGGTTAACTGTGAAATTTATTTAATTAATTTATTTCATTTTTTGTGTGTGTGTGTTACGAAGATTGCAGGAGATACTTTCTACAAAACGGCAGAACTGCCTGTAAAATCAGTAACCCACAGCCTGAAGAGCTGATTTTCATTGTTTGGAGTGCGACTTAAAGATGACATTTTTACAGAAATTAAATAAAGAGGCAACCTTTGTTACATTTGCACAGCACTACCTTGAAATTCTGTTACTGCTCCACTAAAAAAAAAAAAAAAAAAAATTGTTACTTACATGTTGCACTAGTCTGCTGCTGTCAAACTAGAGGCCTGTGTCACAATCTGGCAAAAGAAGTGAAGTGAATGAAAACTACAGAGGGCTGAACCTCTGGCAGCCATATTGGAGGACCGCAGCCTTTTGTTTACCAATGGCTGATTGTGTTTCTATGCACAAAATATATCTGGCTCTTTTTTATTTCTCCTTCTTTTTTTTTTTTTTTTTGATTGTGAACTGATATGTTGTTGTTTGTTTCTTTTTTTCATTTTTTTAATGTTGGATATGTCTTCACCTTGTTAGCACACTAGCTGGCTTAACGTCATTGTTGCTTTTTTCCGACAGACATATTTGAAGGAGAGGAGATGAGGAGTGCAAGCAAGACGTTTTGGTCACAGCATTACAAAAACAGATCTGCCTTATAGTTACTGAACAGCTGTGATACACCAGAAACCGTTACTAGATTTGAGACACAACTGCAAAGCCGCTATAGTGGATTTTTCAGATTAACTTGATTTAATATTCATTTGATTTTTTTTTTAAATTTGTTATCTTGTTCTATCACTCCTGGATCTTTCTTAACAGCCTTTTAATTTAATTTCACTGGAGTCAGACTCACTCAGTTTCTGCTTAGAAGCAGCCGAGTTCTCCATTTTACTAGGAAATTGATATGTATCAACATATGTACTTTATATACTTTGTAATAGGTTTTAATTAACCATAAACTGTTTTTATTTTATTTTGTTAGTTTGTTTTTGACAATTGTTTTTTTTTTTTTTTTTTTTTTAATTTGTTGGTGGGTGTAGTGACACATTTTAATGACTACTGGAAAAAGAAAGAACTATCAAGCTAATATATAAAAGTGAAGGAGCTGAATGAATGAAGAATGGTGCAGTACATGTGCATGGTTGCATGATGTGTGCTGAACCAGCTTGCCAAAGTCCTTTTGTCTATGCAGCATCGCTGGGCTTGCGGTCCACTTCCTGTGATAAATGTTTACTTGGATTCCCAAGTTTGCATTTGTCTCCTGTAGCACTCTGGGCTGTAGCCTGCAGTAGTTTCAGGACCAGCTAAATCTACGGTGAAGCCCCTTACCTAAACTATAAACTATCAACACTACTACGTGTTTTATTGTTTTTATAATTAGAACTTTTTGGAGCCGTAGTTGTTTTCCCTGACAGCCAAAATGGTGAAAACTAAACATTGCTCTCCTGTCTTGGCTTTTCTTTACTGGTGCTTGCATGTGGCATACATTATGCAAGTCAGAGCTAAAGAGAGACACACTGGCACATAAATAAGGACAGGCTGATATCGGTTACTGTCTTACACGTGGCAAGATTAAGCTAGCAGGCACTATTTGACTCTTTGGTGTTATTTCTTCTTTATGAATTAACAGTTAATCTGTCATATTTACTTATTTGATCGCTTTCTATTCAACTATGGCTTCAGTTCGTTTAACATTTGCTCGGACTTACTGCTGATATCTCTTGGTGAATTTCCAGGAAACCTGCTCCTCTGACCTCACTCTCTGCTTTAAGTTTTAACTGCTGTGCTTTTCCTTAGCCTGAAACCATACAAACAATATATAAAACAGGATAGCTGAAGGTCTATATATCGTGAAGCTGAGCCATGATTTGCAAAAAGACACGTCATACACTGCCGTGGACCACTTCCAGCAAGAACACTTTTTTCCACTCTGTTGCCAGTACGGACCATCATTTTTAAATCATGTGTGAAGGAAATGTTTTTTACTGCTTTTAGTCACACCTGAATAATGTCGAAACCTTTTCATGCTCCATATGTTATAGAAACCCTGTATCATTTGTGCATATTTTGTTTGACTGGCATCATGTTTTCACAGCTATAAATATTCCAGCCTTTTCTGAGGATATATTCTCATTTATATTTCTGTTAGGTTACCAGGGCAACGCTTGGCCCAGGCCTTCCCACAGCCTTACATGTTGAAATATGAGTAATATTTCAGTGCAGTGCTCTGCTAAACTTTCCTTCTCTAACCTCCAGTAAGGTTGCTGCAGTTAAACCTCTATTGCCTGTCTTCTCTTCTTAAAGCTGTCAGCCTATGCCTCCCTACACAAGCTATACTTTTTTCTTTCTTTTTTTTATATATGAATACATGTTTTAGTCATGTTCTAACAAGGCCAGTGACGCCGCAAAATCTGAAATTAAGTCATGCTGCTAGAAAAAAATTAATGTAATTTTTGTGTTTTTGTCAAAGTAATTTTGAATCTGTATCAAAACAGGCACATTTTTTTTCTATTAAACCAACAATAAAGATGTAATATGAAAAAAAAAACATGCTGTCATTGCCAGTCACTCTTTCATTAGCTGTGTCCTCAACTGCTCCACTTGCACTTCTTCTCGGGCTCGACATGCAATCATGTTGGAGATTAACCTCTTTGAATGCATAAAAAACACACCGGCAACGTAATGAGACAAGTCAGAAGAGAGACACAATACTCTGCTGTAGTTTAAAGGGACACGCTGAATGTGTCTTGAAAACGTCGTGCTCATTATCACCACAGCAACATGGTTGTTCATTCAGGCGTTAAGTCCTCCCTTGACTCCCCATTCCCCTGTTTAACCTTCAGTATCTCACAGCCAGGCAGCCAGTCATGCTGAACCTTAAAGATCACGCTTCACTGAATCAATTCCAAGCAGCAAAGTCTTTTATGTACATACAGGGAGCTATTGTGTATATATCGCAAAGCAAAGAATAAATTGCTTGTAGAGTCTGCCTTTGAGCCTGGGGCTGTCGTTTTTTTTTTTTTTTTTTTTTGATAAATGAGGGTTAATACAGTGAAGAATGAACCTTAACTGGGGCACATACGTTGAATGAAAATCTTTCTAAAGCATAGAAGTCTAGATGTAATCTAAACTCTGCGAGGGGAAAGTATGTTTGGTCATGCAAGTGTAATCATGATAAATTGGCTTTCGAATGAACTTTGGCCTGTTTGCTGAAACTAAGGCACTGCTGCACACCTGGACGTCACCAGAAGACCCCGACCCTTGGCTTCTGGGTCCTTTGTTTTGTCCTTTTTGTTTCTAAAATAAGTAAAATAGTTATTTTTTTGAAGGCTCCTTAAACAAATTTCGGCCTCTGTTGTATGTGTGCAGTGTGAGCTTAGATTAAAACACTGTTTCTTAAAGTGAGTAAATACTGAAGCCCTGTGCAGCTGACTTTGTCTTACAGTTTATAAAAGCCATGAGCTGGATGGTACAGACTGTACAAATGTAGAAATGTACCAGCTGTAGCATTATACTTCATGTTTGTGGATGCACATGAAAACCGATAGATGTCTCCATGCAGTGCAGGAAACCACTGTTTCAATGTAACACTGCAGATTGTCCAGTAGGGGTCCCTCTCTTCTCACTTCTGCGAGTGACACAAATTGAGAGTCTGAAAAAACATGGAAACATTTACTCCGCAATTAAAGTAGTATATCTTAATCTTAAAAACCCCGGTACATAATTTTTTTGTGGTTTAGGAAATATTTTTTTGCAACTATAGAGGCTTTTGAAAAAAATTAGGCCTGTGTCTTGAGAACTGCGTGACAAGATCAACGCCACAATGACTAATGGGCAACAGTGTCTTCAAGAACTGTGTGTCGGAAACTGGGTGAAGAAGGACTTGTTTGGAAGAGTAGCAGCAAAGAAGCCATTAGAGAAAGAGAAACATATATAATGAAACACCTGGAAACACAAGAAATGGTCAAAGGAAGATTGGTATAAAGTTTGAAAAGTTTGGCAACAAGTTAATAGTGTATGTTTGACGGAGAGATATAAAGATGAGTGTCTCTGGCCAACAGTTAAACACTGAGGGGGTAGTAATATGGTGCGGGGTGCCATTTCAGCCTCAGGAACAGGTGACTTAGTGAAAATTGATGCCATCATGGATAAGAAAGTACACCACAATATTTTGGTGAGACACGGAATACCATCTGGGAGTTATCCTCTTAGGCCTGGATTTATTTTCCGAAGGGACGAGGACCATAAACATTCTTCTAACTATTGTCTGAACTGTGACAGAAGGAATCTGCTGAATCACTGAAAATGATGGACTGGCCCCCTCAAAGTCCAGACCTCAACCCCATAGAGCAAATTTGGGCCGAGTTGGAAAATAAACTGGACACATCTATTGTACATTTGAAGGAAAGTATTTGGCTTGAGTTGCAGAAGGCATGGGATAGCATTAGTGATGAAGTTCTCAGGAAATATATTATATATATTAAATATACATTATGAAATGAAATCATGTTTTGGAGGCAAAAAGATCTGCTAGGTGTTCTAATAATTTCGGTCACCACTGTGTGACACATGTAAGAAGTTTGCATGAAGAAGAGGCAAGAACAGGTCGTATCTGACTACAGTTGGAGAGATTCTTGATGAACACAGCTGGGGAGATTATGACTATGTCTTACGCGTCCACTCTCCAATACTTGTTTCCAGGAGAAACACACACACACAAAAACAATCCCACAATAAACAATTAGACTTTTTAACTGTTTTTAGGCCCGACTGATCAAACAAAATCTGGCACATCTGGAGTACTGAATCTGCACAGTTAGAAAAAGCTAAAGATAAATTCAGAGGCTCTCTGAGAACATCCCATCTCGTGTTACGCTCCATCTGGAAAAAATATCATCCACCCCACCCAAATGATGTCAAAGAAAGCAACTTCACTTCAGTGTCATGGTTTACTGAATAATCTTGACCTAAGACATTTTATGAAGATCAATAACAATAACAATGCCAAGCATTAATGTTTCTTGTGATGGTGAAATTTCAGGCGGTTTACTAGTGTCATCACAAAGGGAATTCATGGGAATTAACCATGCAGCCAGTACACACACACACACACACACACACACACACACACACACACACACACACACACACACACACACACACACTAAGCTCTTATTAAGCAGAAAGTTAAAACATATTGTTACAAAGAATGTTGATTCAACTTATTTGTATATTATGAATCATACTGTTCCCGTTGAACTGACTGTTTCTCTTCTGCAGGACTCATCAGGATGGAGGTTAAATGTCAAGTTGATGATTTTAAAGTGAAGCTTGGTCATTTGTTGTTGACCAACTGTTGTGTCATCTGTTGTGTTGCTCAGCAGGTATTTACAGGTTGTGTTAGGTATGAAATATTTCTTGTATTTGTCTTTCAAAGGGACAAAGGGGTATGAAAAGTGAAAAAAGCTTCCTCTGATATAATATATTAAATTGTGTAATGTATAGCATTATTTCCGTATTGTTTGTGAACTCACACATGTCGTAACCTTAAACGGTGTTGTTAATAACACCATGAAGAAGAAAAAGAAGAAGAAGATAAGTGTAGATAAGGTCTACTTCTGGTTTGTACTGTATTGTCTTACAGAAAGGGACCTCTGGCTTCTCAGGGTTTAGGGCCAAGGCAGGGAAGTGACGTGGTGAGAGCACGATAAAACTGTAGTCATTTTTTTTCTGTTTTCTTTCCTGCCACCTCATGACACTTCCTTAGTGATCAGCAAACAGAGAAATAGATTCCTTTGCATTGTTGTTACATATGTGACAAACGGAAGTGTGGCAATCATTCCCATATCACAAAGAATCTGACACTCCGGGTCACAGATATGTCTTGTTTTCATAAGACTTGGTGCTACTTGGCTGGCCACTTGCCTGTACTTGCCAGTCCACAAAGGCTGTCTTGTAAAAATTCAAATTTTACTAAAATAAATATTATTCAAACACAGTTGGTGATGAAATCGATGCATTTTACAAACATTTCCACAGCTTTGACTTCAGGTGTGTTGGCACGCTTGGACTTGGACAAAAAAAAAAAAAAGAAGAAGAAGAAGGATAACACTCTTTGAAGAAACTTTGTGGTTAAACTTCAGTTTTAGCTCATGTCACTGCCACTCACAGAAAGTCTTTAGATGAAGTTCCTTCCTTCTAGACATACAAGTATAAAACATATAAGAAGTGAAGTTTAGTTTCTCTAAAACATATGAACACAAAGAGTTGCCAAAATGGTCCAAATGATTTGCTTAATGTCTATAGCTTTGATGATATCTTCTCTGGTTCCAGTTTCTCAAATGTGACACTCAAATGTGACTTTTAGTACTTTTTGGGGTTTGAAGTTCGAGGGCAGTTTGAAAACATAGACCTGAATCTGGTCTGAAGGCCAGTTCATGTAATAATAATAATAACATTCTTTATTTCTATAGTATCTTTCCTAACAGGTAAGTAAGACAACATGCATAAAATAAAGTTTAATAAAGTTAAGTAACACAACACAATATGAACAATCTACAGTCTGAACTAAGACGGGGAAACAAATGATAAAAAAGAAGAACTTTAATAATCATTAATAATGAAAATAATGTTGCTCTCTTTGTTGGATTAGCTGTATTAAACAGGTTTTCAAGATTAAAAAATTAAACCACTGGGTCAATCTAGTCGACAAAACTGTCAAAGTCTGTGTAGTAAAGTTAAGATAAATGTTCTGAGTTTGTCTGACCAAAGAAGAAAGTGTTAGTAACCACCCAGCCAAATTTAAATGATTAAAAATATAGATAGGTTCATGAAATTAGGTGTGAAAATGAGCAGAATTCTGTGTAGGGGTGTGTCTGCTTAATCAGCTGAATCCACGTCCACTCATGGGAGCAGTCAAGCAGCAATTTTGACACGACTGAAACATGTCAGATGAGTTCAAAAAATGACATGACTAACGTTGAAACACGCTGAGCGAGATGAATTCATTTCCATGTCTCTGCTATGGGTGCAGAGGTATGCTCAGGGTGGCCTCAGCGTGTCATCGAGCCACCCTTTAAAGACTGGAAACTGGTGAAAAACTGTTTTAACCTCTATCTCCACATTTCAGTAATACATCATTCAAAGTCTTTTGACATGTTTTTTAGCAACTATCTTCCAGCATATTTAATGTATTTTGAAAAAGATCTCTTGGAGTTTGGAGTGCAGTGGTTAGCACTATCACCTCAGGGTGAGAAGACTGGGAAGATCTTTACAGGTTTATAGGTTAATAGGCGACTCTGAATTTCCCATAGGTGTCTATGTGTCAGCCTTGTGATGAACAATTGTCCAGGGTGTACCCCCCCCTCTCACACAGTGCCAGCTGGGACAGGCTCCAGGTCCCCATGACCATGATAATGGTAAGCGGTTACAGAAAATAGCTCTCCAGATGTTTCCACTGTATGTGACTGGTCTGTGTTTGTTGTTGTTACTTCTTCTCACGCTGCAAACAGAAACCCAGCAGATGATAACCACTCCTGGGCAGCAGGCCATGGCCTCTGCTCACCTCTGTTTCATTAAGTTGGGATCATGTGTATAAGCTATAATTCAGTGGCATACAGGTGCTGTCTGTTGCTGAGATTAGGCACAGTGTGTTTTTGTTTTCAGAGAGATAAACTGTGACAGCCAGGCGTAGTGTGCTACTGCCATGTCTCTGCCAACGCATGTTCTGACTTTGTCCTCCAAGTAAAACACACCCCCCTGCCTGGAAACTTCCTCTGCTGATAATGAGGTGATAAAGGTTGGTTGGACCCACAAATGTGCTGCTCATGTTTTCACGTTTCACACAGTCAGGCCCAATATATACAACCTAAGAGACAAGCGTGCACACACAACTTGTTCTCTGTTTCCCTTCCAGACACCTCACCAGTTTCATCCTCGTCTGTGAAAGTACTTGTTTTTCACGACTGCATATTTTAACTAGCAGCAGAGCAATGTTGGAGCACAGTTGCTCATTGTTTCTGCCGGGAGAGTGTGTTGGAGGTGGATAAGCAAAAATAACAGACGTGGAACATTTTGGACTTGAGACAGAACGAGGAAAGAACAGAGATAATGTGCTGGAAAGAGGGAAGATAACAAAAGGAAAGAGAGAAAGCTCTACTTTCCTGACGTGGACATGAAAAACAAGACAGGAAGCATCAAGAACTATTCATCATAGCTCGGAGGGGATGTTCTTGTTTGTTTGTTCAAATACCCACCTGAGGTTGGTTAAGAGTTTTGGAGGGACGTAGTGACTTGTTTTCTGCCTTCAGCTTCAACACAAGTGTGTTTTTTTTTTTTTTTTGTGTGTGATTGTGCGCACAAGAATTGACCCAAATGCCAGTGACACATTTCAAGAATCATTGTTTATATAAATTCTAATAAAGCAGAAAATACATTAATAGAAATTTTTCCAACAATATACATCAACCATTCAAACTTTATACATCCATCTGAGTCTGAAATATTTACACACACTTACATTCGAAGAGCTTTTTCTGTGGTTAGCACAGGTAAAACAGATACTGTGTAGCCGACATCTAAAAGTGTATATTTTCGATAGACAAACATGATTCTTTGCTCTTTTTCTGCATTGAATGACCAAATGTTCTTAAAACGGTGGAAATGTAAACAAAGCTGTGACCACATAAGAAGTAGCTTGTCTTACACAAACACTGACATATAATATATAACTCAATAAGTTTTGCCAAAGTTACAAATCCAAAATAAAACCAGGATACACTATGTTACTAAAATGATGTTGCATGGTGTCAGTGGCTTTAACCAGCGGTGTCAGTGCCTCTGCTGTGTGTCGCAGCCCAGGACCTCCAATCGCAGGGCGATGTCATTGATCCAACCCCGCGGGTGGATACGGAGGTAGCGGCCAAACAGCGGGGGCTCAAAAATGTTGAGGGCCTCCTCTTCTGAGTCATTGTTTCCTGTGAAGATCTGAGGAAGGAAAAAGGATGAAAGAAACAAAGAAACCAAGAGAAAGTAGGGAGTTAAATGAATGTAATGACAACCACAATTGAAGTGAAAACCACAATTAGATACAGCAAACACATCCTTTAATACAGGCCTATGTGTTCGACAGAGAAGGGTTTTTTTAAAGATTCATACATTCATTCAGTCCACTATGTGTCACTGAACCATGAAAGCAAACCTTCAAGGGGATGGCAACCCACTTTTGGTGAGTCGTCAGCTGTTACAGAGTGACTCATCTACAGTGGCAGTAACGGAAACTGTTAGATAGATAAGGGCTCCTGCATTAATGATTAAATGAAGGAATAAGTGAGCAAAGAACATGTTGGTCATTACTGACTCCTCAGGCAGTAATCTGGATCATGTTCGCCAGATTTTATTAGAAAAATGGAGTGAAAGCCTCATGGATAATACAATAAGTGTACCTTTTCTCTTTGGGAGTCCTCCTCTAACACGCTGTTCCAAGTCTGTCCATCGTGGCTGACGGTCACGGAGAACTCTGTCACCATCATATGGGTGAAGAATAATTTTGCTCCTTGTGTCACAACCCCTGTGATGCGTTTTATGTTCCCCAAGTCAACCTGGAGCCACTCGTGCGGGTTATTGTTCTGAGGTGTAAAGTGCAGATGAGAGACATTTTTAGAACTCAGAAAGGAAAACATTAATGTTAAAAAAACAGACACACAAATCAATCTAGACTCGTTTGCAGGCATACAGAGGTCTGTGGAGTCTATGTGTAGTTTAACAACTGTTCTCTGGAATAGACAAAGGCCAAAACAAAAATAAAACTGATGTAGGGATGGCCAAAAGGGAACACCAAACCACTTCCTCTTCCACATTAAACAATTAGGAATCTCATAAACTAGGCAAACTGTTTTCCGCTGACATAATGTGGCTACACACTGCATTTTAATCCCTCTATCCATCACTCATGAAAAACTTGAGGTTTCAGCTGATAAGCAAAGGGTTTCTCGACTACAGGAAAAGTCCCAATAAATTAAAAACGCCTCAGAGTTGAAACTCAGTGCGAAGAGGGCGAAACAGCACTTTCACATTTCACAGTAGGTTGCAGTCATCACATTTTATTCTGTATCCTGGAACACTTGTGTAAGAAGTATGTTTTCCTGTTTAGTCTCTAATGTTGAGAACAATGACAAAAACGAACGCTCCTGTTAAAGCACACATGCTTCTAAACCTCTACATGCAAAAGGCCTAAGGCCTGTTTAAACCTTTTTGCCCCTTTCAGGACACTATTCCGAAAAATAGTTGTCTGGCAGTTGTTGACTTCAGTCCATGGATCACAAGTGCTACCCTCTTGGTGTATGACCTTTAATAACAGCTCAACAGTGTGACAGGATAAATCACACCTCTGCAGTTCAGTGCTGCAAAGTGTGATATGATAAGCTGAGGAGGAGGAGGAGGAACTACAGAGGGAAATAATAAAAGGAAGGAGAAGGGAGAGTTAAAGGGTAACAAGTCCTCACGGGTTCCTATCCCAGTGTGAGGGACAAATGGTTAATAATATCAGTTTGTCTTAATGTCTTACATTTTTTCTTTTCATAAAATGTGTGTCTAAGACATGAAAAAGAGTTGACCTTGTAAAGGTTTGTAATTCTGAGCTTAAATATTAAGGGAAAACCGTGTTTCTGTTGCCCCCCAGTCCTCATCTCACAGCAGTGATGCAGACATGTACGCCAGGGTGTGTCAGTAATACGCGTGTCTCAATACGCATACTTCCATACTTAGTGCGTTCATGCTGACAGTTACAGAAAATCGCAGTGTACTGTACCCAGATGCCACAAGATACAAATGTGAGTTGTACATATGAGGGGCGGCTGTGGCTTAGAGGTAGTAGAGGCCAATGCCATCAGTGTATGAATGTGTGTGAATAGGTGAATGAGATATGCACTGTAAAGCGCCTTGGTCGGAAGACTAGAAAGGCGCTATATAAGTACAGTCCATTTACCATTTACATATGTTATGCGTATGTTCTGCATTATATTTTGGCAGTCAGATGTTGGTGTCAATGCTCTGCTTGGTTACAGTTCAGGACAGGAGAAGACGGGGCGGTAAAATGTTGCAATCGTTATTTCCACACAACGTACGTAATTGAAACAACACTGTGCTGCGAGTACACAGCGTACTACATACAAGAGAGCTGAGAGTGTTGTCAGTCTTCTCATCTATTTTTTGGCGAGAAAGAAATTCAATGGATTTCCCCAAATGTCACAATAGATTTTGAGATAGTTTTATCATATTTTTCGCCTTTTATTGGGCAACAGAGTACAACGTCAGCCTGGATGTGAGAGGAGACAGAGACTACCAAAGCTGAAAAGTGTATTGACTTTTTTGTTTTCTAAGAATGCAGATTTAATTTTACTGAACAGTATTTGTGTATTTGTGGTCACCTTTGGCCTCCAAGCATTGGTTCCACCTTTCTGATGGAGGCGGGCGAGGCTCGGGGTCCAGCTGGGCAGCAGCGCATGTGAATGAAATGAGGACGCAGTAAAACTGCTGTCGCTAATCTGCCCCCTCTGTCCCCTCTGGAGCCCGAGAGGGATTGAACAGCCTGGTCACACACACACAGCAGAGTTATTCTCAGCACGTTCATACAGTAACATTACTTCTGCTGTTAAAGGTAAAACTTACTGTTGAGATCGCAGCCCAGCAGCTCGAGTCTGAGAGCAGGCTTTTGCTTATAGTACACTGGATGAATCCTGATGTAACGAGCCACAAATGGTGGAGTAAAGAGGTTTTTCTTCACCTTAGAGTTATCCATGTTGCCGTGAAATACCTAAAACAGAGCCACACAACAGTTCAGCTAAGGGATCCTGGATCATGCTGATAGTTGGGCACATTTAGCACAATTATGCAATGCCAAGCATTCTCCAGATCATACTAAAACACAAAGTGTTAACGCTAATTTCCAGTATTGCAGGAAGCAACTGGTTTCCTTTTTTCTTAACCTGAGAGTCTTAAAACTTACAGAGAACAATTTGCCAGACCACTAATGCCTCTTGGTACATTTAACACTGGTCAAACTCAAATCAGTGCTCAGTGGCTGATCTGGGAACTATATGTTCCATATCTAGGCAATGCCGAGGAACTCTCAGCATTGAACCCTGAAGAAATCAATCATTTTATTGCTGTTATATTATAACCCTTACTGTAGCTTTGGCTTTGATCGGGTTGGTCGTGTTCCCTCTGTAAACGTTCCAGGTTTCCAGGTCCAGGCTGTAGGAGATGGTGAAGACTGTGATGTAGTTGTCCCTCAGCTTTGCCCTGACCCCCTGTGTCTCCACAGCATGCAGCAGGGTGGCTTTCTGAAGGTCAACCTTATACCGCACATGAGCATTAATTACAAAGAATATTCAGATCTTCTATATGTCAAACACATTACATACATAATGTATCGTACTCAGTGTACATTAAGTATTGTGCAAAGGTTAACAGGAGAAAGGCTGCATGACTTACCTGTAACCACGACTTGCTGTTTCTGCCCATCCAGGCATTATAATAACCAGACTGATCCAGCCTTGCCAGCGACGGCTGCCAGTTATCTGGACACACGTGCAAACACAGTTATAATCCAACTCAGTGTGGGTCATTTCCAGGCTTTCATATTAAATTAATCTGCCTGGTCACCACAAGACTGGGATATTTATTTATTTTTTGTAAGTATTCATGCTTAGCTTCTTCTTTCTCTGACAAATTTTAAAGATCTTCTTGGTGTGTTTGTCAGACTAAATCAAAGTTTAAAAAACACTGTCTTACTTATGTGGTCTGATGCTGTAATCTGGGAATCCTCGATCCTTCCAGATTTCATCCCCAGAGGCGAGACGCATCCTGAATGTCAGTACGAGAAAATTTCAGCTCAATAATGCGTGTTAAATTTCCAGGTGTACATAATTATCACCTCAAATTCCCCAGATCCCTTTGTGTGCAATTAATACATCTGGACAGTTCCGGCCTATATGTTGTCTATATTCTGACATACTGTATGTGGAAATGATGACATGCGTGACTCTCCAGGTTTACCTCAGATATTTGGCCTAGACAAATGGGAAGATGGCCCCATAAATTACTCAAAAGCAAAATACTTCACAATGTAGAAAGTGTGGGAAAGACCTCTGACATCGTTCACGCAAAGCAATGAAACGAAACTGATGATGAAACTTCAAAATGCAGTGACAAGAGTGTTTAATGCAACTGTCACATATCGAGTTCCTAGTGTTGCAAAATCCCTTTTACTTCTTGAACAAGTACAAAAGTATACAAGTCCAGTAAGGCTGAGCTTTAAAAATAAATTCAGTTCCTGTAATCCATCACTTTCCTATTTATCCTTTTATACCGCTGTGAGATATGTGAGATATGTGTGTGTCTACCTACGTGGATTATAGACCAGTAGTTTAGCCCTCATGCCAGCCAGCTGGTAGTCCCCTATAGTGCACTCCACCAGCCATGTTCCAACTGTTGAGGGTCTCATCTCCACCGTGCCAAACACTCCTGCGTAACAGAGAGCAAGAGTAAAGAATAAGGCTTTCAGAATGCATATAAGACAATAAATAATAAAACAAAAACACTGCCAGGATTCATAATTTCAGCCCAGGAAACTACTCTTACAACTGGAATGTATATAAACTATATAAATACGAAACACAATGTGTATACGTGTGTGTGTGCTTACCAGGGAAGAGATTGTACACCCCCATACGGTGTTCTGCTTTAGTGTGGACAGTAAAGGGCAAACCATGGAAGTGTACAGCGTGGTACTCTTCGTCATTTCCTACATTCAGCAGGTGCCATCTGACTTGCTGGTGCTGGGCGATCAACAGACCAGGAAGTGACTCCGCTACATAACCATTTATTGCTAGGGAGAAACATTAGGTATTATTTAGGAAATATTACAACAACAAAACAAAAAGCTAATTACAGCACGACACCAACAATCAAGCTGTCTCCACCTGCAAACTTGTTGCTGATGTGGTACCAAGGGTCCTCGGTGTTGGCCTGACATGGTGGTGCACAGTGCCGTTGCAGGCTCTCCTCCATGTACCAGCTTTTAGTTTCATCAAAGGTGTGAAAGAGGAGTGCGAACTCCGGGATGTTTGGCTGTGTGAAGCTGGGGGGCTGGAGGGTCCCGGGCTTGCAGATCACTAGAGGACCAATCAGACCCGAATGAAGGTCCCTCTCCTGGAACAGAGTAAAGAAATATTTATTTTCTCCTTTCTTTTGATAGTGTTTCATACAAATTTTGTAACTTTTGTCATTGAAGAACCAGTATGTAGGATTTAGTGGCAGCTAGCGGTGTAGTTGCAGTTAATAACTTCCTCATATTATCTCATTTTCATTGTAACCGCATATCCTTATTAGGGTAACGAGAGCCTGGAGCCAATCCCAGCTGACATTGGGCAAGAGGCGGGGTACAGCCCAAAGTACTAAAATTACAAAGAAAACTAAAACTACCACTCTGTAACTTGAGAATGAACACCTGATAATAATAATTTTCATACACATGCACATGCATGCAGTACTTGTCCAGACATTACAGTGTACAGTACATGTTGTACAACCACTGAAGATAAAGTTGGGACATGCTGAAGGTGAAGACCTATACAGACCTTGTCCACGGTGGAGTAGTAAGCCCCAGTCTTGCAGTCAAATTCGGTATCAGTTGGTCCTTGTTTCTTGGTTATTCTCCAGTTATATGTCCGTGCTTCCCCAGGAGGCACAGGCTCTCCTGGGACCCCGGATGGAGCAGCGGAGCCATAGCTTTGGGCAGTGCCAGCCCCCTGGCTGCGGTCATAAACTCCATGGAGGTGAAAGGAGTAGGGCCTGGATGCTTTGTTTTTAAAGATCACCTTATATAGGACAGAGGGAAAAGATGTGTGAGGAAACATTGCGTTATCTAGTTATGCTTCATAATTCAACTTTTGATCACTTGTGTTCACATTTGTTATGTTCAATGAAACTGTAACTGAAGCCTTAAAATGGAAGCAGCTACCAAAACTAAAGAAAAACCTAATTTGTTTGTCCTTTTATTTTGCTTAGTTACAGGATGACTCACAGTGAGGAGATTATTAACTTCTGTTCTGATGAAAGGTCCCATGATTCCCAGGTGTTTCTGGAGCTCTCCTCTGTCCACAGGAACCAAGAATTTTTCATCCTCGTAGGCCCGAAACACAACCTTTTTGTACTCTGGCAGGAACTTTCTCATCCCTCGACGCATCTCTCTAAGGAGAGGAGTCCAGTTGAACATTGATTAAACTGGATTTTTCTTTTTGTGGAACATTTTGTGTTAGTAAACTAGACTGCAGGGATTCAGACTGAAAACACAATGGGAAGTGTAAGTGGGGTTGAGTTGTCTAGGTGCTGGTGAAACACTGAAAAACAATCGATCCAGTTGGAGTAACAGATTTATGTGTTTGCAGGGTTATCAGAAGCCAAATCACTGCACAATAGTTTGCTGCACCAATCAAGCACTGGTGCACTGGCAAATCAAGCAGTGACCATTGTGGCTTTGAAGTGAAGCCTATACAGAAGTGCCAAAAACTGCAGTTCCTCAAATGTCCAGAATGAGTCAGCCTCTATAAATCCCCATGTTGTCCGACTTCACAGCAGAAATAAACATGTTTACAGCCTGGTACAAAAAAACGGTTTTGGTCTAGCTAATTTACCCGTTCATGACAGCTATACTGAGTCTGAATTTGAACTATTTTAACTCACACTTTCAAATTATATTGAGGCTTAAAGTTATGCATAATCTTTGATCTTTGATTGACAAGTGTGTGCCATTACATATTACTTGTTTGAACGCGAGTTTTAGATTAGCCAGGAGGCAGGACTATAAAAATGGGGGCGGCCAGAGCCACAGATTTTTCATATTAGCCAAGTTAGCTTATTAAGATACTCAAAGTTAAAAATATGATAATTAGCATGTTAGAAAAACAATGGCTAACAGAAAAATAACTCAAAATAATACTCCTGGCCTTGATTAGACTTTGTATCTCAAGCTGCACACTTAATGCAGAGAATTTGAAAAGCATAAAAACAAATTTTTCTATTCTTACAGTTCTGTCCACAACATTGTTTTAGTCTGTCTTGTCATTTCTGTGTCAGTTCAGTCAGTTTTTTGCTGCTTGATGCAGCTTGTTGTTGTTGCTTCTGTCAAAAGTAGCCCAACTGCATATTCCCTTTGGCGCTGTAATCAGCTCAGTTGCAGGAACCTGGATTATTCCTACCTGGGTTTGATGAGTTGATGTGGTTTTCTGATGCCGTAGTTCCAGGTGATCTCCTCTGCAGCAATGTAATAGTGGTGAAATCTGACCTCTCCCGAGCGTGGGTTCATGTTAATTGTGGGAAACAGATCTGATGGGCTGTTCACCTATGAGATAATTAAACATTAACTATGGATGAGCACGAAGCATTTAGATTTGTGGCACTTTGTACCAACATATGGAATTTTATGCACTTAATCGATATAGATGAACCAAAAAGAAAGGGGTACCTCTTCACTGTAGTCATCATAATCAAGGGACATATTTATCTCTGTTGTGTTGTTGTTAGCAGTGTGGTTGAGTTCGGGACCTGCTACTCTAGGCTCAGGTTTAGACTGAATGTAGTTTTGGTCCATCTCTTTTGAATTGGTTGGTTCTTCAGTTGAGTCCTTCTTGTTCTGCAGTGGATTGCTGTTCTGTGAGATGTCGTTGCTCTCTTCAAGTTCTCCTTTTGTCTCATTATAAACACTTGACATTTCACTCCTTTCCTCAGCTTTTACCTCAGCGGCCTTATTTTTCATCCCTGTTCCTCCATCTTCTGAGGCTGCAGAACTGACATCTACATCTGTCTCACTTCCCTCTGCCTGTCTTCTCTCTCGGCCACCTCTCAGTTTTCCAGGTTCAGTCCCATTCTGAGAAGCTGCCCATTCCCCATCTAGCTCTACTTCCTCCAAGATGTCCTGCGGGATTCTTCCCTCCAACTCTGCGTTGGGGTCTTCTCCTTCCTGTGATTTTACATTTTTCAGTACACATCCTGACTGGAATTTGGCCTGAGGCCCGTCAGTTTTATCGTCAGTGACATTTTGAACGGATATGTTTGCTGATTCAGTATTGTTGTTTGTTAGGGTGGTATTGCACTCTTGAACCATCTCCCTGTTTTGAAGTCTTCTGCCCCTCGGCTGTAGAAATAAGCTATCAATAAAGTCTGAGATGTCATCCTCATCGTTATCATGATCTACTATATCGTTTCCACTGTCGCAAGGGAGAACGGTGTAATGGATGCTCATCCCCTGGTTCTTGAGGCTGCCATCAAAAGCACTGATCTCCCATTCACCTGTGAGATGACATAGGTAAAAATGAATATGACTCAAGAACAGGACACACCTGCACCCTTTGTTTTCTATGTAAGCCCACATATCAGCTGATTCTTATGGAAACAAGAAAATTCTTGCTGTGTTGATGTGTTTCAATAAGTATTCCTGAGTCTTGCAGATAACACAAGATGAGATCAGTGTACTTATTTTAAGCCAAACCATATATTTTTCTAACCAAACTGTGATAGTTTCAAGTGTGTGTCATGTATTATGAGTGTATTCTATAGATCTTCCTGGTCTTTTTTGGGAATGCTTTAAAAGTTCAAGCCAATACAAGCAAGCAACTTCCCATACAGCCATGAAGGTAGCCTAGCAGACCTTCTAAGGTACAACTAGCCAAACTAGCCAACTAAAAGTTACTTGGGTAATTTAGACTGAGAAGAAAGTGTAAATGGCCAAAGCTTCAGTCTCACCAATCAGGTCAGGTTCCATGGAAATTGTCACACCGGTCATGGGGAAGAGGGTGAGGACGGACTGGTAGAGGCCTTGGTACTGAAAGTGGTTTCCCGTGAAGTAAACAGACAGGAAGTCACTCTGGGTACCCACACTGACCACATGCCAGAAGGTGACATCTGTTTTACAAATCACAAACTGACGCCCGCTAAACATGATGCCGTTTATACCTGGAGGGGAAAGGAAAGTCACAGTTATTAAAACTGATGATTTCGCGGCTTCAACAATTATACAAATAACAACAAAACGTCTCTTAAGGGACTTATTTAATACATTCTTGCAGCTTCCCTCAGCTTTACAGAACTTTATAGTGAGTCTCAGAGTTTAGCTGTCTGACCTCCAACTTAAATTCTTCCAGGAGCTGGTGGATACCAAGTTACCGAGTTAAAAGAAGTCAGTAACATTTGCCAGGTAGTCAGAAAAACAACAAACAAGTGTTTACTAACAAGTTCACCATATCCCTTTAAAAGGTGGTTCACCCATGATGCAGGTTATTGTTTTATCTAAGCTCATTAATTACAACCATATTTCACTGTGTTCAAAAGTGATCATTATTCCGATAACAAGGTTTTGGAAGAAGTAAAAAAACAAACTTTAAGGTGAACTTACTGTAAATGACATTGGAGTTGTAGGATTCAAGGTCCGTGGTGTTTTGCCCGGACTTCTGCATGTTTTCACTGACGTACCAACTTTTGTTCTCATCAAACATAGCAAATATTAAGCTCCACTCTTTATCTGGCCCAATCTGCATGCAACAATAGATTCAGTAGAAGAGACAAGGTATTATATTAGAGTGGGAGACAATATTTCAGCTTGGCTCTTGAAAGGATTTTTTAAAATCCAATTTCCTCTTGGGTAATTAGCCTGTAGAAACTGCTATATCTGCTAATTAGGCCTCCGTATTACATAAATGTTCTTCTCACCAGGGCTCCTCTGTCATCAATGGCATCGTTCTTGCAGATAAGTAGGGTGCCCACCAAACCAGAAGCCAAGTCCCTCTCTGGGGAGATGGTGCTTTGATACAGATGGGTCAGACACGGAGGGTCTCCATTCAGGGGCCCATCATCTGTTGTTAGCCTCCAAATGTAGCCAAAGGTCCCATTGGGGGGCACTCCCATGGAGTGCAAGTCCTGCTCTGCAGCTGTTTAATTAGATGTGATTAGAAGAAAGAAACTTTGATGTTGGGAATTTAGGGAATTGCAGAAAAATAACATGAGAGTAAGACCAACAGAGAGCACTAAAGACAGCACACCAAGTAACAAATATGATATGCTGAAAACATGCATAACCTTTTTTTGGCACTGTTAAAGTGATTACAGTGGTGAATTAGATATTTCTACAACCTTTTTTCATTTAATTTAGTTTTGCAGATTATAAATATAAATGTTATATTATATATGCCTCTTTGGTTGTGGTCAAAAACAGTATTTATGTGTATTTATGTTACACATTTTTGATGACTCATCTTGCACTCTAGGGGATATGCATAGATAAACCAAATGTGATTTCAGGCATGCAGCTAACCTTCACATCATGTGAAACTACAGTCTGTTGGCTGTTAGTACTGTAATATGAATTATGAAGTGTGTTGGGATCAGTAGGCAAATATTTTGTGGCTGAGGTCTTTAGGTAGGTAATTTCTCCCTTGTTTCCCCTTGAGTGTTTGAAAGGCAATAGTACTATGACTACTACTAATAATTTCTCCCTAACTAGGGAGTCTGTTGGTTTATGTCCATTCTTAGGCTTACCATTTGTGGAACTTCGCAGTGGTAAGACCTTGATTAGGCAGTTGGGGTAGATATTGAAAGGGCGACTGGCCAAGTTTTTCAAAGTGATCTGAAGACACAAATCAAACCAATCAACAAGAAACCATACAAACGTCTACTTATGTTTCTGTTTTTCTATGTTTGGATGTGATCATGCACAAAAGGTGCCATCTTTTCTGTCCTCAAACATCTGACTCACATGGATTTGATCATTGACTTTTCCTTTCAGAAGTGGACCCATCAGTGTGTGTTCAGCGTCCTTCCTCTGAGTGAAAGATCCATCTGTGTATTCCACATACACCACCTTTTTATACCTGTAGCCCAGGGGATGTGGCACTGCAGGCAAATATCCAGACTGCAGCTTACTGATGTGTCAAAGAGAAAAGAAGCAACCAATTAGAGTTAATTCATTTTCTTTCATTTGTCTTCCTTCTCTTCCTCCACCTTTCCTACCTGTCTGTGGGTTTGAGGTGAGGAGTGTAGTCCCAGGTGACCTCTTCAATGGCGATATAATGCACCCAGGTATTAGACTGCTGTCCCCTGAAGCTTCTGGCTTGCATTTGTGGTTTCATAGGCTGGAAACTTATAGTGTTGAACAAACTGTCGTCACTGTCCTCATCACTGTAGTCATCATCGTATTTAGGGTTACGCATGTTTGGTCCCGACTGACTGACAGATTCAGCACATTTCTCCACCGTGAACAAAGCGTTCATACCATCTGGGTAGGTAAGCAGTGCACAATAACAATCAGAGTTACCATTTGAATTGTGAAATCAATGTAATGAGGGAAAAAGATTTAATTTTAGATTTGGGAGATTATTATTATGGGGCCTTTGTTACCGTGGCGGTGAGCATATATCTGACAGCTGATAAGGAAGTGGCCTATAGCAGCGGGTCTCATTTCTGCAGTGATGAATGTCATAGGAGTCACCTCCATGGTGGCTTTACGATGGTTCAGCACCTAAAAAAATACAAAGCCAATGTATTTTTAATAAAAGCTGAAAATGCTAATTTGAGTTGTGAGAATATTCTGTCTGTACATAGCATAGTCTATTTGGGGAAACATGCCAAGAGTTTAGAGAAAACATCGAAAGCATTCTGTATGAATCTATAGCCAGGACACAATTAGTTAACTTGAGTCAGACTGGAAGCAAATTATCATTTTAAAATAGCAATACAAGCAATAATCAATGAACTTTATAGATGCTGGAAAGTGCATTTTGGAACTTTGGACAGAGTCAGGCTAGCTGTTTCCCCCTACTTCCAGTCTTTATGCTAAGCTAGGCTAATCACCTCCAGGCTTCAGCTCTTTACTTCATGCATAGACACAGTACTGTTATGAATCTTGACAAATAAGTCTTAAAAAGAACACACATTTACAGAAATGTTAGGCTTCCTTTAAACAAGCAAGCTCTAAAAGCTTTTCAAAGCAAGTAAGTAATTACAGTACATAACAAATCCAGTTTGCCGCTGTTAGATCTGATTTTGACAAGACAATGGAGAATAAATGCAGAGTTCATATTTTTTTATTTTACCAAATCTGCATTAATTAGGAAGTAAAATATGCATTTTAGGTGTTTCATCATTTTTAACCCTTTTAAATCTGTTTGCTATGTGTGTATTACCTCCAGAGAGTGATCTTGAAACTGAATGGAGTGGATTTCTGGAGCTGTGCCCATCCCAATCATATGCCAAGACACATGATTACGGTCCTGACACAATTTCAAATCTACACACACACACACACACACACACACAGAGAGAGAGACAGGAAATGAGGGCACATTCCTGTGTGGACCACAAACAGTGCAGCCACTGATATACTGAGTACAGTGTTAGCAACACTTAACATTACAACACGACTTCACGGAACAAACTCCTTCTCTACAGCCAGCCAGGTTCATTACCGGGTAACGTAGAGTTGACATATCCATTGATGGTGTGGTATTCCTTCCTGTCCTTACTCTTCCTGAACTTCTCTCTGCTCATCCTCTCTCCTACCTCTCCATACCAACTCTTGGTCTCGTCAAACACTGCAAACAACAGCACGAATGCTGGATTTCTTCTCTGGCCATCATCTGTGAAGGCAACTGGGAAAACAGACACATATGTGAAGCGCGAATATGCTTCCAGTGCTATTGTTTAGTCTAATATTAGAGGGACATTAAGAACATCTGTGTCTTCAACTTATACATACCATATTTTTTTAATGAATAAGATTAAAACTCCTTCAGTACTAATGTGTCTGTTTCAGTGTTCAGTGCTACTAACGTGGCTTTATATCACTGAAATATCTCAACAACTACTGGATGGATAACTGCAGGATTACAGTTATTGATGGTGCCCAGAGGATGAATTTTAATGACTTCTGTGATACCCTTACCATGAGGTTCACATTTGGGGTGTTGAGTGAAATGTCTGAACTACTGAACAGACTCTCTATCAGGGTGAACTGTAATAACCTTGGTGAATCTAGTGCCATCATCAGGTTGAAATTGTTAATTGTTCATTTAGTTTTTTAATAAATAAATGCAAAAATATTGACAATGTCATCAGCCTCACCTGTACTTTATTTTCTTTTTGCTTATTAAATAGTCAGATCATGTCATGCTAACTGGGATGGTCAAGCTGATACTGTGGCATTGTTCACACGTTAGCTTGCAGGAACCTCAAAGGGCTGCTAGCATAGATGTAACTTTTAAGACACTTAAGACACTTAAGACAACATCTCAGAGCTGTTTTGAAGGCAGTAATGATCTCGTTAATTTGAGTTCAACTCTCATCGGACAGAGCCAGATCATTATGAATCAGTTTAATCAAAATGAAGTTACCAAAATGAATTCATTTATTAGTTTAATTTAATTTTAATTTGATTTGATTTGATATGCTATTCATGTTGTTGCCACTTTTCAGCCAGGGCTTGAGTATCACCTCATCTTGTCATCATTCACTTCAGTGTATTTAAGTTTCACCCAAACAAATCTCAAATGTTTCCTTTTTGTGTTTCTGAGTGTGTTTTTATGTTTTATGTTTTATGAGTTACTGAGCCAAGGTGTCAGTTATTAATTAACTAATATTAGAAAAGAAGTTATATCAGGACACGATAGTGACAAGACATAATGCATGTTTGTAGGTGAAATTAGATGCTGTGTATATGAAAGCCAATAACAAATCATAGCTGCCTTTTGCCCGACTACACACTGACTTGATTTGCAGATGAGCAGGGCACCGATGAGTCCTGAGTTTACGTCTCGGACTGTGTCCACCTGGGATGAGTAGGAGTAGGTGAGGCACTCAGGGTCACTGGCAGTGGGGCCGTCATTAGAGCTGATGTCCCACACGTACTTGTAGTATCCTCCTGGAGAGACGGCATCATCCTCCTTCTCCTCGCCTGCTGTGGAGTCATCATACCCCACTCCTGGAAAGAAGAAGAAGACACAGCATGACTCCTTCAGATTTATTCAGTAGTGGAGGTGAGTCAAAGCAGGAAAACTGATGTCACAAGAAAGTAAGTTTAAGTAAGTCTAATCTTCTTTTGGAAAAAGTAAAGTAATCATAATTTAAAAGATATATTATACTAACCATACTACAGAAGTCCTGTAGTGACATCGCATGAAATATAATAAATGAAAAATAAAGTTTGGAAAAACTGTGTTTTCTGAACATTTAAATGACCACTTTCCCTATAAAAGCCATACTGTCAGGACTCTGCCACCTGTGCAGTAATGCCTTACATCAGACATGCACACACACACACACACCCACGGGCAGCAACCTTTTTTCTTAACCCTTAATACCACAAGTTTATGTGATTAGATCTGTGTCATGATGGCTCATTCCTGGACGTGACAGGTGGAGCTTTCCAGATTATGACCAACCCCTCTATAGAAATCTACCCTGTGGCAGGAGCACATGAGCCGCTTACAGGAACCAGCTTTAGGACGTATGCCAATGCCTTCTGCGAAAAGTATTAACCTCCAAAAGCTTCTCAGATCATGGATATTCAACTATTTCCTTTGCAGTCTGGTATTATAATTTAAAGGCACTTCAAATAAAATATTTCAAAGACATCAGATTTCTGCATGTGTTTTATGCAGAGAATTTGTGCTGTGAGACTGACCATTTGGCGGCAACATGCTGCCCAAAATCTGCACACACGAGATAGTGATAACCGTTGCTCTCTGAAATTTCTAAGGAATGAGGAGGTGACTTTGATAAAGATGATAAATGAATACTCCTCTGATATGATTCTGGTTAATAGAAACTCCCATGAATAGCCTTGTTTCCCTTCTTATTCTGGCCCTGAAATTATTTCAGACTTTAACTGGAAACAGATTTAGATCTCTTTCTCTCTAACAGTGTTATGCCACTGACTCAGCTATGCTTTAACAGTGAATTGTAAGTGAGTCAAAACGCTGAGTCAAAAAATGAACAAGGAGAACAGTATGCTCCTGCCTCATAATACAAGGTGTCTGTTGGAAAGTGAAAACGTTGACTACCTTCTGACTGTTTCCAGTAGGTGATCCCCACAGGGCTGATACTGTAGGGCTGAGAGGCCAGATTTTTGAAGTGGACCACCACTGTGTCGCCCGCCTGGGCAACTATCACTGGGCCTTGGATACCTACAACCAGAACACACGTTATTAGAAGTCATACATAGATCCTTTAATTTCAAACAAATTTATACTGACAAGTAATTTGTTTAGTCCGGCACACAATATTCATATCATATTTTCTTCAAATCACTGTCTTGACTGTAAGACAACTGAACATTGCAGGTTCTGGTATTTTTTTTCTGTTTTCTGACATAATGATGGGGGATTAATCCTAGACAGAAATGTGTTAAGAACATTTGAAACTTAAAATATTTGATTTGTTGAGAAACACAAAAAGATGAGACGTACCTGTCCATGCTGGTCTTGGCTTTGGGACAGTGTACGTGGAGTCTGTATACTCCCTGTAAACTGCCTTGATGTATTTTTGAGGAATGTCTTTGAGTCTCCTCCTAAAAAACAAAATTCAGGCTATCAGGACACTCAAACACTCAAAGACAACACTTTTATAACAAATTCTTAGAAATAATGACAAATAAAAGTCTAAAAGAGGCACCAGAGTCTTAGAGTGTGTTCCCTAAATTAAACAAATACATGTTCACCTTTCTTCGGACGCTGGGTCAGCATCGTCCAGGTAGATATAGTCCCAGCCGATTTCCACTGCTGCTACATAGTACTCTCTTACACTATCAGCAGGTTGCTGCGCGTCTCCGCCGGACCAGCAGAGCAGCAGCAGAGGAAGAAGCGTCGCAGTGACCGCGGTGTGCGCACCTGTCAGCTCCATCGCGTCCCGGGTCAAACACTGCCCCGGCTCTGCTGCTCCTCCTGTTGGGCTGACATATTTAAAGGCTTGGAGGAGGGTGGGTGGAGAGATGACAAATAACAGGGAAGCTGAGATTGCACGTGGGGGCGCATGCTGGCGGGTGAGATATGATGGGAAATTAGTCTCCGACACAAATATATAAATACCTGCGATTATATCATATATAATAAAATACAGATTAAATAGGACTTTTAATAATAATATTATTATATATTTAATAAACATCTGTTATAAATAATGACTTCATGGAGAATTATGAGGCTTTAATAACAGATATAACAGATTTTGGGTTGCCAGGTTGTGAAAAATTCTTTTCTTTGGTCTTCATCTTGATCCAGTGTGACTCTGTGGGATAAAATCCACTTATTAACAGCACATGAGTATAAACTGATGGACTGCCAACGTTTGTACATGCCAAAGGACTGCTGTTATTAATGGAATATCACTGATCTTTAAAACATTAATAAATTATTCATCAACCATTAATAGACAGTCAATTCGTGTTTGTTTTGGTCCAAAATGTAACTCTGAATTACTCTAACTCATTTTTTTTGCTATTATTTTTTAAGGATTCAAATATCTGACGCACTGAGCTAGAAAAGCATGTCTTCATTATAAGCTTTCACTGACACCTTGCGGCCAATCACGTGTATTGCAGGACTTCTTTTTTCCTAGACTGACGGAAGTGTGTAAATAAACCAGTTGAAAATTAAGAGGCAGTGCACAACAACACGTGGTTTCAGTATTTTAATGCAAATGTAAAAAGTCTTGTTTGTAAAGGATATGTGAACAAACCTATAAACAAGCACTGCTTCAGTACTCCGATGTGTATAAAAGTCATTTAAATAGTCAATAAAAACAGAACAACAGCAACACAACACACTTAAAAAAAAACAAAAAAACTTAAAAGATGAATTCAGGTTTAAAAGGCTGATATTTATACAGCAGCTGGGCGGGCAGTCTGAAAACAAAGATGACAAACCTATAAGAGACGAGCACCGTACATGTTGTATCCAAAATGATGTCATAATGTGATAATCAGCCTGTTACAACTTTGAACACTAAGACTTTAAAGTCCTGGATAAAACATTTTTTTCCCAACAAATGAAGTACAACCATTCTTTTCTTCATTCAATTCAAAAATGTATTTTTTTCCCATAGATTTCTAGAATGTGTGCCGATTTCTAAGAAATCGACACACATTCTCTCATAGCATGTGCCCTTATGCACCTACTATGTAATGTGAGGTACATTGAGTTACTATAACCAGCTGCACGTCGTTGCTTATTGCAAACTGATAAACATAAGGACAGAAAAATATTAAATTAGTTCATCCACAGGCACCACCAGAAATAGAACAAGTGAGCACTGAAAGATAGGTAGCATCACACATTTTGCATAAGAATATCAGAGAAACATATCAATCTCTGCCGAATGATTTTAACAGCAGTGCTGATCATAATTTCAGTGAATTGACCTCTATAATCTGCTGCAGGATGTTGTCTACGTCGGTGGTCTCCAGACTGATGCCAGTCAGGTCCAGTTGTGGCAGGAGGGCCGTGAGAAGCACCACCACGTTGTTACGGATGCCATGAAGACTTTCCTGAGGCAAACTGATTGGAGAACAGCGTCGTTATTAAAACGATTAATTATGTGAGTCACTCGGGTGAAAACGCTGAGAGAGATTCACATTTTATTCACATATCAGCAAAAATGGACAACAAGACCATGAAAACAGAAGTGAGAGTGAAAAAATAGAGTGCAGGAGGGTAAAAGCGTTCATAACCCTTCACACACGTACAATCCTGAAGCCAGCTACAGGACATGACTCTACACTAGGTATGTCAAGAATACACACCTGCTGTCTTCACAGGCCTCGCTGTTACTGGCTCTCGTCCTGCTCTGAGTATCTGTCTTCTCCTTCCTGGGTCCATTCTGCTCAGTCTGCTCCTTCAGACCTCCTAAGGCTCTTTGACTGTGGACCACCACCCCCTGAAGTCCTGAGGCCTGGGTCGGGCTGCCAGATGAAGTAGAGCTCTGATAGAGAGTCAAAGTTTGTTCAGAAACCAGTGAGTCTGAGCAAAATAGAGCATTTCATTTCACCTCAGACACCGACGCCAATTTTTTGGAACATCATATTGAAGGTAAAGCAAATCTTGCATCTCCTTTAGGGTAACTAAGAACCGTCGTCATAATGAACCTGAAATGTTTGCTATGATCTCTACTGACCTCAGCAACATCTGTCTGGCAGCCGACCTCTCTGCTGGATGCTGGCGCTGACTCCACCCCCTGTTCTGGCTTTTCAGTGCTGCTATCCTCAGTTGTCATCGTGCCTTGAGTTGTCTTTGTGATTTCCAAACCTAGAAGCCTCCGTAACCTCTGAGCCTCTTTCTCCAACCCAGCCAGCTTCTGCATATTAGATTCCCGGTCGCCGCCCTCTGGAGGCAGCATCCTGCTCTGCGGCCCCGTCGCACTCTGGTTGGAGGGGAGTGAGGTGGTCCAGGTGAGTTTGGTGAGGACTCGCTGTGATGCGTCACCTGGTTTCTCTAAATGGTTGATCCTGTCCTGCTTGGTCTTCTCTGGGGACAGTGTCTCTGGTGTATTTGTTTGTGTCATCTCTTCTGTGGTATTTTCAGAGTCAGGCTGTTGCTCGTCCCAGAGACATGGCTTCTTTTTTACACAGTGAAATAATGATCCTGATTTCCTTTTGTGGCTACGGAGAACAAAAAAGCAGTCAGTTTGTTTGCAGTAGTAGCTGTACTGTGCGCATTCTCCAGATTTCCATCTAAAAATAATGCATAGATGGTACCTCATAGTCACTTACTGAGCCTTTATCAATTTATTTTTAACCCCTGTGCCTCATTAGAAACATTCCCTTTTTTCATTGTCAGAAATAAATCTAAAAAATCTAACTGCTGACAAGTTCAGGCTCTGGGAAAGGTGGCGAGGAATTTGAGCCCACAGTCTGGGGTTGCTGTAGAGGACACTTCAGCATCAAAGTTTTGAGAGTCATTGAAAGGGAATGTCTCAAATCATATCCATCTGTGTTAGCAAACTGTCAGCAGCAATCTCCTCAGTCTTAAAGGTTGGAATATCCTTTATCAAAACAACGTGAAAAGTTTTCAAAAACTGTTCCAACTTCTGACTGCATTAACCTACACGGACAACACAGCTGTCACGTCTCTTCAAGTGTTTCACTGGGGACTGAAATGAATGAACAAACGAAGGCTTAAAAAAGGGGAAAACACCGCTATAACATACACAGATAGATAGATATTTTAAAGGAATGCATGCAACATACTCCACCTTAATGTGTCTGTGCTCCCCTCCTCCCCTTCCAATGGCTGCTTTGTTGCGTCTTCCTCTTCCTGCCTGTGATCACTGCTCTCGTTTTCCACATGCACTTGTGTCTTGTCTTTAATGACTGTGTCTCTTTCAAGGAGCTTCTGTCGTGCGTGTGTGACTTCGGCCGCGGCCGTGCTCTCTTTCCGCGCATCATCATGTGCGTGCGTGTCAGTGTAATAATCTGCCCGGTGATCTGAGTGTAGCTGGTCTTTTTCTAGCGCGTTTTCCTCTGCGTGGCTTCGATCTGCTGCTGTCATGTGCTGAGGTGTGGACTGGAAGGTGGGCTGGCTCGGTTCTGACGAACTGCGTGAGAGGATTTGGTGTTTAGCATTTTGGTCCTGGAACATGCACACCTGCAACGCAAAACGGCACACTTGAAAGTATTCGCCATATATCAAGTAAAACAGTACTTCTCAAAAAGAAAGCTGCCCAAAGTTTATAAACTTTCCACAAACCTCCAGTGATTTTTCCCGTTTTCTGCTTTTGGGGTGTTCTCTGCAGGAAAACAACAGACAATAAAGAACTGAGAGGCGCAGATACAGAAAATATGATGAGCTTTAACTCTTAATATGTGAATGTTTCTGTGGCTGCTACAGCTTTTTAAAAAAATGCAGTGTGTATGTAAACACACTGCAGAAACAAGGTTACACATCAAGCTTCATGAACTTTGAAATTATATTTTTAACCTTTCATAAACACAAAATTCAGCTTGTAAGTTAGTCCATACCTTATTTAGTCACTGTACTTATTTTTCTGACAGCCATTCACTTTTCCCTGACATTTTGAGACAAATATCTGTACGTTGCGCTCAGTCTCGTTACTTTAGTTTTAATGCATTTGTGTGGCATTATCATTCATTCATTGATTTGATTCCGTCCATGTGTACATCACACCTGACAGACGTGACACGGTGAAAACCATGAAAACAACATAAACAGTGTGACGAAACAAGAGGAAACAAGAGTGGCAGACAAAACCCTATTTGAGGTTTCAGTTAGCTTTGCACACAAACATGTGAAAGACTCAGAGAAACCAAGAGAACATTTTCATACTTTGAGTACACCTCAGAGCCTGTACTTTTTTTTGTTTTACTTGAGTAAAGAAGTTGATTCAGTACTTCTACCTTCACACAAGTTCAAGTTTCTACACGAGTAAAGAATGCATGCACTTTTGCCAACACTAGGATTTTTCTTGTATTAGCTGTAGGTGGTTAAATGTGGACAAGGCAGCTAACAACAACAGGTCAACATTTAGATTTCTTTGCATGTGTGAATGGCATGTTTTGAGGACTGATTTCTCATTTCAGTCCTCCTGCGTTGATCATTATCAGGCAGAGCACAGCAAAGCTCTCAGACTTTTCTCTGCTAACACACGCACACACACGCACACATGCAGTCACATGGACAACCACCGGAAATAAGAGCATGAAACTGACGATGTGATGCAAACCACAAAATAGCACGTGAACCCACAGACACACATGCAGGCATGCAGGAAGACAAGCGGTGTGAAACGCCTGTCCAGTTAGACATTTTCTCAGTTACAGACAGAGTTTGAGAGGGCAAGAGAAGTTGGAATTTACTGCTTCTTGTGGTTCTTCTGGTAGCTGGGTGTTAACAGCTCCTCGCTGTCTTCTGCTTCCTCTGGGGTGGAGCAGCTTCTGCAAGACAAAGAGCTCTGCCTTAGCAACTACTGATAAAGTTAGGCCGAGGGCCTTCCTGTTACAGCCAGCACACACTCACACACACACACAGATACTGGCCTCCTCTGTTGGTTAAAGCTCATGTAGATAACTTCAGACAGTTTCAGACGGTTTTGCGTCTTGTAAATCAATATAGAGATATTTTGGGGCACTTTAGCACTGTATTATAGACACTAGAGAGACGATAGGAAACAAGAGCATGCGAGAGAGAGCAGCAAAGGTACCAGAGGGACTCGAATCAAGGTTGTGGCTCATGGTTGGTGTCTTAACCCCTAAAGCCACAATGTCACCCACTGAGTAAAACACATTCCAAATTGCACACCAAATAGCTCCTGTTGGAAACTTTTTATTTTGCTAGAGATGTTTTGAGATGTTTTTGATGACGATAACGCTCCTTATCTATCAGTACAACAAAAGGGAGACGGTGTGATCAAAAACCTGTTAAACAAGCAGAAGACAAACTTCGGCAGACTTTTTCGACCACACCGTGGAGCTTGTTTTAAGTTTAATTAGATGGAAGTGGTTTGGATGTCGCAAAAGTGAAGGTTGGCAAAATATGGCATCGGTCGGTGCCAACCAAGACTGGAAACACAACAAATCTCAGTGTCACCGGCGTAAGTTTAGTTACAGGGCAAGGTAACTTGTAGCTTTTTGTTTTGCTAAGGCAGATGAAGCATGTTTGTAAAAATGATTACTTTATGTTTTTCTCTTTTTCTATGTTAATAAATGATGTGGTAAAGATTGTAAGGTTTCTTCAGACCTCAGTTGGGATACTCAATACAAATACGTCATATTTTTTTAGTATCATCCAGCCCTACCTACATGTGTCTTTTAACCAACTGGAGCATCTTCAGTCTCCTCTTTTAAGGGACTTGTTGGCTACGACTGCTGCCAGCCCTCAAATCATTAATTTTTCCTCATCAAACCGGTGTGACAACGCTATAACAATCATAACGGAGTTGTGTGTATATGTGTATAAAAGTCATTAGTCAAGGAAATAATGCTGAAAGTAATGATAAGAAAGTCGCACCTGTAACGTGGATTGGGGTTCTGGCTGCAGTTCCAGCTTTCAGGAACCACTTTGTAATGATTGGTAGGGACGCTTCGCCACTTCAGGCACTCTTCACACTGTAACCACACAGGACCCCTGTAAATACAAACACGTAGAGGTATGGGAGTCAGTAAACCTCTCAGTATAAAAGCTACTATACATACATACGAAATACAAATATTTTGTGTTGAACCTCTAGTTCAGGACACCATATGGATAAAGCTAGCTTAAGGCTCTTAAGGTTTCCTGCCTCAGCATGTTTACTTTTTTTTTGTTATTGTCAAAAGAAGCAGTAGCGTCTCAAGTCTCTGGTTTCAAGCTCCGAGAAAGAAATACCTATTTTTACTTTCAGTTGAATTGACAAGTCCCTTCATGAAAGGTTATCAACTGAACTGTCTACCCCAATGTCTACCCTCGTTAACCATAAAAGCGTAGACTGTTCTCACTCCCCCAGTACGAGATTTAGAGCCAGACCAGATAAACTAAAATCATCTTTCAGAAGCACAACACACTGAACATTGGATAATAAATTTGATTTTAAGCACCTTTCATGAATTCTGAAGCTAATTTATGAAGAACGTTGCTCACGAGGGGAAGAAAAGGCAATCAGCACTCACTCGACATCATCGCTGTCCTGATTGTCATCTATGTCCACAGCCTGAAACTCTCGCTCTCTGGCCTTCTTCTCTGTCACCTCTTTCCAGTAGTCGTTGAGTTTTAGGCCCAAAGCACCGAGGGTGAGTCTAGGGTGAAGAAAAAGAACTGTTTTTGTTAATATTAACGCAGCAGTAGTAGTATATTAGGCGTATGATTTCATGATATGTCTGTGTGTGTGTGTGTGTGTGTGTTGGACCTGTATTCTTTGGTGTATTCAAAGTCTTGTTTGTTGTGAGCGGGTTTGAGAAAGTTGCACTCGATGATACCGATGACCCCGACTCCTGCTCTCTGACCTGAAGCCTGTAAGACATTGTGAAGTGAGACTGAAGCGAAGGCAGGTTTCCATTAATGCTACATTTCACGCGTGAATTCTTCCCGTCTACCTTCAGCTGGCAGCCCACTTTCTCGTAGGCTTTAATGAGCCGATTCTTGTGGTACATCATGATGCCATAGTAGTCTTTGTTTTTCATGCTCAGCCCAAAGGTCACCTTCACCTTCTCTTTCTGACACACCGGTCAAGGTTAACAGCACTGAGCGTTGAAAAATTAAAACGAACCGAGCATTATGGAAAATGAAACACAACCAGGCAATAACTTGATTTAAATATACAGACAGCAACTTGAGAACCGAGTCAGCCCAGATATATATAATGAACAGGCTGTTGTTGGCATCACTATTAATTACTGTGGTTATTTTTATCTTCCCAGCAGAAGTAACACGGCCTGTCTCAATGTAGGCACAGATAATGATCTGGCTTTAGACCACAACTCACACACATAAGGAAACATACAGATAAGTTTAAAGATACACTGAAGTGGGGTTTGTACACATCATGTTCGACGTGTGTCAGCGTCTTCGACACCAGTTTAGCCACATTCTTCTTCCCCCTCAGAATGATTTGCGTCCTCGGCTTCAGGTATAAGATACTGAGGTAGGCCTGAGATAAACAGAGGAACAGACAGACAGACACACAGGTTAATTTTTTTTTTTGGTCTGACACCATGCCTCTTTATTAACGTGTCTGAGTAAACAACATAATTCTAAATCTTGATTCTATCTAAAACAGAGATGGTATTTACAAAACCGCAAACAATTTGAACACGGCTATAAAATCAAACTGGGGCAGTGTTACTACAAAACCACAGCCACATCTTGGTTAGTATAGAGGTTCTCCGGTTTGTTGACTTGTACTTGTATTTGTACTTGTACTTGTACTGTAGGGGCTTTCCCAGACCTTAACTATACCTACACTTAGTCTGAATTCTGTTCTAAACGTCATCCTAACCATTAACCCTAAAACCACACAGAACTGTATCCAAGTGGACTGTAACATTTTTCTTACCTCGTAGAAAGACATCTTGGATTTACATGATAGCAAAATATTGCTTTTTCACGTTTTCAGTTTTTCCAATGCATGCATCTCCGTCCGCTGACGAAGAGCATGTGATAAAACTGAAAGCTCCAGCTACTAAATGGACCTTGCTGTAGCATTGTTTCGTCAACTCAAAGGCCAGAAATTCACTTTCAATTCCAACTTTTAAACCAACATGGATGTGAAGTGCTCAGACGAATGGAAATATGAACCACCTACAAATCTACAACAAACTCCACTGTACTGGTACGCTATACGGTGATTATCACAGGACTATCACCATAAAAATCAGCCTTTACAGTAGATACATATTACCTACTTGAATGAAAGGACATTAGTGTACAAAACAGGAAGAAGGTGCTGTTGTTATCAGTAGAACCAGAGCTAACCATGTCAGAGCTCTCATATCCTCCTCGCCGCAGACAGCAATATCATGGGAGAAATGTACAGTGACAAATTTCATAACATCACAACCAATATCTCCGTCGTCCTGCCAGTAGTGTAGTGACATACTCACCCTGAGACTGTAGTGCATGTCTGGGATGTTCTGCTCGGCTCTCAGGGATCCACTGATCCTCAGACCCTTCTTCAGCTCCTCGATTTGAATCGAGGGCAAACGGAAGTCAGTCACATCTGTCTCAAAGTCAATCTCTGGTTTACCATCTTTGGCACTTCAGGGAAACATCAAAATGAGCAGTTGTTAAAACAGTTAATGACACACTTTATACCACTGGCTTTTTTTTTTTTAGGAACCTTCCTGTTGTACTTGGCAATCGCTGATAATGATCATAGTGGAGAGCCTCTTCAGCGTAAAGAGGAAGTGAAACGCCTGTGAGACACCTGAACCATTTCTTCTTCTCAATAAAAGATTAGTGATCTTTTCTTACGAAAGCCAAGAGACAAACCTTTCAGTTTTATCTGCACTTTTGTATGATGACGTTACCGAAGGCTTGTTTATGAATGTGAGATGTTTTGCATAAATTTGTCTAAAATCACATTTAAACAAATATAATATGCCCGTGTTGATCCAAATTTGCCTCTCTGTTTGAGCCTGTTTGCATACTTCTCGTGCGTCTCGCATGCTGTGCATTTGACCTACCCTTAAAATGTGCAGCTATGAACACAAAGCGAAAATGTTTGTGTGAACACAGACTAAAGTTAGCCTGGCTCTGTACAAAGGTACCAAACTCTGTGAAAACTATTTGTGAGATAAACGGTGTTAGCAACCTTTTTTTTTTTTTACGTTTAGACAAAGCCAGACAGGCCACTTTCAGTCTTTATGCAAACCAGCTAACAGTCTACTGGATTTAGCATCAGTCTTATCATTTCACTTCCTGAAAGAAAGTTGATTCTGACCTGCGGATATTCCAGATTAATATCTTGGTGCCTTTTTTGGAGGGAATGGAGTCAAAGTGTGTATGTATCTGCTCCTGACAGGTGATGATGGAGTTTTGGAGGATGGCCGCCAGGCTGGCCTCTGAGTCCTCAGTCATCACCAGAGACTGTAACACTGAGTTAAGGTCAGGACATGAAGCAGGGTGCACACGGCTATCAACTCAATCAGCGTATCTGCATTGCAAGTCACATTCTGACGAACAAGTTGATGATTTATACTCACAACCCAACACTAACATTGCTGATGATTTCATGAAGGATATTGGTTTGTTGGTTGAAGGGAACAATCGGGACAATGACAGCCTGAGCCTTGATATTTTCCAGGTAGGTCTGAGACAACATTCCCACCGTCATGCAGCCGCCATTTTTGGTGAAGATGAGGGCGTCGCGACCCAGACGCATGGAGCCAGACTTGAAACCATTCCCGTACACGCCGATGGCCTGCTGACTGGCCTTACCTGAACCCTTTTCTGTAAAACCAAAGCTGGACATAAGAGTGAAAGGGAGAGTGATGACATAAGGGGGTGCGTTTGTGTGTATATTAGATAGAAAACGAATAATTATCTTCATCGTAGTATAAGCTGTTATTATTACAGCGTGTTATTACATAAGTGTGTTTGTAACACTTGTTTTTGTGTGTGTGAGAAAGAGACCAATCTAGAAATGCTGGTGAGTCACTCTTTGTGGTTTACATATGCAAAACAGGAACACTATCAGTGTGTATGATTATGTTTCTGATACAGGAGCATATTCAGTGGAGACGCATGCCTTACCTGAGCATTTTGTGCAGTTTGTTGGGGGTCATGCCGCTGCCATTATCAGTGAAAGTTAGACAGTGGTAACCGCCTTCCTCCATTACATCTATCCAGATCTGTTTAGCGGACACCCCAGGATCTGACGCATTGTCTACAGCATGAGAGAAAGAAATGAATTAACAACAAGGAAACAGATATGGTCATAGAGGCTGTGGACTGGAGGAGGGAAAGGGAATTTTCTCTCTGGTGATATTTCACTGACTCCCATTGATTCAATACTTCTGCTATTAATAAGAGGAAGGAAGATGCATGTCAGCATTCAAACATGAATCAGCCTTTTGAAAATGTTTTGGAAAAATGTCTCTGCGATGACTGGCAGGAAATTCTGGCACTCACTAAAAATAACTACAGAGATCTAGGACACACAGTTTAGCTAAATCAGATCACTTGAGAAGCTTTGGGGTAAAACTGATAGAAATGTAAGCTGAAGCTTTTATTGTCCATATTATCCAAAGCGATTCACAAAAAAGACAAACAATCAAGGTACAGCGTGACTAGGACATGTTAGTGCAGCAGGAAGTACTGTGACAGTACTAGAGGGGATAGATTTGCATTGTCCAGTTGTTGGTACTGCTAGGAGATGAAATACTCTCTGAAGAGCTGGGTGTTTAAGAGTATTTTAAAGGTAGAGAGGGACGCCCCTGCTCTGGTATAACCTGGTAGTGCAAATGTTGACAACAGTCCCTCATAACAACAGTAAGAATGTTCACTCAAAGCTAAATCATAAAATGGGAATTTAAATTGTAATGGACGTTTATGAAAGTTGGGGTTGTAATCTGTAGTTGCTTAGTCCTGCCTACCCGAGTTACTGCAGCTAGCCTTAAGGTTCCATTCTCACAGCTGTAGGCTGGATTGCCTAAAATAATTGATAATTAAACAAGCATAAGAGAAAAATAAACACGGCAACCGAGTTAGCTTATTAACTAACACATAAAATAAACTTAAAAGCACAGCGTTGTGACCCTGTGCGTCTACAATGATAACAGTGTCATTTTTACTACCAATGACAGCATAAAGAATGGACAGAGCATGAGTGACATGACCCACAGGTTTCCGAAGCGCTGTTTTGAAGCCGAAAACATACGACGCTGAATGTACTGCTCCTTCCACCTCATGGCTAATCTAAATATCTGCAAAGACGTGGATCATCGGCTGACCTAGGCAGACCAAATGAGGCCTGGGTGCTCAAGTAAGCCATCTGTAATGGCACTTACCTGTGCCAAGTGGCCATGCTTTTAATTATGCATAACTTTGAGCCTTAATATAATTTGAACGTGTGAGTTAAAAAAAAGGAAGGAAGAAAAATCACCACCGGTACAGTTGTCATTAATGTTGAAATTAGCTTTAGGGACCAAAACTGTTTTGTGAACCAGGCTGTAAACAGTTTTATTTCTGCTGTGAAGTTGGACATTTTAATCCGGACGCTTATGGAGGTTGACTGACTTCTGCACTCTGTCTCAAGCTGCCGCTCGTGGAATTACAGTTTTTGGCACTACAGCATTGGCTTCATTTCCCAGCACCGGAGGTTACTGCTTGTTGAAAACACGGGTTAAAGTCTATTCTCACAAGTATGTAGACCCATGTAGACCCATGCAGAATAAAATAAAATAAAGAAATTGTCCTTATTATGAGTATGAAGGTAAAAACTAAGATTAAAATACGCCTTTGTTTTCTCTTCCAAACTAGCTTGGCATGACTGACTGCTCATGTTTCTTTCCGCATTTTAGGAACATCATCGCAACTGACTTGGTGAGTAGACTGTTATGATTAACCATAAGAAGCATGAAAATAAGGAGGATAAACCTTTTCCACGTTTTGACTTGTAAGAGTAGGAAAGGTACAGGTGTTACAAATAACCCAGTGTCCTAGTAAGTTATGACAGTGAGCCAACACGTGTGACACCAGGAACCTGAAACTGTAGCTAAATGGGATCCAGCCATCATTCATTTGTTTATGAACACCTGTGCTTTTCCTGATGTGACAAAACATTGCTAATTCCTGCAGGAACAGTCAAATGAAGGTAAGTGTATATGAAAGCATGATAAAGTGACTTTAAACTCAACACTGAGTGTTACAAATACACCATAATAAGTTAGTTGGATATTATAGGAAGAGTAGGCTGATAATATAACCTGCTGAGGGTATTCCTGTTGTTCCCGCTGTCCTGTGTTGTATGGACACTCACAAAACAGAGCTTGACAGATGATGAGTCAATGTTCAGCCACAGACATATCAATATTGGTGTGTGTCATCCAATATGAATATTTTTTCCGGTATATAAAGCAGAAAATAAATGCTTGTGGTAACATATTGGTGGCACTGCAAAATTGCGATTTACAAAACAATGGCAAGCAGCTCTCAGCAACGTCAACAAGAATGGGTGTGCAAATGTAAACGTTAAATGATTTAACATGTTCTATTTTTTAAAGAGATGAGTCATGAAACAAGTTGTATAATTATACCGGCACCACAATCCAACCCATGAAAGGTGTATCTTCATTCTATTACATCAGCCAATATCAGCAATCTGTGAATAAAGCAGGTCTCAAAAAAACAAACAAACAAACAAAAAAAAACAGCAACCCTACATCAGTCTGCTCTACTTAACCCACCTGTGGCACTCTCAACAAACATTAAACAAACAGCAGCAGAGAAAGCAGGTGTGTGATCTAGAGGAGTGCATCTGCATTTGCACTTCCACCCCTGTACCTGCTCAAAGCCAGCAGCCAACAGTAGGTCAGCACGTCTGCGCCAATGGGAGAGCACAGAGTGGAGGAATGACAATGTTGACAGCCCAGAAACAGACACTTTGTATCACGTGGAGATACAAATCATCGAGTGATTCATATGTCGTCCTGGTCCGGGCTCTTTGTTCCTTTTGACACACATACACGGCACGGCAGAGAGCCCTGAAGATTCCATATACAATTATATCAAACTTGACTCCTGTTCATACGTCATTTTATTTATTTATTTTTTGATTGTTATTACAACATCAAGTTGATAACTAATAACATAAAAGTTCAATAACCTCCCGTATCCAGACATAACGACGCGGTTATTACATTTGCATTGACAACACAGTCGACAGACTTAATGTTGAGGCGTGCAGCGGTAATAAAATCGTTGAGAGTGTGAAAGAGGAAGTCCATTCGGTCCATTTTAGCACTAACACAAATGTCTGTTAAACACACACACACACACACACACACACACACACACACACACACACAGTCCACTGTGAGTGCAAAGAGCGGAAGAGCGCACCAAGTTGACACCGTAAAAAAAAAAAAGAAAAAAAAAAAGAAAAAAAAAGCTGCAACTGTAAAATAGAAAGAAGCGCTGCCGCAGGTGCACAGGACGGACGGACGGACGGAGAGAAGCTTCAACGTGATTCCTCACAAAGTGACCTACCTATTAACTCCGCCACCGCACTGAAGGGCCAGGTATGACTGGTGGAGTTGCTGTTCAGGAAGGAAGGACTCATCTTTGAAAAGAAACAAACAAAAAAAAAGTTTCACTCGTCGGCTGCGGCAATAACGCAAGCACACGTTAAACAGAATCATCCCGATCATGAGATATGAAATACGTACGGAACTCAGACGGATCCCATGCTCGCTTAACCTCGCCATGTTTCGCGAGTGAGTGTTTTGCCTCCTGCCGCGTTCGGTTTTCTGTGCGCGGGCACGTCAGCAGACGCACGCAGTGGGCGTAGCGTCGTCAGAGGAAGTAAGCGGAGAGGTGAGGGAAGACTTCAGAAACTCGACACTGAAAGGTTGAAGCATTTTTTTTTTTTAAACAGATTTTTATTATCGAAGCCGTCACATGGTGCTATTTTAATGAGTTCCCTCATCATTGCCTTGCGACTCATGTAGTTCTCAAACGCGCTTGTACTTCCCCTGATCCTATCAGTGTTCATCTGAGAGACGTGTGAAAAGTCAGCTCCCCTTCTTGTGTGAATAAACTGGTGAATTAAAAGAGTTGCTTTGGGGGGGGAATCAAAGTTTCAATTAACACCATTAGCTGTCAAATACTGCAAAATATCATAAAACAAACAAACAAACAAACAAAAAAAATACAGATGTTGGTCTGTCACTTTGCTTTAATTTCCAACAAAGAGCTGAAAGACACCATGATGTGTTACCTGTCAAGTAACATATCGTGGTGAATATGAAGTGCCTCCAGAAGTACAACAATAGACCTTTTTCACAGCAGCCATTTTGACATGAAATATTAGGGTCAACACAGGTGTCACTAATGACACTAAGGTCTGTTATGTCTTATTAATAAGTGGAGTGTGAGTGTAAATATAATGCACACACTTTACAGCTTAAAGAAAACACGAGAGTGAAATGCTGTTGTTTGCCCTGGGGCAGGTCCTGCCTGTCCCTGTCATGTCACACTCCAGCAATACGTGTTGGCTCCTAGGCAGCAGACTGCCTGAAGGTGTCTGTATAGAGGCCAACTGTGAATGGAAATGTTTTTTTTTATTTGACAAAATGAGTGATGGGGCCAATCAGTACAGTCTATACTCACTGGCAGTACAAGTCTGACATGTTTTGCGCCGTCTGACTACCCAACAAAACCTGTTTCTTAAAAAAAATCTTAAACGTTAAAGGCTCAAATGTGACATGATGTAGGTTTGAGCAATAAAGGGATATGATTTTAGTCAGTATTTTTGCTTCATGTAGGCAATGGGTTCAAAAGACATACTAACAAACAAAACAGAACAAAACCAATTAATTCATTTAAAAATGAGAGAGGCATTTGTTTTTCCCTTTTATTATCTTTCTTACTACAATCACTCAATGCTTAGTTGCATAAAAAAGTCCCCATCTTTGGTCTCCACTGTTGGAACGTCCCAGTTTTTCTCTCCATCCATTTACTATTGCAAAATAGTCCTCTTCTGAGAATTGCTGCAGGAGACAGAGGCAGGTGTGATGAGCAACCATCCAAACAATATGTTAATAATAATAGTTTAAGTATATGAAGAAAGTGTTGCACATTTTGAGTCCATACACTTCTTTTTTATTCAGATAGATGATTGTTCGGCCCTTAGGCCTTTTTTTTTTTTTTTTTTGTAAATGAACAATTATTAATGATTGATCATGAAGAAAAAAGGGAGGGCATATGGAGTGTACTCAGCACCTCATTGCAATCTATGATAGGTGTATATCCTGGTAATTTCTGTGTGTATACATGTGCACATTTACCTCGATGAATTCATCCTTGATGGCCTCTGCTCTCTGCAGCTCTGTTTCAATCACCTGGATGAACTGGGCTGTCCGGTCTTCTGCCCTGACGTTGCAGAAACCAGCTTCTTCAAGGAACTACAGGAGAAGACAAAGGTGAAAGAGGAAGCAGAGTAGAGTGTGAAACAGCACCACCAGCTGCTGTATAGTAGTAATACAACAACAAAACATCCACAGTTGCACCATTTTGTACATTTGCAGGAGAAACATTGACTTTTTAATGAGTTACTCAATATGTGTATCGAGTTGTTTCACAGAATCTTCACTTCACCTTTGGCCTCTGCAAAGCAGCAAACTATTAACATGTCAGCCTGCTCTACATAACAGTTCCACATAAAAGTGAAACATTTGCACAGCTTTAAGGCTGGTTCAGATATCTAAACAAGAGAGGTTTGTTTAGTGTTTTGTAAAGCAGACGCAGGATTCAGCAAAGAGTATGAAACCCATACAAGTCCATGCAAGACTTTGTGTGAAACTTAACTTTGCTGCCAAACAACTTAAAGACTGTACTCATTACTGTGTGTGTTTTGTCTGGTTAAACATTGGTAAACAGGACCAAATGGCTGAACTCCTCTTAAGACAGTTTAGTCTTTTTACAAAGCATTAAATAATTAGTCTCTGTGTGTTTACCTTGCCATACTGTGAGGGTGTATAGAGGATGTAGCCTCTCTGTTTGACGTAGGCTTCGAACACTGGTGTCCAGGGCTTCTCCCCACAGCAGTAATCACTGATAAGCAACTGACCACCCGGTTTTAACCATGACTGGGCACAAAGAAAAAGGAGAGTGAATAAAACAATACAGCTATAAAATTCATAAAATTTCCAAAGGAATATGTATCTAACATAAAAATGTCGCTTTTAGTTTTCGTATGTGATTTTCTTGCCAAAATACAAATGAAAAGAGAGGTCTGGAAATCAGTAAAATTAAAAATTTAGGCTCAATGCTGCTAAACACTCACATGGAAGCGTTTGAAGAGTGCCAATTTGTCATCTATATGCAGGATTGTGTCTCTGCTGTAGATCACATCAAAGGAATTTTCAGGGAACGTCCTCTTAGTGGCATCAGCCACCTCAAACTGGACCTGAGGCAGAGCACATGCCATTACTGTTATTTTTTTTCAAACAATACATTATCTGCGGTGTTTAAACCAATAGTACAGGACGTACTGATGGCAACTTCTCAGTGATTGCTCTCTCCATGGCGATGTCCACCATGTTGTCCGACAGATCAAGGCCAAGCACTTCAACTCCAAATGTCTGAAATGTAACATAATCAGTGTCGTCATTATAATCATTAAAAGCCACTTTATCATCATTATTAGTATCATTCTAAATGTCAGGTGGCTCTTGCCTTTGCCATGTAGAAGTCTCCTCCACCAATGCCACAGCCAACATCAAGAACCTTCTGTCCGGGCTTCAGGTTCAGCAGGTCTACAAACTCCTTTTATCACAAAAAAAGATTCAGTCTTTAGTTTCATCAAAACCTTAATCGATAAACCTACAAAGATATGCCTTGAAGTATTCAGTATCTCCAGTGGGAAATAAAGATGATGACTAAGAGCGGGATATTATAGAAACAAAATGCAGCACAAAGATAACAGAAAGGACAGAGGAAGGAGGACAGAAGAGGAGTATCTGCTGTAAAAGCTACTTTAATGAATGCGAGGTTTGTTGATGCTGAAGGTCATTTGAGGCCTTTGATACCAAGACTCGGGATCTGCAGCCACACATTCATCTGTGAGGCTGTTTTTAGGAAAAGCTGTGCTTTGAGTTGCTAACATCAACATGCTAACATGCTGCTGTTTAGTGGTGTAGTGCGTCGTTTATACCATATTCACCATCTTAGTTTACCATGTTAGCATGCAAATTAGCAATAAACACAAAGTACAGCTGAGGCTAGGGTGTCATTAGTTTGGCGGGTATTGTTCATAAACCCAAATATTTGACAAAACGAGATCAGTTTTTGCAATTTATGCAGACAGAGACCTAAATGTGTGGAGAGAATGTGGTCCTCTAGCAGTGGTCAAGACACTCCAAAGCACAAATATCAAACTCATAGTGATGCTAGAGGAAAAGTATGGTTCTTCAAAGTCAGTTCTCTAAGGACTATGATAATCTGTGCAAAATGTTGTGCCAATCCATCAAATAGTTGTTGAGATATTTCTGTCAGGACAATATATGATGTATCTCATGCTGTCTTCTTCAGTATTCTTGCTGTACCCTTTCCAAGACACATTTATGATTCTTTACAGTCAGTCTCTTTTCAGGCTTTATTCCTACCTTTGTGGTGCTCGGCCCCCCTGTGCTGACGTAACCTGCCCCAAACATCTTCTCGTAGCGCAGGATGCCACGGCTGGTGTATTGCTGGTTGTCCAGGAACTGCTGGAAGGTGCTGAATCCGTTCTGGGTGTTTGAGGAGCGGGGAACCTTCTCCAGCATCCAGCAGATCTGATTAGGGTTGTTTTTCATCTGGAAAAGAATAAGCATGAGGACAGAGAGGATGGACGGAGAATTAACAACACATCCTCACACCTTCATCATGTCTTCATATTTCCTACTTAAAGTTTTACTTAACGTGCCAGAACTTCAATGATGATACCTCAATATAGGCCCGAACTTTCTTTTTCAACACAATGTCGAAACCAAACTGTTGGCCGCTCTCTGGCCCCTCTGCTTGTACTGATGATACCAGGTGGCTGTATTGTGCTTCAGTGCGATAGCAGGTGGGGTTGAAGTCCCTCTTGGAGTCACCTTGATAGAAAATTAAAATGAATTCTTCACCTCATCGTATTTGTTTAGAAAAAAATATATAATCTACTGTTGCTGAATGTTCAATCAACTGATAAAGACAACTTACATAATATACTTATACTATATGTTAAGAAAAGAAACTAAATCTGAACTACAAAACTTTTTTTCTATTTTTATTTTAAACTTTAGACAGAAACTTGAATTTAATGTCTTTGATTGTTAGCTCAGTACCTGACCGGTGGTTGCACGACTCTCTGAAGAAAAGAAAACCGCCTGGCCGCAGCCAGCCCAGCGCCTTCTCTATGAAAGACTTCAGCTCCTCGTCACTCAGGTACATCAGCAGCCAGTTGGAGAAGATGAAATCAATACTGAGGAGAACATTGAATGGATACAGTAAAATATAAGGTATACTTTTATAGTTGTTTAACTATATTTGTTTTATTTCATATATCTACAATTTTATGATAAGGACAACATGGAAGAGTATTTCTGCCTTTATAACATAACGGCAGATATAAGATGTATAAATGTCTGTACCGCACTCTAATCCAAGCAGTAGTTGTTGAGACTACACATATCTTAACACACACCTGTTTTGCGGGACATCCAGCTTTGTGACGTCAGCTTGGATGAAGGTAGCGTTACTATGGTGACCATTGTCCTGCCTGTTCTTCTCCACAAAGCTTTCCATGAAGTCCACAGCTGTCACATGCCCGGCCTTAGTCAGCAGGTGGCTGGTGTAACGACTGTAGAGACACACACCAGAATAGATACCTTCATTACTTTCTGTTCAATGAAAAAAAAACTTGTGTTAAATGCAGACAGAAGCAGTGAACTGACACAACAACTCTTTCAAAGCCTTGTCTACCTACTACATTAATGCACTGCCTGATAAACCAGTTTGGATCCTCAAAGAAGTGTAAGAGGTTGTTTTTCCTGGTTTGCACATATCGTCTTGTATAGACAGGCTTTCAGGCTCTCAGTCCTTGACTGTTATTTGTGACCATGTCATGGTTTTATCCAGTGTGAAACCTCAAGATGCTGCCTGTCATTCTGCTTAGATTAATAACTGGTGACTGCCACTATAAGGAATCCTCTTTTCCTCATGTTTACAAAGCTTTTCTAAAAAAATACTTTCACTATGCAAATCTGGAGTTTATCAGGATTCTCATATCTTCTGCTAGAGGCCACCCCCCTACACGCACATCTCCTACTATACACAGTCCAGTGAAGCTGTAAGCTCACCCGATGCCAGCACCCAGTTCCAGCACTCTGTATCCATCCAAACAGGGCAGCATGGAGAGGATCTCGGGCAGCTCATGCTGGGTTAGCTCCCTGGCACGAGAGTCCAGCATCATCTCTTCCACTGTGGCAGCCTTGGAGTGCTCCTTCCAAAACTCTGTCATGCTGCTACGAGCTGTGAAGCACACAGGTGTTCAGATTAGGCTGGCTAAAAGGCATAAAACTTTATTGTATATAACTTTCTCACTGCTTGATGAAACAAACAGACAAAAAAGCCTACATAGTGATACAATAATAATGACAAATACACAATAAATACATTAAAATAATGTTAAAATGTTGTCGAACTAAATGTTCAGTTTAAACTGCTGAAGCCCAAATGTAGCTCAAAGCTAAACCCTAAAATCAGAAGAAGCTCATTATACCACAGTGGTATTGAAGCTATGACATTCATATGATGTATATTCATAATTGCGTCTTAAATGCAGACACAGGACAAAAAATATAAGTAGTTTTGCTTGTCATATTTCCACCTGAATGTGTGGCAAAGCTGAAGGAACTGGACCTGTGAATCATCTACTGTTTGCAATAGTTTAGAGGTAGTTTAGAAAACAAAAACAAGTATTCATAATGCTTAAATGTGAACCAGTTTAAAAACAACAACAAAAAAAACTATTTCACATTAATTTACTTTAAAGGTGACATTTTACAGAAATGATGAAATGTTAATACATAACCTTTTAGCTAAAATTATTCACACAAATGTCTAACACGCAGATTAACCATCAGTCAAACCAGAATACAGCAAGGAATCCTAAAACAAGACACTGATCTTGCACGTCTACTGCGACTAAACTAGATTTCCCCCAGAATTCAGCAGTTTCATATTTAGTTTCACACTCGCTGTCTATCACAGTCTCTGATGCTTTACATGCTTTTGTCAGTAGGATAAGGTGCATTCTTCTCCATCACAGTTTGTCTTTGTCAAAGGTGTTACTGCAAGTGTCAAGCGTGAATACTGTAAATACAGCTAAACAAACACAAGGCGAGACAAACAAAAACACTCTGTACAAAGCCAAGAAAGCCAATGCAATACCAGCAGATATTACAACAAGTTCAGGACATGATGCAATGATTTGCAAAAAATTAACATAATATAATATAACATTTTTAACATCTGAACAAACTGCCGGCAGTATAACAAAGTAGGTACTAACCTAATCTCCCAGTAAAAACCTGATAACTGAGGTGGTAACTTGATGCCTTCATCATCCACCACCTGGTTACACAATAAGATCACTAGCAGGTTAACATTCACCCAGACAAGGCTACCGGATCCTCACAGACAAATCAGTCAAATCACTGACACATTCCAGCTCAGACAGGATGACATGCACCAAGTGAGTGATGTGAACAGTGAACACAGAACAACATGAGGCAACTCTAACAAAGTTGCATCAGCCTTAAAACCACGTGACACAAACAATAATTAGTGCACCAGTACAAATAATCAATCCGTTTTTCTTCTTCTTCTTCTTCTTATTTTTATTTACCTTTCTCCATGTTTGTCTTTAGTTGATTTGACATTTGAGTTATTCTATAATTCCCATGTAGTCTGAAAAAAATAACGTCTTAATTACAAGAGTGTTACTATGAGCACCCCCTCTGACAGAGTACAGGTTTCAACCTGCGTGGGTCCTCTTTAAATACCAGGACGACCATAGAGGGGATGGTCGCCAGGTATGAAATTGGCCATTAGGATGCGCCCAAAAATGGGGGCAGGCCAGTGGTGAGGAGGGGGGGTGGGTGGCGTACATGAGTAATGAGTAATCATATCGGACAAGGGTCTGCAGATCATCACGGGCGCGTTTATGGACGGCATTCCCCTGACACATAAGCCTAACAGAGCTCCATAAACACCCCAGACTGATGTCTGCCATAGATAAGTTAGTACGTCAGTGAAGCACACTCACATGTTTTTTGCACAACGGTTGGTTTATGATGAACTGTGAAGCCTCTGAAGGTGTATTTCCCAGCGACGGTCTCCCTCACCGGCTCACCTCCCTACGATTGTGCTGACGAGTACGAAATGTCCCGTGGCATGCGCCGATTACGCAACATTGCCTCATGGTGCAGCTGAAACCTCTGTTAAGGTGGAGAGCAGTGACTGCCGAGGGCTCCCCCCCGGACCTTAACGATAAGTTTAAACACTACAGCTTCTGCTTTTAGTGACACTGTCTGATCACATCTGTAACCACAAGAGACCGTGCGCGGGGTGCAGGTGTCAGGAGTAAAGTAAAAAAAAAAAAAAAAAAGACTGTGATTTTCTTTATTTATGTTTTTCTAAATGAAAATGATCCGTGTGTAAGAAATGTATCCTATTCAGTGATGATGACAAGATCCTTGGTTTTGAGTTAAACAAACAGGTGGCAGTTTGCAACATGTTGAATCTTAATTTAACAGTCTGTATGCAACCTTTTCACTGATATTTGGTCATTGCATCACTTCCTGTGCTCCTGTGCCATGTGTGAATGAGTGGCAAATAAATCAGCTGTAAGTGTTTAATAAAAGGAACATTTGGGCTCTCGGGTTGTGGAAATTTCATTTATAATATTTGAAGGAGAGGAGAGAGAGAGAGCGGATGACACAGCAAAGGACCCATGCCAGAGACGAAAGCAGGTTGTTGCGCCAAGGACTGTAGCCTTGATACATGGCCCTTGATACGTGGCCCTTGATACGTGGTCCTTTTTTTAATGACTTCATTAAATTGTGTAACTGCAGAATTGATTACACTCTATTAGGTGCCCCACTGCACTCCACTCTTCGCCTCTGCCCCTCGGACAAGCATAAGTCTACCACTGTGTCAGGCTGAAGGAGAATAAGTTGTTAGATAAGTTGTTCTTGGTTATGCCTTAGAATCAAAATATATTGTCTTTGGTGTGAGTAATTAGAAAAGGTTGCTAAGGGATTCTTTAATGCACAGCAACACACTTAGAGGAGTGTTGAGAGGAGTTTCAGGAGTCTGACAGACAAGTCCTCGGAGGTGAATCATTGATGCACAAGGAGAAGACCGGCAGAGAAACCTGTCAGAGCTATACAGGTGCTGATGTAAGCGTGCCCAGCTTCATGTGCTGCTTCCTCTCTGTCAACACGTTGGTTAGGATTAGTGGACGTGTTGAAGGTTGTGTGGAGTCTGTGTGAATTGGAGTTAGTGAAGTGTGGGTTTATCAAACCTACATCACATTCAGGTTGTCAGCCAGTTCTCCGCAGTGTTCTGTGGCTGGTGAAGTCTTTCACCACACTGTTGTCGGGTCACTGGATGTTAACATTTTATATTTGAAGTGTTTTCCTTTCTCAGCGAGCTTTCATCCTCATTATCCTCACACAGTCTTCTACTGTGACCTGTACCTTGACCTGATGACGTTGCCTGAGTTTGGCTGTGAACTCGACATGACATTTGTCATTGCTGTGCTTCTGCCAAGTTTTGCTGATAGACCAAACAACTGCACACGACCTGCCTAAAAAGTCCCGGCTCAGTTCCAAGTAAACTTCAGTGTGGTTCGATTTTGGTGAGCCAACCAGATGATTTTATGAGAGTACATGTGATGCAAGAAAGTGACCTATGAGAGTTTAAAGGTACCCTGTGGAGTTTTTGATCAATGAGAGTAGCATGCAGTAATCTTTCTCTCTAACCTTTACTCGTCCAAATGCCACAATAAATAAATATAAAAACGTATAAGAATTTGTTAGCTTTGCAGTAAAAACTAGAATCTACTGTTCTGTGCCTCCATATGAAAAATGTTTATATATATATATATATATATATATATATATATATATATATATATATATATATATATATATATATGCTGAGATTTCTTCACAAGCATAATCAATGCCACAGGCTATCTGCATAAAATGTGCCAAAACGTTCAATTTAAATTGAATATTTCAACATCAGAAGTGGTATTTCTGTAAAGACAGAAACTGTTTGGCATGCATACATTACCAAAGAGCTGACAATCAATTAGTCTGAAAGTGTGTGTGTGTGTGAGAGAGAAGGCATTTGATGCTGCACCAATGTCATATGCGGATTTGCGGATGTGTACTTTATTGTTTGTGTTTGACTTTTTGCACAGTTCCAATGCAACCAGATCCAAAGTTCATTGTCACCAGACAGAACTGGGTGAGATAACCAGATAGCAGGGTTGTTGTTTTTTTGAGACTTTTATGGACAGATAATGGCTCAGAAAGCCCCAACACACTGTAACAATTAACGTTATTATAAAGTGTTTAAGGTACGCTAATATAAATACTGATAAATGTATTGACACCAAGGCAGGTGTCACTAAGTCATAGAAGCATAACTTAAATAAACTGAATGAATTTTTGATTTATACTTTATATAAATGTTTTGATTCATACTCACTGTCCATTTGTCTTCATTTCTGGTGGGTGTTTCCTCCACCTGTACAGAATGAATCAGAGCCTCATCACAAGGTCCGCTCAGTAGCTGCTCTGAAGCTTTACATCCATCCAGTTTTTAAAGCTATCAGAAGAAAGAACATTTGGAAATATACAATTCCATGACAACTCAGCTTCTGCTGATGTGCTGTCATTGTCTTAACAGTATATTCATACCCATGCAGTTGCTTAAGGCAAGGTTAACTGACTCGCTTAGGCGTTGCCAACTCTCACGCAATGGCTGTGAGACGCAATTAACCCTTTTTACATGCTCTCACGCCACTTGTCTGTCAGTTGTCTGGCTCATTTTGAGATGCGGTTTGTCAAGTTTTGTTTTGTCAAGTTGTCAAGAACATGTCTGACAAAACGACAAAAAAGTGAAAGGTGAAATCTTGTATCACAACATAACTGTACGTGACAAATCCGAAGCCATATAAAAAGTGAGACCTCAAAGCCCCCTAACTCATGAAAATATTATGTATATCAAATTATCCTGTGTGTAAATCATCATCATATTTTCTCTTTCTATTGATCAGACAGGACCTCTGGTTAATATCTTCATCTGGCTGTAAACATGTCAGAGGATGAAGTGCCTGTGTAGTCTTTTAATAACTTAGTCTTGTTTAATAACTAGTTTCTTTGTTTTCTGGACAAAATGATCCTCTGCGATCTTTGAACAGTTTGTTTTGTTTTTTCCATCATTTACTTTTCACATTATGGTTCTGTGTGTAGCTACTTTCCAACCCTCAAATACAGCAAGAGATTTGGTGTTGAATGATTTGGCCATCTCTATTGTGTGCGTATGTTCATTCAGTTATGAGTGGTGTGTGTGGACCCTTTCTTGGGGCCACAAACAAAATCTTGCACAGGGCCACTAAATGTTAAAACCACACAAACCCAGTGTTTACACAGAAGTTGCAATAATTAAAAACACTCATAGAAGTGAAACAGAGTTGAGACACAAAGCAGTGCAGTTATATTTCTTGTTCCACGAATCTCCTCAGTTTGATGGATTGGATCCACCTTCAGAAGCTGAACGTCTAACAGACACTTGTTTGTTTAAACAAACTGAAAGCGCAGTTTATGGAGTCGCCCACTGCCGAGACGAGCCTGTAAATGATTACTCGCAGTGATAATACTGACAAACAGCTGTTGTAAATGACAAATTTAAACTTGAATAATGCTACGGCTTTATGTGGGAGAGCGACATGTTCTGGAAGCCAAAACGACATTCAGAGTGATGGTTTGCTGTGTGCTTGTACCCCTCCAGACATGGCCTCGGCCCAGGTCAGTAAACACACTTCCAGTACATCCAGATCTCAAACTGGAGGTTAAAATGTGCGGGGGGTGGTTGTGAAAGCCCATGTAGGACTTCAGATGATCTATGACATAAGAGAGAGGACTTTGATCAGAACTTTAATCCTAAACCTGGTCTCCTATAATCATCTAAAGAAAGAAATTACTATTTAATTAGAGTAACGTTTTTTTTCTTCCATAAAATAACTTTAAAATCATTTTGATGCCTGGATGCTAATCAGGTGGATGATGTCTGTGTCATTCCCACTCTTTATAAGAGAAGCACGTAAATACTAAATCACACACCAATAACTATTTCACTTATTTTGGTGTTTTCTGATTGACAGAGTTTACTCATGGACAGTAAAGCAAACTGCTGTGAACTATAGCTGCTGTTAGCTAATGTTAGCTCAATTTGTTAACTGGGATGCCCAAACTGTGATATCAGAGTACCTGGATGAGTGTTAGTGTTTTTATGCCACAGGAGTCTTGGACGACCAGGGAGAGGAGGTTTTGTCAGACTGGGGACAGAAGCGGTGCCTGGCAAGCAGGTCATGTGACTGGACTCAGCCTCTATGTACAGAATAACAGAGGCAAGGAGACAGAGGGGGATGTTGACGGAGGAAGCTAAAGAGCTAAAGATAGTGACTGAGCAAGAAGTTGTCAGACAGAATAAGTCTGGAACTGTCTTTTAGTTGTTAGTGAGAGCTTTGTGAAGTAAAAGGCTGAAAGACAGACACTGAACTGGGCTGGGTAATATTAGCTATGTCTTGTGTTGCTGCTGCTGCGCTTGATGTTTGGCTACCAGCATCAAACATGTCTTGTGTGTTCTGTATGAGTTCAGTTACAAAATATTCTGATGGTTTTAGGGTAATGTGCCAATGTCCCTCCTGGAGACATTCATTAAAATCGAGTATTTCACATTTTTGCATAATATACCTATTTGTAAATATTGTGAATTATGCTACAAGTATTAATGCACATTATTACTACACTGAAATGAGGACAAGGAGGCTAAGCATATTTCTTACAAGGCAGAATTGAGTTGAAACTCCACTGGAGAATACCAAAGTAAGAAATTGTTCACTTTTGTCCACTAGATGTCAGGAAAGGCCCACAAACAACTGTATACTGACTGACGTGCAGCAGTTACACTGGCTGTGGTCATGGGTTGTTCTCACATGGGACAATTGCTTGTCTGCTTTAGATCCAAAAGAACAATAATAGATTGAGATACTTCTCATATGACTGAGGTCACTGGGCTCGAATATATTGCCTACAGTATCCAGTGTTTTCTTGCCCCCATATGTTGAATGCCAGAAGGGTTGACGTCACTGCTTCCCATCTCATTCTGGGCTGCTTGACACAGTATGTTTTTTATTTTTATTTTTTTAAATGTTATTCTTCACATTTGGTGACCCCTGGAAAGTTTTCTCACAACTCCCTCGGGGTCATGAGATTCTGAACATCTAAAGTTTTTCTCTATTATATTAACTTAAATGAGTGTTTATTGTAGGCCTCAGTTTCAGTTTCAGGTTTATTTGTCATGTGTAAGTTAACACAGGGTCAACAATACAATGAAATTAGAAGATTACTACACATAAAAGGTAAAAACAAAACAATATATAAATACAAAATAAAGATAAAAAATATAAAATATACTAAAATAGGATATGAAAAAGTGTATACTGAATAGAGAATAATGGGGGTACATACTGAACTATTCCTGTAAATACTGCTGATCTGCTGAACCATGCTGACTATGACTCATATACAGTGCATATATTATTCATAATGACTTCTGTGTTTAGAGGGTAACATCATATTAGGCTCTCTTCTTTCAAGGCACGTCTGACAAAAAAAAAAAAAAAAAAAAAAAAAAAATGCTGAATTATGCTGCCAAACAGCATGCAGTAAGAAAAAGAATAATTTCCACAAAAATAAATGATGCATCAATAATGAGGTTTAAGACATCTTTTGGAGCTCCACGTGTGCAGGCTTTACATTTCTTGCATGAAGAGAGGTGAAATGATAATAATAGTCCACAGTGATCATCACTTGTAAATATTCATGAGGCCTTTCATGTGTAGACGGTTTGTTTTGTATTGTGCGCAACGCTCTAAGATTAGCAACTTCCCCCGGGATTTAAGCATATCTCTGTCCATTTTACAAGCAGGTTCTCCTAACAGAGGAAGACAGGGAGAATCTTTTATTGCTTAAGAGCTGCTGCTGAAATACAGTTGGCGGGGGAAAAAAAAGAAAAATGTGTTTGTGTCAATATGATATGGGAAATAAACAAAGATGTATTCGATGTGCCTGGTCCCAGGGAGAAAATAAAGTAATTGCACTTCACTTGAACTTGAGTGCAGATGAGTCGTCACTGGAGGGGAAAAAACATCTTTGCACATAAAAGATTAATTGGAAATCTCGCAAACCACATCTTTCAGGTTTTCTTCCTCCCATGAGAGAGAGTGGAAGGTGGAATGAAACATCAGCGGAGAGAGCGATCATGATGTATGTAAAATGTATTTATTTATTGATTTTACTACTGGGGGATGCATTTCTGAAACGCAGAATATAAAGGCTGCTCTCATAGATAAAATGTTGCTCTGTATAATGTGTGTTGTGCTCGTCTGTCTTCGTCCATCCAGCTGCCCCCTCCACTTTCTATATAAACCCCACTCAGGGCTAAGTTCCTTGTGATATTGATTGTTCTCTGTGTGAATCTCTGTGCCGTCCATCCTTCTTTAAACCCCCCATTTCTCTCATCTGTCAAGGACAAATAGAGACACAAAGAAGTTGTCAATATCCTCTAATGCTTCCAGCAGAACGCCCTCTCGGTAGAAAGCGATGATGGATCATTAAAGTTTTCTCGAAGCAAAAAGTGAAGGAACCGATTTTTAGGTTATTTTTAGACTCACTTTGGCCTTTTTTCTATGTAGATCATGAAGACTAATGAGGGGTGACATAGACAGCGCCACCGTTCTGTCCCTGCGTCCACACGGGAGTTGATTTCTTTTGAAATCAACAACAGGCGGAAGCAGACTGTCGGCTCAGGGCAACGTGTTAGAAGGGCAGTTGTGTCATTGGACTCAACTTTGAACTGCGCGTTTTATCTTCGGATAAACAGGTTTCTGTGCAACATCTGCTGCTGTTGGCCTAAGGGGCTACAGCTGGAGTGAGGCTATCCGCAGCCAGGAGAGTTCAACACACTGATGACTTACATTTACAAAACAGTGCTAATTTAATTCTGAGTCATGCACACCAGCCAAGAAGTCATATAAACAGGTGTTTTGGATTATAAACTCCGACTGTGAGGCTGGCAATCACTTGCACTCACTTTATTTATGATGTTTCAGCGGCACAGGTGAAACTTATATCGGCAAACAGCATCAGTGCTGCAAACACAGCACATCCGATGGTGAGCAAGAAGATTATGTTACAAATATGACAAGAAAAAACAATAGAATCAAAAAGCTACAATAAAAGGAATTTGAATGTCTGGATTGAATGCATGAATATCACATTTTGATATTTGGTTTATACATACATTAAGTTAAGCCAAAGATAAACCAAACATGTCCTGGGCTTCCGACTCAAAGGTTGAGATTTTCAGATATTTGCAGTACTATCCTTCCACTGCAGCTTAACAAGGAAAACCTGAGAGTGAATTTTGTATTAAACTTTAACTTAAATTTTTGGCTCACACCACTGAACCTTTGTATTAGCTCTGGCTAAACTTGACAAAGCGCCCTTAACCAGAACAAAGACTATCGACTGTGGAGTTGTGGCAGGAAGGGATCACTCCCCCATCTTTCAGTGTATGTGCACGTTGTATTGTATGTGGGTATCTGAGAGGTCTCGTCAGAGTGGGATCTCTGAAAGGAATAACAGTGAGAGGTGTTTCCCGGCTGAATAAATTGTCAGGACTTCGTAGCATCACTCAGAAGGCTGGTACACTTTGTGAGTATGATTCGATGCATGGAATAAATCTACCTGTTGCAGCAAATCCTCACCTGACTAATCCTTCGCTGAGGGATTTAAACCATAGACAGTGTATGGCTGTGACTGGAACATTGTTAGGGAAAGTGATGAAGAACAGTCGAGGGGAACAATGAAATGGTAATATGTACTCAACCCTTGTCAAGGTCCTCTTGAATAAAAAAAATTACCACAAAATGTGTAAAAGCCTGGCTTACACTGAAAGTTAAAGGCTAAAGATTTACTTTAGAAGGATAAAGAAGTTTCCTTTTTGTATTAATTGCTTAAAAAGTCTTGAAAAACATCAACCTCTTCCCCCTCATTGACAAGTCCAGAATCAATGAATATGCAAATACGATTCAAAAGTTGGACCATAATTGGCTCCTGAACTATTTCTGCCTGTACACCCACATCTTCAACAAGGTGAGTGCAGATAAAGTTTCCTCCTTTCCACAGCAGTGTTGTGCACAGTATATGCCGGCATACAGAGTATACCCACTTATCTGTTCAGCCAGTGTCCCACTTTGAAATCCCTGCTGTTGCACATCATTCTGCAAGCTGTTTTTTTTTTTCCTTTTTCCCTCGAGGATGACAAAGGCATGTGATAGTTTTTCAATTTTCATGGAGTGGATGCAGTAAAAAATAAAGAATTCTTCACTCAAAAGATGTAATTATGTAGATATCTTACACGTCTGTTGATCACAAAATCATCTCGTCCTCTTCTTCATCCTTCTAATGTACAAGGAGGAAACAATGAAATATGGAATAACTAAGACAAACACAACATTTATGTTTTCCTGATATATTACATAGTTGTTTTGAGAACGTAGTTTAAGTCGACAGAGAAATATCACTGTAAGGCTCACTATAGGGCTAACTCAGTGTAAACAGTCCCATGTTATGTTAACAACACTCAATAAAATTTAACATAGAATCTGTGCCCGGCACAAAAATGGCACCGACTTTACCAGAAAACACTAAATCACGCAAATCACACAAAAGTTGACAGTGCTATTTTGATTTTATTTTGTTTGTGGGGCAGCTGTGACTCAGGAGGTTGAGCGGTTTGTCCACTAATCGGATGATCGGCAGTTCGATCCGTGGCTCCTGAATCCTGTGTGTTGAAGTCTCCTAGGGCAATCTACTGAACCAAGATATATTGCTCCTGAAGGCTGCACCATCAGTGTGTGAATGCGTATGAACGGGTGAATGAGATATGTAGTGTAAAAGCGCTTTGAATGGTCGGAAGACTAGAAAGGTGTTATATAATATAACACATATATAATATATACAGTCCATTCACCATTTCATTTTTTTTTTTTCTTGTGGTTGTAATTTAACAAATTTGATAATCTCATGGAATATAATGTAAATACATTAGTGTGGACTATCCAGACAGAAGGTTTTACTTCAGCAACTCAAAAACGAGTTACATCATACAACTCACAGGTTGTACAAAATGATTCATTGTTACCAGAATACAGCTGTGAATGCAGGACTGTTCTTTCAGCATGGTGTTGAATATTGAATATCTGATGTTGAATATTACTTAAATACTTCTATCAAAGTTAAACAGCATATGAGCGTGCACATTAGGTGGCAGTATGCACCTTGATATTTCAACTGCAGGCAAACTGTGGGGAGAGGAGGGTTAGTGCTGCTTCATTACAGCTGTTGACTAATTGCAGTGGTTATTTATTGCCTCAGCTAAACCAATTGTCTTTCTCTGTCTCTGCTGTCTCCCTTTTTCACGTTCTCATTTCTCTCCTCAGGTTCGTTTACATCCCCAACACCACCTGCTTTACTCCAAAGAGACCACAGCATCAGTTTTCTTATTTACACCTCTGGAACGGGGTTCATCTTTGCTTCAACTGGGGAGTCTCACACTGAAATTAAATTTCTGTTGTGGAAAGCATACTTCAGAATATTGACTGAGAGCCAAATTCATTTTGTACAAGTGAGTCATCATGGTCACTATGGGGGCCGGTATGAGGAATAAAGTCACAACAAACGTTCAAGTTGAAAATATAACTTAAAACATAGACCGAAGAACGATGAAGCAGAAACATGACATAACACATAATGAGTGTAACACAGAGGATACTGTTTTCCCTCGGTTCTTGTTCACCTTTAATGGTGTCACCACCTGAAATGATTAAGCGTCTGAGCCAGAGTAACTACAGTTGAACACTAATTAAAACAAACCTGACCTGTTGTGTAAAAAGCCTCTTTTTCACAGAATTAAATCCAAAGGGATTATATAATGATCCATATGTTAAGATTTCTTTCCTTTCTCTCTTCTTTTAGTTAGCAGGTGATAATAAATAAAATATGATATTTTTTGACATGCCTAAAGGCAACGTTTCCTTGATTCAACAATAAATGAGCAAATTTAAAAAGACTGTGTTATTTAAGCATGTCAAGATGAATTTAGACCGCCAGCCCCCACAGTGTCCAACACCGTCCCAATGGTCCATTTATAGGCTGACTTTACCACCTTGTCACTGCTCTGTTGTTTATATTCCTTCGCAGGTCATGGTGTTTAACATGGATTCAAACCTTTAGGGAGAAAAAGTCTCCAGAGAAAACAGAGATGATCTTTGCTGTCGGCTTTCAGTAGAACAAACGAGATTGAGCACAGGAGGGTCACAGTGTGCGTACACGCTACACACTGACAAATCAAACCAACCACTTCTCAGACTTTTATCATCCTCTCTGCAATCTTACCTGCAATCTTAAACTCCCCCTTTCCTCTGGACTGTTTGTATGTTATGGTCCCTGAAGCTGAACATTGCACCACATCATAAATGTCAGCTGCATCGAAACACACACAAACACTAAAATTCTGGATTGGTGATAACCTGCTTTAGGACTTGGAAATCTCTGTTGCAGGCCAGGGCCACCAGGGCAAAAGTAATTACGCAATCTGTTTAGGTGTCATCAGCACATAATTTCTGTGGTCGCTCAAACATGAAGGAGACCTTGAGGTGCTTATCTGTGTGTGTGTAGGTGTGTGTGTGTGTGTGTGTGTGTGTGTGCGTGTGTGTGCGTGCGTTTGTGCTTCTCATCAGGCCTGGCAAGGTGCTGTCAAAGTGTGGAAATGAAATAAGTAATAAGAGACGCTGTTCTAACTGTTATCGATTTCAGATGTCCTTGCAAACAAACAGAGTCAACAGCAATCTTTATGGGAGAGAAGGATGATGAAGAAGTCTCTACATATGGAAAAAGGATGGTGCTAAACTAGCTATACAAAAACAACAACTACTACAGTAGGACTACTATACTACTGATAATAATGTATAATATAATACTGATAAAAAAAGGAGATTCAAGGGGAAACATGCCGTTATGTAAAATATCTTTGAACACCCTGTAGAGCACTATAAATAAAATATGATATGATTTCTTACTGTGTCAGGAACCTACTGTACATGTTCGTGTTTGATTGACAGCAGCTGGCAGGCTGAGCCCCGGCCGGGGAGTGAGGGGCAAAGTAAACAAACTTGTTCTGTAGCTTAAGTCATTGGTAGTCAGTATGACTCAAACAGAGAGCCAAGTGAAATTTGCAGGTATGTTTACATGTTGTTTAATTTGCTGACCAGCTAATTAGCTGTTCAGCCTGCAAACTGACATTAGCAGTGCGTTTTCCGTGGTTCAATGGCCCGTTCAACATGCGAAGGTCTAGACAAGATGTGTGTTCACGTTTCAGGAAACTTTATCGGGAACGTTAATGTGGCTTGTTGTTGAAAGTCTGTGGCTCTTGTGTCGTGTAGCCGGCTGTTGTTTGGCTATCTATTAGTGCGGCCATCTGCTCTGCCTGCGGTATAATGGTGCTGTTACTGCTTTATGCAAGTATATTTTGAAATGAAATGATTTATTTGGCGGACAAATTATCGCAACAATGGGAGTCTATCATGAATCCATTTCTGACTTTATTTTTGAGATTTTTTGGAAAGTCAGAAAACAGAAAAAGAAAAACTTTTGGAATGGAAGCGTTTATTAAAAATGAAGAAAATTTTATATTTTTGAGGTGTTTACCAGACTGGCTTCCTAAGAAGCATTTGATTGATTTCCCACCTTTGGACCAGCGGTGGACCACATGCAATCTCTTCTTTATGTGAAAATCAATTTCTCAAGTGAGTGTATGAAATCTTTCATGATTTATTAGACTGCAGTGTTTTAATCACATTTTCTCCCATCGGGCTTATGAATTACAGCGTTTTTATGACAATATATAGCTGTTGAGAAACTTTTGTCCCGGCAAATTGTAGCTGCTCACTCAGTATTGTTGCCTTCAGTGTTCTCATTGATCCAGAACTTTACAACCAGCCAATAGCAGATTGAAAAATTAACACACACTTCTACTTCTGCAATTTAAAAGCTACTACAATTAGGGATCAATGGGCCAAAATTTAGTCTGGGACTGAAACAGAAACTGCAAACATCTTGACATCACAAAACCAAAGACCGTTTCATGGTTCAGCCACTGGACTGCAATGCCTCATTAAGATCAGAGCAAAGAGGCAGTGTTGGGTCAGATTATATTTCCATGCATCAAACTAATAACATGAAAGGAGAATTACAGTGCTGCTGTAAGAAAAGAGGTGATCTATATACTCCATTTCAAACTACTGAAGCAAAGTGATGTCATGTTGGCCAACACACTGGTTCAGTAGTTCTGAACCTGGCGATTGTTCTGCATAACCTTTTTATGATTCACTTTGGATTAAAAAGCAAAGACGGGACATGGAGGTTTGATATTTAAAAGCTGCTGCTGTTTTCCAGAACCTGGAAAGCTGCCCTGACTCTTCTGCTTCTCCTCTCAAACAGCACGAGGCAGAGCTTTTCCTCATGCTTAAACTGACACCTGCAGACTCTGTGCTGGGGATAACGGTGCACTGAATCAGACAGCGAAGCGGCGTTGAGGCTCAGTTCAGAGCCTGCATGACAGCATAAATCAGAAAAACCCAAGTAATTATTTTTATTTCTCCATCAGCCCAGGGATCAGTACCCTTGAGGTGGTTTCCTACCCGCCACCCAATCCACCTCCAACAACCCTAACATCCAGCATCCTTCTTGGCCTGACAGTTCAAGCATTTAATCCCATTGAAGGCTGCCCAAGGTTGGCGACTGTTTTCTGTCTGTCAGAATAATACTGGATAGGAAGGAAGGAGGATGGAAAAGAGAAAAATGACATTGAGGGTGCAGGAGACAGAAAGAAAATATGGTAAATGAGGAAGAGAGAAAAAAAGAGGGAATCAAAATCATGCCAAAACAAATCAGGACAAAGCCTCCACTAGGATCAAACTCCTGTCGGCACTAAGGTCAATAAGCTGACTTAGGCAGGATTTGAGCTGCAGCGCTGGATGATCTTAAAGCATCTTAGAAAGTATAGGAGAACAGCCGTACTGCTCTCTTGTGTTTATCTGTGGACACAGTATATGAGTGAGCGTGGGAGCCCTTGCGAGTATCCATATTTGTGTGCATGTGGGTTTTAGCACCTGCGTGTGGTGGGCTTGTCTTTCCTGAAGCGTGTACACTATACTGTTTATGCATCTGGGTGGATACACAACCTACAAAGCCTTTCCAGGGCATTTGGGATAAAGAGATAAAGCAATGTAAAGTCTGTTTAGTCTGTCAGGGACGTTCCCATCGGCTCAGGGTTGCAGCTCTACAAGCAACATCATTCCGGTAAACAGGATGCATAGAAAGGCATTGTAAAGCCTTCTTGGCTGCTGCCCAGTTGATAAACCTGGTCTAAGATGTCCGTTCTATCTGAAGCAAAACATTTCTGCAAGGTCTGTGTGAGTGAGCTCGGCCTCTTTTAAGATAATCTAGAATTGGACAACGCTGTTAAAAGCTTTGCCACAAACATCACACAACATTTCATCTAAAGTCCGTAATGTTTTCTTTCCAACACCAAATGCAAGCTATAAACCTACATCAAAACATCTTTAACCCTGTTCAGCCCTCCTGTATGCCTGTGATTAAACCGGAGAATGATGCTGCTGGTAAGAATTTGACATTCATCTTTTTCTTGCTCGGCCTTGCTGCCATCGAGTAGGAATACGTGAAAAGAAATGTGTCCACTGGTCGAAAAATACATGACAAAACATTAGAAGGGTTTTTAGAGACAGCTAGGTGTTTGCTTTCACTGATTAAAGTGAAAGAAAAAATGAAAAAAATAATGAAAAAATATGCGGGTGTAACCTACACTGTTGCACTGTTGTAGCACAACACAGTCTTGACACCAAAATTCCAGTGAAACAACCAAATCCATCCATGAAGTGGATATTTAAAAGATTCTTCCTTGATTCTGTGTAATAACATAACCACAGAAATTGCAACTTGAGTTTCTTTTTCATTTTTTAATAGATGAGAATTAGAGTTCATGATAGAGTTCTTCATGTAATTGCTCAGGTTAATAGCAAAAATGCTTTGTAAGTAGACACACTGATACTTTCCTTGACTGAATATCACGGAGGGTATTCTTTCAAGGATCCTCTGCCTATATGCAGGGCTGTCTTTATAACCCGTCTATGCGGAGGGTTTCACTGTGGAAGATTTGAGCAACCTTAACGCTATGTTATGTCAAGGGGAAGTGAAACAAACAACATGACCTTTAAAGCCGTCATCTGAGCACGTTTTTCTATCCACGAGTAAACAGAACTCATTTAGCTTATTGTGGAAGCACTGCCTCTGACAGCAGTCACAGATGATGATGATGAACATAATGCAAAAAATAGAAATGCAGAATAAGCCGCCACTTCAGTTTTAGAAAATGACCTATGACTTTTCAATCTCCATAAGCCTGTGAACTCTTTTCTTAAATGTATGAACGTTGCATCCAGATGCCCTGCGGCAGTTTGAGGCAGGGCGCGGGTCATCGAAGAAAATTCGCTGTTATGCACGATTGTTAAAGAACATCCAGTTTGTTTGTTAAGCTTTTGCATAGTTTTGCATTTTTTTGTAAATTTGTAATTATTTGTGTTTTTTTTTTTCCTTATATATTTTGAACAGGCTGCTTTTTAGCACGGTTTGCCTTTGAGGATGGTAACCTGCCTCCTTTCCCAACCGTGTCATCTAGAAATTACATTTATAAATTGAATGTTTTCGCAAAGCATGTTTTAGAGGGAATGTGCCTATAATGCATCTCTTACTGCCGCTACAACAAAGCTAAATGGTCTTGTCATTTCAATCTTGCAATCTCTGCTTCATGAAGCACAACACAATAATATGGACGCAGCAGAGACGAAAACATATTCCATATTCAAACCCTAAATGTTGCTTTGGCAGACAGAGCTTTAAGGATTTGATGTGTCACACACTCCTCATTTTTCTGCCTCTCTCTGCCTTTAAGCCCTGGAAACATTTTGCATCAAAGCGATTCCTTTTATTACTTTTACTCAGTATTTCCTTGCTCTTCACTTATGTATTCCAGACCTCCACTGACATTTGTAACCATCATCTTCTTTGTACCCTCTTTTTGCGACACACTTTTCCATATTATGCCATAATATGTCCTGAACTGCATTAATCATCAGCATTAGCTCATTGGTGATGCTGTGTGCATCTTCTGGCCTGTGGCTAATTCCACCGTCCAACAACAGTGGTTAGAAACCAGCTCTTCCCAGCTGACACATATTGCTCGGAGGAAAGCTAGATCTGAGCTATGGACATACAACACACCACACATACACACAAACATGAACACACCGATCATTTCACGGTTACTTTAGAAATAGACTCATAAATTACACAAATAACATCAGTGAATGCTCAGAAAGAAATGCAGTGTATTTGTAGCTTATTATGAGACATGATAACTGCTTGATTGCATGACGAGAATCACCATGAAAATAAGAGAAAATATATATTTTTTTCTGAATCAAATGAAGGAAAAAATGTATCCTGGATTTTTCAGCCATGCTTGCAGATGTCTACAGAGTATTCCAATAAATCATTATTTGAGTCTTTTGGAGCAAAGTAAACAGTTATGCTCCAGGGTAATGTTGCGTGGTGTCTGTGTTTGCCAGACTCATTTATCAGTTGCATCATTTTTTTTTTTGGCATACAGGTAGGTCAAGGCCAAAGTTTCTGGAAAGAGTTTGTTGCATCTTGGTGAAGTTAGACAGACATAACATGTCAATGATGAGTGACACATTTCAGTTTACGAAACCTACCTGTAAAATAAAAACTTCCCTGAGGTGTTGCTCATTCTGAACTGCACAGTGTTTGTTAGCAGGCTGTATCCACTAGCTTTAACCAACAAGATGAAAGTAAATACATTACAGATTCAACAGGTGTTCTCCTTAACTAGATATGGTGGTTTCCTATGCCATCCTTAAGCTAGACACTCACAACTGTGATGACTCTGGAGTCACCATTTTTGGAGCCTGGTTTGCAGCCTATACAGTTTTCATGACAGGCTACTAATCATATGGGTGATGTAATTCATATCACAGGTGATTCAACTCATATGTCAATCAGTGTGGACATACAGAACCCATGGAGATGTCAGTTAAAGACAGGAAAGGCTACAAGCATCAATACACCAATACAGTTTGTTCACATTGTTGAAACCAGCAAATAAAAAAGCACCATGGACAAAGTTAAGCTACAGGAAATAAATCTACAAAAGAATAACATCCACCTCGCAAAATTAAGGAAATAAATGCAGCTCCTTATGACATCAGTGTAGAATTTGAATCTTTCATTAATGTTCCTGGACAGTTGTTTTATTCCTCTTGGATTTAAATAGCATGTGAAAATCATTGAAATCAACAATCAGATCTATTTGATATATATGTATGTATGTAACAGGCAAGGCGTAGCAGCATCTTGATTTATAGAGTCAAAAGTAAAGCAATTGCAACCGCTTTTCTCTGATATCTACCTTGAAGATGACACTTTGCGTTTAGATATTCTGCAATCAAAACAAAACAATCAGCCAACTGGTGTAGAAACATTAAATATTAAAACTAGAGCTTGGTAAAAGAAACAGCCTATTGTGAGGCAAGAAAATGTCATGATATGTGATTTACTGAGGAAAGTAAGGTAGCTAGGAGATTTGAATTTTTAGATTTGGACAGAGAGTACCTTGTATCGAGTTGCTACAGGGGACAGGGTGCAAAACCCGAAGTATCAGCTGAGAGCAGGGTATGAGCTGGACATGTAAGACTGTACCATGACCCTGAGGCATCAGATTGTGAATTCTTTTTACAGCCTTACATGTCTGCATTTCAAATGCAGGAGTTAGGTGGAGGAAAGAAGATGTATGATGCTGCATCTCTCAACTCAAAATAGGGCTTTAGCCTCAGGCTACTACACAGGCTGACATCTTGTTAGCTTATTGAATTATTATATAAACAGGTACATGAACACATAAATACATGAGTACACACAAAAACAGCACTAAACAAACCTGACACATATTGGAAAAGTAGGTTGCGCTTCAACAATGGGCTTCTCAGTGGAGTGCGAAAAACCAAACATCAGTAAGCATATTCAAAATAAATAAATATAAGGGTATAAGGATCTCAAATTTTCATGTCAAGGAAGATAAAATACTCTCATTTCACTTATTTGGCTCACATAACAATGTAAAAACACTTTGGCACAGTGTGCCTTCATCAGAACCTTTTAAATAAATAAGTAAAATGTGAGTATTTGTCAACTCTGTCCACTTGAAAATTTGAGAGACGCTATTTTCTTTTCTTTTCTTTTCTTTTCTTTTCTTTTCTTTTCTTTTCTTTTCTTTTCTTTTCTTTTCTTTTCTTTTCTTTTCTTTCCTTCCAGTATGCAAACCTGACCTATCTCAGTAAAACCCTGGGAGGAAGAGCATCAAAAATGACCTCATCCTAAAGCAATTTTCTCTGTGGTACGAACAGCACATGTAGCCCTCATGAGTGCAATAACAGAACTAATTTTCCTCGACTGGCCAGGAATTACACTGCATTATATTAATGTGAATTATAGTCTGCAGAGAGGATTCATTTATAGCAACATTTTCAATTATTTTTCCGAATAACTCAGTTACAAGCTTGAATGCTACGCTATTAGCTTTTCTTCTTTTTTCAATGGTTGGCTTGTAATGTCTGTTGTTGAGTTACAAAAAAAAAAGTCCAGAGGATACTAACAGTTCACATTCGATTGTTTCTAAAGCATAAAAATAATTAAAAGTTATCAACTCAAAAACTGAACTGCTGAAAAAATAGAAGAGTAGAATGTAAAGTCAGCAGTAGATATTTCCCCTTTCTTCAGCTTTCATATATGCATGATCTTCCCATATCCCTACATGAAATTTGTGTCCTTGGGGACCTGACCTCTCTCTCAAAACAGCCTTTGCATCCTGTGGGAACTGATTGATGCACACACCATTCAGGAAGCTGCATGGAAAACTGTGTTTTGCTCAGCTGTGTGGAAGCTGTATGGAAAGAAAATATATAGTTTGTATTATGCATTGTGTAAATCTGGAGGCTGCGTTAGTGTGGAAATATACTATACCACTGTCACTTTTCCATATGCTATATATATATACATGATGAAGTCATACTCATGTACACATGAATGCACCATGAACATGAACAGGGATACTAAAAGGTAAAATTGGCGGGGTGGAAATCAAAGTTGTAAAGACTGAAATGTTTGTATCCTGCTGAATGGTGAAACAATCATGCATTTCTATCTGTTAAATAATGTTGGTATGTTTAAACATAATAGGAGAAACCTTTAGTGTACCTACTGTGCATATATGTGATGTGTATGCTTGAAAGGAATGTTTTCTTTTTGCAGTGCTGCATGATGTATTTTCCTGTTTTCCTCTGCAACGATATAGTTTCGTCTGCCAGCTGCTGTGGTACAATCAGACAGAGCCGGTTACAAAATTCCCAATCAACCATCTGGAGTTTGGCTGGAATAAAGGAGAATAGACGAGCTCCAGAGTACTAAGCAAAGGGGGAAAGGTCTGACAAGGCAGGCAAACTGATGGGTTGGGGGAAAGCTGGGCTTAACAGGCCAGAATTTGAAGAACAAAACCAAATGTTCTGCTAAACCCTGCCCCATGACACCCAAGACCAGAAAGGAAGTGAGAATCAGAGAGAGCATTACGTAAATAGTGCAGAGGCAAGATAAATGTTTGTGAAAAGACTAGACTTCTTCATGAAAAGGACAGATAGAGTACATGTGCTGAAGTGAGGAAGTAAGTAAAATGTATATGTGTAGTGCTTTTCACAGAGAAAGTCTCAAAGCGCCTTACAAGGGCAATATAAAATATACAACAAAGAAGTCATATTATTACAAAATACAATACACAATACCCAAATGTCTGTCAGGTATGTCTTTAGCTGCCATTTAAAAGACTCCACAGAAGCAGCATATTGTAAGGGCGCAGGCAAAGCAAAGTTTTTGTGCTCAAAAGCTCGATCACCGCAGGTCTTAAGGGAGCCGCGTGGGACAGACAGCAAATTTAGCATATTTGACTTGAGAGGCCGAGCTAATGAGTATAGGTGAATTCATTCGACATGTATGCAGGAGCCTTGCCGTGCAGTGCTCTTTACGTGAGTGTGAGTGTGAATTTTAAATTGGATCCTATACACCACAGGGAGCCAGTGAAGAGCTCTAAGTATAGGGGTTATGTGAGACTGTCTATCTGGCCTAGTGAGGAGCCGTGCAGCAGTTTTCTGAACTGTCTGTGGAGGGTCAAGTGCAGACAGGCTGAGTGAGGAGAAGAGTGTGTTACAGTAGTCAGTTCAAGATGAGAAGGCATATATAAGCATCTCTGGTTCAGCAGTTAAAACTACAGTTCTCCGTTTACTCATATTGCATAAGAAGATCTGGTCAGCAGCTCAACATGGATGTCAAACAATGAGGGTTGATCAAATATTACCCCTGAATTATGCAGGTTGCAGTGGGCAGCAGAGGAAAGAAGGCTAGTATTGATCATTGGGGCAACAACTGGAGCAACAACTAGAACCTGTCTTATCTTTATTTTTCCTGCCATCCGGCCCATGATAGCTTTAAGAGTCTAGGAGCCTAGATAACTTAAGAGCCTAAATGAGACGTGGCAAATAAATGTAAACATGCAAACATAAAGGAAGTAACAGAGGCTCCAAGAATGAACCCTGTGGGACACCACAAGACAATGCACAGGGGTCAGACACAGAGTCTCCAAAAGAGACAGTGAAGCTTCTGACAGCAAGACATGATCTAAACCAATTCAGTGCTTTGTCTGATATGCACACAGAGTCATAGAAATTCATAATCAGGAAGTGGTGGTCTACTGCATCGAATGCAGGGACGAGGCCAAGAAGTCCTAATAGAGAACCTGCATCAGAGCACATGAGAATATCATTACAAACCCTCAGGTCAGCAGTTTCCGTTTCAAAATGATGAGAGAAATAACGCGCAAACCTTTTTGCTACTCTAATTGCAATCATTCACCTTCTAATATTAAGCATTCAAAGAGAACATGTAAAGGACTGATCTAATAGTGTACACAGACCAAGAGCATTATTAGATACATGACACACTCAGATGCCTCATATGGTGACATTTTAATGTTGGCTGCGGTGAAATGTCAGCTTACTGATGAAAGAGGCCAGTTTTCCACCCCGTGAAGATGTCTGAAAGTGGAGAGGACAGCAGATTTTAGAACTGGTTCAAAGCCAGCTGAACCATATGTGACCTGCTGGCCTTTTGTCTACACGTAGTGTACATTACTCTGTGATATTAAATCATCATGGTGGTACTTTATGTGGGGCTGAAGAAGTGACAGTAGCTGTCCACACACTACTGTACACTGCTGTGTGAAATACTCAAGCTCTATTTAACTCAGAGTCATTGGAGTCGGAAATGCAGCTGGCAGGAGGAATCTTCAAGACCAGGTTCATTATGATCAGAATGATAGGCTTTGCTATTTATAGGACATCAAAGATGGGGGGAGGTATTGATGTGAAGTTGTTTGGGGCGCCGCAGCCGGAGGATAACAACAACGTCTCCTCTCTGAGGGATCCTGCTGTTCACGAGAGAAAGAGAGAAAAACAGTGCGGACATCCTTTTAATGCAAAGGAAGGAATGTTTGCCCATTCATGTGATCACTGATTCACTGGCAGACTGTGTATGTAGGAATGTTACTGTCATGTGTTTGTTATTTGCCGCTGAACATGCGAGGAAATCCAAGTACTGCGTGGTAAGCAGCAGATGGTCAAAGATTGTCTCTGCTGTGAAAGTCCTTCTTCTTTAAATATGAAACAGGCCGTATATAAAAAATAGATGGTCAAATTTGGAATTCTGTTATTAAATCCTGTCAAAACATCTCAGACACAGAAAATCCGCATGGCAGCTTCAGCACTAGCCAAGTCTCTCCATTTCTGTGACAAATTTGCAAATCCCTCACTGTCATAGATCAAACAAAGCCATTCATTGAGTTTGTTTAATCTTTGCATCAGTTTGCAGACACAGTGGTCTATGCCAAAGGATGTCAACCATCTTTTCAGAATGACTTTTTACAATGTACACTATTTAATCCTAATGCATCAAAGGGTAAATACTCGTTGCCCTTCACCTAACCTAGTTACCCAATTACATATTTTTTCAACTACATTAAAAAATCTTCTAATATCTGTATCACTAATTGTTTTATAATCTTGATTTCCGTGCTGAGAGTGGTAATGGGACAGTAACCAAAGCACTTTGAAGTAGTTTTATGTGTCAGTTTTTTGTTTTGGCCAGTTGGGGGCAGCAGAAACAAGATGTCAGTTATCACCTTACGCTGTAGTTATTGCTTTCACATGCCGAGGACAGGGAGCATCGTTAGTGTAATGCTAATTTGCCATCAAGTTTCTGTTCACCTGATGAATGGAGGTCTAATGTGATATAAAACAGAGCAAAGAGCAAACTGTTGAAACTGTGAATGCCTTTTGATCAAACCATGAGGGTTGGCTGTTAGATAGATTTTACTGTGGTGGCATCAATGTGTGCCCATAGTGTTTTATTATTCATATGCCCCCACAGAACATCCCCATTAGTGAACATCTCAAACCCAAACAAGGCAGACACGTGGGTCAAGGACAGTTATTTATATCACGCGCTGCATCCAATTAAGTCAACATGTCATCCTGAAACCCTCAGCAGCTAATGAGCTTCCATCAGCATGAAAGATAGCTAGATAAATATCAAACGCGGGGACATACAAGAGAAGAGACAGCTTGATATTAATGATAATACAGAGGATCATTTAAATGGAGATAGCTGTTTTGGTGCGTGGATCAGATAAGCACGGATCAAAGAGTCAACATGGTTCGCTTAACAATATTATAAAGCTGTGTTTTCTTTTGATTATGATCTCTCCCCAGAGAATGAGTTGAGAGTTTAGATAATCAATCATAGTACAGTGAGTAGCTGTCTTCAAGAGCTTGTAGGCCTGACCAGCCCAACAAAATGGTCCTGCTTATCATTGTTCACAGTCACTGCTGTAAAACAAAGCTCACGTCTCTGCTACTACAGCGCTGATGTCAGTCCACATTTACTCACTGCACCACGGTGGCTCGAGGGGAATGCATAAAAACAGATTGTTCGCAAACGTGTGTGACGTTGTGACATTTCCATTTTGTGATCTGCATAAGATACTTCAACAAAGGTTTCTGTAACTGATGATGTATTGGAACATAAGCACAAACACTCATCTCACCAATTTATGTCTAGCCATCAATTAAAAAAAAAAAAAACAGTTCTGAGTGTATTTTTTCTTAATCCTTTAACCTGTGAGTGCAGCTGCAGGGGATGATAAAGTGCTCCTATGAGATATTCCCTCTAGCTAAACCAAAACCTCTTCTGGATTGTTTCATCCAAATAGAAGCTCTCAATCTTAAAGACAGCTTGGTCAAAAGCAATGCAGCACACTGACTGTAAGTGTGAGTCACCAGTAAGTGCTTTAGATACACTTGTACAGAACAGACGTGTCAGAATGATGTGAAGCTGATACCTGAATTATTTTATCTTCTCCAGACATCACCAATAGAGCCATAAAAATATAACTGAGGTGCATGACATGTCGAGAAATTTAAGGTTTTGATATACAGAGAAAAACACATCAGAGAAAAGGAAAAGATGAAAGGAGAGGTGGATGTGGAACTGAACTGACTATTTGTTAAGTCCGATCCCCTCCCTGCTGAGCTTTTTATGCTGAATTCACATGGATTCAGGCAGATGGTAGACGCCAAACCAGATATTATTTAGTGGATGAGAGCAGGATAGTAAAATTAGGTCAAAGAATACCATCAAAAAATGTCCAGAGTTAAAATATTTGAACTTTTTGCAGTCAGTGCAACACAATTTATAACTTGATGTTATGTAGCTCCATAACACAAGGATAAAAATGGGTGATCTCTGCAATGTGAAACTATTAATCAATTAGTTCAACTAAAAAATAGACACAAGATAATTTTATTATATGTTTTGTTACATTATTCATAAACAATATGAGCTGGAGCTCAAACTTCCACAAATCCCCAAAGTAGGAGTTGCTAACGTTACCTTAAACGCTACAAAAACTACATATGTGTGTGCTGGTTGTGTAGATCTGAAGTTTTTCATAATATGACCACTGGAGATACCAGATGCGCTTGGCCTGAAAGAGCTTCTCAGGGTCCTGCATAAATTCCACAACACATTATGATCGGCTGTATGTTACAACAAAGATGAGAAGGAAACTCATCTCACTCATTAGCTGCTTCCATCATCAGCTCCAGTAAAATGATATACGATACATTATTTTTTTTTTTTGTCTTGATCTAAAAATTCCTTGATTCTCCATTGCTAAGAAAACTGTATTTGTCCCTACATATGTAGTGTATAATCCATCCATGACCACAAGAAGACAGGTTGAGCACATCTGGTACTGATACCAACAATTACTGTTGACACTGAAAGTAATAGTTGGTTAGTACTGTATCAGACATGCTAACGATTACAGACCCGTTCCTGCAGTTTTTCTCTCAAAGCAGACACCACACTCTATAATATGGTGGGAAATGTTCAGCTCTGATTGGTTAATCACTGTTGGGAGGAAGGGATTTAGCTAATGGTCAAAAGGAGAAAGAACAAACCCATTAACTTCCATCCTGCCCACACCAATCCTAATGTTTTCTCCTAAACTGTCCATCAATATGTCAGCGACGATAACGATATCTCTATGAAACCAACATCCTGTCATCTCCATAGGGAAAGATGGAAAGGTAGAGATTTCTGCTGAGATCTCTGAAGCACCTGAACGTATCGCTTTCTTTCAGCAGGACCATCAAACCTCCAGGGCTCTCTGAGATGCCATTGGGCCGCTTGATTGATTCCACCCTCAGAGATTAATCTAGATATTGACTGTGTGCGGTGTGAGTGTTGGTGTGTGTCTGGGTGTTTGAGTCGGAGAGAGAGAGACAGTGTCTGATAGAGACAGAGCCAGTGGGCTTGCTGATCTACGGCCTGTTTAGATCCTCATTTCCCAGAGTTCATAGCTCTCTTCCATCAACCCGCAGGCACGGAGCCAAGCTGTTGCTCTCTTTCCTCCATGGTGGTCTAATTCATCCTCACTTAGGAAAGGTAAAGGCTGCCTCCGTCTGCCTCAACAGGTCCAAAGGCAACTCATTTTTATCACTTCACTTTGATCTGCGTTTTCTGTATTTCTCACCTTTGATTTATTGGGTGGATTGTGCTGTGTTGATCTTTTTTTTGTTTTTATGCTTCATGTACTCAGCAGAAAAGGAAAAAGAAGCCTCCGTCTCTGAAGGATTCCCTTAAGCAAAGGTCAAATAGGTGAAAATGCAGCTAAGGGAAGAAGACGACCTTATTAGAAGACACGTGCAACCGCCCACATGCACGGCTGCACTCCTACACACACTGTCAAAATCTTCCACTTGAAAGCAGATCAGCCTTTAATTCAGTCAGATTTAAGTAACTTCCTCCAAAGCAGATGGTAATAACATGAGGCTTTTTTTTTTCCGGGGGTATTGCTCCACTCTGGCCAAGTAGGTACTGCTGGAGCAGGTGTGTGTTGGTGAAACTGGGCCAGGAGCTTGATGCAGATTTGCAGTTTGTTATATCCAGCTGTGCATTTGTAGCTGCAATGACACCTCTCTGACATACAGATGGCCGTTCACAGCTGATGACAAATCTGGGTGGATTTTGTGAAGGGGGTAGTATTACTGTGAGGTGAATGATAATGGCGCATTTTGATGCTGGGGAGAAAAACCTGGTGTAACCCAGGTTAAAAACATAAAATAATCCAGCAAATCCACACAAATATCTGGGTCTAATGAGGTCCCATCCCCTCATTCCACTCAGGTGAGTCGGCATGTCGATACAAACAAAGCTGAATGCTCGGCACTCTCAACAGACCTATCTCAGTTATTGGTTTTTGAATTATGTCAGATATTTCTTGGGCCACCTGGTTCCTCAGATAGAGAGATAACCATGAATCCAAAAACTAGGATTAAAATTTAATTGAACCAATGTTCCACAGCATGGGGTAGCATATGAAATGATCCCTCCAACTTTCTGCAGCAGAAACACTGAACTCTTTACAATGGACACTGGAACTAACTACACACTGAAAAAGGCTTATTTTTGTTTCTTATGTATTGTTTTGTTTATATAAAAGATTGCAGTACAAAGATTTCTCAACTTTACCTATGTGTCTGTGTTGTGGTGTTCTGAACCCATTTTCTGGTAATTCTGGTTTAATCTCACTCTGACTTGCTGCACAACTTCAACAATAATCAAACTCAGACTTTAGCCCAACTTTTCCCCCCCATAAGATAAGTTATGCATTGAAAAGCAGAGGAAGTAATAAAATATGCTAATGGGTTGGTGTATTGCCCTGCCAATAATTATTTGCAAAATTTATTAGGTTATTGATGAGTTGAAAGGAGATGCTATTAAACTTAATGTTGTGGACATAGGAGGGCAACAGTCTATGTGTACTTACTTATTCATGCACAGATACTGCTTACAGAGCCGTCAGATTCACTGCTTTGAACGGGCTATCAAAAGTATTCATATCAACCAGACCCTACAACCCACAGCAGCAGCAACAGCAACAGCAATCATCAACAATCATCATCAACAACAATAACATTATGTTTCAATGTCTTTCACAATAAATTAAATTAAAAATCAGACAGACCCAGTCAGAGCAGAAAGTGGCTGAGGGACTCATTTGTATTATTGCAGGGTGAGGAACTGATGGTGCTTAGTGAGCAGCATTCAGAAATGATGCATTACTTAGTAATGTGACAAGAGATGTAAGGGAATACAATGGCAATAACATTCAGTCAGTCAAGCTCCGCACAACACTAGCAGATCAGATCATCGTCATCTTGCCTGTGCCAAGATGAATCACTTTTGTATTTACGTAAGGCTTTCACACGTGAAGGAAAAAGCTAATCTGATGAACAAGCTAATGTTAGCCTGATAACAACTGATAAACTAGTTTCCCATACTTACATACAAACAAACACACCGGCGGTCCAAAACTAGTTAGCTTCTTCCTCTGGTAACACACCTGTGCCTCGACGTACCTGCCCTACGTATATAGATTACACACCTAAATGTTCACACTTTAAAATCATAGTTATCGTTATGCTTAATCATCATTAATGCCACATTGAATAGATAATTAGTTAAATACTTATGTTTTATGTTGTGTTTTAAGGTGTGGTTAGGTGGTTTGGGTTTTGTCCCTAGAAAAACAGGTAAGAAAAGTGACTTGGCTTGCTTTAAGACTGACTTGCTGAGAAGATTTCTTCTCAGGTACACACAGGCGAAGAGTTGTAGCTGCTGTCCTTTTTGGGAGACCAGTGTGGAGGTACATCACATTAATCTATTGCCTGCTGGTGATAAAAGCGTAAATCAGTCTTTTAGTCTCTGGAGAGAGCAATCATCTGACCTTGCTGTATTTCAAAGGGGACAGAAAGCAGTTTGATCACATCTCTAATGCGCAGTGCAAATTGAAGCCAAGACCACACATGCTTACACAGTATTTTGTGATTAGTTATGATTTAAACTTTGCTGCTAGACCCGCAGTGGACAAAGTAGTGACCTATTTAGTCAGTGGCTAACAATAATAATAATAATAATAATAATAATAACAATAATAACAAATAATCAAATGTGAATTCATGACTTTATCAAAAACTCAGTCCACTGCTAGTTGTGAAATGCTTCCCACCATGTAGACTTTTCATTCCGTGTAATTAGAGAGTTGTTGTACGCCACATTAGAGGCTTCGGTGACAAATGACTTAACGAGCTACACAGGGAGTCCTAATTATTCTGCAATTAGAAATGTAATTATGGGTTGCTCCAACGGCTTGCATGCTAGCTGGCTAGCAGTGTAAGGGAGCAGAGACAACGTGAGCATCACATTAAACTGCCAGCAAATCTGTCACATGTCAAAAGGTACACAGGCCTCCAATCACAGCCGCAGAACTTAAACTTGTGGACTGAGATGGAGTTAAAGCATTGAGATTTGTAATCTGTCACTGCAACTTCACACTAGAAAAAAGGTATAAGGATCATAAATTTGTAATTCCCCTCAGTGTCAGTGTTAAGTTAATAGTTATTAGGTTGCTAAACAAACGCAGGGTTGACACTATGGTAAGATTCAGTCTGCTACAGAGAAATGGTGCAGATACACATGCGTTTTTAGTCAGAGAAAGGTCAGGGCCTGGTGGTGTCAATCTGTCCAGCAGCAACAATTTATTAATTCAAAACAAGCTTAATGTTTTAGCATGATTGACATAAAAACTGTAAAAAGTACCCTGAAGGTGTTAGCTGACCACAGTGTGCGCCCACAGAGGAAAGACTTAAGTCATATGTCAATGTTGTTGCTGCTGCTATGTGAACGGGAAGCTAAACAGTGGTGCTGGGCAGTTTTTGAAATATTTATTCCTGAAGGTTACATGGACAGTATAATTTGGTGCTGAGGACAGGCGTTCTGAGAGTGTTATTTGAATTGATTGAGTGAATTCTGTTGAGTTTCAAAACATTGCTTGATTTCCAATATTCCCCTGAAAGAACTGCTTCATTTGAGCACAAGTAAATATGAATATACCTGTGGACATCATCTGACCTGTTGTGCACTAAAAGTACTTAAAATTATGCTGTCATTAGATTTATTGGAATTGTATCAACTGAACTCAGTTTGACGCATTTTGACTCATTTGACCCATTATTAGATCAAAACCTTTTGATTTTTGAAATTTCTTGGAAATTATTCGGAATTAACATATGAAAAATGAAGCATTAGGATATTTTCTTTCTTTCTTGGCGCCCACTCTCCAAGATACTGAACGATACAGTACTCAGTCCAACAGTGGGTGTAGCTGGAATGAGTTTTTAATATTGAATTTTTTTTTTAACCTTACATTAAGTTGAGAAAACTCTAAAGACTCTACGGGGAGTGTTTTGTTATCAATGGGTGTCGGCTGTGAGCAGCAGACAGCAGACAGAAGAGTGTGAGAAGCAGGATGGAAAGCAAAACTGACTTGACAGATCTGGCATGTAAAAGTATAGTCTTCATGACTGAACTACCACTAGAGCTTCTTTAGACAGAAACTTCTTGCACTGTGTTCACATTTATATTGCTTGTCAATGCCAAGACTTACTGGCTTCACTCAAGCCATAGCCGGCATCAACGTTTCCAGACTCTTTGGCAGAAAAAGTCAAAAGGTTTAGTTCAGCTGTGGTGAAGATCATTGTTTGCAAAAACTTCAAATTCAGTAACCCATTCCAGGGTCCTGCTCTGTTTTTAGACTAACAATTTGTTTTCTAGTATTTTTTTTTTTTTTCGCTTTAGGTTAGACATTTGCACAGATTTGGTCCAAACTATCGAAGGTCATTGGGTATGATGTGTTTGTGTGATGCCATACTGATCCCTGAGGGAGATAATTCATCTTTTCAGCAGGGGTAGCAGTGTAGGGTCAGGTGCACAACAATAACCTTGAAGCTGGTATGGCTGCGCTGCCTTGCTGTGTGATATTGTAGGGCAGACACAGGATCACATGGCTAAATAATAACACATACTTTATATCATTTCATATGGTGATCACTGTATTTTCTCAATAATGGTTGTTGGGACTGTAGTCCCTGATGACACTGTGAAAACAGTCCCGCCTCACAGGAATCGAGCTACAAAATAAGTGAGCATATTGCTCAACGTTTCAGGGTCAGTGTGGGTGTGTGCCATGCTCGCAGGCAGTGTTGGGACCTATGCACTACAGTACTATGTTGCAGTAATGAGGTTCTCGTGCCAGTGATGACAGATGACGGCTAAAAGGGTATAGCCCTACTAACCCCACCCTGAGCTCTGGATGACCTGCCAGCCTGGCAGCCTTACTATGCCTTTAGCTGTTGCACGGCTCAGCCCTTTTTGGAGGCTTTGGGCTGCATATTAAATTGGTGTCCAAACTACACATCAGAGTTCAGATGCACTGTGAGCTATTTGTGTATAATATGCCTCTCAAAAGGAGATTTATTATAGATGTTTATATTTTTATGAGCCAAGTTGCTAGAGGCACTAAAGCATCAATATCTTTCAGGTGTAGTTCATTTTTTTGTGCATTACACGTATTAATGAAGTAGCCTGCCTGGCTCTGTTGGCTCAGCAATTTTTGCACAGAATAAAGAATCAACATAAGATGTGAAAGTAAAAAACAAAATAACAACAACAGAAAAAAAGCCTATACTTTTCATTCTTTCTTTCTGATTTTTAAAAAAAAAAAAAAAATCAAGGCGACAGCTGAGATAAAGAATCTTGACTCCAACACATTTGGGTTCAGACTTTTAATTGGACTTAAATTCACATAAATAACATTGGTTCATATATATTTTGTATTGTATTTTGTATTATTATACAATTTTATATAATATATATTTCCCCCTATGATTTACATTCCTCTCTGGCTAAAATTATCTCTCATATCTATGGAAACAGAAAGCCTTGCATGAATGCAATGCTGCTCTTTTTGTGCTGTTTATCAAGGTCCAAACGCCAAGAGGAGAGGAGCGTGTTTCTCATGAGTCGTAAAAAATATTTTTTTCCGAGTTACACAAACAGAAAAGCAAAAAAGAAGAATCTATTGCATTGTCTCTAGGGTATTACACGGCACTACAAGGAGCGGGTAGCTATTGAAAATCATTCACTGTATATATTTTGCTGTATTGACTTGTGACACAAAGAAAGGAAAGAGCACTGCAAACTATCTGATATGCATGGCAATGAACATTTCATGTCTCAGTGTTCTTGTCATGGTTCATTTTTTTTTTCCCCAAAAAATAAAAAAAAGGAAAAAAAAAAAAAAGAATATGTTTGACACAAGATAAGAAACCCCATCCTGAAGATGAGGAAAGAGTTATAAACCTGCAGCAAGGTCACATAATCATGCAGTGACCCAGCCAAGCACACTTGCACAGATGAGTTGAGCTTGTCAGTCTGGATTACAAATCAACACATGGCCCTTTCGAGCCTGTAACCGACGATTTTCAACGAGATGGGTGGATATCTGGAAGTCAGGTAACATTCACTAATCTCGCTGACAGAAAGAAAATAACACTCCCTTCATACTCCTGTGTTACCTTTGACTGATGGATTATCTTTTGCCTGTAGCGCTCGGGCAATCAATACCTCCATCATCACACAGCTGGCCTAAATGAACACTTCAGGTTGAAAGGGTACACTGACGGGTCATGACATGTCAGATTTGCACTACCGTTCCATAGCTGAGAGTTTTACATCGCTGAATCTTTGCTGTAACCCATCCACCCAAGTAACTGAGCAAATAATAGAAATGAGTGTACGTTCAAGCAAATTATGGCGGTCATTGCAAATGTTACATGACCTTCGGCATTAAGTACATACCTGCTGACATGTGGAAAAAGTAAAAATGGTAATGAGGTGTCAGGTTATTGATGTCAAATCGAATGAGATGTTATGTCAAACATCTGCACAACCTCAAGTTTCACTTTGTTGCAGTCTGTCCTTACTGTTTCCCGCTACACAACCTCTTAAGTCTGCATAAACTATGATACATTTGATTGTCTGAATCAGAACCGCTACCTGAATATCAATCTAGAAAGAGAGTATCACCAACGCTAGGCCTACAAATCCAAATCCAAAACAAACAATGGATCCAGCTACAGCTTCTTGTTGTGAGCAAAATGTGCAGGTGAGTCACTTTCTGATGAAAAGTTACTATAGATTACCCAGCGAACCGGTGTGTGGGATCCTACAATGATTCATGCATTAATCACGACAAGGCCAACCTAAACAAAACATGACGAGTGTGTTGATTTGTGTGTTCACGTGTGTGTGTCTGTGTGTGTGTGTTAACAAATCACAGAGGAAAACACAATCATGCCATGACATTGCGAAAGACAGTAAGTTAAAGTGTTAACCCCCTCCTTCCCTGAATAGTTGACAACAGAGTGAACTTTTTTTTTTTTTTTAAAAAACAGTTATTAGTTCATCACCATTTCATCATGATAAAAATTCCATAAAACATCATCATAATCATATCCCTTTTCTAAACAAGATAAAGTTATGCGATCGAAAAGAGCCATGGGGAGGGAAAGTCACTAGTTGTGTTCAAAGCACAGTGAAAGAAAATGTAATGAGGCTCTCGTTTTTTTTTTACTGTCTTACTCCAATACACTTCATTCATTATGGTAAATATCCAGTAATCATCATTCATTATAAACCATAAATAATTTTTCTAAATATGAACAGGAAATTAAAGTGATGTAGATATTTAGAAGCGTAAACAGAACTAGCTGTAGTGCTAGATGTCACTTTCCCTGCCCATCACATCCCTGCCACCTCACTCCATCTACTTTCATACTCAGAGAGGGGGAAATAGTGTTAATTAAAAAGTGCATCATGAATATGTTGAGATTAATAATAAAAGTAAACCATCTTTTTCATCATAAATAACACTTTTTCCTCTAATATTCAATAAACCTCTTATAATACAAGTTGAGTAGTCACATGATGCAGATCTACCCCCTGTGATCTCGTCAATATCTGGGAGCAATGTTAACACTTCCTGAAACTTGGAAGCTACAACACGGCAATACAAACAGGACTGCTGCGTCAAAGACTTGTAGCAACGACCACTTACAGCTGCTGAGAGTACAACACATGAACAGTGACACCAGGAGACAACCCTGTTGTAATGCAACACAAAAAGTCAACTAGCTAGCATGTATTTGCATTAGCAAGATGGTAACATCTAGCCCATGCAGTAAAGTGGAAGATACATCCACATTTAAAGGAATACATTTTTCGAGACATCAGCTGACTTTTTTTTTTTTTTTTGCTGAAAGTTAGATGAAAATATCAATACCAATAACTCTCATCTCTGTACCAAGAAGGTGGTTAGCTTAGCTTAAAACAAAGACTGGAAGGGAAGGTGTCAATTTTCTCGTCTAACTCTTGTCGGGAAAGCAAATATGTTTAAATACAAGTTTTTCCTTTAACTACTAGTGTTGCTCAAATCAAAAACGTTTCAAATTTAATTTGTATTTTGTCAAAGTTGACTGCCCTGACATATCACTTAACCTCAATGAGACAGAAATGTGGGCATTTAAGTAAAGTTTAAGACTTTTTCACTAGATTTTTCCTGGCTGCCTGTTCATTTTGTTGTTTTTAATCTACCTCGGCTCAGACATGTAATCTCACTGTTCACATGTTGTAACTTCAAACTGTAAATGCTTTTCTTGGTCTTCTGTCTGGGGTCAAATCGGGAGGGAAAATAAATCAAAAAGGGAGACCTTAAATGGTCAAGAAAACCAGATGTCCAGCCCTGCCCTCAGTGATTCTAGGGCATCAGATGAATTTGAAGTCTGCAGTCAACAGACCTTGTTCCCACTCACTGATGGATTTGCAAAACATTGGATGGCTACAAACTAACAGGACTGACATTTTTCCAGACTGGTGTGCATGTCTCCAACACTTTCTAAATTCATAAGAAAGCAACTGGTCCACTCTTTATGCAGAGGAGAACTCAGTCACACTGACAATGTCATTCAGTTCCCAATCAACCTTTCAGTCACCGGGCCTGAGTATACTCTGCTAGGCCATTGCTGGACCTTTCTCAGTGGCAGGTCTTCATTCCTGTCAAGTATGGTGACTCTTGTCGGCAAAGGCCCATCTGCTGCTGTTGCTGCTCTTGAAGATCTGAGGCCACAACATCGACAAAATCAGGAACAGGTAGCCCTGAGAGTATCATGACCGACTTGTTCCAGATCATGAAAGTGGGTACAACAGGCAGGAGGAAGGAAATTTCAAAAGTGTGAATGTGCTGGGAGTTCATGGCATCATAGAAGGACAGTGAATTGTTGTCATAGTCCAGCAGGACACCCAACCGCCTCAGCTGCAGGCTTGCCTCCACCAGCATCTCCTTGCCGTCATGGCGCACCATAAAGTTGTTGTTGCAGCGTGAGAACACCCATGAGGATGAGTTCTTGCCGCTCCATTCGTTTTTTGGGGCTGATTTGTAAGCCACGCCGATGGCATACCTGCAGGGAAAGAACATTTTGGAATGCATTAGTGATCTGAAAACTAATGTCCTCCTTAATGACTTTACTTGCACAGTCAAGCTACCTCACACTGAGGACACACAAGATAGGCACAGGCCCTTTGGGTCCTTCCTGCATGAAGAGGTCTACTTCAGAGCCAATTAGTGAAAGGAATATAAATAGGATAAGAATATACACTGTGTGTAGTGAGTGCGCGTGTGTTGTGTGTATGCATGCGTGCATTGGTTTGCATAACAGCCTAGATTTAAACTCCCTAAAGAAGTTTCGGTTTATCAAGCCTCCTTGCAGGCTTATATAAAGCTCTCTTGTGCTTGTGTGATTCTTACCATGTGGATGCTCCCAGCAGAACCTCCCAATAGTGGCAACCGCTGTCAATGAAGACATTCCCAGCCGCACCATAGGAGCCCGTTCCACTGAACCGCTCTGGGGTGTGGCTCTTCTTCAGCGAGCTCTCGTCCTTCTCCATGGTCAGGCAGTCGTTGGACAGACGCAGCTTCTTGTGGGCCGTCTTTGGGTCCAACTTGAAGGGTTGACCTGGATAAGGACAGAATGATGTGATTTAAAGGGTCTATTATTGTGTTTTAGAGCTAATATCGCTTATGATAATGATCACATAACCATCATTATCACTAACACCATTATCGTCGTCATCATTATTATTAGCAAATAGCTATTTAAAACATACTGCAACATACTTGGAGGAGAAAATTAAAAGTAATATATCAAATAGAGACCAGTTATGTAAAAGTGATAAAAGCTCCTGCATTTCCTTAATGTCATCACGAGTTCAAGTAATTTCCAGTCCAGAGATATTTTTCTTATTTATGTCTGAACATTATGAGAAACTGTCAGTACAGAAGAGGGTAGCAACTGAAAGCATCATTGTGTGACCATTTCTTTCAAAGTTGTCTTTCAAAAAAAAAAAGTTAGTGTATTGATTGAAATTGCCTTGTGTAAATTATATCGTTGAACAAAAATATCTGTCGACTACAGAGCTTCTTTATTTACTTATCGCAAACCCAGTGCAAAAAAATCTCAAATCTTCCATCAGTAGAAGTCATCACCACACGCTACATGAAGAAAGTGAACAGATTTGAATGCCGGCTTCTCAGTAAGAGTTCATAACTGAACTGAATCAACAAAAATCATGCTGCTATTGGTCTGTATTTGTATTTGCCTTCTTGGAGCAGCTAAAAAAGCTGTAAACACAACAGTTCATAGGGTGTATTAGCAGAGTGTCTGTAAACACCAGATGAATATAAGTCCAATACACAATAACAGTCATATCTGTCTATTAAGCTGCTAAATTCTACAGTATGTTTATTAGCTAGTCACTAACTTAGAATGAGCTCAAAGATGCCAAAGCACTCTGCAGAGCTGAGAGGAAATGAAGAGCGGGGAGATAATTCTCTGTGAGTGCATCGCTATGAGTGATGGCTCAAATAAAAGTATTGAGCAGCGCAGCTTTAAGAAACACTAAATAATACCACTTAATAAGTAGTACCACAATGTACCAATAATTGCTTATTATTTAATAAAAGACAGGAGATACCACAAGATTACAACGTGAAAGATTAAAGATGAAAGATTAAAGACTTTAACTCAGTGCAAGGGAAGAAAATAATAGAAAACGGGGTTGAAAAGTGCTCACAGAGAACTCACAGGGAGAGACAGAAGAGAAATACAAGGGCAAGAGTCTAAACTTCAAAGCCTCTCACAGCCTTTAGTAAAAAATATTTTATAACAGTGGAGGAAGCCATCCGGCATTCCCGTCTTTGCCTCCCATCACACAGACTTGAAAATTAGCTGAAGGAAATAGCCTTCACTTCCTCTGCAGTAGGTAGTGGTTGGGCCTATTCAGGGGAAATGCTGCTATCCGGCTGCAACAATTCAATTTGCAATGACACCAGTAATTTGGGTGTAATGGGTGGAAAATTGAGAGGGTAAAACTAGGTGAGTGGCAGAGAGAGAGAGGAGTTAAGGAGTGAGGAGGAGAGGAGAAGTTGAGGGGATAATGTGAGGCTTAAAAATTCAGCGGACGATCCCGTCTCTACCTCTCTACAGTATGTCCATGTGTGTGTGTGTGTGTGTGTGTGTGTAGGCTTCATGGAGGTCAGCCACATCCCTCCCAGACCTGACATTTAACTCTGACACCTCTCATCTCATCTCTCAGCCTCCCTGAGCCTCCCACGGCTTAATGAGTGACACAATGAGGACCTCCTCCCCTCTCTCTATCTGTCCTTTCCTTAATCTCTCTTCCCCAATTCTCTCATTCTCATCCTCTCTATCCTCTCTCCTCTCTCACACACTCCCCTCCAATAATCCGCATGGTGAGTGTGTGTTACCGCATGTGGATATGAGACGACGAGGCCAATGTGCTGCTGGCAGCCAATTACATTAATGCGCTCTCTTCTTTGAACTGCTTATCGCTGCCAGCGCAGCCATTTCCAAACACTGGGGCTCTGTCATGCCTTTCCAGGGGATGACTCCTGAGAGCCCGGGCTGGGCCTGAGGTTGGGGAAGGGGAGACACACGTGACGGTCGAGGACAAGCAGACACACACATGGAGCACAACTCCGGCCTACACACAAGCAGTCATACAGTGAGTGGCCAAGTGGAAATGTTTTGAATCAACGCCAGCAGGATTCTTGTAAATGGGAAAAGTCATGCATAATAAGCTTGGGTTTAACTGCTGATTTATTCGTATGTGAGTATAAATGTGTATGTAGGATACTACTTTGCACAGGGAAAAATGGCAGGTGTAGCACTATAAGAACTGTTGCACCAATTGCCATAGTATTGGCAGACTTGCAAAGTGAATTCTTCCCAATTTTCCCACAACCTCCAATGCATCATCGACTGCACGTGATGTGAACATTTATTTACACTGTTTGCACGTGAAACTGTTTTAAGGAATGTGCAAGGCGTCTACATCTACACCCAAACTGAGTATTTTCATTTTATACTTTTATACCACTACTTCACTACACGGCTGTGGCTAGTAATTAGAGGGTCCCGTCTACAGCGCAGCTAAAGTGTCTTTTGCAAAGATACTAGTTAATTTTTCCCAATGTTTCCCAATAAAATGTTATATTATTAAAGACCTGCAACATTTAAATGCTGCGTAGTCTTAAAAAACAATATACATAATAATATAACAGTATGAATACTTCAGTACACTGTGCTTTAACTTAAATGCTTCCTGATTACTTCTTCCACTACTGAAGAGCCGCCATGAAATGAATAGACCTTGAAGTTGCAGTGAGTACAGCGGGATTGCTATCAGCACTCACACACTGTCGTGTGTGGTGTAATATACTGTATCAGCAAGAAAACCAATTCAAAATAAAATATGTACATATCTTTAAAAAGTTCACATTTTTTTTCTTACATTTGCTGCCTCTAGAAGCAACACAGCAGACAAAGACAGGTCAGGATCATGGAGTAATTGAGTATATTCCACAGACCGTGTCTGTGATTAGTCCGCTCCCTCTTTGTGATCCAGAAGTAATTAGAGATGTTCCTAAATGTCTGCTGAAGTGATAACTATTCTCTGTTTGACTGCCTTGAAGCTGTGCATTGTTATGAACTCAGAAGTCTTTAATGGGAACTTGTAAAACACACTAAAAAGAAAGTGTATCAAGGAAAAAAGAGAGGAGCGAAATAAAAGGATCCACAGTTGGGGGAGCACTTTTAAGAAGCAATTTCATTCCAACTTTATTTCGCTGGGTCTTGTTGAAATACTTGCAGTGGGATAGCATCTGGGTAATCGACTTTATTTCAATTCAGTCAATTTCACTCACACTGCTTTTTTCTTTTTTTTGTTCCTGGCTCACATTTTTGCTGAGGGATAGATTGAGCTGCCTCTGTAATGAGGGAGATTGAAAAAAAAACAACAAAAAAACAGATCCATTTTACTGCATAACTAAACAATTACTGCAGTAGAAACAGCAGCATCGGGGACACGGAGAGCTCTATAGACATACTGGAGGTCGAACAGGATCTCATAACTTTTCAAATCATTCCATGTCATTAAAATGCATGGCTGCATGCCGCTTGGTGTCTAATTGACTGCTCCATATGTAACATGGTTTGTAATCCAACAGACTACTTTCATGAGCCGGTTATAACACAAGATTTACATGGGTGTGATTAAAGATGCATCAATCATCTAACATGGCTGGGGACACCTAGTAGCACAGCAGGCGTATGAGGTAAGGCAATGTAAGTTCACTTGTATCACATCTCGTCTCCTCAGCTCTGACCGGGCAATCTTTGCTCTTTGTACTCAACTTCTACAAACACTGAAAATGTCTTTGTGAAGAGAAAAGAAAAACAGAAGTCACTGATGTTCACCAGCTTCACCCCATAACGAACTCAGCAGTGTCTTTAGAGACCAGTGCTAGAAAAAGTATTTTCAGTAAGGCTTCTGGGTCTGCTTAGAATTTCACTGTGATTAAGAAACCATTATTGAAAAGAAGGTTTCTGTGATGGTTTGCTTGAGTAAAACTATGTGAAAGAGTCACTTTTGGTTGTGTGTGTGTGTGTGTGTGTGTGTGTGTGTGTGTGTTTAAAATGTGATCATTTATTAAAACCCAGCTCTTGTCTTAATAATACAAGTCTTCTGTGCACATACACATACTGCAAGATAGAACCCCTGACACAAAATGTATCAAAAGGGCCTTGAATGCACCGTCGATCACTATCCATAGTTTCCATAGCGAGTTGCTGCGCTCGCTAGCTGTCTGCTAGAGCTCAAATTCAGTCTTAGCAGTCTTTTAGATAAACCAAAACACAATTAATGTTTTTTTTTAATATTATTTTTTGGCCTTTTTCAAGCTTTTATTTGACAGTGACAGCTGAAGAGTGACAGGAAATGTGGGGAGGAGAGAGAGGTGGGGAGTGACATACGCGAAAGAGCCACAGGTCGGATTCGAACCCTGGGCCTCCACAGCAAGGACTGAGCCTTTGCACATGGGGCAGCTGCTCTACCAACTGAGCTAAACGCCACCCCAATTAATGTTATTGTTTAATGTTAAATCACAACTCTAATTAGTTTATTCTCTGCCGATATATTCATCATTTAAAAATGAATGTGTCCTGTATTTATAGGATAGGGTATGGTGCAACATTAAAACGGGGCGTTGCTCCTGCATGTTCTGCAAATGAGATGAACAGATTGGGTTGTCGGATTGTCCTGGGTGGCAGTTCTAATAAAGCAAACATATTTATAGTACAGTCAGGTCAGCTGGCAGTTCAATGCAATTAACTGAGATGGTTAGATATCAGCGCCAAAGAGATGAGACAATGTCAGGAAATACAAGACTAGATACTCAGCCATCTTTGCAGGACTTACAGGGTGACAACATGCTGAAAGGCTGGTGTTATTTTCTATTTTCCAGACCATATTCTCAACAAATCACTTGAAGGAAACCAAATTGAACAATGTGTCGCCTCTCAATACATTCCAGTTAATCTATCTTGTCTGTTGCACTCACTAGTTTCTGAAGAGGAAGTAAATCTATAAAAGTGTGTTTTTAGTATTCTTACTCAAACTAAATAGTGCATTTGTTGGGGACTATTTCATCAACAGACAGCGATGAAGGCGTGGGGCACAAAGGAATAACCTTTACCAAACTTTGTCTACTTGTTAATAAGGTACATTTTTGTTGTTTTAAGTCTTTTCATAGGATTTGTTGACAAAAAGTTAAGAGATATATCACCAACCTCATCCTTTAGGATTGTGTCAATCTTACTGTGATCCCTACTGCTTGCTGATAGGGCTGGAGAGAAGTTCCTGAATTATTCAAATATTCTGAAAACAAAAAGATGCCGTTCTATCCAGTTTTATGTTAACCTGGTTTAAAACAAACCTCCCTATCCTTGACATGGATGTCTTTCAGAAGCGGCATGTCTTATTTTCTCATGTTCATTCTGCAGATGTTTTTTTTCCCCCAGAACTGTTTGCCTTCATTTGTCAGTTCACAGCGGAAAACTGAGTGACATGAAGCAAAGGTCTCACCACTGGAGTCAAACCAAGGTCATTGTAATCACATGCATGCTTCATAAACAACTACCTCCTTTTCTATCCTCTACTTCACCCCTTTCTCTTCTGCTACTCCACTCATATTGTCTCCCCTTGTCTCCTCTCCACCTCCTACTGTTTACTTTAGGGGCTTTGTGGTAGCTTGAGGCCTGTCATCAGAGATGCATGCTGGGTAAATATTATTGCAGGTCCTTTAACTGATAGTAAAGAGGTATGAGTACCCCAGGGGCACCTTGACATGTGATATTTTCTGCCTGGATTTTAGCTGCTTACTGAACACAGGGACTCTCACTTACACAGATACACACACACATATACTGTATATATATACACACACACACACACACACACACTGGGCTGTTTGCTGACTCCCTGCTTTGTAGACACAATATGGATGCCCAGAATAGTTTACCAACAGAATGACGAACATCATAAAGTCAACAGTCCAGTGTTTGCCTGTCAGCACAGCAGTTGCCTAAAGGAAGGCCAGCATGCATCCAGATTAGCTTTTGTTTTCACACAAACAATATGCTCACTCAAAATAGAGCCTAGTCTTCATATTGAAACAACAGCGCTGCTACATGAAGACATATTTAAGCTTGGATTTATGTCCCACTTCACACTATCCTGCAGCTTCGTACTACACAATAACAAAAGTGGATGTTCATGTTTGGAGGCTTAACACGGTGGGATGGTTGCAGATGTCAAAGAAGGAGGCTGGACTCATAATGCAGCTGGTTCGGTCATTATTGAAGCACACAAACGTACCTTAACCGAGCACCTTATTACCTGCCAGGGTGTCGGGAAACATTTGGTACTATAAGATATTACCAGACTGGGCCCCTTTCCAAATGCACCACCCACATTTATAAAATCAGGTTCATGTACCGTCCTATAAAATGACATTTGATAACGCTTGAGGAAATATAGAAATAATGAAAATATCCATGTGCACAAAAATGCAGTGAGTATAAAGATATTCCAGTTCAACAGACTTACAAACAGTTGTTCTTGGCCTGGGTACATGTGCTGAATTTTAGCTGAGGAAATCACAACTTGTGGTTGACCTCCACCTGCCGCGTGCTATCAAATCAGACACCATGAACAGTACAGACTGCTTTCTCTGAGCGACTCCTGGCAGTATAGAATACTAAGCTTAGAGCGGACAACTCAGATATAGAAACATATTGTATGATAATACTCTAAGACCACTGTAACAATCTATGGCCTATATAAGCGTCTGATACAACTCAGTTTAAACGTGGACTCCTTCCTCTGTCCTATATACAGCTTCATCTTCTACTGGAACTTTGTTTTTGGCGGTGTGAATTAATTACTGAGATAGACAGCCAATTAAAAAGCATAAACAGAGCACAGTCTAATAAAAGCTCTCGAAATTAATGTGGGATCTTGTTCTGTCAGCCGCCACTCTAATAAGTTGTGACCAAACTCAGATGCAACCTTAATACGATTTCATGCCTAAAAATATGGTGCTTTCAACACAAATATAATCATTATTATGTTGTCAGCCAGAAGATGCAGTTTGACTTTTTAATGTTGAAATGACTGGATACGTGCTTGGATTTGAATTAATTAGATGGGCTTCATTATTTTTGTTTTTCATACCAGAACAATCTCAGCGTGCATCTGTATTTATTGTAAATATTAAAAAACCTTATAAAGAGGGGGAAAAAAAAGCTTTTATTCTGCATTTTGCTACATCTTATCCATTGACTTACGATTTAGAAACTGTAACTGGACTGGTAAAATGTAATTTTGCCCGTCTACAGTATGTGCAGCACTCAGGCCTGGACTGTATTAATGGGTAGACTGAGGGCACTCATGTCTGCAGACACTCATCCCTGCAAAGAGCCATTTGGTGTCTTCTTTTCACCCAACACTCTGCCTCTCTCACTTTCAGTCTGTCACTTTTCATCAACTTTTATCCTCTCTCGCTCTGTAGAAGACAGTCATGTAGAAACCTGGTCACAGTTCACTCTGAGATATGTCCATAGCAATAAAAGTTCACACACACACACATGCACGCACGCACACACACCCATACGTGCGTGCACACACTCTCTCCTAACTGCCTTCTTCTTTTTTCATCATGCTTAATTCATACCTGCTTCAAGAAGCTGTGAGTTACTTCACATGTTCGCTGTGAACATCCAGCAGTGATACATCTTCAGTACATTCTACAGCACTAGTGCCACTGTTCACTTTGAGCCACTCGGAGTTTGATAAGTGGTTTCATCAGAGTGAGATCGGAGTGACCCAAAAAAGCCTGTGAGAGCTTCATGACTTCACAACATGATTTTAAATGCTGTCTCCATCAAGCCAAGTGAATTGCACGAGACAGGACAACAGCAGAGGTGTGAAGCCATTAAAGAGCACTCCGCCAATTTATCATTGCACTCTGACAGCGATATCGGAGTCACCGTGGACAGTTAATAACAAACATCAGAAGTATCATTTTTTATGCATTCTTCTTGAAAAGCCTGCTGCCTAAATTACCCATAATGCAACTCAACCACTGACAGTTTAGTAATAGCTAATGTAGCCTCAAGTCGCTAGCCTGAAGCAGAGATGAGTAGCAGGTCTGGTAAGCAACTAAAATCACTTGAAGCAATTCATCATTTTTTTTGGTGTAACTAGATTTTAAGTTTAGTTTGGACACCGTTTGATAAGCAGAACATATTTAAACTAATATTTAAGGTGGTCTGGGTTAATTTGGCTGTCTCAGCTGCTGTGAAATTTAATCATCTCTACATGAATTGCTGACTTTGACCTTTTCTCTTACATTTGCACAGCTTCGAGCTATGAAGTTATTCCAGGTGTCCCGATGGCAATGCTGAGCACGGTCTTTGAAGGCAGAAGCTGTAGCAGCAAAACATTGTTTTGTTTCTCCCTTTTCTCTCTCTCTGCCCCTCTTTCAGACAAAAAAAAAATTGGGTTCGTGTTAATCTGTGTGGGATTACAGCAAGGCTTGTTTGGCCTGTCCTTTGCCATGAGAACAAAAGTTGTGGCATCTTGAGATGGAAAGCTTTACCACTGGGATGAATCGACAGATGGCATGAAGATTGAAGAAAGCGCACCAAGAAGAGATCATATGCCATGGCCAGGGGTAACAGAGGACAGTGAGCCAAAAGAGGGGTTAGAGAGGGACATGGAGGAGGAACATGGAGGGTTTGAGGCCAAGAGAAGACACTGCATGAGAGAGCAGATTTTATAACAATGCTTCTCGAAGTCCTGGAGAAAAGACAAACTTCCAGTATGAAATTCCCACAAACTTTCTTTCAGTATTTCTTAAGCAGAGTGGGACATGTGGATCAAGTTGCACAACTTCGAAGGGACTTTTCTTTGAGGATTACATGTTCTTTTCATTTGCATATATTGTCCACTGAGATGAAAACTAGAGCAATTTATTCACCTGCAACATCTGTGAGAGAGAAAACCGTTTTGATTTATGCTGTGAAATCGCTGCTCTGTATGTTCACACGTTTCAGTGCAGCAATTTAAAAAGAAAATGATGGCAAAGTACCACCGCGCTTGCCTGTGCTCGCACTTCATGGTGCCGTATTGACAGAGTTTGCTGCATTTCATTTTGTCTTACACATATACTTTACAGTGCAGCATTTTGGGGTGTGCTTAGGAGTTACTCTTTTGAGCAGACAAGGTTGTGATGCATGACTTTCCAGTATCTGTTCAACTTGTCACTGTGTTATTTGCTTTGCAAGACTCTGCCTGAAATATGATGAGCTTAGGCTTTTAGTCTCCAGAGCTTCTCATCTTAAAAAATATGACAGCTAAACCCTCCAATCTAGCTACTGACAGAAAGAGAGACTTCAAGTGCAAGGAAAGAACTTGTGGGTCCCAGAAAGCTTCCTACTAAAGCAGCGGAGTCTAGACAGAGAGAGAAAAAAAAGTCAAAGTGAGATATTTGTGATCATTTTTGTTATGACCTATTTTAACACTGCTTAGCTTCACATGTATGGATGAGTGAGGTACTTTAATCTGAATACCCGTTTTTGAAAGAAAGAAGGAGGAGAGAGTGGGAGATGAGAGAAAGAAAGAGGGACAAAGACATACGAGCAAACTGATAGATGCGCAAACAGGAACGATGCAGGTGCCATGATGAAAACAAAAACAAAATCTCAATCATGGATAAAAATATTAAATGTTTTTTTTTTTTTTTTTGATGGCTTGTCTAAACCATTATAGCAGAGAAAATCGATGAGTGCCAATCACAGGCTTGGAACAAACTTCTCTGTGGGTGGACAAGCTCTCCTCCACCGACTGCCAGAGAAGAGGAGGAATGACAGAAAAATGGGAGTCGAAGAGGAAGGAGACAGGAGAGCAGTAAGCACTGTACTACACTGCCTACTGTACTGTGCTAATCACCTGTAGAAGCCAGATTATGATGTTTTCCATTTTTTTGTGGATTCAGATTTAGATTTAGATTTTGCTGACATTGTCTCATAGATTACATTTTTACAGTACAATTATTATTATTATATTTTTTTTTAGCAAATACATTATGTTTGGAAGTGTAATTGCTGCCTAGATAGTACTGGATGCAGAGGCGATGTGGATAGCTTGCAGAGAGAGCAGGACTTTGACAAATGAGAACCAAACAAAGATTTTTTTCCCCTATACTCAACCAAGTGCCTTCAGCGCCTAAACACAATAACAAAGTTTAATAATACTATGTGCTATGAGAAAACAAATCAAATAATTTAATGACCTCCCAGAACCTTCACAACATTTCCTTATTACACTGAACCATCACCAAAAAACAACCATCCAGATTTCATTTTTGTATTTATCTTAAATTAGTATAAGTATATCAAAGCAATTTCTAGGTTTCCTCTTTCAAACTGCAGCTCTTGCTTATTTTCTGTATAACTGGTCAAATTTTAAAATACAATCTAACCTAAACTTGAATATACAATCACCGTGGATGTAAGATGATCTTTTTTGTCCACTGTTCATAGCTATTTTCTTATATAACCAGTTTGTAACTTATATAATCAGTTTTGTTATGATGAACGTTTTTATATTATTAACATGTCTTGCTAATGAAGAAAAGCTTATTCAGACCCTCTTTGGTGTCAGTGTAATGTGGAAAAACTGTCAGAAGAATAATCTGAATCTGCATATTACTTTTAGTGTTATATATTTTTTCTTTTTATGTATTCATTGTATGAATTATTCACTTTTATCTAGTTATGTATATGCTTTGGCATCATATTCTTAACTTGAAATGGCACTAAAGGCTATAAAGCTTCAACAAACTGAACCGGAGTGAGTGAGACAGAAGTGAGACTGAGGATGAAAAATACTACCTATACTGTACTGCACTCATCCCACTTATCTGTGCCAAAGGAGGACATTATAAATTGAAGTGCTACTCAATGTTATTTATATTGTGCCCTGTAAGAGTCATGAGCATTAGTGACAGTGAGCTGACTGCCAGCTCCAGATACCTTGCACTTCACCTCCAAACACTCCCTGGCTGAATGTCGCCCCCACATCGCACTGAGGCAGTAATCCACTCTAATGCTGTAAGAAAAGAGTTAAAGTACTGACATGCTCCATGTCCCACAGGCAGCGTGTGTGTCTAGGAGATTTTAACTTGAGGGGGGGGGGCAGAGATTCAAATGAGAGGGCCTGATGATATTTGATGGATGAAGGGTTCATTTCAAAGTGCCAGATGGCAACATCAAATACACTGATGGAGAGGGGGCAGAGCTCTCTTTAGAGGCCCCTTGACACAATCAACTATAAAATATATTTAATTGGTAACATAAAGGGACAAAACTCCAAACTATGCCTATGCGTCCTATTAGCATGGATGTCATTTAAGGAGAGAGTAGTCCTACCAATAACGGCACTTTAAAGGACGACTGTATGCTGTCTGTCTTGCTGTCAACTCAAAGCAGTCAAATCTCAAATCTAATAAAAATACACTGAGCTAACTACATGGACTACACACACACGCACATATATATATATATATATATCTGTCTCATATATATATATATATATATATATATATATATATATATATATATATATATAAAGTGCAGACTACACTGTAGAGGCAAACTTTAACAAACGGATCCTTTAACATTTTAATATTAACTCAATAACACCAGCAGGTACTACGTTATAATCAAATTTGGTCTTATAAAGTATTAAGTACATCAGCAGATGTGCTGCTTGCAAAAACAGAAACTGTGTCTATCTGCTGTTTAGTGCTGAGCAGGTACAGTACAATTGGGGTGGGTGAACTGACCAATTCGCAATCATAACATAACATAATCATTTTCAAATACTTGTCCATTCAGCATGGCAGATATGCTAGTCAGTGAGATTATGGAGCCTTTTAAAACAGAAGTCAGAGGACATTAAATACCGCAATGTCTACGACTGGCCTGAAAAGTAGATTGTGGATGTCTTAGATTACAATCTCAATCTAAAATTATCCACTGCCCACCCCTATCATAGAGGAGGTTTTTAAATCTGCCTGCTGCAGCCAAAAGCAAGACTTTGAAAGCTGTGAGAGAAAACCAGAACAGTAAAATTGGAACAGTCAAAGAATGAGCGCTGTAAAGTTGCGGAGAGCTGCAGATTCAGGTGATAATTGTCTATTAATCTCTACGAACAATGGATTTATCATTGTCACATTGTTTGTCATTGTCATTTAGCACATGGTATTATATTGTTATTATAAAATAGTGGGCTTAGGTTGGTCAATCCTCTTGTCCCACACCTGATAATAAATATATTATTTTCAGATTCTGGACACACCTGGACCGACCCCCTTCTCACTGAACCATACAGCTTGAGAGCAAGAGTAACGGTAAAGTGAGAAAGAAAGGGTGTATGTTTTATGTCAGTGAAAGACTGAGAGATCATCCCCTGACTATTGCAGTTTCCACACACACCTACTTCACCCAGAAGAGTGTATCCAGATTACAGTTAATCCTAAATACCAGAGCCAGACTCCTGACAGCAGCTAAGAAGGGCTGGCATATCAATTCAGTTTTAGCTTCACTGCACTGCTGCTGCAATTTAAGACTGATTTTAAAATTTTATTGAGCACCCTTGAGGCAGATCCTAAATTAGCTATATTGCTGAGGTTTTAACCCTTATGTGCCACAGCTGAGCCTGAGATCCTGGTGAGGAATATTAAAGCAAATTAGAAATACCTCATATTATACTTGAACTAGTTTGTTATCCTCTACATCGGTACCTTTGTTGAGCAGTCTTTATAGTATGTTTTCTCCGTTGATATGCATACAATATCACGTTCACTGTATCGGCTCCTGCCTCAACCAGCTTCAACGCATACTGACTCGGATTTTGTTTACCTTTGTTTTATTTAGCTGCTTTCTTTATTTTTACTTACTGTGTACTGTTACAGGGAAGGAGAGGTATATAAAAGAAACACAGAGTTCAAGTACAGGACTAGATTCTGCAGCAAACCAGAGAAACGGGACAGAGAAGGTGTCAGTTAAACATAATCGTTTCAAAGCGAAATGGAGTGTCTATCGAAGAAGAGAAGATGTCAGACTCCCTGCAAAACAAAAAAACTCAGTAGCTCGGCCAGACAGAGAGAGAAGAAATAGAACGGAAAAATAGAAACAGAAAAATAGTAAGTAAGTGTTAAGAGGGGAATGTAATGCTACCTATTGACATTCTCCACTTGTTCTTGTGCAACTCTTTTCAGACTGAGGCAAACAGCCTGGAGTTCTTTAAAATCCAGGCAATACAGGTGCTAGTGTTCGGAGAGGTGCAGGTTTAATCCCTGTAACATCTGCTGTGGCACAAGTGAGTCTACAAGTAAAGCAGACAAGGGCGCAGAAGAGGAACATAAAGCAAGAACCAGCTTGTATGCACTGTTGACTGAACTCTGCTATTAGCACCTCATGAACACGACCAGAACTTTGCTACTGAAACTTAGTCATTTTAGCCAATAAGGCCTGTATGTATGTATACAGTATGCCATGTTGTTAAATTTTTGACAGAGACAGCTGAAGAGTGACAGGAATGTGGGGAGAGAGAGAGAGAGATGAGGAACGACATGCAGCAAAGGGCCGCAGGTCGGATTCAAACCCTGAGCCTTCGTACATGGGGTGGAGCTAATCGACACCCCCCAAAATGTTTTCTGATGATATTCATGATTGAGAATACATGTCATGGTCATGTACTGTGGACCAACCTAATTATATTTTCGTATTTTGTAAAGCCTGTCAAAGAATAAATCAAAATAATAGGAGAAATCATTTACTACAACCTGACTGGTAACAATGAGCTTTAAGCAATTAAGATACAGAAAAGTCTGCCGTCAAACCCGTTGAAAAAGAAACAAAAGCAGAGGGTGAAGCATTTGTGGCTATACTAAAGTGACAGTCATAATAATGTGTTATCCTTAGCCATAATAACGCACAAAGGCATCTTGGAAGCTATTTAGGTCTTTGACAAGAAAGTGCTTTTATATCTAGACCCTCTGTTCTCATTGTGTATGATGCAGCTGTCAAACCACAGCTTTTATAAAGTAGACATTACTTACAGGAAATGAATGGTTGAATAGGATTTCTAAAAGTAATACTTTTCTATTCATAATAATTTAGGAAAGCTCTCATGGAACATGCAATGAACTGTTTTGGAGGGTCAGAAAACTGTCCAGCACCACAGGCGTTTGTGTCAGGCTCTTCCTCTCATACACACCTTTATTGCCTTGTGGACAGAAACTTCAACAGTGCTGGAAGCTAAAAGCAACGCATAAATATTTTTCTACTGATGAAAATCTAATCTACGGTAAATGAGTTCTAAATCTGCTACTTAATCTTCGCTCATTTATAAATCAAAGACAACCCCCCGAGAAAAGCTTTTAACAACGACAGCCTGTAGCTCGTGTTGCACAAATGATACAGAAAGAAGAACATTTCAAATTGTATTTACTATCTAAAACATTAGAAAAGTTAACAAGGCTTGTAAATATTCATAGAAAAAGCAGGCAGGAGTGTCACATGAGCCTTCACTTACTGTTGGTTTTGAGGCGGGCTGGCTCACTGTTGCGGCTTCCTGCCTGGTTTATAGCCTTGACAAAGAAGATATAACGGGTGCCGCTCTGTAAGCCGTGCACCGTGTAGTGGTTCTGCTTGATATTTGGTACGATCATCCAGCTGTCTGCTGAGTTGTACAAACCTGGAAGATCCACAGAAACACACACACACACACAAACAGGCATAGCATGAGTAACCAAGTTGCGTTGATGTTTTCAGGGTAAGCAGAAATACAGTGGGTCCTGCTGAGAATCTTTTCAAGCGATGTTCAAGACCGCAAAAACAATTCTCAGGCTCAAGTGAGTCAGAACACAGTAAAAAGCTCAGGGATCATACATTCCTTGACGTTATGCAACATTTATATGTATGTACTGATCCAACCCATAACCCTTCCATCAGATTTATCATGGGATGCTCCCCTTAGGCGATGTTGCGCGTTCACTAAGATGAATCTATAACCCATTAGGAACAAGGTGCTTACACAATATGATAAGCGAATGCGTGCGGAAAGCGCCTGAGGGCTGAGGAGTGTGATAGCCTTTAATGTTCATATGTATGGAAACATGGGCAATACCAACACAACCCCAGTTGGTGGGCGCTTTGATTGAAAGCGGCTTGCAGCAGAGGGTTAGTAACGGCTGGGTTAGCTCTGCAGTCACCTGCTTCTAAACACACTCTTTTCAGTCTCTCAACCGCAACCGACTGTGAAGGAAAAAAAAAAAGGTAAATCTCGGCTCAGGGCTGAGGGGAGGATCGGCTACAATGAGGTGCTCTTTTGGCCTCTAGTCTTGTGTGTAATAACCGGGATGAATTTACACATTAACGTTTCTGCTATTTTCACCTTAAATGACCCAGCACACACGTGTTTAAGAAATGGTGTTTGTTTGCCTTTAAAGCTGAAGGTCAAAGCCGTACATTAAAGACGGGAAGAGTTGTTGAGGACTGTTAATTTGCTACTATGACACGCTATAAATTGACAGTTAGCTGGTGTAAGTGCGATGCCGCTGCATGTACAGCATGCCTCTGGCTGATGTGTGAATAAACAAATAAGCTGTGAAATTTGCCTCTTGTCTGTATTTGCCCACACTCTACTGGCATTGTACAGCTGTAAATATGTTAGTTTGTGTAACAACTCGGAGGAATATTAATATGCAATTACAATAAACCTTATTACCTCCATTATGTGCCAACATATGACCAGATAGAGACAGAGAGCCAATGACCGACACCACTTAAAATTTCTTTTACCCGCCTGAAAAATTCTGAGCACATTCCCTTGCCCAAACAACCAAAGCATCTCGTTTAGTAGCATTACAGCTGAGGCTAATGTTTCTAGAGCTGAAGGTAGAATAACAATCATTTTCATTGTCTTGTCTTCCCTCTCCGCTGCAGGATTGCAGGGAAATAAAAATCCTGAAAGGGAGAGAGCTCTCAGGGCAATGCCTGCCTTGTCCCTTCTGGGGAGGATGCGTTCTGAATTATTGAACAAGATGGCAACAGCATGCATAAGTAATAGCCGGGAGTCTGCTTGTAAATATAAATACTTCACAGGACGCAAATAAGGCCTTTAAAAGTGAGGCAGCTTTAAGAATGAATGAGGGGAGGGGACTCTTAAAGTTAGAGTGAAGGCTATGTCTTTACATATCTGCAGACTTCCACAAGCTTTTCTCAGACAAAGAAAACACCACAGAGGGCTTTCATTTTCTTTTTAGACGAGAGACAGAAAACGTGAGGAAGTTCTCCTGAACACCTTGGCATGTCCATTTTGTATGCAGACGGCCAGCAGCTTCATCTGCATTTTATTTCAGCCCAGTCTTACAAATATGTCACTGTCAACAAAAAAGTGTTTTTTTTTTTTTTTCCACACAAAAGGCAAGTTTGTTGTTCTACTGAGACAGCTGTCCCTTGAAGTTTAGAAAATTATGCCTCCCACCTGTCGTTTTAGCCACATCCTGTAGAAATGAAGTAGGCTGCAGCGTTATGTGGGCTTTCAAAAAGAGATACAGGGATAAGACGAGGGAGAAGGACTGCATGCTGCTTTCCACTTTTTAAAGCTTTTGATCTCCATAACACCTCTCCTTTTCACTAAATCAAATTAGGTCAGTACACAGCAATACGCTATCACTACTTTTACCACTGAAAAGGGGCTTTTTGACACTGACTACGCTCCTTTGGAGAGCGTTGCAACTTCAAAGTGTGGAACAGTAACTGAATGTGCCATTGTAAAAAAGAGAGAGGAAAAGGGAGAGGAAACAGATCGGCTTGTGTCTTGCATCCAGACATGAAGTGTTTTTGTACGTACAGTGTGTGTGCGCGTGTTTGTTTGTGCCTGTGTCAGTCTTGTTCAGACTCAGAAGTGGACAGATGAGAGGGGAAAAGGAAAAACAAAGTATCCTGGAAATGGAAGAGGGGTTTGTCTTTGATGATGCAATATATAGTTAATAGTAACTGTGTGTGTGTATGTGTGTGATTACAGGGGTATGTGGTGTGCACGGAGTTTATTCCTTCTGAAGGAACAGACTGTGTTTGTGTAGGCAGCTGTGCATCAATAAAACACATCGAGTTCTATCTCTTGGTACCTCTACATAACTTTAATAAGTGTACTGTTGTCAGACCAGTTCCCTGCAATGATTGAAACCTCTTTAACATTTCATCAGGCAGTGCTACAAAGACTGATCCCGCTGATACTCTGAAAGATGCCCTGTCAAGATACAAAGGAAGAGAGATTTTACCAAAACTCTGGGCTGTCCCGACGCCCGCTGCGACGGATCTTTTCACCTGTGATAATCACATTAATACTTCACCACAGGCAGGGCCACACATGAAAGACAGATGACGCTGTCAGCTGGAGTCAGCGGGTAGAGGTCTTGCTAGTGTGGTTAATAAGCAGGCCTCCCAGGAAAATGTACAAATTGGCAATAGAAATCAGACAAAAAGTGGTCGAAGTCATGCAGAGGTGGGAGCAGAGGTACAGACTTCTATTTGAAAATTGTTTTAGCTGAGCAATGTATGAAAATTGGTGTGTATAAATATGTTGAGTATATAAATATGATCAGTCTCTTTGGCTTTGGTGAAATGTATTACTGCGATAGCCACATACGTCTGAAAAACAAAATGGCTGAGGAGCCATGATGGAGAGCGGGAAGACTTTTAACTGGAGGACATGCTGATGATGCTGTTAAGATTAAGTAAGTCAAGATATCTAAAATTCTATTTTAAATTATTTTAGCCTAATTTTATTTCTTAGTAATTTAAAACAATAGATTGACACCTACACTAAATCTGAAGCTACAACTACAGGAGATGCTTGGCTTAGCATAAAGACTGGACTGAAAGTTCATTAATGAACACTTAATTTCCTGTTTATCTAAGCCATCCATTTAATATCCACCCAAACATTACTAATGATACACATAAATATACAGACATTGCTCATAAATCGGACTATTTCATGGATGGGGGCAGTGACTTCACTGTGAGGTTGCCAGGCAACCACTGGAGACTCCAGATTCCAAACTATTCTTTTATAATTACGACCTTTTGAATTCAGTAACGCCATTAAAGTGGGAAAACATATGCTGAAAAGTAACCCTTGGATGAACTCTGAAGCTAATGTCTGACATAAAAGCACAACCTCAAAAGAGTATGAATCAATCATTGAAGCTAAATATCCGATTAATGAGCAGTAGTTTCACTTGGTTTTGATGTCTTAATTTCTCTCTTCTTCTCTCCATCCCTGCCATCTTTCTTGATCTTCTTTGCAGAAGTCGACACCACAGTGAAAAAGAGGATAGAAGATTAGCTATCAATTACGTGCAATTAGAGAGAAAAACAAATATTTACAGAGTAAATGTACAGTGTAAGTAGATTACTTGCAGATGTCAGTTGGCAGACAAACAAATGGGCCAACGACACTAGACACTTGTAACTCGCAGAGGGCCACAGGTAGCAGCTCCACAGTTACTGTGCAGACATCAGTCATTTTTGACTTTATGTTGCTGCTTACATTTCTGCATGGTATTTTGTTTCACTTGCTGATTCTATTTTCTGCTGCTGTGCTTGGATGAACCTGCAGAGGCACGACCTCACAAGGCCCTCTTCACAGCGAAGGCAAAGGCTGAGGGATGAGGCCAGCCGAGAGAAAAGGAGAGACAGGATGGCGCTCAAGTGGGAGCATTTAGCCACTTGGAATGCTAGAGACAAATGCTATGGTAAAAACTCAAGTGGCGTGGCAGGCTAAATGGGTTTCTCTCTTTCTCAGTTTCTCCTGTGAATCTCGGAGGACTCTGTGGCAGCAGGCTGCTGAATATCTGAGTCACTCAGTCTATCACGGCTGAAATGTATCCTGATGTTGCAAATGGCTGGGGCACTTGAGTTGCGTGGTTAGAAGGAGAAATGTCAGACTACACAGAGGACGAGAAGAGAATGAGATGATGAAAGGATCAAAGTGAGGGAAGGTGGAGAGAGCGGCACAGGTGTGTTTGCACATGCTTGAATGTGCATGATTATGTACATTAAACATATCCTCCTCATATCAGTGGCCGAAGTGGTAATTTTCCAGTCCCCTATGTAACCATTATCCACTCAGATTATCACCTGTTCTCTCATTTCTCTCCTCCTACACAGTGGTCTTTCTTTCCCTTCATTTATAGTCTAAAGATTGCAAAGTCTAAAGACAGGAAGACCCCAAACTACATGGTGGTGGTCATTCAATGGAAGTGTGGGCAGAATGTAACATATATTTGCAGGATAGTTTGGCTATAACATAAAATATATGTGTTCATTTAAATGCGGTTGAAATTCTGGGAAAACAAAGATGACCCATTCTGGTATATGGTGAAGGTCAGATATTATTCTCTATGAGTGACTGAAAAACAATTTCAAGAGTGGTAAAAATCTATAAGACGTGTTATGAGCCTTATGTTCAGGAGTTATGAGCTCAAACATTAAAGGCTGCATAGGCAGCCACATGGTGGTGATGTTGAATCTGAAATCTGGCCAAAAAAACAAATGACTTACTCTTGAAAACTGCATTATAATTGCAGCTCTATATGGTGCAAATGTGAAAAGAAAGGCATTGAATAAAAAACACCTTTAGCAAAAATGAAATAGCTTTGGTATAAAGAGAAATGGGAGAGCTGGAGAGCAGCCGAACTGTGCTTTTACATTCTTACTCCCTTTCTTCTTCTTCTTCTTTTTTTTTTTTTTTTTTTGCAGTTTTCACATCGCTTAAACAAAAAACAGACACTAAACAGCAAATCTTTTCGAAGGATCCCCTCATGATATAACAGTATGTCCTATGTTTTATTACAAGTAGTCTTGATAACTCAGCTCTATCACCCTATAAATACAAGCATGGAGGACAACAAAGACTAAAGCTGGACAGAAAATCTAGGTTATGCAACACGGTTCAGATAAAATATTGAATATATGAAAATAAGACTGAGCAGTACTCAAAGTATTGTGCTGCTCCAATTCATTTCTCTCTGTAAATGTGGCAAGGTCAGTGTGAATGGCGTTTCTTTTGTGCTTTTGCATAAGCTATGTTTTGTGTATGCGTGTACGTCTTTATAGTGGCTGGGGAGTTATTATCATTAGTGAATACTACTAATGAAACTGTGCTCTCCCATATTTGTGCTCATGTTTTGATTTGTGAGTCAAATGAACCTGGTTTCAGGTGACTTAAAGTGAGATTATGTAACCACAAGTCTCAATTACAGGATACTAGTGAATGCTAAAATGTTGCATAACAGTAGCACAAGTAGTTAAGAGTCATTGAGTCAGAAAACTGACTCAATGATGCCGGTTATACAGCAATATATTCCTAAAATTAGCAACCAAAAACTACTGGTCAGACCAGACCAAGTGAAGCAAAAAAGATTGTGTTGAACAGAGCAATATTGTGTTTTATTGCTAATGAATGAAATTGAGCTTTTCATCTGTAAGTTTTTTAATTTGTTATGTTACTAATCTCATTTAAGAGCTCTCGATTTGACAAAGTTTCACAAGAAAACATAATGAATAAAACGACTGATGCCAGAAGAATCCACTGATCTCTAGTCTTTGAAGTTACCATGCAGGTAATTTTCTCTAATGATATAACAGTGGCCTTTGTGTTAGAAGCCTGCAGTTTGAATCGTGTCACTCAGCTGGGATTCTTTCTTTGAAAGAAATAGTCAGTTAATATAAAATATTATATGAGGAATGACTTCCTTTGTAAATCACCTAAAAAATACTTCACTAGTTCTTTTTGATGCATTTAAAAACAGGTCAAAAACATATTTGATCCCTTTTGGCCAAACCTTGAAATTAACAATCCTGAATAGCCGCTGGCTATTGCTGAAATGTAATTGTGTGAACCTCCTTCTAAGTTCTGATAATGAGCTCCTACTGATTCAATTTATCTAATTTTTGGTGTAACCAAACCTGTGTGTGTGTGTGTGTCTGTGTGCAAATGACTCACTGATGAAATTTGTCTGGCCGGTGTAGATGGTGTACTGCAGCTCGTAGGAGGTGACGCTGAACTCGTCCTCTGATGTCCAGTGAACAGTGATGGTGTCATGGGAGGCGGTGCACAGCTCGTCTCTTATGGATGGCGGGTTGGGAGCTACATGTGGAGGAAACAATGCCCAGAGTGACTCAGAATAAAAACAAAAGCTATAAATTTAGATTTGCTAAAAAGAACATCTTTGAGTGCTGCGGAGAAGAAATGACAGATTTCATGGTTAAGTGATGTTTATACCAGCTGCTGGCAGGTATACATTTACAAACCTGGTCACATAAATTAGAGTTAGCTAGATTAGCTAAAGGGTTTCAGAGAATGTAATCGATCTATTAAGGATCAATTCACACAGTTTTAAAGTTTTCTCATGACAAAAACAGTATTTCCTGTAGACCACACATTTTCACTGTAGACCACACAGACACATACCTGTTAGGTAATCTAGCCCCTCCAAAATCTTCTTCTCTCGGGAAAAGTCCAGGGCAAAGTTGTCAAACGCCTCATTCAGGTTGACGTCAGGGATGAGTACCTGGGAGGAGGCCGTCGCCATGGCAACCCTTTTGGAGCAATCGGGACATGGGGGCAGGGAAAAAGGAAATGTCAGGAGAGCGAACGGTAGACACGTGAAAGAGCAGAGGAGGGCCTGAGATGCAGGATGAGATGAAGAGACGGGAGGAGAAAGAAAAGAATGAGAGGTGATGAAGAGGTGGAAAAATATGAGGAGAGAAGTGAAGGAAGTGAGGTGACACCAGGTTGAAGGACATAGGAGTTCGTGAAACAAGAAAAAAGATGAGAGAGAGGGCAAGAGCGGAAAGGAAAAGAAAGGCAACCAGCAAGGAAAAGGCCCATCATGAACACAGACCCACATTGACACACTGTGGCAGGAGCCAGCACAGTCCTGGCAGGGTTACAGAGCAGCAGCAGAGCTGAGCACAGACCGATGCAAGTCCTTGAGACTTTTGTTCCTCAGTGAAGAGAAACCTTTCGGTCAATAAAGGGCCTGGGCCAAGTGCTGTAAAAAAAATCAGCATAAAAGGTGCTACACTAGGTGCATATTTTGCACAGACCTTTGTATGTGCAAGAGAAAGCGTGAGAAGGCTGCCAGCCAGTGGAGGGAGGAAAGGATGAAGGTGTGACAGAAGTGCGCAGGTGGATAGAGAAACTGCAGAGCGGGCCCTTTAGGTAATAGATGATTTTCAACAGAGGCCTGACATTGATCACAGGAGCTACATAGCTTTGATATTATGCTGATTTCAGCAGGAGGCAAACTTGTTGTAGAGCAGGGATTTTAGATCTTTTCAACAACTATGTATTACCAAACACACATTCACGAGTGTCAGTGCAAAAAGATAACAGGATACAAAGACAAGTGAATGCTGTAATTAGATTGATTTAATACACTGTTTGAGTCTGTACATATAATTAATTAAATGAACTGGAATTAGTCTTTTCTGCATCACACACAAAGAACTACTATAGTGCAGTGATGGGGAGGATAAAACGATACACAGTGCCAGAGAGGGCAAACATGCGGAGAGATCTGGGGATGTCTTATTGATTGTCCACAAGTACATTTATGTATGTGTGCCCTCCTTTTTTTTAAATATATGAACATGCAGTAAAATCTGCACCACTTTTCGACCTCACTCTGTGCGTGCAGATGTGTGTACAGCATGTCTAAGCACTACATTACCCACCTTTCTGCTACATTTCGGGCAGTCTGGAGGAAGCGAGCGTGATCGTTCTCCTTCAGGCTCTGTTCGGCTTGTGTGATGAGGGCACTGGAGCGCTCCAGACACTGGCGACAGTTTGCAATCTGCTGAGCTAACTTGCGCAGTTTCATCACCTAGAACACACACAAACACAGTACATGATTTATATTATTTGGTCTAGTTTTAAAGGAATACGTCACTGTTTGGTGGCTGGACAACAATACCAATACAAAGTTACCTGGTCTAGTCAAATATGAACTATCACATTCTTCTCCTATGCACAAATTCTTAGCCTTAACTTCCAAAACTTAAATAAATTGAGTTCTCTACAGTTACAGTTATGATCAGCGATGAGTTACAGTTCTGTTATTCATCTATAATTCTCATCTCTTGGTGACTCATCTTCCTTCTACTGCACAAATTTGGAAAAAAAAAAGTGCCTCAGAGCTCAATGCACCTCCAAAAATGTCTCTCAAATATGAAACAACAAATTTGGGTGTGAGGTATTCATCACTGTGACTGATCCACAAATATGTTCAACACTGTCAGAAAACATAATTAAGCCTTGCTGCCAAATTGCTCTAAATTATTCAGCATTGGTTGCACCCCCTGAGAAAGGTGAAACCAGCAAGTTTCCATATGGCAGACTCGATCGATATAGTTGCAGTTTAATTACTGTAAGAGAGCAGCAACACTAAAACGAACATAAAAGCCCTCGGCGGGAATCTTGGATAGATATCGAATACATTGGACACTGATCAAATATTGTCTAGTCAGATCTTCAAATTATGTGAAATTATTTTCACTTGTAGCAACAGTGAGCAGATGCCATTATCAAAGCTTACATGTGGCCTTGATAAAAGGAGGACGTACAATCTGCATTAGGATGCCATTCTCTACTTGGCTTAGCCAAAAATCGTAACCCTGCCTTTTCTGTCACCTTGTGCCAGATGGCCATCACACACTCAACAATAAATCTCTAGATTGCATGGAGGAGCACAGTAATGCAGATACATGCGTAGACACAGACAGGAAAATACAGAGACAGGAAGACACCAAGAATGCAGCAGAAAGGACGGAGTTGAAGAAAACCCACCGGCTCTTTATTCTCACACTGGCCTTATGAACTTGTTGCACAATGGAAGGGCAGAGGCGAACAGCATAATAGTGCTCTGATACAATAACAGTCAGCGGCAAGGTCAAGGGGCACATGCTACTCTGTGATACATTTGTATGTGTTTGTCTATTAAAGAGAAAAATATGATAAAAATGGACAATGGACATGTTTCAGGTGAACCAGCACAAACGCCATGTCTTGAAAAACCAATCAAGAACAGAGAACGACCCATAAATGCCCATACTGACTTATTTCATCACCAGCATTACAACCGTGACGTACAGGTCAGATAAGGCTTCAAGCTCATTATACACAAACATGCACGTACACACAAGGTTTTGTAATGCAGTCCATTTTGACTGTAATTTGTCAGTGGGTGTACAGTAATATAATTTCCGACTGACCATAAGGAAGCCATTCTACACTAATTTGAAATTAAAGTAATCCATTTATCTTCATTACGCCTCATATCCTGATTCCTCAAATTAACTTAGTTTGATGAAAGTCTCTACAGGAAATAACACAGGCTGCCTGTGAGCCTCGAGACTGTCAGCGAAAGGTGAGCTTCAGAGTAAAATAGTGGCATAAGCATGGGGTGCATCTCAGCAATGATGATTAAATTAAACCCTGGTGAACTTTTAAATGGCAAACAGTGAATTTCCTTCTTTGCCTGAAAGGAGCATACTTTCAGTCCCAGCTTACAGCTTGGAAATCTAAAGACTAAATAAAATGAAAAAGAAAAGAAGCATTTTAGATGATGAGTACCCTTAAAGAGTCATCTTTATTTTCAGCAACACGTTTTTTTGTAGCAGGGCTTAAATCATCCATCCATCCATCCATCCATCCATCCATCCATCCATCCATCCATACCCTGTAATCATTTATCTTTATCAGGGTCAAACAACCATTCACACTCACATTGACACCTACGGACAATTTAGTCGCCACTTGTTTTTAGACTGTGGGAGGAAGCTGGAGTACCTGGAGTGAGGGAGAACATGCATACTCCACACAGAAAGTGCCCACTAGTTTTGAACCAGGAACCTTGCTGTGAGGTGACAGTGCAAACCATTACCCACTACCATAATTTGAATTATGCAAATAAGAATTCAGAAAAAACAACAACAAAAAAACACTGAGTGACAATGGGTTAAGAGCTTGCCATCAAAGGCTCTCAAGGAATCAAAACAGTATTTAGTGTGCTCTAGCCTGCTACTGCTGAGAATGCTAACCCCACTTAGAAAACCTCTCTCTTAATGGAGTTTTCAACTGACGCCTTAGTTGTTCTTTCACCAAGTCCACCATAATCTGTTGTCACTATAAATGACATTTGAGAAGGTTGTTGACCGCACAGAGAGGACAAGCGAGACAGGTTTAATGGATGGGTTATTACTGGCAACATATGCCGCAAACAATTTTAGAGATGATTACTCCCTCTCTCTCTTGGAATAATGGACAATATGGCACAGTCTGTGTGTGTGTAGGTGTGTGTGTGTGTGTGTGTGTATACATGCATGTGAGCTTCTTAGTTCGTGTAAAGAACTGTCTCATCTAAAACTGACATATAACTGAACTCTATTTTGCTTGACATAGTAACGCCAACCCACCAGTATCATACACTGTTGCCCATAAAGTTGGAATAAAATATTTTTACCTCTTCTTGGGAAATGATTGTGACAGTGTGACTTATTCTTGATGAATAAAATGTATCTTTTCAAAACTTAATTCATCAATCTCTTCCTAACATATTGCAGTGAAAATGAAACCACAATTAACCTGATGTGTATGAACAGGAATAAAAAGAGGAATGTGTCTGAGAACAAAATTATTCCAACTTAATGGGCAGTTTGTTCACAGTGCAGTTATGTCATGAAACCATCTGTTTCATTCTGCATTACACTCTTTGAATATTTTATTTTGCAGTTCAGTTTAGAATGAATTACTAAATGACATGACAGATAAAATTATGGAATTGTTTTTGTGGATCAAGTGTCAAATGTATGTGAAATTGACACAAAAACATAGTCAAACAAATAGTTTGATTTCTGAGAGCTAGATGAAAAGATACCAATCTGATATTTGTATAACAGGAGTCACCAATAACAAGTTAAAACTTATCTATACAAAAAACGAAGATAAGCCAAAAAAAAAAAGAAAAAAAAAAGTGATGTGTATGGACTAAACAAACAAGACATTAATTTGTGAGATGAACCCTTTGGTTTCCAGTCCTAATGCTAAGCTAAGCTAACGAGCTGTTGGCTCCAGCTACATATTTGCAGTATAGACATGAGAGTGGTATCAATCTTCTCATCTAACTCTCAACAAGAAATCAAACAAAATGTCAAACTATTCCTTTAAGTAATTTGGGTAAAGACGGCTATTAAATTAAATCAACTCTTAGGAAGCTGAATGTGAACAGTAGACTTTCATGTCAATGTCACATGCTTTGTACACTCAGCTATCCACTCCACAGAAATCATAATTGTCAAAGCCACAAGGGTTCATTACGTGAGGACAGTCTTACACAGTACCTGCCATGAACTTGTAAGCTGATGGTAAAATTGACATAATGGCTGTTTTTAGAAATCAAATCATTCATTTTAAACCCCAAACAGATATACGTTGTTAATCCTCAAGGCTCTAGAAGTAGACAAGCAGGGTGTCTTGCACACACTCGAACATATGGGGGAATAGAGTATGTTTTGTTTGGGCAGGGAGAGATTAGGCATGACTGCAGAGTCTCCTTGGAGAGAGACAGAGCTTATTAAGAGGCGAGCAAGAGAGAGAGAATAGGAGCACCTTTCACAGCCCTGCTCACCATGATCACGCCTGCATAATCCTGTTATTCTGTTGCAGAGTCACCTCTGAGCTTCCTACACTGTCCTCAACAGAAACACCTCAACGCTAGCTGTTTGGTGAAATTCCTAAAACGACCTGCGTTTACCTGACCTTTCACGGTCTCCTCTCCTCTCAGGCAAACTTCCATTTGAACACACCCGTGATTATTTGAATTACTCAAGGTGCATTTCATTCATCTTTCTTGACCCGTAAACGGCCTCCAATATTAACGCATCACCTGCAGGCTGACATCAATCAAGGGCTCCTCTGGTGCTGTGTGTGTTCTGTGTCTGTTCCTTCCATCTCCTGCATTTCACTGCTCTAGCCTTTTCTAGACAGCCTTTTACAGACCCAGACTCTCAGGAGGACAGGCCTTACTCTTTGTCTGCAATCACTGCGGACACACTGTCATACATACCAACACACACACAAACACACCTATTTCAGTCCTTGTGTTCAGCGTTTGGAAATCTTTCATCTCTTGACAAAGCTCTTTTGCTGCCTCGGAGGATCTTCCACAAGCACTTAAAATGTCACCTCTGGGAGGGGGAGATTCAGAGTTTGCCTCTGTCCTGAAACCTCAGGCACCGGTGGAGATACAGCCACTCGTATACACATGGGCCCGCACTCATAGATGTTTAGTTCTGGACTGTTTGACACAGCAGTGAGACGTTCGCGCAGCAGTCTTTGCTGCCATCTCAGATTCTTTCCATGCACATTCAGGTTGTGGCTGCTTACATATGGGAGGGGCTGTTGCTGCTTTCTTCTCTCTGTTTTTCCTCTCTTGTCTTTTCCATTTCTCCTAAAGCGTCCATGTGTGTTTGAGTAAACAAGCGGGCAACTACGGAGGCTGCCTCATGAAAAACAAGGAGAGACCTGGGAGGTATATTCTGTACATGGCACTGCTGCTGTCATATTCATTCTCTTGTACAAAACAGTTGTTTCTTCACCAGTGGACTGTGACCCGGAGCTGAGATGCTGCATCAAATGGCAGTGAGACGGAACTAAATATATACACTATGAAGTAAACAATGTAATGTGAATTAAATGAACACGTCATGAAGCTAAAACTGCATTAGTTAATATCCTTTATATGACTCAAACATGTAAATTCCAGTTGATTGCTTGCAATGACAAATAATCCTTCACCTCTGCACCTCTATGGATTTTAGCCACATTTAACTCATTGCTTTGTCGTTGTTCTGTTCTGTACCTGGCTACCACTAAACGACAGGCAGACAAGCTGAAAAAGTATAAAGGGAATACTTCACCTTGGACTCTTTGATTTTCACAGCAATGACCTGTTTTCTCTGGCGGATGATTTCCACTAGTTCATCACACTCCTCCACCAGCTTGGCTTCATGCATGGCTGTGTTCACCTGGAGAGAGAAGCAGATACACATGTGAGATTCCACTGCATGAATGTCCTGATTCAGGCAAGAAAAAAAGGCTTGCTTACACGGGCACATTTTGGACAAATACACAAATAACCCTTCATTTTATTTTTTCTGTACATGCCAGTTGTTCCTCCTCTCTGTCTGAAGGGAGCTTTGTAAGATTCCTTGATTGGCAGCCTTGATGATTCATATTATCACTTACATCCTAAGCACGTCCTTTGTTTTTCCATTTCATTATGCATTCTGCACACGGGAAAAAAGTCTCCAACAACACATGCTCTTTTACTCAGAATTAACTTCTGATGATCTCAGATAAGCGATTCATAACTTTTTAATTATGTTACTGGAAATATCAGAAATATTTTATGTTACAAAGCATTCATGGGGGGGAAAAAAAAATAATGCAATGCATACATTAGATATGCTCGACAGTCACCCAGGAAAAAAAAAAAGTGGAATAAAGTAGGAATTTCATTTTTCATTCTCTAAAATGTTCTGTTCCTTGCTGCAGGGTAAGTCTATCACATCTCATAAAAATAGGTGCACTGCTGGTGGATTTCAACCACCTCTTGTTCTTGTATGTAACACTCATATCTTATTATACAGAAAAAAACAATAATGTACTGAGAAAATGCTGTATAAGATTCATGGAGTTACACCTTTCCCCAAAACATGTTTATTTCACTCATTATGAACAAGAAATGGGTTGAAGATTGCTGAAATATTTAACTCTTCATTAAAAAAAATCTCCCCAAAAGAGCCCGTGTAGACGCTCATTAATTCAACGACAGAATTTGCTTGCACCATGCCAATTTAATAGATTCTGTGATTATTTTAGGACCAAAGTTGCCAAGGCAACTCATCGGTTCACTATCTCAGGCCAACACTAAATGAGCAGCCAACTTCTAACTCGTGTGGGTGGATGGGTGTTACTCAGACATGGAGGGTGAATGCTGAATTGGAATACTGCAACCACTACCAACAAGTTTGCCAGTCGTAAACCAGAATTATAATTACACCTACTCCTACAGCTAAGGCAGCTCACTGTTCCAACTTCACTGCTGAGGAGCATTTGATGAGTCAGAATGAGGATTCATTCAGTGACGGACGCTCTACCTCTGGGTTGGCTGTGATTGCAGTTTAACCTGCAGATTTAATGTAAAGCGCTGCAAAGACAAACGTGCAAGTCAGAAACACCATAACTCCTCCGAATGAGGCGAAAACTTGATGTTACGACGGTCCACTGCACGTCGCACTGACTGAAATCTTATCACTGCTTTGTCTGATCCAAGAGATGTTGCTGTGCTTTGATGTAAGGGTGTAAAAAGTTCCCATGTAACATCTAAGAGTTGCCACAAAGTTGTACTCACACAGAATAGCACTGCGAGAGTGCAACTCACCACTACTTCGTCTCTGGGAGCCAGATCCGACTAAATCAAAGAAATTACAGATTGACTTCAGAATGTGCTCAGAAAGAAAACAACCCAGCGCAATGACTGTGGGAAGCTTTCACTTAAACTGGCAGCTTCAGAACAATCCAGAAAAGCCACACCGGAGTGGAGGAATTCCACAAACTCATCAAAAAGAAGCTCCCCATCAAGGAAGGCCTTGAAAGCCGCCTAAATTCACAAAGAACGCTGCTGTTTTTACTGCTTCGCAAGATGCCGTAGTGTTTGTTGTCACAGACACTGGCGAGTGTTTTCTGCAGTGCACTGACAGAAGCAAGAGTATTGCTGAGCTGGCAGTCCCCTCGTACAGTAATACACCAGAGACTGCATTGTAACAGAAAGACGCTTTCACTGCTCTGACTGGGTGCGTTAGTTCATAAGTGATGCAAAGATTTACATTCAATTCGAAGACCAGCATTGTGACAGTGAATTCTTTAAGCACAAACACTGTGTGTTCATCTGAAAGAATGAAGAAAGAGCGAACAAGTTTTCTGTAAAATGACTAAGAAGACGTCTGATTTCAGTTCTACTCTGACTCTCTCCTCTCACAGATTGTCCTCTTGGGTATTATATACTTTTACCACCTGTAGATTTTGTCTCTATATTTTTTTACCAGTAAAAAATGAGGTCAGGCGATGTCTTTAAAACAATTACAGTGCATTCTCTTTCTGACTTCAGTATGAAACTTTAAATCAACAGAAGTTAATCTCCTTTCGAATCACTCCCCATCTCTAGATTTTTACAGGCTTCCTGTCATCCTCCAGACTATCAAACTACTTACCCCAACAACCAAATTCCACTCATCACTCTACAAAGCTCATTACAACATGCAGATCCACTTAAGCCTCATTATTCACACTCACACACACAGACACACAATTCATTCTGCAATGAGCCATCTTATGACTACAGGTTAGTAATTAAGGAAGATAAATGCGGACGCCCAGGATCACTGTGAATTACAACTACTTGGCAGCTCAGAGTTACAGAAAACAATCTTCATCTTCCATCCTCCATCCTTCTTTCACCTCACCCAAAACCTCCTCCGTCTACTCCTCCGCCACCTCGCAACATTATTATCCCAGTCCCTGCTACACAAACAGTCACCTGCTGAGCATCTTCCTATTCATCAGACTCATCTGCAGGTGCGCTGAAATCACAGTGCCAACTCCGTGTTAAAGAGATAGGTCTATTATTGGAACTACAGAACGATTGGAAAGTGTCACAAACTTTCCAGCTGCTCCTGCTGTCAGCAAGATTGTGAAAACCTTTCTGAGATGGACTGACGGGGAAAAGCTACAAACCGTCTTCATGCTAATTCGTGACAGAGGGTTTAATAAAAAATATCTAATGGTTGATAATATTTATGATTACAATTGTTCACAAACTAATTGGGATTATATTATGAAAAGGAGCTGACATTTTATTGTGACCCATTCTGTGCCTTCTGCTCATTATCTCAGCAGGCCAAATAATAAATAAATAAATAAATATATATATCACAGCTATTTCCAAATCAGCAGGCATAATTTCACTCTATTAGGTAAGAAGATGAAATGCAGACATATTTAGCAACTGCATGGTATTGAATAAGCCTATCTAGACCATTATGATGAAAATGTCACCCATGTGACCTGACAGCAGAACCATTAAATCAAAAAGAGTCGTCCATTACAAACCTAAATTAGGAAGAATAACGTCCACCTCTGGTCCTCTTTTTGGAGGGTTACATTAAGCACATATGCTGCCATACATCATCAGGTTGCGTTCACCTCCTGCATTAAGTCAAGATTAAATTCATGGGCCATATTTTTATAGTGTGGAAATGGGCACTGTATTACCTACTCGGCAAAATTAAATAGAAACGAGCTAAGCAGTTACATTATTTTTCCGGTTTCAAATGACTGACAGTCACCATTCACCACCTACTCTGCGCTGTTTCAGCAAATAATGACAGGACTGATGTGCGTTGCCAAGCAGAGTACCAGTCATTCAGGTGTTGTCAATCACACTGAGGTGAGCTCGACTCAAAATGAAGAGGAAAACCTTTGCTTGAATTCCCCTGATATTGAGATTTAACACTTCAGTCTCTCATTATGTTATGCTTTTAAGAACATCTGTTGACTCTAGATAAATAAACTGAATTGTGTGCGCGTGAATTTTAATGATGTCGCAATGCTCATTCAGCCTTGATAACGCTATGTGTATTTGTCACAAGAACTATCACAGCTGCGACACCATAATATCATCATAAACCCTGGCAAACTGCTGATAAATTATCTGCCCACCGTGATAACGAATCCTAATTTATTTTCTTATACTGTGTTAACAGCATTGTTCAAACCTACACAACTTTATTTTAAAAATCAATCAAACAGATCGATCATGGCAGGTGTATAAAACGATTCACAAGACGTCTTCACAGACTCTCGACTTAAATTTGATGAACCAAGAAAAAAAAAGCCTTGGATTTGAATAATTTATTCACTGTATGCATTTTACAGGTCCAAGGAAATTTTGGAATTAGTAGAAACAGAATATATGTGTAATACTTTAATACAGTGTGCATTTTCTAAAGTAGAGGAGACTGCAGAGGAGATTATGGGTGAAAATGAAGAATTTAAGAGGTTAATTAAATTCTACGTAAGCATCAGACAAGATCACACAAGATGAGTAGTGTTTTGTCTTGTCTGGGTATTTTATGTCTGTTGAATAGATAATTATTATCAAAAGGCAAACTCTAAACTATATCCCTGCTGGGGATGATACTGTAGATATTTCAAAAATTAGCTGCTAGTGATGACATGGCCATAGAGACTTGTATGCTGTTAAAATACTGTGAATGAATCTGAGCAAACTGTAATGATAACGACAATGAATACACATTCTAACACATTTTAACGCACTGAACCTTACATCATTTTTTATTTACATGTGATTTTTCATACTGTTGTATCTATCAATATTGCAAACATACTGCCCTGCCCTGCAGCACACCCACCAACATCAGGATGTGAGCATCTGGGGATCAACATGCAGGCAAGTGAACAATGCATGACTCCCAATATGACCTATTCCAACAAAAGTGGCTCCCATTCAAACTTTGTGAAGACCTTTGCGCTGATCCTAGTTCAAAACAGCTGTTAACCTCTTGCCGACACCAAAATTCTCACATCTTGAAACAATTCTGTGCTCATTCCATTCCCATCATCCCCTTCTTCCTCCTATCCCACTTTACTTTCCTCTTCTTACTACTCTACCACAATCTGACTGGTCCCTGTTTGGTCTGCTTTCACTGACCACTTCAGACTTTTTCTCTCCCGCACCCCACCACACAATCCACCTTCCTCTTTCTCTCAAGCTATGATCGGCTCAAACAGATGCAAAGATTCAGTCCGACAGCTTCATCTCTGATGCTGTCCACAGATTCTGGGATAGTTCCCAGAGATTTATGACACCCGAGTGGCACCTAGCTCTTAAACAGGGAAGACTGGCTTTATGGACGCAATAGAGTAAAGGAAAATGCAACTGCAAGACATATATCATGAATGTTATGTCCGGAAATGGTGATAATTGGAAATGCCTAACTGGCGATGAATTTAAAGACTGGCTTTTAAAGCTGAACAAGTGTTCGTTTGAACTTTTATATGCAAAGGAGATTTATATAAAAAACATGAATCACTTGTTAAACTCATGGATAGTATCATAGATAATGTAAGGATGGCAATACCAATCTCTCATCGGCTGCCCCCCACTTTACTGCACAGTCCAGACTGAAATATTTCAATATACAGATATTCAGATATTCATGGTGCCCAGAGGAGAAATCCTGATGTGCCATCATGAAGTCAAAGTATTCACGTTATTATTTTCTATAATTAATTAATCGAAATAAACACGTTCATTTGACAGCCCTCGTAAAAACTTTACACTATACAGCAACTGTGTGATGCCAATAATTTTATTTAATTTTATGGCATTATCCTGCTGTATTAATGTCCTCACCTTTGCTTGAAAGTGGAACCACACATGGCTTTAGAAACAAACAGAGACAAACACCAGCGGACTGTTCGATCTCACTGATGCTCCGGTGGAATGAGATCTGATACAAAGGATTAGGGCAGCATTGCAGCCATCTCCACACAGCTATTTGATATTCTACACACAGCGGGATCAGCTTCAGTGTACATAAATTTAGACAGGTCTTTGCAAATCACTAAGATCTCATTGTTAAATCAGTAGACATACATGTCTGAAGATTTAAACCCACTAGACTTCTGTCTGATGTGATTATTTCCTTTTTCCATCTGTCCTAATACACACACACTCACAACAGTGACATAATTCAGTGTTCTCCCACCTGGCAACACAATTCCAGCGGTTGGAAAAACTGGCTGCTGCTTTGCCTGCTTCCACAAACAATGCTTACTCCACATTAGCTTTGTCTAGATGATGTGTTCCCTACTGTGAGTACAGTCTGAGAGCTAGGCAACCTACGATTTATTAGGGAGTGCCCTCATTAAAAAGCCGCCAACGAACATGCCTCATCACAACATAATCTCTGTTTCAGGAGGGTTAGCTGAATCACCGCCTGAGTGAGCACAAATAAAGAGAGTAATAGTGAGATAAAATGGGACAGAATAGGACGGAAAGACAGAAAGTCTGATAAACTGTCTAGTTGCAAGATGCATTCAGATGAGTGTGGTGTTAAATGCAAAATCAAGAACTTTACAACACAGACAAAGTTCCAAGTCTCGAGTGCACAAACCTTTGGGGACATAGAGTATTATGTATGGAAGAGAAGTATCTCTGGAATTCACATGAAAATCTGTACAAGTTGTAGAAAAAATATCAGTGTGCATCCTTTTAGATGTCCATTTGAACAAGAGGAGAACTACCAAATGGTGGCTGCCATGAATTTGGGACGTATTATTTAACATTACAGCAACACAGCAGGCTTTTGCTAATAAAGTGGCAACACATGCAAATTAACAAAGATTTCCTGTGAGACAGACAGAAACAGAGATTTTTTCAAACAGTGATGTGCAATAGCACAAATGAACATTAAATTTTAGTATATGAAAGGTCCAGTGTGTAGGATTTAGTGGCACCTAGCGGTGAAGCTGCACATTGCTAACTGAATACTACTGTACAGGCCATATTTAGATCAGAGTTTGGTTTAGTTTTGGTTCTGTCTGGGCTACTGTACAAAAATGGCAGTTCAACATGGCTGAAAGAGGACCTACTCTCACTATAGATATAAAGAGCTCATAGGACAATGAAAACACAGTGATTCTTATCACTGTACACTAATGGAAACATACTGATAAATATTACATTCCATTCCTGCCAATAAACCTTACACAGCTTTAAAACAGCTTTACATATTGACACAAACAATATGCAAGTAACAAGTGAACTGTATCATCTCAGCCTTTACTTGGCTTTACTTTGGCTCTGCACTTTCAGTTGCCATAATATCAGCATCTGTTCAATATCAGACAGTTTGTTTTTGGGAAATCCTCGTTGCCAAACAGCCTCACTGAGTGTCTCTTCTCTGCTGCCTATTAATATCCTGCCAGCTACCTGGCATTGAATGGATAACAGTGATGTGTGTTAGCTCCACAACCATGATTGCAAATGCTTAAGAATCAGGCAATTTTCTTATCGTTCTCAAGAATTATTCTGAATGTCATTAAGCGGAGCAGCAGATTTAACAACCATCCACCAAATATTGTGATAAGGAGAGAGGCCTCCTAAGAAAGAAAAACATCCTACACACCATCAAGCCATCGCATCTTTTCTAAGCCTGAAGACAAGATAACTCCCCAAAGAGAACCCCACGAGAACGGGGGCTGCATCTCTGCTGTGTGTGCTGACACACTGAAAGCTGATTCACACTGTGTTTGATCATATCTTTGGCACCAATACACTATGATGCAAGGAGAGGAATCCAGGTCATGCTCAAAACCCATCAGAGGTTTCTTACTTTCCACTAACTTCTCTCACTCCACCAAACCTCTTTCTTTTTTAAACTTCCTGTCTACGTTGTATTGCATTATTCCTAAGTGTCTTCTTCTGCACAGTGCTTGTGTGTCTGTTTTGGTCAAAATATCATTGGTTGTCAAGTTTACCCTAACATCCTTTTCTCCTTTTGTTCTGCTTGCCCTCTCAACCCAGCTCTTTCCCTTCCCCTTTCTTTGCGGCTCGCCTCCTTTTCTGATTTCCATCTTTCTCCATCTTCCCTCTCCTCATTTGTCCTCATCACTCTCCTCTCAGTGCATGTTAACGTTAACTCACCTGAAAACGTTACGCTCTCTCATTCTTCCAACAATAATTAAACTAGCCTTTTGACATTGACATCACACAGGAGAATAGCTCTGAATGGATACAAACGGGGCAGGAAAACATAGTTTATTTTAATAATTTGCCTAAGAGTCAATGGAGCATGTTTCCCCTCCATGCTATTGCTCCTCATTTCTTTTTGATGAATAAGTCATGAGATTATGCTGTTGTTGTTTGGAGGTGGCACGACATCGGCATGCAGACAGAGACAAAAGAAAACACTTTTTTTTTTTCTGTCTGTGCACCGCTGATGAACAGTTTGTCTATACTTAATGAATCACGCAGTAATCATTTAATTTTGATTGGCTGAGCAGCTGCATGAGTTGTGTGTTGCGGACCTCAGAGTGAATTCGAGAAAATGGAGTCGGGCCCCTGCTAATAAGTAGTGAACAGTGAAACAGAGTGATGGTGCACCGAAGTGCATTTGTCCTCTGTGACCATTAATGTCAAATCTCATCGAGAAATGATGGTGTTTATTAAGAGTGAGTGCATTAAGACAAATTAGAAAAATGTGTGCGTGTGTATGTGCATGTTACCGATGCAGCGCAGGCAGCACTTTGCATTAGTACTCTCTGGCTGGATTCACACACTACCTCCATTAAATCACAGCGTGAGCCCAAATAGAAGAGGTCAGCAGTGATGAGACAGGCTGAGCTATAATCTGCAGACAGGATAGGATTCACGCTAGGACACCAGAGTGCAAACACTCCTCCAAGGTTTTCACTAAATCAAACCAGGTGAGCTGTGAAAAATTACCGGCTTGTGACAAGCCAAATAAAGTTTCCTCTTTGATGATATATGGTGTTTGACACGTAATCTTATCTGCTTTGACATGGGAGCAGATATTTCTTGTATGGGTGGCACTGGTAGGAATTAAACTGTTGTTGTGACAGTAATTCATCCTAAAACATATATTCAACACAGTGAAAAGCGTGAAGACAAAAGCTAACTTCATAACAAGCTACAGTTGAGACAATGAGCTGCTAGAGAAAGCTCTTTTTTTTCCGCCCCAAAGTGAAGTGGTCATTCCAATGTTTGAAGTTTTCCGAATTACATAACTGACCCCTTTGAACAGTTTGAGGGTGGATGGTTGCTGAGAGCTACTCCAGCTCATCCTTTGTTCTTGAGTCATTGTTTGAGTCAGACTGTTTGGAGAGCTACCGTTGGCAAAATACAAGAGGTCACTAAAACCTTGACTGGTATCTGGTTTTCATGTCCAAGGTGTTGCTTTCCATCACTTGCTGGATCAAATGATTGATAAAATGATCATTCTGCACAAATACATTTTAGACAATGGATATAAAATATAACGTTAAGACTGATCGATATTTGATATAGCAAGTGAGGGCAGTTCAAAGAACTACGTCCTGATCCTGGAGGAGTGGTATCCATTAAAAAATGAAAGCAAGAAGGGATGATGCTCCAATTTCTATCACTGTACTTCACTACAATCAAATGTGTTTCAGTGTGAGAGACAGAGTGTTAGGAGCATCAGAGCAGTTGCCAGTTGCTAAGGCAGTTAGCTGTACACAATCAATAATAGTGACAGACTTGGGTGTTTATGTGTCTCTCAGGGAGAGAGAGGGAGAGAGATAGAGACTCATGTATGCTAACCCTCAAAACTTGTTCATAGGGTTGGAAATAAAAAGTGAGACCAAGGCTTCTCATGAGATTGTGTCTGATGCTTGATGCATTGATGGTGCTCGATGAGCGACAACTAAGATCCAGGATTGCTTTAATGATGTGGCAGTGGAACTAAGTTGTGTTGAGCAACCACCTGGGGCTCTACTTGTGTGCCAATTTCTACCCAGCTGAAGTTTCCCTCATTAAGAATCTGTATCAGCTCCAAGGCTGTCATCCTGTATCTGACCCTGGCCCCTGACTATAATGACGATTGCTAACAAACAAGGCAACCTCCCTATGTAAATAAATGGAGAATTCAACATAACTGTATGACTTTCAGGCTCACCTAACAGCATACAAACATAGAAACATGCAGCATACCTCAACCTGTTGGCAGATCTGGATCAGTTTGGCCATTTGGTTCTCCAGTTCACTATTCCTCTTCACAAGGTTGGTCAGATTGTTTTCCAGGGTTTGCTGTTGGAAGGGAGAAGGAGGAAGGTCGAGGGTCCAAAGGGCAGAGGAGGAAGAACAGGAACAAGGAAACAAGACCAAACATTAGCATATATAGCTGTCTTATTATTAATAATCTCTTAACATCACATCACAAAATGTAAAGTAAAAGTACTTGTACTGTATATTACTTCTACTGTACTGTTCTGGGACAGTTACAACACAAAGAAAATATTGGATGTGTGATACTCAATAAATGGTCACTATTAAGATATGATTTACCACACTGTATTACTTTTGCCTTCTTCCATATCAATGATATATAATCTACCATGGCCTGAGTTGCTTTATAGCATCTGAAAGTCATGCAAAACAGTTTCTTCACAAATGTATAACTGCAGTTGTCAGGTAAACAGTCCTTTAACATATTTTAGTAAATGGGTCCAAATGACATCAAAAGTCCTGGTAAAAAAATATGGAGGATGTAGAGATTGTACCACAGTGATCATGAAACAACGAACTAAAAATGGGCTTATATGTTTTATGTTTTTGTTTTCTGACAGGAAAGCATGTTAAATTACAGAATGACACTTTGAGAGTTTACAATGTTTTACACAAAATGTGACATAATGTATGACTTCAGCTAAAATCAGAAATAAAAGAGAAGGAGTCTTACTGAGTCTTACTTAACAGCTACAAACAAACATTGTGCGTTCATACAGTGAATCAGTGTTATTTCCTAATGCATTGTCTCTAATGTGATAATTTAACTGCCTGACCTTATCATACATCAACCATATGATGCCTGAAAAATTAAACCGATCAACCTCCACTGGCTATTTTAATGATCAAAGACGCAATTACTATCCAGCAACTGTGAGTGTTTGTCAAATGCAAAACAAAAGACACACACACGCACATACACATACCCCATAAATAAACTCACTCAAACACATATACAGTACAAAAGATGAAAATGGAAACAAGCAAGTAGCGAGCCAGAAATAGAACTGCCGTTCAAAGGAAGCAAATCAGCGATGGCGGCGGCGACGACGATGAGCATCAAAACAACAACAACAACAACCACAGCTGCAAAGAGAACAGCAGAACAAAGCAGCAGACAAGCGGCGGGTGTTTGAAGTAGCTCTACTCATGCAAGTGAAAGGGAGGTGGGCTGGACGAGCACCTGGCCACGATTCTGACTGTCTGACTGTACCTCTCTTTCTGTCTCTGTCAGGCAGCCTCCCTGCTTTCCAGTATCTCCCCTGCCTGTCGCTCAACCTGATTCATTCTGTCTGCCTGTTGTCTGTTTGACTTTGCACTCGCTTAATTATTTATCTCTTTGCTGATCTTCCTCCCTGCATCCCTTCCTTCCTTATCCATCCAGGTTTCTGCCTGTCTGCCTCTCTGGGTCCAAGTAGTAGGGATAGAGGAGGATGGGGGAACAGGGGTAGGGGATTGGTAAAAGGCAGCCAGGGAACTCACCGCAGCGCTTGTCTTTGAAGCCTCCATTACCGCATCTGACACTCTGCCCGGGCTCACCTGATAAGCCTACGAACACACACATACACCCACATAAGTGCACACATAAACGCACACACAAGACAAGACTGGTCGCACAACATCTGCCACCTAAAACGCAAAGTAACTGAAGAGGAGAACTCCCTCTGATGAAGTTGCCACAAACACTCTTCTTATGTTCTTATATGTGGTCTTGAATGCATATGAAACAGTGCGGCTCACGGTGTCTGTTAATATTTGTAACCCTGAAGCTGGTGCTGGAGTTACATCACTGGAACGGGCGTTTGGTTGTTGTGTCGCAGCTCCGTGCGAGTGTGTTTTTGTACGAGAGAGTTTGAAGTGGAACATCAGTGAAAGGGGACAGATGGGTCATTAATTAGCAAGCTGGAGACGAAGATGATTAATACATCAGAACACAGCTGCCTCCCGTGGGACTGCAGTGAGACAAACTCCTCTGTTCTCCACATACATGCATGTGTGGGTGTGTGTCCGCCTGTCTTTATGTGTGTGACTCAGTAGGTGCGTCTGCATACATTTATCACACACTTGAGCATACATGTTGTCAGTGATACGCATATGCCTCTGTGTATGCAGATGACATCTGTTAATACTTCCTCTATACCCTCTATAAGTAACAACATAAAGCCGGTTGTATGTGTGTAGGATGCCGCCTAACTTGTGTCGGCATTCCCGTGGCTTCAGCCCAGCTTACAGATTGAGTGGCAGAGAGCAAGAGAGTGAAAGAGAGAGGGGGAAGCAGAGGAACCGTCAACAACAAACTCATTAAAACACACAACAGACATCAAAGACTCAGAGATAGAGAGAATGAGAGCAGAGAAAAACACAGTAATAAAGCAATGGAGGCAGAATAGTATGCAGCGGGTGGGGAAAGGTGCCAAAAAGTGCTGGTGACTTGCAGGGGGTGACTAGATTGAATGTCAAACCAAGCAAGGATAACATTTTTATGATATGATGGCTTATTCTGTCATTATCAGAGCAGTGATGGCAACTGGATGGGAGACATCAATATTGGCAATATGCTGTGACAAATACCTGCATGGCTAATAGAAACCCGGCAGCAAGCAGGCGCGCTTGTGTGTCTCTGCATTCCCTGAATTGTACAACACAAGTTCACACTGATACTGAGACCTCAAGAGGAAAGCCGTATATGCCTACTTGGATGGAAACACGTTTCCGTGTAGGTATATCAGGTGTGTTTTAACACGTAGTGTGTAGGTACAATCGGCAATATGTATATAAAAATAGCAGGGCTAGTGCAAACACACGCTACCTATCACGGGACAGAGACATCTTCATTACTAGCAACAAAAAATGATGTAGTCCTGCTTGAATTTTGCTTTGTCCTCCACAACTCGCCCAAACCAAGTGCCTTTACACCTTGAAGTTACTGGGTATAACCTCTAAGTAAGAGCTAGTTTGTGTGCACAGCTTGTTTCAAAGCAACATTATGAAACTTTTCTACCATAAAATAACTGATTTAAAATCAATCTGATGCTCCACTGACTTGTAATCGGGTGAATGGTGCCTCTGCCATTCCTATTCTGTTACTGCTCCGGGTACAATCACCCGCAAGAAGTGAGTAAGGCTTTACGGCACACAACATTAACTATGCCACTAATTTTGGTTAAACTAAATGCATTTTTCCCTCTGATATTCTCCAGCTCCTCTGCCTCAGCTCTCTGTGATTTACAGATGGACAGTGAAGTAAACTGTTGCAAACTGTAGCTGCTGTTAGCTCATATAGTTAGCCATGCTTGCCTGGACTGGGCATTTGTCAGCATTTTCACTCTTACCACAGTACCAGTGTACTGGAGTACAGCCTGGGGCGGGGATACAGACGAGGAGCCATGTTGGAATGGGTACTAGAAGTGAAGTGGGCAACATAACCAGGACCAGCAGAAGAGGAGCATGACAGAAGTGAAGAGATTGAACAGGATGCTGGTGGAAGATGCTAAGAAGAGATGCTGTTGTTGCACCTGCTGTAGTAGCAAAGCTGTCAAGTCCCTAGTTTTTGATCAGAAGTAATATAATCATAACAAATATACATTTACATAACAAATACACTCTGAAACGGGGAGCACCAAATCTTCATAATCATAATGTTTTTAAATCTTATGATGCATAAATCTCCACTTCATATCAAGCTAAGCAGTATAGAGTCAATAAACAGAGGCGTGAAAGAAGGATGGATGACATGTTTGAATGCAGGATGGAGCGGGAAAAAAAAAGCCAAGCAGAAATGAGTGACGAATTGCATTTCAGTTGCTTGAGGCACACAATAGGGCTTGTTGGGGGTAGGCAGGGCTATTAGCATAAGGTAATATCATTCATTCACTGATTCAGCTTTGGACGTGGCATGTCATGAAAGAATGAACAGACAGAGTGAACAGAGATGGAGGGGGTTGATGGGATGGAAATAGGCACAAGTCCCGTGCTGAGAGGGGCAGCTTGGCAGTGTGGCTCCAGTCTGGCCTGCCTTCTAATTCAGGCTTCTGTCTCTTTTGTGGCTCTCTTTTCCCTTGTTATCTGTCTTTCTGTCATTCTCTACCTTTCTCTCTTTTCTATGGTGTGTCTCCGCTCCCTTTAAGCTGACTTTCTGTCTCCTCCCTCGTTCTGTGCCTCGCTACTTCAGTCCTTATTCTGTCCGTCTAGGCACAGTTACAACTGCAGCTGCTGACAGCCCATCATCTTGGGTTAGATCACCACCCCCATATGACTTCATTGTGTTGAGGGGCTCCTGGGTCTCATTCCTTTACAGATGATCCCATTTCTCTTTGAAACAAAAAAGGACATATCCATATTTATATTATAGTATAGCTACAGAGACTGGAGAATAAAATTGTGGGAGAAAAAAAAAAGACCTTTCTCGCAGGAGACTTGCGTACGATGGTTTACTGAATACGCTCTGTATATAGTCTGCAACTGTAGTTCAATTCACGTCACTGAACAATGAAATTACACTGAATTACATCACAAATAAGAAGAAATAAGTTGATTTGTGTCCATAAGTTGACCAAATACACATGTTTCTGACTGCCCAATCACAAACTGACAGACTGTGTTGTGCCTCAGTACTGTGACAGTAACTGTGACAAATTAACAGCTGGCAATTTCTGAAATCCATATTATGCTAATTTAATTACAGGGTAATGTGTTACTCCCCAACCTGAGGCCCTGGCTGAACTCATTGTTACTTTGCTACAGAGACATTAAACGACTTTTATCTGAGGTCAAATTCAAGTTTATGAATGTAATCACCAAAAAAAAAAAAAGAGATAAGAGACTATAAGAAAAGAGGACATAAGTGTTACAAAATTCCACATACAAGATAGATATATGGAATATAAGCGGGAAAATAGTACACAGGGTTTTGATGCTGCACTGCATCGTTTGCCTCATTAGATGACAATGTCCAGTAGCTGAATCTCTGGGTTGTTACAACAATGTAACAACAAAAATTCTGCCGCCACCACAACAAAAATGGAACAGAAAGCCCTGAGGCTAAGTATCCAACTTCAAAGTCTTTTTCCTTTTAATTAATTCGGGATCCTCCCCTATGCACAAGAGAAACATGGAGACAGTAAGAAAAACAGAAATGAAAGCAAGAGAAGGAGGGAGAGATTAAACTCGAGAAAGAGCAATAGAATAGAACAAGCTCACTTTACAGCTGTTGTTAACAAGAGGCTTTTCAGAGTCTGGATGTGTCAGTAACACAAGCCTTCTGGGAAACCAGGTTTTTTGTGTGAGGATAATATTCCATAGGGCAGAACTCTTGAGGCCAAAGAATTGTAGCCGGGTATAACAAACGGGGAGCGAGGCTTGTCTCGTAACCTGCTGGCTCGGACCCAATTAATGAGATCACAGGGATACTTAAAACTAGCTAAAATGTAAAGACTTTTTGTTTGTGTCTTACTATTAAAAGCAATCCATTCATGCATTTTTGCTTTCCCTGGACAACATGCTGGGTCATTCAAGGCAAGAGTTCCTCTACTGCCAGTTCAACACACACACAAAAAAATAAATTTCACTTTTCAACTTTGAATGAACTGCCGTGACCTTCAAGTCATAAGCGAAAACGCTCAAAGGATCTCGACACAGTAGGGATGCAGTGATAAATGAGAGCAGACAGCTAGAAGATGCTTTCATTAACAGTTTTTGTGGGATAATTTGAATAAAGTTGTCAGGAGGAAGCAGGAGAAAGAAGCAGGGAAGGAAGGGCAGGTCTACTCTTGTAGTCAACCACTCTCAGCTTCATGAATCCCAATTACTCACATCCCTTAAGACTCATTATGAGGACAACTCATCTTAAATGGACACAAATCCAATAGTAATTCAGGTTTTTAGCCACATGAGGGGATTAAAGGCCTCCACTCATGATCAGCAGTAAAACCACACTGTGCTGGCAGTGTCATTAGTGTTCTATGAGGAGAACAGTGACGCCCAACTAGGGGAAGTACAACCCTTGGCTCTTGGAATTGCTACAGAATACTGTGCTCAAAGTTATACCGTCGCATTATATCAACAAACTTTATGTATAACACAGCATAACAACAAATATACTACGATCTTAAGATGAAAAGTAAAGCATGGCGAGATGTCACCAGTCATATGGAACAACTACTAGCTTTGTTAATGGGCATATAGTTTCTTAAGCTAAGTCAGGGTTAGTTTTAGGCTTAACCCTAGGCTAACCCTAACCCCTAAGTAGACATACTTTGTATCACAAACACAGATTGGTGACCAGAAAAGATTAGCTTAGCAACAGTAGGTCCCATCATGTTGTTACCATAGACAGTATAAAATATGGAAGTAGCATACATAACATCACCTATAAGTTCCTGAAGAGCCACTGAGAAACTAAAATGTCTTAGCTCTGGTCACCACCATCCTGGCAGTCCTGCCTCTGCCAGCCTCAAGTGGCCAAACCAGGAACTGCAGTTTTTGGCACTCCCTTCCTCACTGGCTTTATTTCACAGCCACTGGGGTTGCTGTTTGGTTGTTACATAGAAATTCTGATTTGTTTTTGTTGAAGAATGATATATTTTTGCTGACTGTGCTGTGCCTTGCTTCTTCAAGCACAATGCTCTGCGCCTGTCCTCACAGCAAGTTAAGAGCAAAACTCTTATCATGTGTAGACAGCTTTAGGATCGAGAAATGTCACTGTAGATGTGAAAGGGAATGAATTGTCATGATTACTGAACAGCAGCAAGGAGGCCAGACACAAGCTGGCATTTGATTTTGTTTATAAAACTCTTGGATATCACATGGGCCTGTGTGTGCCTTTAGCTTCCCAATTACTTGTTTGGATCAGGGACAGACTGATCCAGGACTGGTAAAAACTAGAAGAAAGGATGCGAGTAAAAGACTCAGAAATAGACGCTACATGAAACAAAGCCATATCACAGATCATCATCATCCTGACTTTCTAGAGGCCTTTATTAGACAATTTCATATCAGATTACAGACTGAGGATACTGTGATATTTGAATACAAAGAGATGGGAATTTAATGCTGCGGATTAGTGGGGGCTGGACTGAGATGAAGTGGGGTTAGGAGAAAACAGTGATATGGTTGAATGGGCTTAAAGGATCTTTTTGTTTCATTTTTGTCAGCCCACACTGGATTCTTGTTGGAACAGTGCAATTCAGTTTTATGGATTAACACTGAGAAAGTAAAACAGCACATACATAAGAGACGCTCTGATTAATAGAGAGAGCGAATGTTTTTTTTCACTAGATGTTTGAGCCAACAGTGATGCACTAATTGTGTTGCTGTAATTGAGGACCCCTTATAAGTGGAGAAACACTAGACCAATAAACAAAAAATAATCAAACAGGATCTTTTGCACCTTCTAAAAAACGCCCGGTGTTGCAAATGTCACTGCTGTTAACATTAATATGCAGCACAAAAATAATTGCTTTGGTTTTTTGTACATTAATCAAGAGCATCTGACAAATGAGTCGAATATCTAGAACCAGAGAACTTTCCATCTGTTTTCTTTTGGTGTATTCACACTCAGTGCCATAGATATTTTCCTGCTCCTACAAAACAAAACAATCTAACAATTTAAACCCTCTGAAGATTCTTTAAGACTGATATTTTCATGTAATTTCTGTCAGACAGGGTGCATGGTGGCAGCGAAAAAATAGGAAATAGTGTCTTCTGTTGTTAAAAACATATGTGAATGTTTTATTGTGGTTTAAAACTGCATTGAAAGTGCTATCAGAAATATTGTAATTATTGGTTTTGGACAGATTAAATACATTTTCTCAAATATTTTGGAGATGCCAGCATGGAGGCCATATTCACATTTGAATATCAAATCTGTATTTCAGGATCTTGTGATCGTTTAAGTATTTGGATTAATGGTTCATAATTCATGTTGGATTGATTTCAAACACTCTGCAGAGCATCCTGCCTTTCCAACAGAAGAGCTAAAGGAGACAGCTAGAGATAACACTGATATTAAATGATGAATTAGACCTACGGTGGGTGTGTTAATGCCAAAAATGTGTGAATTTACAACATATATCAAGAGCATGTCAGACATGTAATGGAATTTACAGAGGAGTTGCCAAAGTCTAAATTGCAATCTTACTGATCTTTCTTATCTATCTGAAGCTGTTGGGACTCTGAGCTCAATGCCTGTGTGCAGTCCTCATCTATTCATTGATTTGTGAAATATTTTTCATCTCTCACACACCAGAGCCGACAGTATTTCATAAGGAGTTATGAGTGCATCTGCAAAATAGTTTCATCATCTGAGTTGCACGCTGCAGCTCATAACAAATCCTTGTTATCCATGTCCACCCTCATCCACAGTAGATGATATCATTAGGTTGGTGCAACTAGCCGGAGGCTATAAGGAATATTTCGGTCCTCAAGACTCGGGCCATAGCCATTGTGACTCCTGACTGAAGACATTACCATCATGATGAGAAGGTTTGGTTGCTTTGGGCAGAGAGAGCATATAGCAGAGCTTTGAGCAGCTTTGAGTGCTACTAGAGTAACAACAGGGTCCTGAGTAAGAAATCGATATTTAGAGTTATTTATAGTGTGTACGGGTTTATGTGCAATATTGATAGTAAAGTTCAGAGACACAGAGAGCACAGTTCTGTAGCTGACCTAAATCAGCTGTGCAAAGGCTGCTTAGATATTTCTGTTAATCTGTGATTGACAGATTGATGTAGCATGTAGCTCTAAATAAGGCCCAAAGTGCACAATACAAGTAAAATTAACAAGAACTGCTCAAGATTCACCTTGCATGTCTGGGTCTGATTTGTTGTCTGGAAAGCTTTACCCACAGGTAACTATCCAAACAATGACAATGTTGAATCAAATCAAGAGATTTAGAGAAAGGTGTAGCAGACCTGATTCGGCATTCATTCAATCAAACCACTCCTTGGTGCCCCTGATATGACGGATGTGAACAAATCACAAGAAGGAGAAGAAGAAAGGCAGCAGATGCCAGCAGCTCCACTGGTTTCAGACATTGCGATAAGACAGGCTTAACAAGTGCTTTCTCTGCATTGAATGCACAGATGTGAAACTGATATTGATTTACTCCAGTAACTAGACTTAACTAATCTACCTCAAAGGGTAAAACTGCAAATAATTGAACTTCCCCAAATGCTTTGTAATACCCTTAAGGTCCTAAAAGGTTTCACATCTCAAGATGTAGGCTTTGATTAGCAGCAGAGTGGCCTAAACAGGAGGAGAATCTTTTGAGTCAATGAGCATCTTCAGTGAAGTGCCCTTCAGCGATGCAGCTAATCCTTGTGATGCCTCCAGAGACACAGGATGTCCTGTAGCTGACCTCTGACCTCTCAGAGAAAGTGGAAGAGCAGACACCTTATAGAGACTTTTTCTTTCTTGCTGTCTTTGTTTTTTTAAAAAAATAAATAAATAAAAAATGATAAAAAAAAAATAAAACAAAAATCAAGAGTCTTGGCACCATTTGCAGAGTGGAAACAGTTCAGCCACCACAGCATTATTGACAAAAACCCAGCTCTTTATTTTTGCTATGTCAGGCAAATTGGTTGTGGTTCCACTGTATATTACAGAACATTGTTATGCTTTTGACAATCCCATATAACCCAAATGATTCTGATATTTTGTCAGCAGTATTGAATTTCTTTTAGGGCATGGAACAAACAAGACTTTGGGAAAAGTTTTGCAATTTAAATATGTTTTATTAATGTGCATAGCACCTAAACAAAAAAATAAATACATAAGCTATGCATTGTAGATATTTTGGAAATAGTATTTGGAGTTGGAATAGATGTCATGTGTGACAGTAAGGACACAGCCCAGCTCATTAGGCAGGATTTCCATGGCTTGTTACAAACCACCTGTCCTCTACGTTCACCTCCCACGGCACCAGCTCCGAGTGGCAGCCTGCGGCACGATGAGCTGTGCTGTCTTCTCCTCCTCTCTCATTGGTTTCCACTGCAAATGGATTTTATATTCACAAATTAATTTTTCCAAAATGCCTGCTTAGCTGCTCCGTGAAAAAACCAGATGAAGTACAGAAAGAAACAGGGAGGGAAAGGGAGAGCGAGCAAGAGCTCAGCAGCAAGAGAGAGGACAGTCATCGCGCAGTTACATTTCATTGGTTGTAATAAAATGATCTAGCTGCCGGCTCATTGGTATATTTATACGACACAGTTATTCATTTTGCCTTATTTTCTAAAATGCAATAACAGAGAGAGCAGGGTGTTGGGTCTGAGTCATTTTGACTGATAGGGACCCAGAGGCCATTGCTTGACTCTGTGTTTCTAAAACCATGACTCATTGCTACAATGAAAAATATTCAGCAAAATACCAACAAAATACTGTGATAAATTATGTAATGAGGAGAACGGACATACACAGTAGACACTTCATACTTTCATTTAGTTCGGCCCAAGGTTCAATTTTTAAATCTTTTCCCTGCGTAGAGTGTTTCTTTGACACGCGATGAACCGCTCAAACCCGGTATGAACCAAAATCAAATGAAATGTGTGATGCACAAAACGCTCACTGAGAACGCTCATCAGTAAACAGTGATACACACATTACCCACCAGCAAAATGTTTCTGAAATTAGAAATTAAGTGGAGGATAACAAATCTACTTCATCTGACTGTGACATTACTCTGAACCGTGATGAACTCGGTGAAAAAAAAAGATTGTATTTCAGTGTAAGTACAAAACTGTATAGCCAGGTGGGCAGCCCCCCACAGGAGGTCACAGAGTCGTGCTGTAAACACACCCACAGATATAACAGCATAATGAGAACCGCGGCTGACACACAGAGACGTGTGTCTGCTGCAGAAGATGTTTGCCACAAGACAAGAGAGCAGAAAATCCCATGATGACGGTTTTGGATGTTTTGTATTTGTAAATAATGCAGATGCGTGCACAAGCATAAAACTACCACGTGTTGTTTTTTTCTGCTCTCTGGAGCCGGAGATTTCAGACGCAATTTCATATCAGCTTTGCAACTCTACACCGGCTTCATGGATCTCATGCCGACATCTTTAATAACTACAATCAGGGTGCGCTTCTGATTAAATACTATAATCCTGTTTGATTTCAAATGCAGCCAGCGTTGTGCCAGGGTTACCAGGGAGGTGAGATAAGCAGAGCCGTCAGTGGTGCCTGGTTAGCTGATCCAAAAAGAATGCTTTGCTCTAACCTTGGTGTTGTTCTCGCTAAACCTCCCCTTAAGCCTATAAGCACCACCCAACGTGAGGGAGAGAGTCAAAGAAGACACATTTATGTGGAGGTGACAAATATGCTGTATATGTCAAAACCAAAATACACCAAAGCTGTTAGAATATTTTCACACATGAACATTTTGTGTCACCTTCGGTTAACATATAGCTTGGTGTTCTCTGGTTCGTGTCCTCCACGTTGTGTTTATGTTCTCTCTATAAGGAAAACATGAAGTCACTGAAATCCTTTGGGGAAGACTGCAAGACAACAGTTGGTGTTTTATTCCCTGAAGGACTGAGATTTAGAGCTGTTTGCCTGTGAAAATGCAATGAATAACTGACATGACAGTTGTGAAGTTTTCATCACGGCCCCAGAGCTTTGAGAGTCCTTGACGGTGTTTTGCCATATCACTACTGGCAAAGTGACACACAGGATAATCTCACTTCCGTCACATAGGCCGCAGCACATTTGCGCTTGTGGAAAATTCATGTGCACTTCACAGGGCTTTCTGGTTGAGCTGGTACATGGTCCTCACACCCACTTTCCCCTCTTAGAGGGTTCCTAGAAGAGGCAACTGATTCTAGCAAAAAAAAAAAAAAACTGCGATTTTCTAGGAATGGCATCATCATCATAATAATCTCTTTTTCTGTGCATCTGGACACTTGTATCAACACCCCGTGACTATCAGCTCCTTTTCCCTGTTTGTCCGAAAGACATACAGCTGTTTAAAGCAATACTTTGACATTTGCTTCACTCTCACCAGGAGTTAGATAAAAATATCAATAGCACTCTCATGTCTGTACAATAAAGCTGGAGCTGGTAGCAGGAGTGAAAAAGCCAAACAAGCACAGTCCAAAGGTGACAAAATGTGTCTAAAGACAGCTCTTAAACTCAGTGTTTTTGTGAGGATTAAACTAAAAAGGTGTCATTTGTCAAGTGTAAAAAAAAAGAGTATTCACCTTTTAATTGGGGTTCAGAGCAAGAATATTTCGTAGATATCATTTTTCACTTCGGTTTTTGTATAGATTAAAGAAATAAAATATAAGACGTTGATAAGAAGCTTTAGATGTACAAGTTTTATATTTAGCTAGCAATCAGATGTTATGTAATGTTGTCGTGTTACATTGGGACAGACGTTTAATCAGCATATTTCTCAAAAATATACATCAAACTACTGCTTTAAACGGCATCTTGCAGCGCAAATCTCTGCTTTCATTTCCCACCACTGTTACTTCACAGGAGTGTCAAGGAAATACCTCAAAAATAGAGCACACAAGATTATTTTTTCTTAACTCTGCAAAAATCCCCTCACAAAGTACCATACATACACTAAAAATGAAAAAAAAAAAAGTACAATCTTAAGTTCACCTATTTACCATTTCCTGTTAAATTGACTGTTGACAGCTGAAGCCTCACCTGTGGGTTTGCTGGAGGCAGGTTGGGTAGAAGCGAGGACTTGTCATTTAAACCTTGAGCGATGATGAGTGAATCACCCTGAATGTCGACATCATGGAATCCCAGTAGCTTCTCTTTCTCTTTCCCGCCTCCACTATTCGCTTCTGCTTCCCTGCCACTTCTGATTTCTCATTCCTGCTCTTCCTGCTCGTCAGCTGTCGCCCCTTTCCACGTTTCTCAACCGTGACCTTCATGTTCTTGTCCTCTACTTTTTAGTTCTGCCTTTTAAATAACCGTGACAATAAGGGTCCTGTCGCTAAGACTTAGCGCTATCTCTATTTGTCGGTTTAAATTTAAACATGTTTTATTGGAGGAGTTGCCTAAAGACACAGAGCAGACATAACTGAACAGCTTAGGCTAACTCTGCAGTCCGACTGGAAATGACGTGGTTTGTCTGATCTGTAATGATTCTACAAATGAATCTCATCTCTCTTTGGACTCCTTTCATCATCTTGACGCCCGATGCTGCCGTGCATGTAAGCTTTTTAAAATAGGAACAAGAATCTGGTGTGAGTGACACTTTCCTAGCTAAAAAGCTTTCTACATGTCAACTTCCAGTAAAACCTCCAGAGAAGTTCATCTGAGCTCGCGGACTACAGAAATGTGGGTTGGTTCTGCGAGAGTGTGATAAGGTTATGAGCAACACAGCTAGTCGTTTTTTTTTTTTTTTGGGAGGGTTCAGAGGCAGCAAATGCCTCATTTCTGCAAGCATATGAGACTGGTGCTACCAGCAGGAGGGTAAACACACTTAAAAACACGCAGAGGAGCACATGTTGTGATGTGTGTCAGAATGTAACGTTAGGGGCTGCCGCACGCTCAAAGGCATCTTCATGCAAAGTGATGTAAGTGACTCATGATTTGTGGGGAAAGGGAGGCACAGAAGGCTGTGACGTAAAGCTACTGCGATTCCAAGCTGATTTTTACTGCAGTCTCAAATTTAGCTTCCAAAAAAAAAAAAAAAAAGAAAAACGTCCTCTCTAACACTTTTGCTTATCTCGACAGATCTCATGGTTTTAACCCAATCTGCCACAAAAGTACTACTCCATTTCCTTGCCTTTCAGATTAAAAACTCCACTTTTGCACAGCAGTTTATAATATGATTCGGTAGCCATGTAACCTACTGAATGAGTTCCCTGAGCTCTGTGCTCCAAGGAATAAATGTTTAAAATATACTTGGAGTACATAAAGGGCATGTGGAAAAAAAAAAAAAAAAGCAGCATTGGAGTTATAAAGAGAAACTGCAGCTTTATGTTTTCTGCTGTTTCACCGGTATTGAATTTGATAGTAGATTATGCCATATAGAAACCCCTTTGAGAGGAACAGTGTGATTTCCACCCTGAAGCGTTTTGTCTTGCCCACCCCAATGCGACCTCCTACTGGGCTCTGCAGGCATTCAGAGGTAGAATAGAAAGAAACCGAGACTCTCGTCTGCCTAAGCTGCATCAGGCGACCTGCGCACAACAATTCAGACAAAAAAAAAAACAAGACAACAAGAAAACAGTCCCCTCCTTCCCTTCACATGTGGTGGCAGCGGTCAGTGATAAGACAGAGTGTCTCTATTAGTATCAAAGTGGCTCTGTCTGCCATAACAGATGGGTTTGCTTCCTCCAAGGTGGGCAAAGTGATTTACTCTCCCTCTCTCTACTGTACTTTGCCTTATCTAATTGGACGGACTGTGGCCAGGAAGCAGGCCAGTAAATCATGTCACTATCATGTATTTATAGATGAGGTCACGTAACACTAGTGCTGATGGCTGCTACATAACATCTATATATGACATCTGTTACTGTGCCAGCTGCTGGCAGGATGCCCAAAAAATGTGATGGACACCGCAGTGAGAGGATTATGAGGCGAAAAGGAGGGAGCAAGTAAAATGTGAGAAGCAGAGACAATGACAACAGGAAAGCAAAATTGTGATTATTACTGAACAGATCACTATCCTCAGACATATTGGCTTGGATCTCATTGTGACGTGATGTTACAATGAATGTACATGCTGACAATCCCAGCTCCAGTGTACTTAAAGAAATGAAAAATCTTAAGGGATGACAGCCAAGTGCAAAATCACATTTTCACCCCAGCCGTGGCTCAGCTTCACTACTATAGCATTGCTGACACCAGAGTTATAGTACAGGGAATTACTCTGGACAGTGCGATGGTAACAGGGCTCGCCACAAATAGGAAAGACGCATTCCCTGCGTTCCTGTGATTCTACGTGGTTGACTTTCTGGCGTCGATATCTGGAACAGACATTCTTCAATGTGCGACTCCCTGGAGAGCTGGACTTCCTCTGCGTAATCTGAGTGAAACAAAAACTTCCACGGGTGTTCTTGCAGGTCATCGGGTGACAGAAATGGGAGGATGAAGTTTAGCAGACACACAGTAAATTAGAGTTCAATGTCACATCTACACTTGTCATCCCAGAGAACCAAATCTCTAGCGTGATTTTCGGCAGATGTTATGCAACAAACAGAAGCTAAAAGGTCTGAGCACACATAATAATGAAGTACAAAAAGAAGTCAAACTTCGGTCCTGAAATCATGCATAATTCAAATTGAACGGCCACCTGCAGAATTCAAGAAATAAAACCAACATTTTTTTTTCTCTCTCTGATATCTTCTCAGTGAAGTTGGGTTATAGGACAATGAAGGACTCGGTAATAAAAAAAAGTAATTGCATTAGCTTGATGGCTTTTATGAGCACTGCTGGTTGTAGTATTCCAAAGGGAAATCTCTGAAGAAGGTGTGCAGCGCTGCCTGGAAAACCCAGCGCTATCAAATACAGAGAAGGTCTATGTACATTCTGCTTGTGTCTGTATATACTGCATATATTGCCACTTATGAGACATGGACTGTGATATGTAACTCTGGTTCATGCATGTCAAAATAACACAAGAAAACTGTCTTTATCTCATAGATTCCAACTGAATACACGGATAGTGTCTCTATGCTGGTACTGGATGAATGATCAGATGTACACCTGGCTGTGAGTGTTCCTCTTTGGAGCTTTAGTGGACAGGGTGCTGGCTGCTACTGTCACCACCATGCTGGCCAGAGAGACTAGGTGATGAGTCCCTTTTTTTAGAAACCATAAAAGAAGCTCTGCATGCTATTAAGCATGCATCAATGCACACCTTTTTTATTGGCTCTAAGAGGGGGACATAGGAGCCACAGTGCCGTTAACCTGTGTTCTCAATCTCTTTGAAAATGAACAAGCTCCAAGGTAACTTGAGTTTGCAAAGTCATTTCACGGTCATATTGTCCTGCTACTCCTCTCCTTTCAGCTCCTGAGGGAGGACTCTGTCCAAAATCTTGTAAACCTAAATAACTTCTTGGACTAACACTCCAGCTCTGGCTAACTTATGGGAGTCTGGTGCCTGTCACAGTAGACACAGGCTGACATGTGGTCAAGAGTTCATGCTGCGAGAAATACAGCCCTGAACTGCTAAATACAAGGAGGTAGAGACCATTATTTCAAATGTATACGCTATACAGAAATCAATTTTGTATTCTGTGTCAAAAACAATTGTTGCATATAAAAAACAGATTGACTTTCATTTTCTGGTACAGCTCTGATATAGACATTTTTGGAACAGAATAATGACTGTCGAGTAATTAGAATTGGAAAGACATTCAGAAACTTTTCTGCTGTTTCTTAAAGTAATAGTTAATGATGCAAGCACTACAAATGTAACTGTGCAAATTATAAATTCAAAATAAATAAAAAACTGTACACTGCCATACTTATGAGAACATTAAAAACACAACATCATGCTATCTAAGGAATCCCCAAAACAAACCTGTAGGGTACAAAATGTACTCTACAGGCGACCACTTCTTTTAGATATGCCTGTGTATTACTGTATATGCAGCACTTTGCTGGCTTTCTGTGCTACATCCTGTATATGTCAGTGTCATTGTGTTGGATGATAGTGCGCTCTGTTGTCTGTGTGAAAGTGAATGTGCAAACCAGAGATTCATGGGAATGGAATGCACTGAAGCACATTTCTGTCCAAGGCAGCTGTGTCTGAGGCAGAGCGAGATGTTGGAGAACAGTGTGGGAGACTGAAATTCTCCTCAGCAGCCAAAACAACGCACACATGCTTAGAAATCCATTTGTAGGAGTTTACTTTCCCCTCAAGATGAGGAGTTGATATACTTACTCACTGGGACAGTGATGAGGTAAAAATCAAGGTTGGGAGTAACTTTATGTTGTAATATATTATAAAGCAACCAAACAAAAACGTCCTATTAAAACATCTTACTGCTACTTTCTCCATCATTTCTCCCTTTTCAACTTTTCATTTGGTTGTCTCCTGCTGTTATACAGCTAGAAGAAAATCAAATTATGAAATAATGGCTGCCCACGGAGAGATCTGCGGATAACAATGAAAACAGTTGGGTGTTTTTTTAGAAAGAAATTCGTCGGCTTACCTGCCAATATTCCCTTTTGATCAACTCCCATATTTCACCTGATTTCTCTCCTGACTCCTGTGAATTTGAACTAACTGACTGACTGGTCCTCGCAGTGCTGTTAATATAATGGAATTGCTCAAGCTGGTTGAAGTGTGTTGTCTTGTGAAAGTGAAAGAAACGCAGCTTTAGAGACATGAAAGAAAAAAAAAACATAAAACAATTTTTGGAGATGATGTTCAACCAAGTGTGATTGTAAGGACATAGCCAAGATTGGTTTTGGTCAATTGCTGCTCTTAACACCCGGTGTCACTGAATTCTTCAGCTCTGTGCTGAAAGGGAGATGATGCGTTTTACATTTCAAGCAGTTACAACAGTCGAGCTGCTAAAAAGGAAACCAGCTGTCTTGGAGCCAGGACTGAAGAGGACACTGCTTTCAAAAAATGAAAAAGCACCCTATAATCAGAATGTATGATAAGAAGTGACTTTCACCCAGTGAAACGTATTTCTGAGTCAAAAACCTTTCAAAGCCCTGACAGATGATGTAAATGAGGTTTGTCTTTTTTAATCAGTTACCAGCTGCGGTCTGTAGTTCAGTCTTGTACCGACACTGAATTCAAAACTCCAGATAAGAAAGATAAGACATTTTTATTTTATAACCTTATGTGACACTGCACTATAGAGTTCCTATCAATGAATGTCAAGATGAACAAAGCAAGCGAGGTAAATGTGTTAGAGCTAAAAGCTAATTTCAATCCTTCACACCTAGTGATGTTTCCATAAATAAAGCAGATTTAGAGTTGGCTAGCTTCTGGCGCTACCTTTTGTGTTATCAAATCGTTGTCAGTTTATGTATCTAGCAGACATGGAGCGACGTTAGCATTATTTTGAATCCTTTTAGCTCTGTTTTGGTCTCCACTAACTGTAGCTGTCAATTGCTCCGCTGTGATCACAAGCTAGTCACTTACTCTGCAGGTCTGCTGTTTGATGCTTGCCAGGTAAACAACAGTGATGGGGGTGTAAGAGTGAACCAAAATAAGTTGGGGGCCAAAAAACCAAAACAATGGGCTGAAAGACACTCCATAAGAGCTGAAGAGCAGAGTCACTACAGAGTCAGGTGATAGTATCTAGATATCTGTGGATTTGCCACTGTAAGTGACACATTATACATAGTACTTTCATCTATTGTTAATAATTGTTAAAAAATATTGCAGATTGCAGAGTGCAGACTTGTGAGAGGACACTAATTATATTTATACTATTCTCTTTAAATGACTCGGTTGTTATGGGCTAAATATCCAGTACAATTGCTTGAAATTGACTCTTCAACGTTTAGATAAGACAGATGATTCATCGCTCAAAAGTATTATTAAACTATGGTTATTGTTCCCTGGGTGCAGCTCAGTGTCTGGGCTATTTTAGGTTTGTGGATGAATCAGAGGTCCCCGTTGTCCTCAAGCCAGTGAAGACGTGCTGTTCATCTCACACTGGTGTCATTAGTTTAAACTAAGTATCTTCCCAGTGGCGACACGCTGTTCCTGCCTGGCAGCCTCACAACAGGACGAAGAACTTATCACGCACACAGCGCACACAGAAAGGAAGCGTGTGCACAAACAAAGACTACAAAGGAGACAACAGACTTTGTGCGTATTACATGCGCATGCAAACATGTATACTTCTGTGCTGTATGGGATAAAAAGTCATTATAAATAATGTTGTTATATAGAGCATAACAACATTAGCTAGAGGGAAAGAAGAACCCTGGCACCTGTGATTTATCCTTTTGACTAATAAAACGTGTCTACTAAAAGAAGTTTGATTACAATTTCTGGATTTTATTGAGCCTTTACAATTTTTACAAATCCCCCAAGAGAGACACTGACATGTAATTTCTAAATCAAGCCTCCTCGTAGTATTCACAGACTGCATGTATCATCAGTTTCCTCAAACAGAGCCCCTCCTTTCCCCTCATATAAATGTGATCTGCGCCACGGATTGTTGCAGATTAATACTAGGAAGTGCTTACTCATCATATTCCAGGCAGTAATGTGGCACTAGTATATGAAAGACTGAGATCAAAATTCTTGGAAGCCCCTGGAAAATAACATCAGCATAGCAAGATGAGTTTCCACAGTTGATTAATGTGTAAATCCTCTTACGTTGTGGCGTGTAGCTGCCAGCCATCTGACTAAAATACATAAATAGCAATGAATGTATGATCTGCCATGCATCATGACACACTAAGTTATATATATATATATATATATATATATGCAAATACATCTACTGTATATAAAAAAAGGGATCACACTGACACTGACATCCACTGTAAGTTTATGTGTTAGACACCACAAAGATCCAAAACTTTTATTTATCATCTGCTTACTTAAAATGATTTTCCTTGAGTGTCAAACATGTCAGAGGCGCCGCAAAGCTTTGCTATGTTGGCAGCTTTTTACAGCTTTACACTAAAATACACACAGCACAAGCCTTCAAGTGCCTGAATTCCAGATTTAAGCCTCGTAAAAAAGCAAAGAAGAGGTGGCAAAAAAGACAGGATGGAAAATCTGGGGATACAGCCTGCAGGATGATGGTCCCAAATATTCCATGCTCATATTTAGGATTGACCATTTTCATGCTAAAAATATCCAAGCAGTGTTTATACACAGGAATTTTATCCTTGGGGAGTGTGACAAATCACCTAAAACAATATTTAGTCTATGAGACACTAAAACTCCAGAGATAAGAAAGTTATTTAAGGTTTGCAGACCAAGCACATAGTTGGAAAGACTGTGGGACAAATTGGCCCTTTAAACGAAGAAGCTATTCAAAATGAATGCTAGCGAATAAGTAAATTATTAAATACAGCTTACAAAGAAAATACAGTTTAATTGCTGACTTTACAGTCTTTATGTAGCTGTAGTTAGCCATGAATCATCATGAATGACACCTTATACACCGTAGGAGTGCGCTCAGAATGTACTACAGTTCACCCTATAGCAGGTAAAAGTAGCTACCTGAACTGAACTGAACTGAACTGAACCACAGCAATCCAGCTCCCACTCCTCACCTCCTGCCTGAGTGAAACCTGCTGTCACTTTACGGAAGAAGAGTGCATGAAGGCAACGATGGATAATGGATAAATGGGAACGGATACATTTGTATATCACTCTCCAACATACACACAAAACCCAGGGATGAGTAATGTCAGTTATATCCCGCGCTCTGCATTGCATTGTATCACTGCTGACACCAAAGCTCTTAAAAGCTTTCCATTTTCTTTTCTGCATAAATTGTGCATATGTATGATGCAGAGGCAGGGAGTGATTTGATAAGCTTTTTTTTTTTTTTTTTCATGACCCACTAAATTTTATGACGGGCTGGCGTGACATATTTTCACAACACATGCATGATGCATTGACAGGGGTAAGTATACGCACTCACTCATTCACGAACACACACACACACACTCATGCAGACCTCCTGACAGGCACGTTAAAGCGCGCAGACAGAGAACTGGCGCACACGGACGCACACAGACACTAAAAGCTTTCTCCATCTTTGGTGGTTCCGTCAGCGTGACTAAGTGTGTTCCATCTCGCACTGTTCTCCAGATAGAACCCATGATTTCCCTCGGCATCACACACTCAGCTCCCAATCATTCCACACATGTCAGACCTAATAGCGTCTGCTTCGACACACATGCACACCCACATGTGCTCGCAGCCACACACGCACACACACACACACACACACACACACACACACACACACACACACCTGTAAATACTGCACACATATTTGAAGGCAATCATATACCCTCCCACACATAAACACACTGGAGGGCTGTGAGTCTCCCTCTCTCTCTCTCTCTCTCTCTCTGCTGCTGCAGTGTATGTAGGTTTGTGGGTGACTGCGGGTTGGAGTGGAGTGGTATTACCTAAAAAACAAGACAGACTGGCCAAGGGCCAAACTAGGGAGAGGTAAGAGAGAGAGAGAGAAACACAGAGTGACAGTAAACAGGTGGGAAGGATGATGTTTGTGTGCCTGTATGCAAAACAGAGAAATGACAGGAATATGGTGACAGAGAGGGAGGACAGCAGCAGAGAGTAAGTCTGTGTATGAGGGGAAAAGAATGTGAAAAAATATGTGTATGTGTATAAGAAAGAAAGAGCTGGGAGTGCATGAAGGATTCAGCCTGGTCAGAGTACTTGACTTTGCACCCTTTTAACTTCCTTTTAAAACCATCGCTGTAAGTGTTTGGCATCCAATCACATCAGGTGAGTTTAACTCCTTTTTGGTGCATTAGCCTTTGTAAAAAAAAAAAGACAGTCAAAAAGTGCAAATGGAGTTTGTGGGTTGTGGATGTGATTACACGCACGTGAAGTTCGTCGTGCGCCTGTGTGTGCTCACGCACAAGCTCGCCTCTGGATTTAGCAAAGCAAATGGGTGTAAACACAGCAGGAGCGGAGTCAGCAGCAGGAGCAGACATGATGCGCAGAAAAGAGTTAGACAGTGCCTTAAGGAGCTTAGATGGGGGAAGCAGGAGATATGAGGGGTGAGGAGGAGAGGGAGGGCAAAGGAAGAAAACGGCGAGGATAAAGGGAGAGAAGCAGGGCTGGAGGGGCTGAAGGAAATGAAGAGAGGGGAGAGTTTGAGAGCAGAAAGAGGGGAGCAGGTGGTGGTGTCAGTATGCTGTGACTTGCCTCTTCCAAAAACGGAATTAATCCAATAATCGCTTGGATGTGTTTTGAATATTTCCTCATTCTTCCCATGTACATAACAGACCATCATCTGGCATATGTGCGAGACCTGTCAAGACCTCAGAGACACACGCAGCGACAAATCCCGTCGCTGTAGGGTTAGTGCACGTGACGCCACAGAGCGCTGGAGATCCAGAGCCTTTAAATTTATCTGCCACTTATTTCAAGTGTCGCTCTGAGTGTCACAAATGTCAGCCACTCTGCTATAGGCTTTGCCTCCATGTCAGCTCATTAGCACTTGACGCTAAAGCAGACACACTTCAAACCCTCCAGAGCCTGAGAGTCACTAAATTAACTGCCAGTAATGCAAAAGAGAACAGGAAGACTTCTTATCCTTGCGACTCGATCCATCTATCACCATTTCTCCAGTTCCATCATTGTCTTTGCACTTTCTACTTCTTTTGGCTTCTTCCTTACTACTTATTTTCATGCAGGAGTTAAACACGGATGCACACACTGGCACACAAAAAGAGAACACTGACGCATAAAGAACGACAAAATAAAGTAAAACTGCAAATATGACATGTGAACGATCAAGATAAAGGCTGATAAGCCCTTAGTTACCATAAGAATGAATGAATAAATGAATGAATGAGTCATTAGCTTTCTTATCTGTACTTATACAAGAAGATCAATACCACTCTCAAGTCTGTAGTTGGAGCCAACAGCCGATTAACCTTGCACAAGACTGGAAACGGGGATACAGCTAGCCTGGCTCTGTCCGAATCTATTAAAAACTTAAGTGTACAAATCAACAATTAACTGTTTTATGATAAGTTATGTCCAAAACTGTTTCTTGGCCAACTTGCGATGTGACTGCTGGTTGCCTGGAAACAAGTCTAAAGCTAGAGGAGCTAAGATAACTGACTGCTGGATACATATTTACTGCACAGATGTGGGAGGAATATTATCAGCGGGAATTTATTGAATTTAGATTTATTGAAAATGTAAACGCCAACATAAATGGGAACACAAAAATGACTTTTTTATGAATTGGGAGGGAAAAACAACACCAGCCATTACTGCATGTCATGCTGAGTTACAATCTCACTTACAATCTCCCAGGATTGGCAGCTGGACTTGCCCTCCTTGCAACACACACTTGTTTTTATCTCTTGTAGGTTTAGCATATCAGCATCCTGAATCAAAGCCTATTCACTTCACCAAGTCAGTCGTGACTGGGGGTAAATGTTTTCACCTTCCTGTGTTACATCACACATGAAAGACACACATAAAATCCTGTGCAGAGTGCATACAGCACACAATTCAGCTTCTTAATTTTGAGTACCAAGCTTTTGCGAGGGAACGTTGTCAGGCTGCCTCAAAAGTCACCTAAATGACACTCTAATGATGCAGACTTCCAAAGCAGCAGGTGATGAAACATTCACCACTTCGACAAAACAGAACTTCGCTAGAAGTGCTTTCAATGCATCTGATTGTGTAAAAACAAATAAAAATCTAGAAGATAGTGCCTTTAAGCTGCAGTCTTTTAAGAAATATCAAAGTTAAGTGCTATTACCATGGTCTGCCAATTATAAGACACCAATGTCGTCGCTACTGAGCAAAGAGCTCTGCTTAACAGCTGCCTGGGGAATTCACTCACTTTCCTGCAGTTTCAGCTGTGCCACATTCTGTCTTTTAACAGGGCTAGCACTTGTTGGCATTTTCTTTACTGAAATATCCACCCTCCTTGCCCAAGGGAAGCTTACCTTTCCCTTAATGTGTGAGAGATCATTTAGTGACAGAGTAGCTCCCAGCGTACACAGCAGACGGAGGAAATAATGAGGAGAGTAATCCAGAGGTCAAAGATCAAATGGAGGGCAGCAGAAGTCAAACAGAGGTAACTGAGTGCAATTATTTAGTGGCATTGACCAGTTGCCAATTAGGAGAACTAGTTGCAGCACAGAAGACTAGTCAATATCAGCATTAGTTACATATGACTGAACCACTCAACCAGGAGTCAGTGAATATCAGTCGTAGGCAGAAACAGAGGATTGCGCGCGCGCACACACACACACACACAAACACACACACACACACCCTGTTTGACCTACATCTTCCATTATTAGTTATAGGACTTCCTCTCCTCTGCTATGCCATGAGTGAGAAGAAGATTATAAGTTAGCTGCCACTGCCACTGGTGAACTGAGCTGGAGCTTGGGCTGGGGCTGGTCTCCTCCCAGATTTGGGATAGATTGGGGATTTCAAAGTCAGGAAAGTTCAAAGCCTTGGCTAGGGAACGTTCAAAAGAACCACAGCCAGCCATGAAGTGCAGAGGAAAGGAGGGGGGGAGAGCTAGCTACTTACTGTAACTCTCCCACAGTCTGCAGAGAATGTGGTGGCAGAAAGAGGAGGGGCGGCGTGTGCGAGTAAAAAATGGTAAACGCTCGTGAAAGTACTGCACGCTCTTGTGGGTTAAGTTGATGAGGTGCCCGAGCAGGTGGAATTTTGCTGACATGTCGGTGCAAAAGCTGAAAGTGAGAGCCAACATGTTGGTAGCACAAATCATCGATAAAAACAGACTGTGAGATTACATTTCAACTGAAATAAAACTGATGTTTTCTACCGCTGAGAGCATTACTGCAGTTGTTGTGTTCCTCTTTAGACCCAATGAGAGGAGAGTAATCCAGAGGTCAAAGATCAAATGGAGTGCGGCAGAGGTCAAACAGAGGTAACTGAGTGCAATTATTTAGTGGCATTGACCAGTTGCCAATAAAAAGGAGGGGGGGAGAGCTAGCTACTTACTGTAACTGAGAGGAATTTCTGTTTCATATTAAATTCTAAAAACCAATCAAACGTCGCTTAACACTTTTGAATTGTTGAGTGACAAAAAAGTGTCACAACTGTGAGACCATCAATCTACTTTCTTTTAGAAATAGAACATAAACCTACAAACATGCAGCTTTCTACAGATGAAACTGCCAGTGTAGCGCCTTTTCAGGTGTCCGTTCCTCTCTGAGCTACACAATGGCATTCATGTGACACAATCAAAGAATGGCAACACCCTCACGCCCTGCGGACAGGAAACATCAATAGAAACTTCTTGGTCTATTTGATGCCTTTGATTAAGATTACTTATTATATCTGACATAACACCACAGAACATCAAGTCATGCATCATGTGCACAATACAGACAGTCACAGCATCTGGAGCATACATCCATCATATCTTCAGATAGTAAAGTTACCTCTACCAGACTACAGGGCAAATACCAGCGCTTGCTGAATACCATCGGAAATTCATGTCTGGGCATTACGCGAATTCAGTATCTCAACAAGCACAGATTAAAATTTATTGCTTTTACTTTTTATTTTGCTGTCTCTGCAGGCACGCATTAGAGAAAACTAAGCGAATCAAAAAGTATTTGTTATTATTACTATCACATTGTTCCCCAGTGTACTCATTTTGCTCCAGCACCTCTGGTACACAGAATTATTCGGTTAGTTCCTGATCAGAGGATGCAGTTTTGGCAGTGATATGTGTATTTTTTCCACTTGTTTTCTACAGGCAGTGAGCTTTTTGTGTGCTGCTAATGCACCATGAATGCTGCACGTTTTTTTTTGTTTGTTTGTTTTTTGTAGGAGCCATTTGAACGCCGCAAGCTGAAAAAAGCTTTAACTCGGAGAGAAAAAGTTGTGAAAATGCGAATTCAGTGTTGAGTGTTAACAAAGTTGCTTGGAAATAATAATAATAATAATCAAACTAGTGGTGGCTATTGCTTGAACAGAAAACAACAGAAAATATAGTGTTGATGATGAAATAACTTGCCACAATATCACAAAACAAATGCTGGGACAGTTTGGCAGATTGAATGGACTCGCTGTACTTGATGGTTGTGTTTGTGACGCTACAGTAGGCCTCATCATTGACAATATATTGTCAAACTATCCCTGACACATTCTAAAATAAGCCTTAAACCAGCCATCATCCAGGAGAAGCTCTTGGAACAGCTGGTGGTACTCCCCATGATTTTCTGGTCTCATTTACCCACACAGATCTCTGTGTCCAACATACGATTTGAAAGCAGCCTCTCACCCTCAGTCACAGCCAAAGAATGTGCCTTCAACCTGTCCATTTCTATGTACTTATATATTTAAATAAATGGTCAGATCTGCGAGTTTACTTCATGGCAAAATCATGCTTAGACTAAGGACAGGTGATTCTGTGGTTGCCTAGCAACAATAAAATAGAACGCACCACACCACATCGCCTTTTTTGAAAAAAATTGTGGGCTCAAACAAAAAGGGCTTCGCGCTGTCTGATGAGGGCTTTGATTTGGTTCGTTGTAGCAATAAGGATCCTCATTTGCGGCATAACTTGTCACACAGCGCAGCACAACGTGCTGTGTTCCTCTATGCCAGTAAACAGCGAGTATTACAACTTAAATATGCTATAAACTTGACTTGTTTTCGTGTAAAAATCAGCTGCACTGTAAACTATAATGATGTCTCTTTTTCGTGTTGTACCCATAAATAGTATATACATAGACAAAAGACAGACACACTTGTGGTAAAAAAATAAAAATAAAAAAAATTAGGCCAGCAGATGCAGTTGGCTGCTTTAGGTCTTTAGTGATGGAATTAGCTCCAGCTAGAGCCTCTCTCTCTGTTGTTTTTCACCCTGATTCAGCAGTCCTGGACTTTACACAGAGCCAGTGAAAGCTCAGTGGCCAGAGGGAATGCCAGCTCATCGACTATTATAATGACGGCCTCCCTATTGCTCTCCGCCTCTCTCTGCCCTTCTTACCAGCACACCATCCCAATTGTCTCTTTCTCTCTCTCTCTCTCTCTCTCTCACACTCTTTCTGTTTGTAATCGGTCTTTCTGTCCTTCTTGCTGAATAAAGGCTGGCTGTGAGTGTGCATGATGCAACTGTGGCATTACTGAAAGTTCATAGTCAACAGAAACACGCAGAATGAACATCCCAAAGGTAGGAATGGATGGATTAAAGGTTTTGCTGTATGGCAAACTGCAAACAAAGATATCATAATCAATGTAGCAGGCTATAATACGAGAACCTCTTTGTGAGCTTCAAGGCTCATCAGTAATTCATCAGTCTTTTTGAAACCAAATCTTCCAGATGGTGACTTACCTCGGTTCAGTCACACAGAAGTCAGACAACACAAAATAGGAGCAGTACACAGGAGCTGTTGCTGATATGACTTTATCACATGCTTTATAAACTGCAAAGGACGTGGAAGACTAACCTTGAGTTTATCAAAGCGTTCAGTCAGTGAGGAGACCTGGTGCTCTCGGTGGCGGCCCACCAGCTTGCAGAGGGCACAAATGAGCTGGTCATCCACCAAGCAGTACATGTTGACCTTCTCGTTTTCATGCTCCAGGCAGGTCAGGCCACGGATGTGAGTGTCAGGCACCGGCTCCACCAGACGGTGGCTGGTGAACGGTTTCTTGTTAGGGTGTGTTGCGCGCAGGCAGCGGTCGCAGTATGAAACCTCACACGTCACACACGTCTTGACGGCCTCACGCGGTGGATCCTGCTCACAGAACTGGCAGCTGATGCGTGGATCCATTTTAGCAACGACAGCTGGGCTGTGGTTCGCGTTGGTGTGGTTGGTGTGATTGGTGTGGTTGGCGTGCGGGTGGGAGTGGCTGGAAGTGGCCGGGCTGCCACGGGCACTGCTTCCACTTGTGCCACCACCACCGCCGCCGCCAATAGTTCCAGCTATTGTACCGCTAATGGTGGCGGTGTAGGGCCGCTGCGGCTGCAGACGCCGGCTCTCGGTGGGGGAGTTGGGGCCACTGAGGGAGGCCTTTTGAAAGCGGTCAATGATGTTCTGCAGCGTCACATTGCGCTTAAGGCCCTCCAGGCCGCGGTGATTCAGCGTGATGACGTAACGACAGGTGGGGCACTGAAAGGCCGAGATGGACTCGAGGGGCTTGCTAGTGGAGCAGTGAGACACCAGGATGCGGTGAGCGCAGTTAAAACACAGGCTGTGGGCGCAGGGCAAGAGCAGAGGATCTTCAAATAACTCCAGGCAGATCGGGCAGGTCAGCTCAGACTCCAGTGTTTCCATCTTCAGTTAAACCACTCTAAAGGTGACATCAAATCCCACAGAAGCTGGCCAAGTACCTGCATGAAGAAGAAAAAGATGTGTCAGTATTTACAGTTACAAACAAAACAGGCTCTAATTGGGAGCCTCAGTTTTACTGTTTGTTATTGAATGGACAGCACAGAGTGTACACAATTCATCAATTTTCCCATTCACCCATTTCTGATTTTAACTGAATCAGTCATGAGATATTGGCATCAGTGGTTAAACGGACTGGCCTGTGCAGAGTCAGCAAAGAAAAAAAAAATCACCAACACACACATTTTCTTGCACTATTATATATCAGCTGCTCAGCTTGTTCAACTGTGGACTGGCCCTCCTTGTTGCAGCCTTTAACACATCATTCCTCCTGCAGAGCTGTACGAGAGAGAGAGAGAGAGACAGAGAGAGAGAGAGAGGAATGACTCCACAAACAGCAAGGAAAAAGATAGACATTGGCTGACTGGTAGGGAAGAAGTAAAAATCAATGGAGTGAAGAGAATAACAAAAAAGAAGAGAGACAGATGCACCGCGGCAGAGGAGGACAGAGAAAGAGGAACTTGTAAAACAGAGGACCTTTGCACAACACCCTGACAAACTCTTACATGGTTCAACTCTTCATTCATCCTTCTGCTTCCACCTTGCTTTCTCTGGCTCAGCACTGACTTTGCCTATTTTTTTTTTTTATCACTTCTGTGGTAAGATCAGCTTTCCCGAAAGCACGATCCCTGCAACAATCTCACGTGGGGCAGTAAAAACAGGGTCTGAGCTAAATAAGAAAAATTGATTTCAAATCCTCCCCCTCTTTCTCCGAGCCCTCGGAATCTCAGCACCTATCAACCTGCATATCATGCTGTCTCCCATGGGTGGCCTTAAAACCACTGACATGCGAAATCACCAATAACCCTCCCACACCCACCCGCACTGATTTAGTGCGGCTCGTGGTGGCTCTCTATCCTTTAAAAGAAACAAAGCAGACACCGTGAAACTACAGTATTAAACTGGATGACCCCAGATAGCTGACAGTGACAATTTCATTAGGCGAGGTTGTTACTGAAAGACTGTCCTCGTCCGCTGCTGTGCAAGTCATGCAGGATTTACTGATGACTGGGTTTTAGTGGTTATGACTAATCAAATGTACTTCAGCGTCGGGGCAGGGTTTAAACGCTTGTGAGTGACCTATCTGAAGCTTGTAAAGGTGACTGCGTCCAGACACTAAATAAACAGGTGTACAGTCACAAGTGAAAGCATGTCATCAAGAATGGGGCTTGAGCTAAAGACACTTAGACTTCCATGAAGGTTTAAAGCTATGATTTAAAAGTGCAGAGCATAAAATGGGTACTTATCAGTAAGTTTGTCTGGTAATTGATCCTTCAGATTGATCCTTTTTTCAACTGAATCTCAGGTATAACACTTATTAATCAATAAAAAGCAACTTTAACCAAAGTCACACCAAACCAGGATTTCATTTCTTTCTTTTCCCCAAATATTGTGTTTAACATATCTTAATCTTCTGATTATTTTCCTGAGTAATCATTTAGTCAACAGTCAAATGTTTGTTTTGTCTGAACAACAATCCAAAGGCTTAAGATTTTTTATTTACTGTCACATATGACGAAGTTGCAGCTCCACTAGCAGCACGTATTGTGCATTCTGCAGCTAAAACGTGTTGAAGCAGTTAATCCTGACTCCAGATGGATAATGAAATTCACAACTTGTTGTCAAACATGATGCTGAAGCGAGGCCTTGTCCTCCTATTGAATCGACTTAATTGCTATATTGCTTGTATATTGAGTTAGCTCTGTAATCACAACCCAATTGATATATAATAATCTATTGTGCCGTGACGCTGTTCTGACTTGGTGGTGTGAATTCAGTTGCACTAAGAAGTATTACACAACAACACATAATCCAAGGACAAGCTGAAGACAGGACGCTATAAAGACAAGCTCAAAGACTCAAACTCATTTGCACCAACAAAAGTCTCCTCCCTTCTGCTGCACCAGAAACCATGCCTAGACGCTGAGCTGTGTTCAAAGCAAACATGATTTGAGCAGCAGCTAAGTGCTCGGGAAAGGCACCGAACCGAAGAAAGTAGTTTTATGCATGCAGCAGCTTCGTTACAAAATTCATTATCTGGAAAAGAAATAAATAACCGCTTGCAGCCAATCATGCAGATATTACACCGATAGAAGGCAATGGGGGCTTGTGTGATAAGTGAAATAAGTGTGTGTGTGCGTGTGAGGCTGTATACATTTTAGGTATTGCACATAATGTCCTCCTCCAATATTCACCTTGGCTGCTATTTATCAGATGCTTTATGTGGTTGTTATCACACAGCCAGGCTTTGTTAGCGATAACAAGAGAGAGAGAGAGTTCAGAGGCGAGCTACCACAGAGCGAGCAAGCATGAGTTTCTGCTACATCACACCAACAATAGGTCTAATTTATCTCTACTGTATCACACAGTTGATCACCAGGAGCAGACGAATGGAAACAGGATGTGAGGGGGAGGTAATGAGGACTGGGCAAGGACAACCTTCATGACCTTTTGATGACAAGCAAGGCCAGCGGCCCGACAGATATGACATGATTCACCACATAAACCTCTAGCCTATACACAAGATGTAACTGTTGGCCTGTAATTACCATTTGATTCAATCTGCAAGCATTTTCAGTATTTATTTTACTTCCTGTTTGAAACATTATTTATGATTATTATTTGATTTAGCGAGAAAGATGTGGCTGAGAGAAACCGTTGTTTAATGCTTAAATATAGACGATTTACTGCTTTCTAAAACTGTGCAATGAAACAAAGACATGTTAATGAAGCAGCCTCAGACCGGTCAGCAGTTCAGCCCCATATGACCGCTGTTTCAGTGGTAAAACACGTCAACAACAGGAAACAAGGCACACATTCATTAAGCTTCTCAGGATACACATTGATTCAAGATCATCAGGTCATTGTACGAGCATGTGAACTTTGCTCAGGAGTCAGGTGAAACTGATGCAACAGAGGACAGACAGAGGTCTTTTCATCGCTGCGCTGCACATGATCAGCGAGAAGAGAATGTAAGTCAATCAATACTTTGTTATTATTATTTGACAAAAAAAAAAAAACATAATGCCACCACAACAAATAGCTGTGAGACTTTACAGCTGTCCAGACAGCAGTGTCATAACAAGAAAACAATCAACCGCATATACAGAGACCAACACAGAATCAAACCCCTCAATTATTAAGCTCATCATATCAATAGAGTCATGTGTATAATCCATACCCTGAAACGCTGAATGAATCAGCAATCTCACTTTTTTTTCCCCCAGGACAGAGCTCAACAGTGCTGCTTGCGCTGATGTTAATGTGACTGTGTTTAACGGAGCATGGCGTTATAATTAACACCAAGCTTTAACACACCATCACCAGGCCCATTAAGCTTTAGCTATGTCACTCTGGGGAAACAGTGCTGGCTATGATGGGAGCCACTTAGGGACTGAATCACTAGCTTCATGGTAAAGGCGTAAAAAAGACAGGACGGCGCACAGGCAGACACAGACTTTCATGAAAACATACACGCACGCAAGCCAGAGCTGCATATTTACGAGCGAAAACCATTGCTGTCTCTCATTGTCTCTCTTCCTCTGCCGTTCTTGTTAAGGTGAAGTGTCCCATCTGGACAGAGAACAGCTTGAGCTGGTGCTTAAGGAAAAACACTCTCTCTCGCTCCCACTTTCTCAAACACACACTCAAATCTGTGGAGCACTTACTCTGATATATTGTTGTTTTGATTACTGTAGAAAGAATTTTAGGTCTCGCTCAGAACTTTTTGCAGAACGGATTAAAAATACAAAACCACAACAAAAAAACAGGGATGTCATTGATGATTTATTAATCCGGTCTGAAGAAGCAGGGCTAGTTAAATAATTTTCTTCAGTACGCCCTGATAACAGGTGCAAGGACACATCCATAAGCAGAAAGCTGTTTTAGCCTTGTTGCCACTGTAAATTGCTCAGATAGACTTAGAGCACTCATATTGTGGTTTGTCTTATGCTCCTTTAATTAAATGTTTTGAATGTCAAAATTTTTAGCACAGCAATAATGCATGTGATGCCCGGTCAGGTCTTGTACACATGAACTCCGGGCAGAGGGCTTTGACAGTTTAATTGCAATCGAGCCATTGCAGGGGTCAAAAGTTTAAAGGTAAAGATGGAGGGTGATGACAAGAAATGAACTATTATGCAATCATGCAGTTTCTGAGAAACCAGCATTTACCCAGTAACAGTGTTTGTTGTGACTGTATTTGTATCTACGTGTGTGGAGGTATTTTTATGATTCAATTAGATCCAATAAATGTGGCAGTAGTAATGAATTCCACCAACGGTTTATGAGACATAACCTTGGGGAATCCTGAAAATAGAAATTGCTGATGTCACAGTTTCTGTCATTTCATAATGCTGCGAACACGAAAAACTATAAATAAGACTGTTTATTTAAAAAGCACAGTCACGGTCCCCTGGGTGTATGGTTGCATGTGTATGAATTCACTTTGTTGACGCAGGCATCAGTGTAGAGAAAAAGGCGTTTGTAGAACAAAGATTATTATCCTCGGATAAACAATACACTTGTAAAAAAACAAATTGCTCCCCAATGAATGGTAACAGGCACAGCTGCAGAGCCAAAATGGGACTGTAATGGACACTTGATGATGCTGGGATGAAGGCGCAACAGTCAAAACAAATCACCGTACCTAGACCTCTGAACCAAAGGCACAAGTGTATTCCCACTGCAGCAGTTATATTTATTTTTTCAAAGGAGCATTGTCAAGAGCACAAAAGCTTGTTGCATTCCTGGTTAATTATGTTGGTGACCCTACAAGTCCACAGTTATATGTGTAAAGGTGTTTAAAATCTTGGATTACATTTATTGACTATCCCATTTTCTATACAAGCATTTTATATTAATTTTCTCAATGATGAATTGCATTATTACTCACAATCGCAAAGGCTCATTTCCCCCACTGAGATCTAACCTAATTTAACAGAGAAAAAACAAAACACATAAACACTTTTTTTTCTTTCTTTCTCCAAACCTTGAGAAGTTGAAAATCTAGAACATGCAATGTGTTGATACTGACTGGATTCAAGCACCAAATCCTACCTTCTTTATAGAAAACATTTGACTTCAAAGGTACCAAACACATGCTGAGGTGCAACCAGAGCCAGATGTTAGACATCTATCAAATAGACTTGTTCCCTGGGTGGAAATCAGAATAAAAGAATACTTCCAGGAAAAGCTATGCTTCAATGCAACATAGATTATACAGCTATTAACAAGGCACATGCATACATCCACATCCACATGTTGATCCCTAACCTGAACAAACACCGACCCACTGACGTGTACTCCGAGCACTTGGTCCTTGCTCCAGTATCAGTAGCCTTCATCCGGAGCAACTGACTAAATCTCAACACTGTGAGACTCTACAGTGAAACATCAGTTTTCGCTGTCAGATTGTCTGCTATCGCTCATCCTCCAAGACCTCCACCAAATCCCTCCCTTCGCATTCCCACTACTCTCCGTTCCCTAGGTGTACCTGGAATCTATCCATCACACTGGAAGCTGCCAATCACAGGCTTATCACAGAGAAGGAAGAAGAGCAGAAAATCACATAGCTGAGGTTTAAAGGCACCAGAGAGCAAGACGACAGTAAACAACAGCAGCAGGGGTTCGGAAATATTCCTTTTGCAGGGGCTTTGGAAAACACACCCTGAGACACTGCCATGTTTATACCTGTGGGGAGTTGAAAAAACCCCCAAAACATTTGTATTCTCATTATGGGAAATTGCTACAGCGTGTCATGACTGAAATCTTTTATACCAAAGTGCCTTTTGGTATAAAAGGAGTGGTTTCAAAATAATGGAGACATTGCTTGTGAAACAAATAGTTTAAACAAACTGTTTGAACAATAGTTAATTGCAGCCACAGGCAGTGAGGTAATTCACTTTGTCCTCAAATACACTGCAGGTGATAGAAAGATTCAAGTGGGTGCAAAACAACACGATTAAAGGAAAAGTCAGAATTATAACAAGCCATAACAGAAGAAGATGCTTTAGCTTACTGCATGTCATGTCACACAAACTTCACAGATGTTTCAGTTTACAGAATTGGATAGATGGATTACTGAAAATAGTTGGACATTTTGGGAAATACTAGTTTGCTTTCTTGCTTGGTTTGATTAGTATCAGGTCAGTACCACTTTCATGTCTATATGCTAAATATGAAGCTATGGCGAGGAGACAGATTAGCTTCATTTGATCATAAAGACTAAGATGGGAAAAGAGCTGAACCGAAATGTACAAAGCGACACATTTTGACAACAATTAGCCATTAGTTGTTGTTCCACTTTTTGAACTAATGAATTACATAACGACTTAATTAAAGAGCTTTAGAGGTGAGGGTTGGTGGGTTTAGCTATTTTCCGACAGTGCCAAGCGAGCTTTGTTTCCTGTCGTTAAGCTAAACTAACCAGAGACAAAACTGCTAGCTGCAACCCACAGACTTTACTCTTAAACAAACAGTCCGAATGCTAACAGCCCATTAGCTATGTGTTCTGGGGAAAATAAGCAGTGCTAGCTTAACCTCATTAGTGTTTTAACTGACACGAGGGCAAGCACATGAAATGTTTTACTGAAACAAATACTTTAATGATTTAACCCCATTGTGAAGTAGCACAGTTGTTTGCTAGGGGTCTACTAGAGGCCAGCCGCATACATGGTAGCCATCAGATTGATTCTCCACAGTGGTTTAGGGCTGAACAAAGACAGATGCTATTCAACAGACAAGCCCTGCCTGTAGTCTGTGACCTCAGTCGGCTGTGGACCTGTTGTTATGCAGTGAGCATTCCACAAATATATCTAAACAGGCAAAAGGTTAAAGATGGTAATAACAAATTAAAGGCTTTCTCCGGCAGCTCGCTCAAGTGAAACGGTAACACATTATTAATTGAAAAGCTGCCTGGAAGAAAACAGAAAAACGAAGCTTGAAATTTTTATGTAGCAAGGAAAGTGTTCAAACAAGGCACAACAAGATGGTGGTTTCTCTCTCTAAATCACAATTTATCTTTCTAATATAAGAAAACATTCATTCGGGACTTTATGAGGTAACCATAGAAGCCAACACATCTTTCTACAGAGAATGGCTGGCCTGTTTGTGCGATGTTGGTAAGTCACAGACCTTCACACATTTCTGCAAGGCAGTGCAAACATTAAAATTACTCATAAAAACACCCAAATGCAGCACTGCTGTATGAATACTTTTAATAGTGAACTCTCCAGCTCTGGCCCTAAACATGCCATTCACCCTAATCACCTCTGCTGAGTATTTAAACGAGAAAGAAATGGGACATTGTTTGAGTAGATTCAGTGGAATTCAGTGGCATTAGTGAATTGAACTGCTGGCATTTTTTTCTGGAGGGCAATTTATTTTAGCGTTTGGGGTTAAAAATATCCACAAGCATAAGACGCACGTCAGGTTCAAGCACTGCTGAGTTTTGCCAGACGTGCATTGAGACTGCAGTTCACCACTATGGTTTTGGAAAAAGGAAATAGGGCAGCCCCAAAAATGAGAGCCCTCCAGTTGACCAGAGCACACCAAACTGTACACATGGTTATATAAGTGGGATCAAGAAGCACATTAAACTTGCTGTGTTACATTTCCGTGCAGCCTTTGACAGGAGACATGTGCCTCAATGCAGCTGCTTCATGGGATAAAAAGGAATGCTTTAGAGAAACTGGCCAGGGTTCATTTGGCCACCCCTTCTTTCTCACTGTTTCCCCTTCATCTTTTCCTCTCTTCTTCCTCTACTCTCACTTGCCCAATCGTTCCTCCCTCCCTCTCTCTCTCTTTCTCTCTCTCTCTCTCACCAGCAGCCATCAGAGTGGTTTCACCCAACATGTGATCCCTATTCATAGAATGTAAACAGTAATGCAGCCAAGCTGGTGTTTCCATTTCACATTCAGTGCAGTTGAGCAGGCTGGCTTAAGCTTAACCCTCTCACTGCTACACTGGACACAGTCCCTATTAAAAAAAAAGAAAATTCAAAATAAATTCAGAAACAAGTACACGTACATGCATCAGGACATCTGCAAACACTGCACTGCACAAGTTGATTCCATAATTAATTCAGCTGATATATTAGTATCGAGTTATGTACTCTCAGGTTTGCTGCAAGAGTCCTTAAACAAACAGTTCACAATTTCTAACACATTTTCCAACAAAAGTTGCTTTTCCAATTGCCATGCTTCAAGGTCGGCCTGCTCTGTTTTAAAATATCGGTTTGGTATGAAAAAGGCAGCAGGCAGAGCTGTGACTCTCTTTCCCAATTCCTTGGTTACCACTGTTCTCAATGAGGATGGGGGACAAGTTATCTCAGTTCACCTCATTGTGCATTGTGTTGATCTCACAGAAACTCCCATCATTATGTAACACACAAGAGCGCATTCATTAGCGGTAAACATACTCATATTTCTACATTTTCCTGTATATACACACAGCACACATCTCTGTATATAAATAAAAAGATTGAAAGCTGAAAATTCTGTACTGTAAGTCTCAGGGAATAAAGTGTAGATTGTTACACCATTCAACCCTTGATCCAAATGTGTCTTCGGGTAATGTCATTATACACAATTACAAGAATATGTCCTACATTTTCAAATCTTAAGAACTTAATGTCTTTTTCTCCAAGCTATGTAAGAGACGAGGTTGTATGTGCCTTTATGTCCTGTGTATGTGGAGCTGTGTATTCTTCTGCCTACATATATTTAAATATGAATGCTGCCACTATGACCTGATTCTATATAAAATTAGCTGTGCTTGTGCATTTGGGAAAATGTGTTTGCTTGGCTTTTTTTCCGTCTGTCTCTTATACATATCCAGCACATTTAAAAAAAAAAAAAAAATTTAAAAAGTGTCAGCATGTGCACAGTGCTATGTGCTCTTCCGAGTGTGTGTATGTTTTTCTTAGACGACCAGTCCGGCGTTTGTTTCGTCTATATGTTCACGTGCAGATGTCTCACAATATTACAGACACATATGACTCTCCAGGCTTCTCACTGTAGATGCAGCCGTGTATGTGCGTGTGTGTGTGTGTGTGGATGGATACACCCACACTCAATTTTACAGCCGTATTTGTTCCTTTTTTTCTTTTTTTTTTTTGTCGCTGCCTGTCAGCAGTGCTGATGAGGGCTCTATTGTGTGAAGGACATTTGCTGATGCAAGACACTGAAAATAAAATACACAATCAATTCTTGTTAAATGCAAGACCAAGCCAGACTTGCTAATTGGTTTAATACATGAAAGCGGAATGAAATGGGATTTTCACAGGGGTGTGACAGCGAGTAGAACACACCTCCTCTCTTTTAGCCACCACTTAATACTTCTGCCTCTTACAGCTTGGCAGCTTCTGGGTAATAAAGTTAATACTGTCAGACGTCGTCTCATCAACTCTATGAGGCTCTTTTGCTGTGGTGGAAAGCCTTATCAGGCCTCAACACAACGTTTAGTAGCAACCATGCCCTGGCCTGACTTCATGCTGCTTCCATTATTCATGTGCATTTGCCCAGGTGAGAACAAACCCGGGATCAGAAGTTGGCAGAACAGCTTATTAGATATTTAGACGCGGCTGAGCACGCTTGAGGCTGGAAAGGATGAAGAACAAGGCAGAACAGAGCTACCGCTCACTGTCAACAAAGGCAAAAATGTCATCACTAAGCAGGCTTCCAGCCTCGTGGCTAGTGTCAGGGTTGTGAACTGCTGAACCTGGAAATCAGGCATGTGGATAGCCTGTGGTCAACGGACAGTACCGTGTAATTCCACTTTTCAAATATTTTCTTTTCTGCAGCATGTTCACAAGGCTCGGATACACTGCTAGTTTAAAACTACCGGATCTTGTTCTATCTCTCTGTCCGCTTCTACTTTGCTGCCAGCAGTTTAAAAATTTGAGATATACTTTATTCTTAAGCCTATCAAGGCTCCTGAGTTTGCTTTCACACACAAAGAATACTGACGTACATTTTCATGGCCAATTCACCTTGTACATTTCCCAAAAGCGACAACATTGATTCTGTTGTTTTTTTTATATGACTAAGCTCTTCACAGAACTCAACAATAACTAATGTTGTGGAGCGAAATGATTCTCCTACATGCAGTGATGAAACTCAAATGCCATCAAATGAGATGACAGAGAGAAAAAGCACACATTCTGCAGAACTTGAGAAATCTATTGTCTTCCCTAGCGGAAAACAATACTTGCTTGTATTGACAGTTGACACCAATTCAGCTCCAATTTTTCTATATTTTCGTCCGACTGTGTGTGTATGTATGTATACAGGAGCATGGTGCCAAGTTAATGGCTTACCTTTTACTGGTATTTTCTATATATATGCAAATTCTCTCCACATCGTGTGGAAAAGCAATCTACGCGTCACATAAACGGCACTTTCAGCTTCCAAAAAGGGGGTTATTTTCGCTAGAAATTGTATTCCCAGCCTGTGTAAGCCTATATTATCCTAGAAAGACTGTCAGGAAAACAATAGCCCTCTGTATGAAGATTGACGATATATTTCTGAAAAGTTTTCTCATTGTAGAAAAGAGCTGACAACTTTAAATGCGTCATATTTGTGCTCTAAATGAGTAGGCTAACTGACCCGTAAGGTGCCCACCACTTCATCAGCAGCTTGCCAAACTGTATTAGCAAATGATGTCGTCCAGGCTGGTGTTATTGATTCCAGAGGAAGCAAATACCAAGGTCAATACGAAGGGGCTCAAAAGCATCAACAATCCTGGGTGCTCGTATGTCAGCTGTCGTCATTAAAAAACATCTCTGCTGGATTACTTGCCAACTTGAAAATGACAAGAGTCTGGACATTTTTCCTCCTCACTGCAGTCATTTTGTAAGATAAAACCAAAACCTACACTCTCGCAGCTACAGATTCTGCCAGTGTGTGTGCGGTGATGAGATCAAGATAAAGGAAGACAAAGAGTAAAAGAGAGAATGTCTCGATGTGTCCTTGTGTGCGCTACCTCATGTGAATGCTGTTTCCTAAATTCAACTGCAGCTGGGGTACAGTCTTCAAAACCGTCTGCACAGCCTGCCAGCCAAGGGAAATACATTTATACACCTGATACAAAAGATAGTACAGATGAAAGACTTGTTGGAGTTGTCTCAGCTGAATCACCCATAACCTCATTACACACAGTTGAAGCAACTAACCTCATTTTGGGGACAACACTGTCTTCCTCTCTCCTTTTCTCAATAGAGGTACAGGGGGGGGGGGGGAAACAGTGTGAAATGACAAAATGAAATCGGCGATTCAATACTTTAATCCCTGGATGGATTTTCCATTTCAGCGCTGGTGCCCTCAGCCACAAGACCTTACTGCCACGCCTCATGCTGCACGTTGTAGGACCATGTGCGCCTGGATGTACAAGGGCTGCCTTTATCCAGATGCAAAGGGAAATTTCTCATAAGCGTTACATTAAACTGAATCGCACTGAGCTGTCAGCAGTGAGAATAGTCTGCTTGACCAAAAGCCATTAAACACAAGCTTTCCTGCTCTAAGTATAGCATTCACCTTGGGTCAAAGTGTGTACACTCGCCGCCAACATAATACATCCAGGAACGGCCATTTGCCACTTCAACTGTAGTAGATGGCGCCATTAATAAAGCAGGAGGTGTTTGTGATGTGCTTCTGGGCTTTTCAGTTATTCATAATGACTGGGGTGGCAGGGAAAGTGAGAGAGCGAGATAAAAAAAAACACAAGTAAACCAAAAGTGATGAAAAAACACAGGGAGGTCGAGAGAAATCACACTCAAAAATAGATCATACACCCACAGAGAGGAAAACAAAAAAGAGCAATAAAGTGGAGAGGTGGGAGACCTTGCTAGCGGTGTGACCCCAGGGAGGGGGTTCCTGTCCTCTATCTCACGCTCTCGCTCTACAAAGTCAGAGCCTTCTATTTATACAGCACTGTAATGTTTGGCATTTCCTTCAAGGGGGGAGAGTGTGAGCCATTGTTATCCTTGGCCGCTGTTCGATTGGCTCAGCAGGCTTCGTGTATTGAAATGTCAGCGCCTCGCAGGTCTATCGGTTCGATTAGTTTTATTTATCACTCATAGACAACCATTCCTCCCTTCTCGAGATGAGACGCGGTGAATGAGCTCAGACAGCCGTTTGACAGATCAAACCTCTCTTTCTTAACCCTATTCGGGAAATAACGATATGAGACATGTCACTGGTTGGCGGTGCGTCGTGTGAGATGCAACGGCCTCACAACACAACTGGCAGATCCAAGTTTGCAGATGATGATGTTGCAATGAAGGAAACAGTCATTTGCAGCACTGAGCAGTCTCTCTGAACGTCACCGACACAGAAGAACACAGGCGGCGCAATATCACAGAAACATGTAAATGTGTGCATCTGAAATTCTAATGTGAAAGCCTATAAAGAAAAGGGCCGCTTTTATTTGGGCTAAGACGGAGTATGTTCTTACACACTCTCTAAATCATCCTGAATAATTTGTTTGTGAATTGAGAAAACAAAAACACTCACACCCCCTCGCTGTAGCCCCGCGACTGAAGCCGACACAAATCAATAGGTTGTTAGTTAAACAATAGCTGCCCTGCATTTTAAAAATAGCCATTCCCAAGGGCATAGCAAAACCAAAGAGAATAATTGTGAAGGTTAACAATGCCCATTGCTATATCAATATTGAACAGAACTGTTGGCCTCGAGGCTTAAAAAAAAAAAAGACTCAGTCCAAGGCTTTTTTCTGGAGGCAGGTTCACAAGACCTCCTACTCATAGTAATGACTTGGTCAGCTTCAGTGGTGATATTTCATATTTCAAGGAACTAATAGTGTTACTGATGTTCATATAACCTCCTGTAGGCACTGACAGATGATTTAAGTTTAGCAGTGGGTTTCGTGGGAGATTCTCAGAAGCCGCTACAACTAAGCAAGGAAGGAAAAGAGCTGCTTTTAGACAGGTGCTCTTCAAAAAATGCCTGTTAGGCGGATGAGTGCGTATGATGAAAGTATGCGTCTGTGCGTGAGTGCATGAGTAAGTCGAGGAATAAGCATGTTTTTTTTTTTTATCCTCCTCAACCCTCATGACTTTTTGTCTTTGCGCTCTGCGCGCTGTAGTTGTTAACCCTCCCCGGAATCCGCCAAACATCCTTGAAGCTTAAAAATCTTCTTTCACGCCTCCTGCCTACACCTACCCTCTCGATCTGTCTCTTTATAGTTATTCTCTGCCACTGTTTTCCATGCCCAATCACACTATTTTTATCACAACTACATCCAAGCCCGTGCTGGCATTACTACAGAGATGTTCATTATAGGAAAACCACTTTCTGTTAAATGGCCCAGGAATAAAGTGAGTGAGAGCTAGTAACAGGTTTTCACTATAGTTAGAAATCTTCATGAAAACAATCTTCTAATGCAGTGACGTGTGAAGCAAGTACAATGCTTTATGTTATGTAAAGCGTTACGTATTATGTAGAGTCAGCCGTAACATTTTAAGATAATCCATTAAATGCTGAGACAACAATGCCCCTGATTGACGCCTTCATTCCCTGTGCATGCAGAGCTCACCACCTCCATGGTTCCTACATCGCAGGGAGAGGTGTGGTATGCTATACCCAACAGAGAGGCCTCTGGGGTGGGCAGCATGACAGCAAAACTGGGCCTGATCCCAAGCTCTTGGTGCCAGCAGGTGACATCATGGGAAACACGTGCGTCGCTCTAGGAGTGTACACAGGCAGCTGGCTGTTAACTGCCGTGTTGGGAGGTTGGCTGCCTCCTCAGCTCAGCTGCTGCTGCTGCTGGGCTGAGGTGGAAAAGCCCACCCTCTCGCTTCCTGTCTGGGTGGATTCTTAGGATTTGGAGAGCAGTCTTTTCAGGATTTCTTTTATGTTTCGCAGACGTCAGAGCAACAGGACAAGCTGAGGCTGCCACACACCCATACGGTTCTTTTATTTTCGGTTCAAACATCATTTTTCTATTTGGTTGTTTAGCTTTAAGCTGTCCAATTTAAAGGGAGCAATGATTTGGGGGGAAAAAAGTGCCCTAAAGTTGAACACATGGAATTTCAAGATTAGAATTATTGGCGGTGAGGAAGTCAGGCTTAACGAGAAAGATTTTGTCTACTTTCAATCTTCTCCCCTCTGTCAAACCTCATGCACAAATTTAACATTGTCAGTCTCTGCTTTGCTGTGCTTTTAGAGCTCCTCTCATTCACACATTCCATACATCACCAACAAGTGTTGAACAACTGAATAAAGCTGTTACCTGTTAACGGAGTCTAATTCACTGTAAATATTAACACTCAATTCCTGATTAAATGAAGCATTTGCACTCCAACAACCGTCCTGCTAAGTAACTGAGACTCATTTTGGGGCCTTTGATTACATTCTTTGTTATCTGAGTTCAAATTATATTTCCTCACCTCCCAAAACAAACTGAAACGGTGGCGCATACATCTGCAAAATCTTGGTGTGAATGCAGCCCTAAAATAAGAGATTGCTATTGTGGTCAATGAATCTGTCCAATAAAATGTAATCTACAGAGCTACCTGGCTAATTAAGTTTCAAATAGGACCACTCTTAAACCAATACACTTACAGGAGCAACGGAAAACTATTCGATTTTAGCCCTCATGGGATTCCGATGCAAGCGGATGCTGTGTAATGTTATCCAAACTCCCTGAACATTCAGGCTATACCCCCGGGGAACACGGCCGGTACAGCCTTAATAAAAGCAAAAATGTGCAAACAATTCACCTTTTATTGTGAGACAATAAAGCTTGTGGTGTGTCCCAGATATCCTCTACAAGATCATTTGTTCACTGTTCTGGAAAAGTGTTTGTAATTTGTTATCTGTGTGTAGACCGCCTGAGCATATCAATCTGTCATTAATGTCAGCTGAGAGGGTTTGCAAGTTTGCGTTAGATGACACTGAAAGACGTCAAAAAAAAAAAAAAATCGGAGTCTTCATGTGTTTTGTCATATTTGGCCTCCTAACTTCTCATTCCTTGGTAAGTGGGTTGATGAATCTGAAATCAGCCTGTAGCCCTGAATTAAGCCTGGGCCTCTGCCTGCAGCTTATTGGCTTTCACTGGTCTACCTTTAGAGACTGGACCACGACATGTTTTCTGTCACTACCAGTTTGTCATGTGAGCTACCTCTGCGTCCACACATGTCCAGTTACAACATAATAACCAATGCTTCATATCCATTCCTGGCACAGCATTAGTAAGTACACTGAGGTCTTTATCCTCCTAGTGGCTAAGAGTTGTTCCGGAGTGAGTCTGTTACTTTCTGCTCCCAAGTTTCCTTCCAAAATAGGCCCACAACCCACTTTTGTTGCTAACATATAGGTTAGTTGGGTTAAAAACCTTGCAAGCTCAGTTTCTGCTCTGAGATTTCAGTCTGGAAAACATACGCTAAGGGCCGATTGTGAGAAACAGCTGGATGCCAAACCAATCAAGAAACTATGGGATGTGGATTCGATGATAATGGGAATGAGCACCACATTTAATTTGCAGCTCTGACTGGTTAACTGGGAAAATTGAATACAAAGCAATTTAGGTCTATGATGACTCTTCCAGCCCCCGCAACCCTCCAAAGGATAAGCTGTTATACAGTACAGTAAATAATGAATGGATGGATGCCTCCAGCCAAGCAAAAGTATAGATACTTGCCAGACCATAGTAAGTGAACCTTATAGATGGCTTCAAAAGGCTAGCAGGTTAGTGTGCAAGCCTTTACATTTGAGAAATCCAAAAATATACAACCAGGCTTTTATTTAAGAGCAGAGAGTATGAGTTTTTCCTCCCCCAGATATATTCACTATTCCTCATTGCTGCGTTCTGCTCAGATAGACCTGCATGCCATATGGCCAGCTGGGCGAAACTGCTCAGTTCCAGCCTGAATTTAAACATCAGCAAGGTAGGTGTGTAACGCCCAAGCACCATAACCATAAAATCCCATGAATATTGTTTTTGGCCAGAAGCAGAAAGTTAAGCAAAGTGGTGCCATGCATGAGGACTCTTTGCTGATCTAAATGCAGTACAAAATGTATCAGGGAGAAAGTCTATGCCTCTCTTGGCAGAGACCTTCATTGCACTCAGAGCAATGGAGAGATCAAAGGAGTCTGGAGACAAAAACAGGAGGCAATCTGTCACACCATACATTCATCCATGCTATGTCTGTCTCCACTCCTGCATTCATTCCCTTGATCAGTTCTATATCACATAGAAACAATTTTCCCAGGATGTCGAATGTTCCCGGGCAAGACTCAGCAATATGTTACTTGCAAGCAGTTTTTGAACATCCCATAACTAAATACTACAGCTTTCACGTGCACATTTCATGCATAATTCCACCTCTATCGCGCAAATCATAATCATGTGACCACAAAGGCAGTTATTTCCTTCATTTATCTGTGTGGCCAGTTGCTGCCAAATACTTGTGACGCATCTCAGACTGTTACAGGAAGTTGAAGCTTTCAGTAGAAGATGGGAGGAGTTTTCTTTACTGTAATTCTTAATATATTCTTCTTTCAACAGGATGTGCTGCTGGTTAGTTGGTACTGTAGGGCCCAGGAATGCAACTGCTGTTCAACCTGTTTTGACACTTCCCATTTAACATAGCTAGCACACCACACTCATGTAGGTAATAGGAAGCTTGTTACAGAAGCCCATGGCTTAGCTGTTTGTACTTAGATATGTAGATATCCTCAGAAAAAAAGAGCTTTTGTCAGTGCTCACACATTGGCAGCTGCTGTGCACAACTCACAACAGCATGAAGAGTATTCGATACTGTGATTATGCTTACTTCAATGCTCCCAATGCATCACTTTTGTATCCGCCATAAAAGCATGTCCTCTTGGGTATTATTGCTGTTATAAAATAGACAAATAATGGCATTTCATTCCACCACACTGAACTGTAACAGTATATTAAACCAAAGCATTCTTCCACTGATTTAGGCCCAACATTTGCCACTACAGACGGGTTTCCTCAACTCATTTACCAGCCATATGTGCACAAACAATATGGCTAAGGGTAAGAACTCAGGAGCACACGGTCTATTAAAGAGGCCGTGTCTGATCGCAGGGATGATTTATTTGAAGCGTTAAGCAGAATTTGTGGAATTGCTGTGGTCTAGTTGTTGCAGAAGGCCGGGACACCGTGACAAATGGTAAGTCATGGAGCAGAGGGCAGGGCCTTTAAAACATCAGGGGTGCAGATTCATGGCTTCTCGAGGTATGTGCACCAGCTGCATGAAACTGACCACCTCAATGAACACACACCAGAGCTCTAACCGGTCTTTAGAAGTTCCCTCTGTCGTGAGTCAGATGTTGTGTACTAATGGGAATATTCCTGGCAGCGGTTCAGAGTGTCTGTTACAAAGTTTAATCAAGGTAAACAGAAGACTTTTAAGATCTTTTAATGCCATTTGAAATTAGATGTGTGACTTATGTCACCTCTGAAGTGAAGACTGAAAAAATCCTATCAAAGTTCCTAACTAGGCTTATTTCTGAGCCGCTTAACACTAGAATTTTTTCAAGGACTTCTGAAAACTTAAGTAAAGGTGAGCACCACAATAATTTATTATCTGATAAGCACTTGTAGACACTTTAAATAAATCAGCTAAATGTCACTTAATATAAAAATGGCCAGAGGGTAGGCAGAAATTTTCTAGACAATTTTCATATTTTCTAGACAATCATCTCTGTGGGAAATAAGGACAAAATGAGACCGACTCCATGTCTGCTGCTGTTTTCTTGGGTTTAGTGAACTCTTGTGCTGTGTTATTAACACCCTCTTACGGGCAGATGGTCGCACTCGCTGCACAAAAAGTCAAAGTAATAATTATCATCAGCATTATTTTCGAGTTTCTTTTCACAACTCTGCATCGAAGGGAAAAGTTGCTGGCAGCAGCTCCACTGACCTGCCATATGCCCACACCCAAAACAGCACTGTGTGACACCATTAACATAACACCTTTTGTAATCCGGACCACACCCGCTACACGACGCAAAGCATTAAAATCTTTGCTTAAATGGACATTATCACACGTGTCTCTATCATTGGAGAACAATGTTTCTTTAAAGCTCCCACTTTCCTCCTAATCCCCTTGCTGTCCTCGGTGAATAGGCACAACTTAATGTGCACAACACCAAACAAAATAGGCCAATAGCAGGTAAAGCAAACACAAAACAATGTTGAGCTTTGCAATGTGCCTTACAGCACTGACAGGGAACACACGAGACTCGGAGAGCTGGATGGAAGCAGAGAGGACGGAGACAGACGACTGATGCATGGATAGACCAAGAGAGAGGAAAAATGAGAGACACTCATAACAAGAGGGAGGATGAGAGAGAGAGAGAGGGGGAGAGAGACCACAGCAAAACAACCCTAAAGATAGACAGACAGGAATGAGAACGTATGGCTTTTGAAGGTATAAGTAGTCGCCTGGAGCACTGACTCTGTTCTTGTCTGTCTGAGTTGAAAGCATACATAAGTGTGCTGATGTGTAATCGACCTGATGAGCCATGTTGTGTAATGGTATGAGACAGTACAGCTGAGGCTTCACAGCAAAAGACTGAACTGGGTAAACTACCACTACAGTGCACTTACAGGATGTGCACGGGGCTGATTGGGTTTGTGCTCTTATCATGGCTTTGTTTCTCTCAAACAGATTGAACACAGCGAGAGAAAAAGAGAGGAAGGCCGACTGGAAGCGAGATTTAAGAGTCAGCAAAGAACCACCGATTGAAGTACAGGTTCGAGCCAAACAAAAAACTGCAAACCAGTTAAGAGGGATTTCCTGGCAGACGTTCATCTCATATTAACAGCGACGACCTTCTCTGTTAATGCTACCCAACACTCCAGCAAACAGAGGCATTCAAAGCAGCCTATAACAATAAGCACGCTCCCTCATACTGTCAGCTGAGCTCAGCAGGATCATCAGAACATAGTTGAGTTCGATGTTTGGCATTCAGCGCTGCGTGAGTTGAATCATGTGCACTGACACTTCAACACTCCCGACAACTTTACACATTTCATCTCACTTCCACACAACCCAGTGGCAAATTTGTTTTTGACTTTCAAGTCAGCGTGGATTACTTCGGATCAACTGAAATCAGAAAGGAAAGACTCCTGCTTTATCTATCTAAAAATGTCATATGCACTCCTGTCAAACTCTGATTATCAAAAGGGACTTTTATCTCTTCAGCAGTCCTAAAATGTTCTAAGTGAAATGTTAATTAACATTTAAAGAATGTTAAAAAGATGCTGCATGACAATCACGTCAAAACTCCAAAGACGGGTACTGCGGGAACGTTACAGTGATACTTTAGAAGGGAAATCAAAACCTCACATCCTCAAATTGAACAAAAATGTTACAAGAGCAGTTCAGGTTACCGCTTTTCTGTTGGGAGAATGCGGAACACGCTGGACAGCATGAGGATGCAATAAAGACTCTTGTGTATATATCACTCCTAACAAACACCAGATAAAATGTAAATAACCAAAGTGTCTGTGTTTCATGGCACAAAACGCCAACATGAGCCTGTAAAGACCCTAAAATAAGCAGAGGGATACACGTGTTTGTTTAAACTGTTCCACATGTTTTACATGACAGCAACACATGAATCTCTGCTGAATCATTCTAATAACAAGAGTCTGCAATCCTCTGTGCAGCAGGGGTGCCCAAAGTAGGGTATGGGGTCGATTTATGCTTTTATTGGAGTAACAAGGGACCTATAAGCAAAACGTAATCCGATCTAATTTCACTGAAATTCGTTGAAATGATCACAGTCATCACACTCTTATGCTTCACTCTCAGCACAACTATCTACACAGCAAGCTGTGTTCAGTTTGGTAGCCTAGTAAACCAACAACACAAATCTGTCCATATATGGGATAACATCAGATTGGGTTCGCGTGTATGTAGACATGACAACACAGGAGTCTATTAAGCACCAAGTGTCTAAGTTTGATCTGTATGCCAGCAGCCTACTTCAGAGGCGCGCGTTTGAATCTGGTCCATTCAAAAGAAAGCTTACAGCGAACACATCAAAAAAAAAGAAAATCCCCAACGGATGGTGGAAAAAATAACTACCGGCTCCCGTTTCTATTCCCGGGCGCCTCTCTCACCCCGGCATGCCTGTGCGCTGCCACAAACCTGAACCCCAAACAGCAGCCAGACCGAGCCAGACACCTCCGTGCGCTGAGGGGAGGGGTTTCAGACACCTACCAGCTTTACATGCCGAACACTCTTTTCTTCTGTCATCTTGAAAAAGTAGCCCGAAATGAAGTTTGAAGAAAACACAGGAGCGAGTGGACAGAAAAGGGGGCTGAACCGAGCCGGGATACTGTTGCTGACTCCTTCTCTCCAAGTCCTGATCCACACGGCGCAGCAGCGGAACGCAAAATAATAATAATAATAATAATAATAAAAAATGAGAACAGCCCGGTGCGTTCAGTCAGTGGGCTGCACCGCTCCGCTGGCGGCAGCTCCCAGGCAAGCGGAATATTCAACTTTGGAAAAATGAGAGACACACTGAGAGAGAGAGAGAGAGAGAGAGAGAGAGAGAGAGAGAGAGAGAGAGAGAGCTGTCTCTTATAGAGAGAGAGAGGGAGGGGGAGCAGCCAGACAATCACAGGAAAGCGGCTCCTCCTACCCACACAATACAAAAAGCAAAAGCCAGCAGATAGAGAGGCTTCAGTGCGTTCTGCTGAACAGAGCCGGGTACTCCAAACTGTAATGACGCGCCTTTCCTGCAGCCTAATAACTAATTCAATACGCGCCGTAACGCTGATTCATCGAGTTTATTTGGATAATCACATTTAAATCCGAGGGCACTGTGGGTAATAACAACTGTGAAGTTACTGGAGCCGCTGGCTGCTGCCCAGAAATAAGGGTCAGTGACAATAAGGTCACAAACGGTTAATTTCACGTTAACAGAGTCAGTAAAGAGTAGGTGACAGCAGTTTTTTTTCCCAGCCTGGATGATGAATACATTAATGGCCACAATCGCTTTTCATTTTCTTGTCCTGGAAAATGATGCAATCCTGGGTAATAAAGCTGGTTTGAGATATTAAAAGTCCTGCGTTCTTCATTATTATCAATAAGTAAAGCAGGGAGTTAATACAATGTTGCAAAAAAAAAAAAAAAAAAGCCCAAAGGCAGCAATTACAATATTCATAGATTTAAATTTGGGAACAAGTGGTTTATAATAATGGCAGTATCACACTGTAATTTCTTGGATTAATTACTTCATTCTGTGTGTGTGTGTGTGTGTTACATTGTGTGTAATACTCTATATGACACATGACACAGTTTTCTGGCGGCTTACATGTCCCCCATCATATTTCTACACATACTGGAGACACATACTAGGAAACTATGTCAGAGGAATCGCAATAACTTTGCTCTGAGGGGGTACGCATGCTGTCTGGGTCTGCATGCGTATGTTCTGCAGCTTTGATATGGAGACATTGCATTGGTTTAAGGGGTCTTACAGAGCTTTCCTTCCAGACTGCACCTGTCTGATCGAACGCTGCCTCATAATAACAGAAGAGGAATGGTCAGAGTAATGTCGTATTGATGTGAACGTTACCGAGAACTGATCACATACAGCTCGAGGCTCCTACAGATTTTGAAATTTTGACAAACTGACACTGTATAAATAGTGTTTAAAAGCTAAGTTCAAAGGATGCTTTGAAGGGTTCTTTCTGGCTGTTGCCCTCAAAAATCAGTGGTCATGTCAAATGCAAAGTATATTTCCTCTGCTACCAAAGGCAGACATACAACATTTCAAACAAACCGCACTTTTGAGGCATCATTGATAGTTTTAAGAGATCAAAACTGGCTGACATTGAGGTGACGCCGTCAGATTACTGATATATATATATATATATATAAAACACGGTATCTGATAGTTTGCCACCCACAAACAAAGTCACATGAAGCTAAAATGAGGCATGAAGGCGTAGCACAGTGGGTAGGCTGCTGTGGGTAAACAGTGCCAGACAAGGTGCGGCCTGACAGGCAGGTGTGCTCTGCGACTGTCAACAAGAGCCACCACAAATCGTCTGAGAGCCCGTCTGTTTCTTTAAGCTTGCTATTTACTGTATTTACCCGTCTGTCTGTACTGAATGCATCTACAAAAGATCTTTTCTTGTCTTGATGACTGTCTGTGGACCTCCTCTTTGCCAAACCCCGTCTTTCCTGTCTGTAGTGATGTCGACCTCCCAGCGTGCAAATCGCAGATCTGTTATGCACCGTATGGTAGAGTCTATCTGTTTATCTGCTCTGCTTGTTCTTCCACCGAGATACTGGAAAATCTTGTCACTGCGAAGAACAAACATTGCAAATTGTGTGCAAACCCAATGAGTGTGGATCTTAATTATAGCTTTCTAAATAGTAGGTTTTGCTCTGGAAAGACAATATCATTTTACAAACAAATAGCAGTAATTTGGTATGGTTAGATTCGGTTTACTCTTGGTTTAATCTTGTGCCTGTTGTCATATATACGTAAGATCAGTTGATTTCCTTCCAATGTTGACGAACAACACAAAAATACATTTTATAATACATTGTAAATTAATGGATGTATGTTTATTTTCTCATCTATACTCTCTACAGCAAATGCCTGGATATTTTTTGAATGTAATTAGACTTTATTAAATGAACACATTTTCTTTGGTAGCCTACTAAAGCAAGCTACAAGTGAACATTAAACTTTAATTCCTGGCGGGCGTATTAGATTTTAATAGGTCTTTTACCCTTTGAGTTTGACAGGATGCTTGTGCTGATTGACTGCACAGACTTAGCCTGGATCCAGCCCCAGGCATCCATCAGCACTGTCTACACTCAGATATCCTCACTGACCACGTGGATGTCTGAATTTTGTGACTGGCAGTCGTTTCCTCTGAATGCAGCTTCAGCATCCAGCACTTTGAATGAACTCAGCAATTTGTGGGTTGGATAGTAGGCCTACTAATGTATATCTACTCATAGTTTGTGCACAGCAGCCAGAGCTGTGCTGTGACTGGTCAGAGGATTATTATTCATATTTTGATAGAAGCCCATTTAATTTTTCCCCTAGTATATATACACGAGGGTATATATACTAGGGTATGTATTAATATTATTAATATTATTATATTATTAATAATAAAACATGACAGTTCAACATGGTGGACTCCGTGGAAGGGGACCTGCAGTGTCTGTATGTGACAAAACCATAATGATTCTCATTTTTAAGTGAGAATAAAAACATAGTTATGCATATTATATTCAATAACATCTAGTAAACAGACATGCTAATATTTAATAGTTTGATGTCAGCCTACAGTGCTATCACCCTGCTGTGCATATGGTAAAACTGTATTGAAGCAGCATTTGTCTGACATAAAAAGGTTGCCTTAGAAAACAGAAGACATGATGAAAAGTGTGATGAATACTTACGAAAGCCAAAAGGCCTGTGACAGAATGAGGACAGGCTGGAGGACTGAGGCTGCTGTGGACAGTAAACACATTGGCCACTGGAGACTTGGCCTCACTATTGTGTTACTGTGGCCCAGTCATGGGGCATATTACATATCAAATTACTATCAGTGCGTGCATTTAACAATGCTTATTTGTGTGTGTGTGTGCATTTAGAAGGGCATACTTAGCACGACAATTCCCCAACACAGCCAAACAGTGGTGTATCCAGAGGAAACACATCAGCTCCTCTCTTCCTCTTTCCTCTTCCAGCCCTCAGCCCACAGCTCATCAGGGAGGTATTGTGAAGCAGCAGTCTGTCTGTGCACCGCAGCACCACGAAGTGATCGGGAAAACTACTCATTGCAGAGACATAAAAAAAACCTTTGTTCCCCTCAGAACATACAAATTTTTGGCCGTGTGCAGAAACCTCAAGAGACAGATCCGGCGTTGTTAATATTCTGTGCCTGCATGTGTTTCTTACTACTGTGGTGCACTCATAATATACATTGCTCGATTATTTTTATTTCGCTTTACTGATGATGATTACTGATAATCCCTTTGATTACAATCGCCCATTGTTTAAACTAGAGAGGTAGCTGTGAAATGTAATGTGGCACTGTGAACATTTTTATTCACTTTGATTTGGCCACAAATCTAACGGTAAACTAACAGCGCTTCACAGAGCAGAGCAATAATAGCCTCATAACTCACATAACATGTATATTTCGCCATTATTCTAGTGTGATAAAATGCCACAGGTTAGCAGTAATAAACATTTTTAATGCAGTTTAAGGTGACATCCTTTAGGCCATCCTTTTCTTTCATTTAAAATTGATGCCCTCATAAAGTGATCAATAAAACACTCAGAGGGCATAAAGTTACTGGATGTGCTATCGCTCCATCAGCTTTGGTTTTGCCGCCTCGAAGCTGATATTTTTCATTAACAGAGAGATTGCTGTTTGCTATTTAAATAAAAAAAGATTTAGATCTTTAAAAGTGATTCAAGTGCAGGCTGAAGGGCACTGTGGGTTGTTGATTGTTGGCACGTTCACCTTTATCCAATGGTACTTTACCCTCTAAAGTCCATAATGTTACACTTGACAGTGTGGGCAATTCTAACTGGCCTCTTAGCTGGATGTTAACTATCTGCTGTGGCTGCAAGTGCAAAACAGGTTCAGCTCTGTTATTGTAGACATACTGTTTAAAGTAGAATAGCTGAATCTACGAATTTCTGCTTCTTCTAATGGTTTATAATGGTTTATACATAGATGTTGATGGGAAGCCTAACTAGGTAGTGGTGCACATATTTAGACCGTGAACAGATCAGATTGGTGTCGCTTTGGTGACAGGTCACATATATAGTCGAGAAAACTATCTTGGAGCTGGCAGTGTAAAACACGACACATGACACATGACCCCCGTCTGATGAAATAATGCTGTATCCTTTGACTGTGTGTGTGTGTGTGTGTGTGTGTGTGTGTGTGTGTGTGCTTAGCAGAGGGAATGCCCAGACTTTCTTATCATAGTCACATTGCAGTCTTCACCCTCTGGCTCCACACCAAGACAGGCTGGAGCCGAACACAGGCTGTCCACAGACACCGAGCCAAACCTAAGGAGTGACTACTACTGTGTTTGTTTGTACCATCGGAGAGCAATGTGACAGGCTTTCCACCACATTCTTTATATTATCATTTGGATTGACGGTGGTCCATGTAAATCTTCCATGGCATCCATAACTAGAAAGTAATTTGTGAAATATGAGACACTACTGCACAATATTAAAAAAAAAATCAATTAAAAGGCTGAAAATATATTCAGAGCAAAATGATCCTTCTAACTGTGGATGTGGATTGACCTTTGCAACTCAACTGTGAGCCTGGACCTGATAGCACATGAGCTTTTTAATAGCTTTTATAGCCCTTTAACGCTATTTATCATAATTACAGTGCTTATCTACCCAATAACGTATCTTGAACATAATTTACATTAGATAATGTGGGGGCATTATAGAACTCTGGGGCTTTGGGGCAACTCATTAGGATTAGCAGATTAATACAATGAACAGCAAATGTGTCAAAAATAGTTGTCTGATCTTGGAACGTCAAGTCTGTACATTTTGGTGGTGGAATGGTATGGTAGAAACTTGAGTCGTCACTGTCATTATGACCACCGTGAAAAGAAGTTACAAAAAAAAAATGAAAATGGAAAACAGCAGATGGACAACCTTATTTGTACAAAGGATCAAGCATAAATCAAAACAGCCAACAGCCATCCAACACCAAACATTCACTTTGTAAGCCAAACCAATGTTTCATGAAAGCACTGTAATACTAAGAGGCAGCTCCATCTGATTGACTTCCATATTATCATGGTTGTCTGAAACCTTTAAAAGGAATGTGGAGTACATCTTGTTTCCATAATGTCACTTTTGTGTCTTCTGCTTGAGTAGCTGCCCGGCCTGAGAACACGCTGCTCGTTGTCAGCTGTCAGAATCTGTGGGATCATGGGAGTTTTTTTTTTTTTTTTTTTTTGCTCTAGTGATGCAACAAGTTTGGTTTACTAGAATTACTATAATAGTAGCTCGGTTCAGTAGCACCAGACTGTATCACAGTTAGCGGATTGTGTTTGTTTGCAAAGGCCGGGGGATGACTGTTTGTGTGCTGCCGTTAGTTTCAAAAACAGCCCAGCTGGGACACATAGACATTAGTTCTTAACAGTTAGTGAGTCCCACACTGCAGTCACATTAGTCTGCTGCTGGTGTCTGTCACAAACACATTAATGTTATGTTTTTTTTTTTGCTTTATACCGACCTAATACACTGCAGAGGTGGATTTAAAATGGCTCATTGAAACAGTAGCGTGAAGTGAAAAATGTACAGAAATAACCCATTTGTGTCTCTCGACCAGACTTCATAGGGACAGGGCAAGATGTGGGAGTTTACTAGTACAATGCATTATTAGATGACAGTCCACAAATCATTACTTCATACATATTTATTCTTCCTCCAATCATGGGCGTAATGTAACTACAGTACATTTACTCAAGTATAGTATTTAAGTACAAATTCAAGCTACTTTACTTGAGTATTTCCTTGATATGCTACTTTATACTTTTACTCTGTCTTTGGTCACATAACTTTTAAGATTGCAATATTTCATACCCTTGTATGTATTTTCATACCCTGTCCAGTGAGAACAATTCCTCCAGATTTGGTGATTTTGAATTTGATAAACTTCAGGATTAAGTGTTCCTTTATGGGCTGAGAAAATTCTCGGACTTCTTAAGATAAACAAACCTTCTTGGATTAGCTGGAAAATGCATTTTAAGAAAGCTGAAGAAAATAGAGCTATTTTTCTTCTGAAACATGATGCATTGCTGTAGATTAAACTACCCAACAGAATATAAAGTAGTTAAAATGAACTCAACTTTAACATCTACAGCAGAAAAAGAAAACACTATTATTAATCCAAAAACGTCACAGGGGACATTTTTCTGTACAATAAATACTTAATTTTACTGATAATAGTTAAAGTATTACTTAAAGGACTGCAGGCCTGAATGAATCTAGCAGTTTAGTTGCAGACTGAAACCCCTTTGTTTCACTCTTTTTCCAAGCATGAAGGAGAAACTACAATGGGTGTGAAACATGTAAACGGATCCAAATTTATATAGTTAATATTAACTATTAACTCTAAGATCCATAAAGCACAGACCTTTTGATTATATGAAAACACATTCACATGCAAATGTTTGACCTTAAACTGCATAATAACTCTGTTTGCTGTTTTCCCTTTTGGAGCCATTCTTTATAGGACAGCCTTTATTATTTAAATTACTGACATAGATTCATAATTGAAGAGTTCTGTATTGACGGAAAATCATATATTTTTTTGTCATCCAGCTTCACTTGTATGTTTACAAATTATACTGATGTAAACAAACTTGCATGAGAAAACTGGAAAATGTTGCTGAACATGCTGAAGTCGTTGCTGAAGCTGCTGAAAGTCCAAGCAGCACGAGAGTGTTAACAGGTTTCAGTGTTTTGACGTATGGCGCCGCTTTGATTACATTTGGATCAGGGATCAGGCTTTTCAAAGACAATCCAAATTAGAGCTCCGCTTAGTATTGGTCAATTATGCAGATATGGTCAATTATGTAAAATGAGCATCTCACATCCCCTGGGTACCACTGTAGTCGTTTAGGATTACAGACATCTGGAACTGGCTCACTCACTTTATCTCTGTCACAGTGGATCAATGGGCCCTCGTGCTAAGCACTTATAATTTCATTTCCCTTATTGCAAAGACCCTACTGTATGCTTCCTCTCAAAGATTGGCTTGTAAAGCCAGGGATTCTGTACTTTGCATTAGTTGTAGCCTCAGTATTTTTTTTCCCCATTTGAATAGCTCCACTGTGTAAAAATTTAATGGTTCTCAGACTATCAGGTGACATTAAGGGAGGCTGCACTAAAGACAGTTTGGATGACAGATGACTGTCAGGGAAGTGCTCGACATGACGATCGGTCTCACACACACCTAAACCCCCCCTACTGGCATTGAGTCCACCAAAAATATATAATAAATGAACAGAAATTGTCTAGTGAGAATGTTTATTACATAACCCGCAAGACAAATGCAGCACACCAATGAGCTGACAGATTATGCATGGGATCATCAACTGAACCGAAATGATAAGATATGACTCTGCAGTGTTTGAATTAAAACCTAACTGGTGTGGAGTGGATGACATTATTTGTTGTTTGGTGAACAAAGAGGCTGTATCCGCGCTGCTACTGCAGCAGAAAGCAGTCAACATAAGTGGGAAAGATAAAGAGAGCCTGAGAGGAAGACACAAAAGCAAAAAGACGGAGGAGGCATATAAAGAAAATATGGGTCAGATAGAGAAAGACAGGGAAGGCTCAATGTAAATCAGAATATGTACAAGCCTAATCTAATTATCCATCTTCCTCTTTCGCCTGTAATCAGATGCTTGATTAAAGCAGGAGATAAAAAGAAGAGGTAGGGGACTCAGATGGGGGTACGAGGGAGGAACAAGAGACTCTGGATGCCTCAAAAGATGGATTGAGTATCCTACAGAAAAGAATTAGAGATTGAAAGATAATATAGAGCAGGCGACATAAATACGCTACACTGTATTCTATGCTAAGAGCTGTGCAGCACTTATTAACATAAACAGGTGGAGGGAAAAATGATAAAGTATCTGCAGCATATTAAAGCAAACAGAAGGCTTATATCAAATGGCATAGCACATGAGTATAATACCTTATTGGGATTAAATGTCTGCATGTCAGCTGAAAGTATGTGTGGGTGACTGTATATGTTTGTGAGCGTCAATCATGTGTACACAGTACATATTTCTTCTTTAACAAATGCATGTCAAAAACATTCATACGCCCCAATAATGGGAAAAACCGGTAGAGATTTAAGCAAACCAGTCTCTCATTTGCTACATATGCCAAGAAAAACAATGATTCCGTCCAAATCAGAGAGGAATCTGCATTTCATCCATCGCCTCTCACGCCTTTCCTGTTCTTATCTGAACTAAGGGCTATCCAGTATTTGATTATTATTAGCAGTATTACACACACTTATTCATTCCTTTTTTTTTTAAAGTTACATTAATCAGCACATCCAGTGAAGGTTTACCTGTAACTTTCTGTAAAAAGAGAAGTGCTAATAAGAAAGTATCAACTTTGACATGTAGTAGTAAAAGGTTGATTTATGCATACTTTAGAGCACAGGGATAAGTAACTGAACCCCTCACCTCCAACGTTCCCTCAATCTATTATTTATATTCAGCACTGATGGGCTGCATGTCTTACTCACTTTCTCTAAATTGCATAATTCTTGGTTCAGCAGCAAATGACTTCATGACTTTTTAAAGAGACGTCAGGCAGTTCTGTCTTTCGGGCGCTTTGTCTTGACACGCACATCATACTGTACGTGTGCTGTGTTTGAGCGTGATGCGTGAGACGCCAGCAATAATTCTGCTTGGGCCTGAACATTTCCCTTTGGGCTGTGCTGGGTGTACCAGGTAACAGGTCGGGGTGTGGTCCTATCTAATCAGTTCAGCTAAAGAAGCTTTGAAAGGAGGCGCTTGAACAAAAAACTGTCAAAATCAATAATTCTGCAATCTTCTTATCGGAGTTCCTGGGAAAAGTCTGATGTACGCAGAAAAAGTAGTAGGATTGTGTTTCAGGACAGGGGCACCATGACTGTGCAGGAGTAGCAAAGCTTGAGTCTGTTTCTGTTCTAGCCTGACATCCCAAACACCAGGCTGAAAGTTGTTGTTTGCTCATACAGTATCCGTTGTCAGCTGGCCTTGCTGTGAAATCCATAGCCTGACAGCGATGCGATGGACAAGCACTCTTAATGCTCTGTAAACATGCAACGCCATTGTTGCTCGATGCAACACTTCATTTCCCTCCATTTGCTGCAGTTTCATCTCATTGCGCTACAGAAAAGGAAGGTGGTCCTGCACAGATATGAGCTCCACAATACATTCTGTATATTATAAAGATTCCCAATCTGCTGAGACAGAGTGCAACAGAGGATATTAGCACCATTAAGGATATGTTTTGTATGGTATCTTGCAGACATACTGGAGGACTGAAAAAAAAAAACAGGCATATGCTACCATTTGCTGACCTCTTCATTTCACACGTTGAGCCATAAAGTATTCATGCAAAGCAGACTAAGCTGTATGTATGGTAAAACAAATGCCTTTTGATTCCAGTTATTTCTCACTAAATTCACTTGAAACTGTAGCAGCAGCAGCCGAGCTGAGTTTGAAATGAATCTCATTGGAGTTTGGCCGACCTTTAAAATTATATTTACAACCCAGACGTAATCCCAAAGTAGAAAATTTGCCTTGATATATACATTTTTTAAATGACTGGAAAACTGACACGAAAAAAATTAAATCAAGTGCTCCTAGTTAGCGAGTGTGGGCCAATAATGCAGTGGCATTTCACAGCTGAGATATTTTCTCATACAGTTTGAGCAGACACCATGAAATAGCCTATAAAGGTGTTGTCAAAACACACTCTATAGCTAGCCGTAAAACCCGCATGCAGTGTTGTTAAAGCGCTGTTATGGTAAATGTAGCCACATCAAATGACAGCTTGACATCTGGTGTTGGCAATGTCTTTGCCCTTTTTTTTCTCCTGTTATGCCCTTCCTTATCTTTTTGTCTTGATCTTACTTTTCTCTTATACCGAAATGCTGACCTCCTCCTGTTTCCTCAACCTTTCCCCGCGTATCTGTCCAAGAACATATCCGACACTTCCACCCTTTCGCTTCTTTCATGCTGATTCTCTGATTCAGCGGCTTCATTACTGCCCTCGCACCTCCTCCTTTGCAGCTCTTCCCTCCATGCCTCTTGCTTATCGTCCAACTCATCCTAATTCCCTCGCCCCTCTTTCTCCTTTCATTCCCCTCTCCTCCTCCTCCTCCTCATCAGTCAGAGGAACAGCCGAGCTCTTCATCAAGCAGACGTCAAGCATCTGTCAGAGCCCAGGCCAGTCTTGGCGTGATTGATTTTTTTGCCCACCTGCGTCTTTCGTAATGACCAACTGTCAGTTGTTTTACTGCCCGCACTGCCTCCCCTCAGTATCGCTTGTCACTGCAGCATCCAGAGGCTAAATCTCTCAGCTCAGACCTACAGTGCATTATCTGGCTTGTCTTCAGATAAGATTTATGCAGGTATACCATAGAGCGTGCCCGTCCACCCTCCAATCACAGAGAAGAACGCTATCAAGGAAGGTTATTTTAAAGAAACAAATCGTTTGCATTCTGAAGGCAAGCACAATATCTCTTTTACGCTCAAAGTTTTCAATTATTTCCAGGCAATGACTTTTCTGACAGAAGCTAATAAATGTCTGCTTGGACTTGTGAGCACAATGCTGTGTTTTGATTTGGTCTCGTTACAGCTTGTAAAACAGTTTGGGAGCTGAGGCAGCAGACTATTTTGAGTAGAATGAAATGGTAACTCTGGAGCTCTGCCACACAGTGGAGCACTGGAAAGACATATTTCCTGTGTGGCAAGCCAATATAATTCTAAATGGGGACTCAGCACGTCCTATTGATTAGCATGAAAATAAGGAATTTAGAAGTGATCTCAGAACAACTTGCTTTAACAAGTGAATGTCATCTCCACGTGTTATTTTCTTTCCTCAAGATCAAACTTTGCAAAAAAGTGTTACGTGCTCTGTGTTTTGATCCGCGCGTTTCAGTGTGAAAGCAGCAGCTTGCTTACAATGTCGCACGCTGATGAACAAAATCTAGGCTACATAATTCCGACTTGAATGGACACCAAGGCTGAACAAGCCATTTAAATTTCACCTTGAGGGTATAAAGTTCAGTGGATTTTGTAGAAGGCACAAGATGTTACTTCTTCAACTGAGCTCAGACCTCAGTATGACTCCAAACATTGGATGATGAAAACATGTCAGGAACACTTTCAAAAACTCTCTCATGTGCCCACGGAGGCCTCCAGACTCAGTGAGGATGCATAAGAGGAGCTTCAAACTGGAAGCTAAGTGAAAGCAGGGGTACAGCACTTCCCCTAGCTGTACTCACCAGGATTCAGAGCTTCTTTGATCACCAAAGAGGTCAGATGCATCTTCCGCATCTGGAGTAAGGCACACCCGGAGATCTCACTCTCTTTCTCTACTTCCTGTTGCTGTTTATCACTAGTAACCTTTCCTTCACTCCTTTCCCTCCGTTGTCTCCTTCCCTTGCCCTCTTTCTCTCAATCTCCCTGGCAGGGACAACCGAGTGCCCATAGAGAGCAGGGATGCAGCAGAAGGCAACTTTGAAAGAGAGCTCTGGCTGCAAACCTTTCATCTAGTGCTATACCTGGCCAAGGCATGCCGCAGGATAGCTTGGCTGTCAGAAGCCATACAGCAGAGGAGGGAGGAGACAACAGCAGAGGAATGGAAATGAAAATGAAATGAGCGGGGAAAGAGAAAAGGGCAAAAAAAAAAAAAAACTTTCCTCTCTAGTATTAATAATCTACTTATGCTTTTGCCAGGCCCCCCAAAAAAGAGAGAGTAAATGAAGATGAGTGAGAAAGAGACATCAGAGGAAAAAGATGGAGAGCAGAGAAGTGGGAAGCAGAAGTGGAGCAGAAAGATGTGAGACAGAGAGGCCCTCATGGCTGATAGAGGAGAGCCAATTTACAAAGCTCCGGCTAATGCAGCTACTTGCTAATGCAGCTCCTGACTTCACCTAAAACATGTCTGAGACAAAAATCATCGAAAGCGCTCATGCCTGCCTAAAAGTGGCATTTCTGCTGTACTGATCAGAGAATGTAGCAGAGCAGCAAAGGGCAGAGAGAGAGAGGTGATTGACATGCTACAAACATCCTACACTGGATTATTAAAGAACATGTTTATGTTTCATGCTCCAACTGAGCAATTTTTGAAAATTGAAAGGGCTGTAAACACTAACCCGAAGCATGGGAGTGCACCGAAATGATTGCTGTTCATTCAAATCCGAGACTCAGTGCTGCATGGAACGTCACAACTTTGGCAGCGTTACTGTGTACATTATCTCAGCATGCCACTGCTTGGCCTGCTGCATCTGCTTAAGAGTGTGCCTCCTTGACAGCCAAAGACTGAGTACTTGGAGACTGTGTGATGTGCCTCAACAGGAGGCAGGAGGGAAGAAGGGAAAGCTAATGTGTGTGTGTGTGTGTCTATAGGTGTGTGTTTGAGTGCCTACAGTATGTGTGTAAAATTCCTCTGAAACCACTCTCTAAAAACAGGCTGCACGCTTCTTTTGGTAAGGCACATAATAACTCAAAAGCCTCCCATTGACAGCGGCTGTCTATAGCCGTGAAGGACTGTGAGTTTGACAAATGGATCCTCTCATAGCCGTCTACCTGTATAGGTTCTGCATGGGAAAATCAGGGAGGAATGCTGCAAGGCAGGTCTGTCCTTAGCCCTAAATGCCATGTCTGGGAACACAGACGAGGATCATTACTGAGTCAGACCATGTGGTTAAGGCTGACAAAATGTTGTTTATATCAGTCACTCTCAATTGTCTGTATCACACAACAGAGAAAATGGAAATTCATCGTTTAAGTCAGCAGGTATTTACTGTAAAGTGCAATCTGTTCCTGAGCGGCCGTCATGAAAAGCAAACAATGCTTCAATGACTTTTAAATGAGCTCCATTCTCATGTTTCTGATTCTCTTTTTCTCTCCTCCCTTTTGTATCAAAGACAACCTTGATCAAGTTCATATTAAATGTAAACGCTTCAAAGACAAACAGTGTAACCATAGAAACCAAACCCCTAGTTTGCATCATTTTTTTCTCTGTAGCCCTCCATTAAGCCTAACATGCCTTAGAGTGGCTAATAGAAAGCATATCATTAATTATCAATGCTGAATGAATTAACTTAAACATTATGTCAGTTACAGGATTGCCTCTGATGGGATGAGACATAGATTAAACCACCAGTGCCACCTGGAATGAAGCAATGGGAATGGGGCGATTCTTTAGAATAAAGATGTTTTGACCCATTTTTGCAAAAATAAATCTTTTTTTTTTTCAAATAAATTATGTATAAAAGTGTCAACAATAAGACAGTAATCACCAAAGAGGAAGATTCTAACACGCAGGGCTATGCTAACAGGTCAATTAAAGCTTCACCATCACAGGGGTTTAAATACTGTTTACATAAGAGAATTGCACACCCACTCAACCTCTATATTATAAAGTCAACATGCTTTATCCACACAAACACAGAGCGCTTTGAGCTTTGAGAGTGTGGTACTCATCTGCTGGAGGAGGTTATATTCTGTAAGCTCTTGTCAAGAGGATATGCACAGAGAAAAAAAGCCAGCCTAACGGCCTTAAAAAAAAAAAAATAAGAGGCTGACGAAGCCCTGGACTTCAGCTATGCAGTCCAACAAGTGCATTATGTTTCCACTCAGTGGTGGCGCTGAGGTGGCCGCCAGCCTCCATGTGAGGCAAGGTGGCAGCTTAACAAAGCAAATCATTTTAGACATGAATGAACATATTCACATCCACGTCGGTGTTCGCCAGTAATTTAAGCCAGCAGGGCTCCCAGCAGGTTTTGATGCTTTACATGTACTTTAAACATAGAGATTTTGAGTCCTAATCATGATCCTTGACTGTATCCTCCCTCCTCGTTCACGTCTCCTACCTCAACTCATGCTACTAATTCCACCTATTACTTCACATATAGACTTTATTTATACCTATACTATAATGTGGTGTAATAAGAAAGAGATGAAAAGAGCATCTTATGCCATTATGGAAATAAAGAGAAGGCTCACTTCACATAGACGGTCAAAGTGAAGTTAAGGCAGCTTCTTCCTCAAAAACTCATAAAAAGGTACTGGTCTACAGTCTCCTACCACTTGGCTGGAATGGCAGAGAGGTGCCGACGGAGATGCGAGTTGGGATTGGAGTGGGAGAATCACGGGGAAAGATCCTGCAGAGCGGAGTTAAAAATAGAGCATGGAGTGAAGGAGGGGGGGAGGAGGAAGAGGGGGAGGGGACGTACCTGTGGGCTCGGAGGCAGCCTAGTTAGCAATGAGCAGCACCACTGTGGACGGCGATGGGGCTGGAGAGAGAGACAGAGACAGAGACAGAGAGAGAGAGATGTCGAGAGGGAGATAAGAGAGGGAGGGATGGAGAAAAATGAGAGATGAAGATGAGGATAAAAGTGAGGCGGAAACCAACCGCATGACAAATAATGAGCAAAGAGATAGAGAAGGTAAAGGGTAGGGAGGGTGGAAGATAATGAGAAAACAAGTCAGATTACCATGACATCCAATGTTTGAGTCAAAAACAGACAGTAATTTTACAGAGGGTTGCGTATGTCAGCAATGACTAGCAATAGTCCGTAACAGATGCACATGCTGAACATACAAATGTCTCTCTCACACACACACACACACACACAAACACAAACACTTATATTGTGGGTGCATGAGGTGAATATATTCCTATCTAAGAATCAGTAATTTATGAGTAAGGTAGTCCACCCACGTTTTAGTTTTACTCTAACTTAATTGAAGATGAAAATGCACTCAGTCAATCACCTCCTTGTTTATACATTTTATGGCTTCTGCTCTTGTATCTTTTAACACACCGCATCTACTTTGACTGTCAATCAAGGTCTGGTCACACTGACTCAGTAGTAAACTGTATATGTGTCTTTAGACATGGTAACCATATAGTTTATGCTTCTGGATTCAAAAACAACAACAACAAAAAAAAAACACACACATCAGACGTGTTAAGCCAATAGAATCCTTAAAAACACCCTCTTTTCCCAGCAAAAACACATGGAAATCATACAGAGTTTCACAGAATGTCTCGGATTTTATATTAGGAATAACAGAAATTCCAGTAAGATCCAGCCTTAGATGGGTTGAAGACAAATCTTGTCACCAGAAGGCAGCCATACAGAGGCAACAGAAACAGTAAACAGTAGCAGTCCCACCATGGACAATCAGTGCGTTGTTTACTTGAGGGCCAGGCAGGTGCAGTGTTTCTTTTTTGTCAGCGTGAAATAATCTGAGAAAACAGAACGCATGGACCATCATTTGGTTCCTAATAAGCTATTGTTCCCATCCAATTCAGGAGGGATTCCAGTGAGTCATCCATGACCGTCAGAGAGGAAGACTTGGCAAGAGAAACTGCCAAGCAGCTGTATCAGAAACACCTCCAGATTCAAGAGCTTAATGCTATACAATACAAGTATTCACTAAAAAAAAAAACTAATAAACTAAGAAAATGTCTGCTACACTGGAGGTTTTTGATGCTTGTGCATATCAAATTTGTAGCTGCTTTGACATTATTTGGATCTTGGGAACTCTCATCTACATTTTCTCAAAAACAACTCAATGGCCTGAATAAACCAACACACAAAGGAAGCAAGATTAAAACAGTCACCTGTCTATTTATTAAAATACTCTATGTCTGCTTTGGTAAAATATATTATTTACTGACTCACCATGAATTTTATGCTGAGTTTTGACTTGATTTCATGGTCTCTGTGGCACTAAAATAATGAGAATCAGAACTACAAGCTATTCTAACAACAAACTGGGAACATTCATATGATCACTTAATTCACCTTTTACAATTAGGTTTATTTGCTGCATACTGAACAATGAATTATGGTTATAAATCACTCTGAAAACATTAATTAATTTTCAATACAGCTCATTATTTAGCATATTAACTAATTCACATGAGGTGAGCTAACAAGCCATGGTTAATTATGAACAAAGTGGCTGCGTGCCGCCAATCTCTCCTCCTTCTGTCGTCCACTGTCACTGTGTCTTAATCGCTGATGCGCATCCGTGTGCCACAATTCCCCATAATGATTGTCTAATGAGAGACAATATGAGGAGAATAGGCCTGTCAATGGATGACAAAGTGGCGCAACAAGTTTTTCATTTCTTCTGAATGCTAAGTACACCCCTGATTCTGAGAAAGTTGGGACACTTGGATTTGCAAACAGCATTAATATGAAAACAAGCCAAGTAAACATTGTAGGAATGCAGGACAAACCCCAAACAAACCCCTGACAAATACATTTAAACAGTGAATATAAAAACGTGTTTTCCAATACTTACGAAGGGGTCTATATTTATTGTAACAATATTCAAACTATACACAGTTATAGAGACATCTGCTGTACGTTTCATTCTGATAAACAGTGTCATTTGCACTGCACTCATTTTCACTCACTCTGGATGCTAGTTTCAGTTAATGCCTAATATCAAAATGTAAATGTGAGATTAGTGTCTATACCAGCTTAAATTAACCATCTGCTACTGCTAAATAATGACAACTGAGAATGGTCTATTTGAGCCGTAAAATCATTCAGCGGTTCTAAAAAGAATATGTGATCACCCGGTAATGAACAACACGTCTTACGTGGTGTGATGGCATGGCTTAGATTAATATACAGTATGTTTTTTCTACCCTGCAAACAATTTTAGTATACAACAGACAGCATATAGGAGTGTTATAGCAGTGTTATAGTTCTGACTTGGAACTATCACAAATTTTACTTCACCACTTACTCTTTAATAAAAAGTCCATTAAAGGATCTGATGTCAAAATAAAACAGATGAACAAATTCTGGCAACACACCCTAATTTCTAATTTCTCTATTTGTATTACCTGATGTCTTATTTGTGCTCACTTGCCAAATGAAGACAATGTGATGTTTTACCAGACTGTTAGTAGAATATTTTTCAGCTAAAAGTCAAGTTTCATTCCCATTGCATAGCAGCCAATTTGTAAGGAAACCCCGTCGTCACCTCATTCAACAGACCAGAATGAAATCCAATCAGTAGGTTAAGTTTACTGTTATTTTAGGAGCTGTAGAAAGGCATAACCACCTCTACTGTACAATCTATATGATAATTTAAATCATTACAAAGTAACTCCTGGAATGCATTACTGAATGTATTACTTCCATACAATTTTAGCAGTTTATCTGGGCACATGTAGCAGCAGGCCAAGCAAAGCGGTGCAGATGTCCCTCTCCCCAGCAACGGCTCCTCCTGTTGGATCCTGAGGTGTCCCAAAGCCAGATGAGATACGTAATTCTTCTAGGGTGTTCTGGGTCTACCCCATGGTCTCCTACCAGTTGGACATGCCAGAAAAATCTCCAAAGGGTGCTCAAGAGGCATTCTAACAGAACCACCTCAGCACCACAACAACATTTATGGTGAGGCCATCTACTTTATGGAGGAAACTCATTTCTTCTCTTATCTTCTTGATTCCACAACCTTGTTCTTTCTGTCTTTATCCAAAGCTCGTGACCATAGGTAAGGGTTGGAATGTAGACCAATATATCATGAGCTTTGCTTCAAGCTCAGCTGCCTCTTCACCACAAGCGGCACAGGTACAACATCCACATTACCGCTGACGTCACATCAGTTCCATTTTACCCTCTCTCATGGACTCATGAAGACTCCAGTATACTTCACTGCACTCCACTTCACCCTTCAACCTGAACACTGCTTTCCAACAGATAACTATGGCCTCAGACTCAGAGATGCTGACTCTTATCCCAACTGCTTCACACTTGGCTACAAACTGGCCTTGCCTTGCATGCTGGAGAACAGAGGAGTCATTCTGAAATCCCCAAAGCAGACACTCTCCCTCCCCGGCTGAGACCTTGTCCATGAAGTTCACAAAGAGAACAATGGAACCATGGACAACCCTGGTCTAACACCCTCTGAAAAGATGCATGATTTCCCACTGAGAATATAGACACAGCTCTCAATGCACAAGAGACCCACGCTCCCTCAGCAACTCCCACAAGACACTCCTCGGGGGTTTCACCAAGTCCATAAAATTCATGGATTGGTGACATCTAAATGTAATGTTTACAATGTAAAACGTGGATGTATCCTTTAATCTTTTTTTTTTTTTTTTTTTAGAAAAGGAAACTCATTACTCTAGTGGAACATTTGGATCCTCTGAATAGAAACAGGTGTGGCAGTGAAAACCTGAGGTCAGCACATTCACGAGGTCCCTCTCACTTAATAGGAAAATACTGCCTGTAATCACAGTGTAGGAAACAGGTTTGTCATCACCTGTGAACAAAATCATCGCCTCATCAGTCTCTCCCTTCTTCCACGCGCTTATTCTCTTCCTCTTTCACTTTATTTTTAAACTGCTAGAAAAATTATGGTATCAGTCTGCATTTCCCTTCCTGTGGGAGTTAGAAAGATAATCAAGAGGAAAACCCAGAGAAAAATATCCAACCTGTGAATATAAATAACTCAAGAATTCTGTCTGGCTTGCTGATATATTTGCTTCTGTCACCTTCCCTACTGAAAAAAAAGTGATTAGGATAACTGGAAGCGTAACATGAGACTAAAAGTGAAGGCATTGATGTGGCAAAAAGCTCAGATGTATACGAATAGTTCACAACGCAATAATTGAGCCAATAAAAACAACTCAGCCTTTCTTCACTTGTTTCATGTTTTCTTTCATTCACCCACAGGTTACACTTGAAATTCTCCAACCTGACTTGCAGTCTGACAGAGTCGCTGCTTCAGAAGCAAAACGCTAAAAAGGTGTCAGAAAATGTATGTTTTTTTTTCATATTGTGTGAGAACTTAAAGTTAACCTTGTGTGGGAAATGTGTGTTGAGCAGCCACAAGTTTTTGATGTGGAGGCGAAGCCTTTCATAACCACAAACTAGTCTGGCAAACAGATAAGACGTTACCAGAAAATTTCAGGAGCGTGTTCGTGAATTAGATCTCTCTGATGCTAATACTGTGAGGAGGTCAACATCTTTATCAAGTCGAGTCAGGTTTGTTTATCGAGTCCATCATGAAAGTATAAAGCACTAAGTGCTGACAAGCTTAACTCGATTTACAGAGACTAGTCAACAAACACTCGACAAAAAACGTGTAGTCCATATTCATTGTTATTCAAGAAAAGTCAGCTGAGCACTCTTGTTAGTTTCCAGTACTCACAACCACAATTTCCTGCTGGTGACCACTGAGAGTATAACCACAGTCCTCTGCTGTTGGATCCTCAGCCAGCTGTACAAATTGCATAAGATGCACCTTGACACTGGCCGTTCTTCACTTTTCCTGCTCATATCCTTTTAGCTGGTCTGTGAGCTGGAGGTGACCACAACCCACTTAATACCTGACAAATACCATTAAATATTCCACCAGCACCCTATCTGTCTTGATCAAATTAAAATGGCTCCCTTCTCTAGCCCATCACAAATCAAGTATTAATATGCCAAAAGGGAGTATCACGCAGATAAATGTCAGTGGTGCAATGTACACAGGCTAATGAGTTTTGAACTCCACAGACACAGTTTGACTCGAATAAAACACAAAGGACAGGAGTGATGACTAGTTCACTATATTCAATTATCCTGCTTGAACGGGGGCTGTCGCTGTGCTCGGTCACCTCATTCACTTTCAAATAAAGAGAGTAAATTAACTGTCAAAGCTTTGATGGAAAAGAACAGAGCAAAAGCTACAAACATGATCTCAAGATAAGCTCTTACGTGAACTATTTTCTTTGGTTCATCACCAACTTATACTACGTATTGGTTGATATCAGATGATATAGCTTATGTTTCATAAATCACAAGAAAGCATTTTCTGCATCTCTCCTTTTTGTCTTTATCTGCTTTGGGTGACACGATGTCAAAGGAGTACTGCCAGAAATCATTTTGGTGGGAACTTTTTGGGAAACACAAAACTTTTCAAGTCGTGGCGCAGCCATTTTATGAGAGGGCGTTGGTTGCCTCTTCCAGAATTAGCTCAGCACACACACACACACACATCTATGCTCATTATCAGCTACACCACAACACACAGGAGCCACTTTGTATCGCCAGGGAAACTCACACATCCTCGCTGCGTTTCCTGGTATGACCTCACTCGCAACAGAATACAAACATTGTACGTCAACCGTCAGTATTTTTCCCAGCGTGAGGAAAGCAGTAAAAGGTCTTTTTTTAAACCCCTCAAAGCTGTTCTTGTGTGTAATTGGGCCTGTAACAAAAGACCAGTGTGCTTTACTTTCCAAAAGAAATGACCAACGCTATTATGGACCGCTATGTTTCAATTAATTAATTTTGCTCATTTACTGCATTCACTTACTGTTTTATGACACATTCTGGATTTGCAGACTAATTGAATAAACTGGATGTTATTCCCAGTGATAGAAGAGGTATTCAGACAAGTAATAGTACGAGCATGAATATATACTTATAGTACTAGAGCTTTCAGCTGCTTCATATACTGTTGAGTAGTTTAATCTACGACAATATATCATCATTTATTCATTTAGATTATGCATTAATAATCTGTAATCTGTAAAAATGTAGTAAAACATGAAAAGTACAGTATGTGAGGTAATGTTCTTTGATACTTTCCACATTGGTTATATCTAGATGTAGCAGGTGGAATCCTTCTGTATTTTTCTGCTGTTTCTAGATTCTGACATCAGGTGGGTCCCAATTTAATCACAGAACTTAATGAGACAAAATGCTCAAATGCAACACATTCCCTCCTGTCTTGTCCTGACACAATAATGCCCTCTAATAGATATTAACATGAGCAATGGTGACTGATTTATGGGCTTACATGATGCAATGTAATGAAATCAGACTGCTCACGTCAGTGAATTACCTGTACAGACTAAATTACACTCCTACAGTTTTTTTCTTTTCTCTTCTTTGAAGCCGAACAGAGAAAAGTTATTCATAAGAGTCTGAGCATGCATTGAGAAAGAGCTGCCTTGGAGCGATACATGTAGCAGTGGTCAGCATCTCACCCTGTCCGTTCTTGAAAATATGACACCGCACGTGGCACTTCAGTTTGACATTAGCGCTAAATTACATTACAGGTTTAGTATTGTGAAATTAATGAGCAGCGATTTAATCAGCTTGGACTGTGGTATGCACTTGTGGTTCATAACTAACCTTCTCTGTAATGTGGCGCCAGCTACAGCCGGGTCTCAATCCCTATGTAGACTGTTCAATAAGGCTGAACCTCTCACCTTAATGACTGTCGACTTTTTTCCTCAGTCGGATGCACTTTTAATTATCAGCTCCAAGGCTCTCTGTAGCATCTGTACTCAGAGGACAGAGCTCGCCTTTTAACTAAGAACCTCAAACTTTACAGATTTGGCTCCAAGTCAGGCTCAAAATCTGTTAGCATTGCTGAATTCAGCCACACAGCAGCAGAACTCCAGTAACTCTTTCATGGCAGTGTCATCTTTAGCTCGGCTGCTAAACTAATAACATGGACAGCTGCTGAGCTGTTTTTTTTTTCTTTATTTTCATGAGCCCTGATAAAGCCAACACCTATGACGTATGACCCATGACAAGTAAAGGCAGCGATGATCTATATTTGTGGAGAATTATCCCCAGATTAGGTTTCTATACACACATTTTTAATACTGATGAGAAAATCCTCATGTATGTCATATCTGTTATTCTGTCTTTCAGCAGGATGACCTTGAGGGGTCGGCTGGGAGAGCAGCCTCATACTAAATTGGCTCTAAAAATCATAAATCATTTCAGCACCAGCCTCTGAGACACACCGCGCCGACATCACAGATTCTCTTCGTTTTTGGGAACTTGCATGGGCACACGTCCTGCTTTACTTCTGTCAACAATGAGAGGGGGACAGATCTTATCCGGTTACGATGCGCCAGTGATGAGCAGAGGACTTTCTTGAAACAAACAAAAGCCTAATCAGGAGACACAAACAGAGTGCTGTTATTCACTCACTGCAGATTCGACATATTTCCGTGGTTCACCCCAAACGGACAGCGACAGTGGCTTTCTACCAAGCAGATGTTCCTCTCTCCCTGCTGAAACTCTAACTGGGGCATGATTATTGTCGAGCACATTTTCTTTCATGAGCTTTTGAATGAAGCATCAATTTATAGAGGCTTAATCTCAATTGAGTCTAATTTCATACCAGTTAATGTTCAAAAATATCTCATTTAAATACTTACAGTACAAACAATAATACAATCATGTTGTTAATCATTAAGAATATCATATAAAAATATGTGATTTGATACTTAATTTATTTAAGAGATAACAGTTGTTCACGGTATGTATTTTTTATGATTACTGCTCACTGTAATATTTTACATTATCGGGTACACTAGTAAACTACTGTGCAACATTCAAGTAGACACAGAGATACAAAAAAAAAGGATTATGATTACTACCTTGACTATTGATTTGGTGATTATCAACCATTTCGGCGTCTCATCGCATCATTTTAAATGTGATGAGTAGATCCACTCTAGTGACAATCCAGCTAAGTCCTGTCACTGCATACCAGCTTAAAGTCAACAAGTCTCTCATTCTTTTATTAATTCAATTAGTCACTCTTCTATTCAAAATCTGAATCCATTCAAAAAATGTCCTTTTATGTCCCCGCTTCATATTAGAAAAGCAAAAATCAGAAAATTCATCCTCACGCACACTTCACCAGACTAAACTTTAATAATTGGGTCACTGGCATTCTGTTGAGGAACCGGGAACCAGGATGGTTAAAGTGACAGTGCAACAAATGTTTGGCAGATCGTCTTTCTGCTGGGTCAGTCGATGTTTTATTTAGCAGGTAACTAAACCAGATGGGCATCTTTGACCCATTGGATGTTCTCCCCTATACCGCTGTGTCGGATAATTATTAGGCTGAAGTTCAGCTCGTCAGGTGCCACACAGAGATGAGCCTTGTTAGATGCTGGGCTATAGAACTAAACAGTTTTCATATAGTATGTTTCAAATAGGCTGTCACCTTTCCCACGATTGCTTGATTATGTTTGAAATTACACGTACTTTCAATGTGCTTCAATTTACAGTTACATCCAGCTACTTTGTTTGTGTCTTTTTTGTAACTTTATTTTTGTCAAATGAATTTCAAGAAGAGAGATGTTGATGCTGTGTTTCTTCACCTCACAATCTGGTTTCACAGAACTCTAACAACCATGTGTCCCGATATCGACCGACACAGAACCTTCAGGATTTATGTTTTTAATTGAACAATGTAATATTAATTTCATGTAAATTTAGTGTGAGTTTGAATAGATGAATTCTTTATTTCCTCCGTATGAGAGCAAACAGCTCTAGTGAACAGTATCTCATCACAGATGAAAGCGTAGCCTGAATGTAACAAGCTGACATTGGCTCAGTTCTGTTACATTATTAATAAGCTTCTTATTTGTAAAGAACATCTAATAGCCCTCCTTTTTTGATGTGCAAACCAGACTTTGTGCAACAAAATAAATCACTAGTTTATCATCTTCTGAAAAACTTGAAAAAAAACAAAAAATGTGAGTGTGCTATTTCAAATAAAATAGCACAGGGCTGGACCCCTCCCAAAAAAAAAAAAAAGGAAAGAAGGGAGAGAAAGAACACATTTTTGTGATTTGTGAGCCATCACACTGAGCATGAGAGTCATATTTGGGCCAAGATGACTTATGGGATGGACAGATGTCTAACATTAGTGAGAGAGATGAGGAGTAAGTATAAGAGGATGGAAATATGCTCAAAAGGAAAAGGAGAGGAAAAAGTGGAACGTAACAGAGAGAGTGAAAGAAACCTATTTAAACAGCATGCGAGCCCACATCAAATACACCACCAGGAGGGAAGGATGCTGAGTGGGAGTCATCTCTCCCTCTATATTTCTTCTGCAGTGCTTCCTGCGGCTCCCGTTTTGCTCTGTTCTCGGTCTACTGTCTTCCTCTGCGCCATCTAAATATTTTATATGTAGCCTGATGTTGTGTTAGGAATGTGTCCCTGTCTTTGATCAGCCGGGCTGTCATTGATTTGTTGCTGGAGCAGAATGAGGCATTGACTGTTTCATCACAGAGGAAGAGGCAATGAAGACAAGCTCACTGAACAAAGACAAATCAATAAATAATGCATCATCAGCCTGTCTTGAGCTGTTTTATCAATCATTAAAAACCCAATACAGTGCAGTCCCACCAACTACTACATACTGTTGCCACCAGTAAAATGAACGTTGCTCCAATTTGTGTGTACATGGTACTGTAATTAGTGTTGAAGCCTCAAACCAATGTGAAAGCTGCGTAACTTCTTGTATGTACTCATTATAAATATGTATTGTGTTGTGTATTGTGTGTCACTGTGCATGTTGAAAGCGCTCGTTGGAAATGCTACTAATCAAACAGCCAATATAGCAGTAATTACACAAGACAGTTTTCTAAGTTGGGAAAGATGAGCTGTATACTACAAAATCATATCAGCTCGTGTTGCATTACTGAGCCAAAACCCACTGTCGCTCTGGCTTTGATGTCGAAACTGTGGTCCTGCACAGCAAGGCAAAAAAAAAAAAAAAAAAAAAAGTGTTCTAAAAACGGGGCCTAAAATCTGAGAGTGAGAGGAAATGTTGCTGCTGCCATAATCCTATGGGTAATCGTTTACATTTGATCATCATGCATGAATACGAATGCTGTTCTGCGTGTCCTTGAAAAATCCTCCAATTTACAGTCACTGGATGGGTTAGAGGGGCTGATGTGAACATTTTCTGCACTTCTTCCTGGAACTTGACAGCTATTCAAACGACTTATTCCGACCTCCAGCAAAAAACGACGAGTGTGAAACAGAGTCACGAATGGCACGCATTTAGATTTACTCAGTGAGGTGTTGCAAAAACAGCATAAGAGAGATAAAAAACAAAAAAACAAGAGAGAGATGAAAAAGACGCTACAGTGCCAAACAATGCCAAGTAGAAGATTACAGATGGCTGGCTTTGTGTAGGGGTGCTTGAGCATGTTTTCAGGCTCATTTCAGTGTAATTTTCTCCCTTTATCCATTGGCACGAAGCCCGTGAAGGGTCAGAACGAGGCATGGAGCCATGTGGTGGATGGAGAGAGGATAGCCATGCAGTGTGGACATGTAGGCAGAAAGAAGATGTGACGGGGTTCTGGAAAGGCTACTGCTAATCCCTGGCACAAAGGAAGAGAGAGAGAGAGAGAGAGAGAGAGAGGGAGCGAGGGACATCGTTTGCTGGGGCACACAGAGAGTGATGCACGTCATAATGCTTTGGATAATTTGATCTAAATTGTGAATACAACCTCTCCAGTAGATTGAAAACTATCGTACTTTTAAATGAACTGTAATGAATCATGGTTTGAGGATGTACATAAATTGAGAGCAAGCTTAAATCTCCATTCTGCCTTGACACAGATAAAGAGGAGTGCCAAATACCATACAGCTTACCAAAATTAAATTTTTTAAAAAGGGGGGGGGGGGGGGGGGGATTCAGCAAATGGACTGAGAAATTGGAAAGTGGTATAGTGTAATGTCGCCTGCAAAATGGGCATAAATTTTAGGGACGTGCTATTTTTAACTAGTGTCCTATTTCTTTAAATGTGTTAACACAAGTTCAGTTGAAATTGGTCCAGTAGAGTTGGGGTCCCAGCAGGGTAGTATTAAGAGAAGTTTAAGGATAAAATCTTCCCTTTAAATAGATTTGGAGTTTTTATTGCAATTCCAGGTTCAAACAGGTTTTCGAAACATGAACACCCCTATCAAAAGTAGCAGAGTTTAAACTCCCTTTTGTGAAGTCCCCAAGAGGTATAGCCCAGAATTGTTCTCTTCAAAATAGATAGAGATTGACTTTTAGGGCAATGTGATAGATCCAATTGATTCCCCCAAGATATAAGCTGGATTTATGCTTCTATGGCAAGGTGCATAAAGGTCTGACCAAAGATGCCTTCAGCATACAGTAGGAACTGATTCATACTTCAGAGTAAGATTTCACCCACTGACTGCCTGAGCACCAAAGTAACACAAGATGATGTAAGTTATTACACACCTCAACAAATCTGCATTCAAACACTTTGATTTACTTTTTGATATAGAACAGTGATGCAAAGCTTCATCTTGCCTAGCTGCTCAGATGAGTAGAGTCTGTTAAAAGCAGAAGAAATCATGTTCACTTTGTGACCGACTGAAGTTTGGAAAAGGCTTGCTGTTGAAAAGGTTTTGCTAGATCGCAAAACACGACTAGTGTTAGTGAGAGATGTTACTAAGCCTTTCTTGTGTTTGCTTCATGTTGTCATCGCTAACCAGTCACAGCTCCAGATGTCTCTGCATGTTATCATTATTACTGCTGTGGCATAACAACTATGGTGATAACTGATGGGCAAAAAATATTTGCTGTTTTTTTCTCATCTTTTATGATATATTTAGGTTTTGAATTCTTGGTTGAACAAAAAGTCCTATTTAAAGATCTCCCCGTGGGCATTGGGAAATAGCTCCAGTAACAAAAATCTTTTACTATGAGCTAATTGAATAAAGTTAGTTGTGTCATCTTTGGTCACATGAAACTATAAGGAATGTCTAACACAGTAGAGTTTTAGTGGAGACATGGCTCTACATATTTTATATTTAGTAAGACATGTACTCCCATTGCGCCTGTATCAAGAAGTTAGTGCTCTGAGGAGTGATTCAACACTTGTAGTTACAACAAAGGTATTAAAATGCGACTAAGCGACTATGAGACAATATCTATTGAGTGGGACTATAGTTTCAGCTGAAGTATCAGAAACTGAGGTGCAACAGAAATCTCCCCTTTGGGACATGAAACAATCAAGGCCGATGCTAAAATGACCTGCAATGACTTCACACATACGCCGTCTGTTCACAATGTGAGATTTTACATTATGATATGACTGACACCAGAAATACGAGACAACAGTACCTGGTTCCCATGAGTAAAACCAAGGACAAAAAGCCCCAAGCGAATCTGTCACAATGCAACCCATTACCCACCCAGTCGCATTTTTGATGTATAAGTTTCTAAAGAGCCGAGCATGAAACGGGCCCTTTGTGCAGAACAAAGTTTTATGGAGAATAGTGGCATAATATCTGGTGGGTATTCCCCTTGAGTCGGGGGATGTCACATATGCACACGACACACACACACACACAGATGGACAAAAAGACTCTAATACACAGGAGCCATTCAACTGAATGCATGCACAGTTTCTCTACACTTCAAGTTTAATGTACTCTCACTCACACACATGCACACACACACTTTTTCCTCACCCCCCCCACACTCTCTTGTGACAGAATATGCCCTTTGTTCATGTTCTTTGAGGGAGCGTTGGGGAGCAGGGCGGCCTGGGCTCTGGGAACGGACATGAATAAATGGACTGTCCTTCATAGCAGCATGAGGAGAGCAGCCAAACAGCCCAAGCAGGAGATCTTACATCTATTATCAAAGAGCCTTTTGAAAAAAAAAAAGGCCATAGCTACAACTACGGTGCTCTTGAAGTGGCGGTTACATGCACGCATGTCCAGGCCCACATGTATTTGCACAAGCATGTGGTGAATGCAGACATGAAATACACAGTGCAGTGCAAACACAGACGGAGTCATACCTCTATGCATTAGATCCAACAAAACCACACCAAACCAAATGGACAGTACTAAAGACCTCGAGCCACGATGAGTTTCTGAAAAGAGGTCTTTCACAACAGAAAATAAATATTTGATTCAAACACTGCTGCTTTTTAGAAAGTGCTTCTTCTGTGCCTAGAAATGAATATATCACTGGAGCCATCTGCCCACTTTGAGATAAATGCTTAAAATGAGAGACTAAACTGTGTGTATGCTACACAATTCATGAAAGAGTGTGAGAACATGTTCTCATCTTTTCCTCCAAAATGCCCTGTTTTTTCCACAGGAGTGACTCCAATTGGGCTGTTAGACTTAACATGCCAACGTCGCCGACCAGCATTACTCTCCATTAATACCGACGCGTCTCCGCTTCATAGAGCCTGACCAGAAATCCACATCACGCAATGGGACAGTGAAGCTCTTCTGCAGGTACGATAGGTTTCACTCGCTTCAGGTTACAGCCATCTTGGGAAGATTTTCTGTGACACAGTTCCTCTAGGGTGGCATGAAACTATGATTACATTACTGTAATCAAGGACACTAAGCCGAGTACCACAGGCACTGACTGGGCTTACACTTGAATAAATCTTTTTAGTTCACGTTAAACTAAATTAAGCTGACAGCAGTACACAAAAGAATAAAAACACTTTGCAAACACATCAAAAAACATAAAAGTAGTTCCTCTGATGACATAAAATAAAACTGGCTGGGGTTGTTGCTTCTGGAATGCTGTAATTACCATTTGTGACCATGAAGAGCTCTATCTCAAAGACAGAATGATTGGATCAAAGGTCTAATCTTGGTTCTCTAGTATCTGGATTTGGAAGAGATTTGTTCTTGATCACAACTATTGATCACACTTTCTTAAACCATCACAGAACAATTCTAAAAGTGGACTTGGACATGAGTAAACTACACACTCTTTGTACCTACATGTATCCATCTTATTCTCCGGAAACAATGAATATGATAAAAGAGTTAGACCATTATTGCTGTTGAGCATTCTCTGCTTTGAAGTTCCTATGAACCACATACAATCTATTATTAGTCTATCTAGTCTTTTCTACTGGGGTGATTAAACTCATACCAAGTGAAGCTTTACATTGCAGATGCAATTTTCATCTCTTGTTACAAGGGGAGAAGTTGCCATGTCATAGTTTTTTTCTCCAAGGCCTTTCCCCAATATGCTCATCTTTAAAATAATGCTGCGCTGGCAACTTTACTCCGAGACACCTTGAAAAGTGCAACTGCCTCAAGCAACTTCTAATAGCCATCTGTATGAGACTTTATAAATTACTTACCAACAAGCCTCTCTGTTACTAATCGGAGTTTAAAGTTTCTTGTTGTGAGTCATCATTGAGTGAAGCAAAATCAATTCCCGGATTTGACTTCTTTCTGTGGAGGGTGGATAAGCTGTGCCTCTGTTGTTGTGTGTCAGTTCTAGCGGCCTTGTTGTTGGGCTTAACGGACATCATCAGTCTACACACACATGCAGACGCAGACATACACACTGCCGGGCAACTCTCTTGACTATGAAGTGGCCTAATTAGTGTGGATAAACATTGGAGTGTGCTTGTTAAAGCTAATAGAGCTGCCTCCACTACGATTGATCTGCTAGCTTTTTGGAGAACAGGTCACACAGAGGTAAAAACAGCACTGGCAAAGGCAGCGCGGATGACCAGTACAGGCGCTATATGAATCAACAGGTCAGTCACAAATGGTGCAGATGTACTGTATGGTGTAGTTTAGTAACTCTTGTGTGATGGAGGGTGAGGACAACGTCGTTATTCATTCAGGTTCAGTCCTTTTGATAGGAGGTTAAAAGTGCGTTTATCGGGAAAGTCGAACCAGGTCACGTCTGAAAATGTAATTTAATTCGCCATATAGTTTTCCGTGTGCGCTGTAGATCTGTTTGCATACTGCACAGGTAAACTGTGTTTTACTGTGGAACACAACCCTGTTATATTTACAGCTGGAATGAAATAAATACACTGCAATCCATTCAGTGGCTGTCAAGACATTTCCAAAAATGCTAACCTCCTGGTGAGACTAGAGAACAGGTCAGAAGGCCTCCTCCTCTGGTGACCATGAGTGTCTGTACAAACATTCATGGTAATCCATCCTCCGGTTGTTGAGAAACTTGAGTCTGGACCAAAGTTACTAGCCTGCCCGACTGACACTGCCTAGAGCCACACTGCTGGCACAAAATTACAGACAACTGACATGTTAAATGCAAAACATGTTTTGCCTGTATACTTCCTTTTTGCAATACACAGGCTGTCAGACATCGTAATGTCACAGGAAGCATGTTTCGGATCCATATGTCAGATGTTAAAACGTTCAACATTTTCCAAGAGTTTCAAAAGGAATCCACTAACAAGAGTGAACAGATGTGAGCCAGCCGCTTCCTGTTGGTTTGGCAGCATGTAGCGAGGCTTGAGATGTTCAATTAAGAGTTGGAACACAACGTTTTCAACCAGAAAAAGGGGTCGGTCATCCGTAATAAATTTCACAATTTTCTCTCTTATCGGTTTTGTTTTGTTGCTGTCTGGAGGAAATGTCTCATGCTGTTTCACTGGGTCCAACAATGTTGCTTCTCCACAAACATCGCGTCTGTTGCATGAAGACATTTGTCATTTAAGGACGCTTTATGACACAGCTGATATGATGTCACCTGCCAGCGGTTACTCTTAATATCACGTGTGATATTTACATGATATATCAATATGTCAGTCGATTTGTCAATGTCATGTCTAACATTTTACATTTATTCTGACATCTTATCCCACTTTTGGCTAGACTAATGGAGACACAAGGACAAGTGTAAGACAGGCACATCCCTAATCTCTTGTGTGCAAAACAAAAAAAGAGAGACTGCCAAAATAAAATTATCGATCTTGTCACAGACAAGACATAGACTTCTTTACCCATACCTCATCAACTCCACTAAGCCAAACATGCACACATAACAAATAACAAGGGGATACAACAGGATAACAATTGGGTTGTGAGCAAAAGGATACCATGCTTTTTTCCCTAGCCTTGGCCTTGATCGATGTTTCCTTTAAAAGTGTGCCTGCTTCAGGGTTTGTGGTCTGCAGAAAAACTCTAATTGCTTTACCAGAATGTAAAAGTTGCACTGAATGAAATTTGACTGAAACACAATGCAGCTGGTGCAATTTCCATGCAATCAAACCCTGTATACAATCAAAAAATCAAGCTCGCCGAGCATATGCTTCTAACCCACAGTGTTTAGTTTACAAAATATCCAATGAGCCCATCAGATATTCCCATTTTATCATATTACGGCACAATTGTTCATCAGATAGATTTTTTTCAAAGCATTTAACAATTTGGCCAGGCACCATTTTTTTTTTTTTTTTGAAAATATTCAATCTCAGAATGCTTACAGCTGCATCAAGGCAGGGCCTGCTAGATTGCATTGATTGTTACTGAGGGGAACCATATGGGAGAGAGGGGGGATAGAGGAGGAGAGCGGGTAATAGGTGAGGACAGCACTGGGGATGAAAGTGAGATTTATATGTAAAGAAGAAAACACAGAAGAGGGAGAGAGAAAGGAGACACAAGGAGACGAAATAAGATATGTGCAGAGGAGAGGAGAGGAGAGGAGAGGAAAGGAGAGGAGAGGAAAGGAGAGGAGAGGAGGCATCCTTTTTTTGTGGACAGCAAAGCTAATCCCAGACATGGAGCAGATTAAGCACATGACACAAAATGCATGTTTATGAGGCACATCCCTGAGCTCAGGAACAATCTGCCAAAAGGGGTCGAGAGCAGACAAATACACACACACACACACACACACAGATTTTGTCCCACAGTGTTATGAATACCGAGCACCGAGATTAGACACACACACACACACACACACACACAAGCTCTTGTCAGTACTGCTGAAGTCAAACATTTAATAAAAGAGTAGGCGCTTCATACCGAATAATTACAGAACTAAGCGACCAACACTGCAATGTTCGGTAGATTAGAGAATAAATTAAATACAGAAATCAGGTGATAGACAAGAAACAAAAACATAATGAATACACACGACCACACACGCGCGCGCACACGCGGACAAACGCAGACAGATGGCTACAGATTTTAATTTCCCTCTATAAAATACAAGAAAATGCTTTCTAATTGCCCTCTTTATACATGACACAACAAAATCACTGTGATTTTGTGTGTGTGTGAGTGAGCGAGTGGGAGAGAGAGAGGGTGAGAGAGGCACTAAGATTTGCCAGGGATTATATATCCATAGTGCCATCTAGTGTCTCCTGGAAAACACACACACAAACGCGCATGAGATTCCAGCTGGGTTTGAGCCACAGAGTAGTAAGACAGTTTCTAAAGGGACGCCTTTTTACGGAACACATCACAGAAGCTGACATGAAATAAAGTCATATTTTAATAGCAGTTACTCCCTTTAAAAGTCTTCACAGGGTATTGTTTTTTTTTTTTTTTTACTTCCCTCTTCTACACAAGAACTCTGCCGGCAGTCCTTATGGGAGCAGACAACAGGTTCATGAATTATGGAACAAGTGTATACACTATATGAAATTCCACTAAAGTGTGCATACACAAAAAAATGACAAAAAAAAAGGTTTAAATCAGAGAAGCAGAATATAGAACAGGTACGGAGAGCAGCTGTCATGAGACAGTGCCATCAGCGGAGACAACATATTAGTAAAATGATTCATACAATAATAACTTCAAGCCATAAACTAACTCATCAGGACAGCAATTACGTCTTGTTATTTGATCTGCGTGTGGTGATGATAATTACACTGATCATTTATTCCGATTGGTTACGGGCATTGTTTGAATATTTTACAGCTGTCTGCCTTAAATGGAATACTAGAAATGAGAGCAGAAATGTGTAAGTACATCACATGTTAGTTGATAAGTTTGCATGCAACCTCATAAAATATAGATGGCAGAAGTAGTAAAAACTTTCATAAGAGATGTTGGATGATGGAATCAACCTGCAACAGAAAGCAGCAGAACACATTTAAGAGATGTTTTTAACATATTTCTTATGGTGGCTATAAATTAAAATCCCTCCCATCCCTACGATTAAAACATCACAAGACTGAGGACCGGTTTCTAGCTACAATAGAGAGCATGAAAAATGAATTTCCAGTTACAACTGGACATGATACTGCCTGACAATCCCCAGCGGTTAAAATAGTTGTCTCACAATGACAGGAATATTCCTATCGACCTGTATTTTAAAGTATCAGAATTTCATCTGACAAACAGGCATGTCCACAGAGGTTTGCTGCAATTCACAGTGTGCACTAAACAGAGGAGCCGCGCGAACACGTTACCTATAGCAGTAACAGAAAATGCTCGGTCCTGACGGAGCAGAGAAACCGATATAATGGCTCACGTTCTGCTCTACTCCACTGCAGCATTGAACGGCAGCGCTATAGGAGCTGTTGTTGCTGTTGCTGCTGAAATTCAATATACTCCAGCTGGCAGGAGCCATGTCCTGCAAAATCCATTACAAAACAGGCCTTTACTGTAGTCGGAGTACAAAGGCCACAGCTTTGCATGTTAGTATATACAGTGTAATTGCTGAAGAGGACATTAGGCTTATGGCTAGAGCACCCATTGTGTACCAAACTGTCCCTTACTCCCCGGCCCCCCCTCTGTCTTCCTATCTGTTTTGTCCCTGCAGGTCGGCTTCTCCCTCCATCTGTTTCATCTCTCCTCTGTCCTCCAGGCTGCATCACTCTCCAGTGTCTACTCCACTCTACTTCATCAGTCCCTCCAGGGGTGAAATGACTTTGATGGCTGGACTGTTTTCCGATAAATTAAATGCTTCTTGTGCATACTGTATATGACCGACATGGGATTTAAGTTCTCTACGACCTTTTAAAACTTCTTTCTTTCAATACTGATATTAACTATGACATTGGTCTCATACTACTGTACCTTAGGGTTACAGTGATATCCTACTTACTTACTACTTACTTTACTGCTACAGTGAATGAGCAGTAAACCTGTCTGCTTTTCTTTTGACTGAGATGTTCGAGCTCTAGCAATTAGATTGTGTGTCCTTACCTTTTCCCGTGATGACAGCTTTCATGTTTTATTTGTTGTTGGTTTTTTAGATACAAAGCCCGTCTTTACACTGTTGTCACTTCAATCATAAGCTGGAACCCAAAATGGGTCACAGGGATGTTTTAGTGGAATAAATCCTCCAATTTGATTCTCTAGATAAAACAACTCCCATTTGATTCTCTGGCTGAATTTTTTGTTTTTGCGGCTCGCTCCAAGCCATTTCATGTTCTTCCTTTTCCCTATTGTGCAGTTTCCGAGAGCATCTTGAAAGAGATTTCAAAAATATCATTAATTATTAGCGTCTCCCCTGTCAGCAGACTTCAGAGTGAGAGATAGAGAAAAGGTCTACATCTCTTGTGGGTTGGCAGTGATTGGTAAACATAAAAACGCCTACTCTAATTCAAAAATAAAAGTAACTTAAGACACCGGGAGATATTTCATCCTGTCACTGTAAGAAACGGAGGCAAAAAACATGCTTAAAATTGTGCGAAAACATGTGAATATTACATCAAAATTTCATACGCCAGGGGAGGCCGTGAACAACAGCAAGCTATTACAGGAGAAGCAAACACTGGAGAGAAATCTGTTTTGATCCTTTCAGATTGACTCACCTTGATAAGTATCCAAACTTCAGTCTTTTATAACAGCAGACTAAATTCCTCATTTTGTTCCCAGGACAGACATTGTACATTTAAAAAAAAAGTTCACACTAGACAATAATTCAGCCTTTTTATATAATACAGCATATAGTACAGTAGGATAGGGTAGTTTTTTTTTTGTCTGTTGTTAATTGAGCCCCTAGTTGGCTGGTGAAGTAGCAACACTCCTCCTACAAGGTCACACACATACACACACACACAAAATGAGGCACAAGATTAATTGAGCAATTCTAGTTTGGGCTATATATGTGACTTTGGGAATGAGCTCCCCATCCTCTACCTCAGGAGAACAACAACTGGCTATTCCCTCCAGGTAGTTATTTTTTTTTGCAGCTGTGTTATCCCCACTGTTACCCAAGGTTGGCTAGCTATAGCTATTGGAAAGTTGTCTAGCAAAGGGAATTAACCATGCGCCCTTTGAGGTCCTGTACTCTTTGATGTGGGCAGTTTAAGTGAATTATTTTTTCCTAATTAATTATTTAGGGCCAGACGCTGTCCTCCAAGGGAGAACCACAATCCAAAATTGTCTCATCTATCCGGAACAAGCTTGATTCAGTAGCCAATCCTCTTAAAGGGATCAACATTTTGGGATTTATTCACTTCCTTGCTGAGAGTTAGATGAAAAAAAATGTATAGCAATCTGTATCTGTAGATCTGTATGATAATTAGCTACAACTAAGAGACAGTTAGCTTAGCATAAAACATGGAAACAGGGGGACATAGCTGGCCTCATTCTGTCCAAAGATAACAAAATTCACCTACAGTACTAGCACCTCTTAAGATTAACAGTTTGAATCTGTACAAAAAAACAGTGTAGTGTAAAAAAAGTGAACTCAGAGTGTGCACTGGTTGTTGGGTAACCTCGCAATGAAAAGAAGTCACTGTTCCCAGCTGAGAAACAGGCACATAACCCTCGTTAAAACTGCAACCTGTTGTTTCTACAGGTACATTTTTGCACAGATTACACACACATAGTTTAGGATTAGAAATTCTGGTAGATGAATTTTATTCCTATTTGACAAAGCTAACTGCGGGCTAGCCGTTTCCCTCTGTTTCCAGTCTTTGTCCTTAGCTAAGTTAAGTAGCTGCTGTCAATAGCTTCATATTTCATATCCATCTTCTCATCTGACTTTCAGCAAGAAAGAGATACATGACCAGTGGGGAAAGACTGGGAATATGTCTTTGAAGACAAAGACTCTCAAGTGAAGCCTCTGTGAAAAATATACCACAAGTACGAAAGGGCAGATGGATCATGCCGCCTCTGGACCACAATTTAATTCAAAGCAGTAAGGATCTAATTACAAGGCACAGCCGGGCTAGATACTGTATGCCAGGCTCCATTTGGAGGCACAGACGAGATCCCTTGGGAAAGACAAGAGAAACTCAGGCTCGATATGCTGTCTGCTTCTCTTTCAAATGCTGTCATTCTGAGGAGATTCCCCGTCCAGAAGAATTGATGGCTTGATACGGTGATAAGGGAAACACTCGCAAACCTGCTGATTCACACCTGTTTAACTTCAAAGTGGAACTTGAAACATTGTTTAGTGTTGTTGGGTTTTGTCTTATTTATGGTGCTCCACATGGGGTTTGTCACAAATAAAACGGGAAAGTGTTACAAGAGATCAATATAAACTAGCATAATAATTGAACAAGTGCTTCCTTTGAGTATTTATTCATATGTGAAAGGATCCTACTATGCACTATAATCCCCTCACACGTTTTAATAGGTTCTATAGTAAATATGTCAGTAATTTAAGGATTCAATTAAACAGAAAATCTAACAACAGGTTAATCAATAATGAATCATTATTTGTTGCAGCTCTATTCCTAAAATTGCTCTGGCTTACAGTATGTGAATACTACTGTAGCTTTTAAGAGCAGAGTCAGTCAGTAAAAGGAGAATGTAGTTCTGACTCACTGATATAATGTTCTGTGGCCTGCGACAGCTGAAGTCAACATGACAGCCAACAATGCCAAGATTAAAATCAAGCAACAGGAGTTATGCGGCAGTAAAATAAGCTTAAACGTGTCAGATGATATAATGTCGCATCAAAAATCAAAGAGTAAAAAGGTGTCTTTAGATCCAGTCAGAAAAAAAACAATCTATTGATAGATATATAAAAAATAGGAAAGGAGAAAGGAAAATAGCCTCTCCACTTGGGTATATCTACTCAGACGTGAATGTGTAAAGAGTGAGATTATGCAGTCACACAAGCAGCGGTGCCGTGATAACATTCTAACATAAAAGCTCCACTTCATTATCTCGACCCATTCAGACATCATCAGCATAGATTTGTATTTCAGCACATATGAAAGACAGACAATACCCTTACCACATTCAGACTGGTGTATGGCTTTTTTCTGATAACCAAATACACAAACACACCCCCCAAGAATGAAAGCGTTGTTTTTTTAATCTTGCATCACAATCCTCAAATGTCTAAGGGGAGCGAGGGGTGGTGATGTAGCGGTGAAGTGAGAGCTGCTTGCATTTTCCCAGGATGCTTAGGCTGTGCGAGTTATGCGCGGTTTGCTTGCTTTGTTAGAGTTTTCTGAGGACTGGTTTCCTCTCACATTGGTCGAGGAATTTAACCATGAGATCTGAAAAAGCCATTATGGAACAGCGAGAGTCTTTATTTTGTGTGTGAAAACCCCGAATGGCGGAGGTGGAGGAGCAGGGTCAGAAATTTGGAGCTTGTCCAGCCTCTGGGAGCATTGACCATTGTCAAAGCCTGCTGGTATGACAACAAGTGACCTGAGGTGGGCAGTGAGTGCACAAGATCCTGTAGAGCCAGTCTTTGTATATATTACTGCCATCTTTGATTTATAACGTTCAGTCAGAGTTTGAAAGTTTTGAACACGGATCAAAGTCATATCAAGAAACTGTCCAAGAAACCTTTTTTTTTTCAATCTATACTTTTAACCAGCTCCACTGTAACTTATTTTTGATTGAGTGGTCAACTCCTTAATTCCAGGGTTCTTAAAATAAAAGCGATAATCTGACTAGCACAGCCCTCGAGTCCTATTGAGTTTTATGGAGTTACTGTATCTGACCTTATCATATGATCCTGAGGCTCAGTGTGAGGCTTTCAGCACTCTCAGGTTTAGCTTGGCAATCACCGTGAAAAGATGTCACATCAGGTTGGGGAAGGAGACTCTGTATTTTTAAAGTAAAAGTCCTATTTTTGTCAGCGAGTCACGCAACGCTAGATCACTCCCCATGCAAAGTGTGCACGTGAGATAGTGTTCTGACACAAGTGCACTAAGCGAGCGTCTTTATGTCTCAAAATTATAAAGCGGCGGACATGGAATGTGAAATTAGAGTTCGCCCAAACACATTGACGCAGCTATAATTATGCGAGGATAATCGTTTGATTGCGTGGAATGCGCGCCGAGATCTCAGATAGCAGATCGCAATTATATAGCACGCCCAGTTTATCACCTAGCTTATGGTTCAGCATTGTGTGAATCTGTAGAACACAGGCCGCTGTTCATTAATGTACATTTACAAGACATGTTGATTAGAGCTGCCCTCGCCTCCAGAGATTCAGAGGAGTGCCACTTAAAATGAGGATGACTGGTTGGTCAGCTGTTCTGGCAGTTGAATTGGCTGACTGTGAGGTTAAGCAATTAACGAGGGTCACTGAAAAACAACACACGTGACCTTTTAATTTAGCGCCGTATGCTTGCGACAGATTGTTTCTTCTCCCTGTAAATCTAATAATTAACATTCCTATCAACACAGAAGAGGACACGTAACAGATAATCTGGCTGGAAACTGGCGGCAGTGCGTGGAGAGCGGCTAGAGCCTGCTAGGGAGATGATTAGAAACTACAAAGGAAAGATTTAGATCATGTTTGTAGGCTGTGTGTGTGTGTGTGTCGAATGAGTGTGAAAGAGAGGTACAAAATAAGCAGGAATGGCAGAGGGGAGGAGGAGACACAAAGAGAGAGAGAGAAGCAGGAAGGGGAATTGAGTATGCTCATGCATGTATGTGGAAATCCTTACATTGTAGTTTGGCAGCAGAGGTCAGCCAGACAGTGAAAGGTTAGGAGTAATTTATCACAGTGAATTAAGTAAAGAAGATCTCACAGTTCCACTGCCTCCTCCTCCCCTGCTGTGACAGAACAAGTGGTGACAGAGGACAACCAGAGGTCGCTGCCATTTTCGATTCAGCTCCCATTCAAACTACTACAGCCTCTACACCCTGCAGGAAGCCACTACAGTCACACGGTATCACGGTATCTTCAGATATGTAAGGTCATGATTTTAAGAAACAAATGCAACTCACACTGAAGACAGGTTTAAGTAAAGGCATGGCGGAAGAATAGGATTAAACTTAATCCAAGCAGGCTGCATCAGAGGTTTGTTCTAAATTTTTGTGCTGTCAGAAGAAGAATGCCCATAATCACTCTGGAACAAATCTAAAGCTATAAAAGGACACTTGGCCAAAAAACACTGGCATTTCACAGGAGCTGATGAGCCGCATTGTCATTGAATTAAGTAAAGCAATCATCAGGTACAGAAGCTTTGAATGAAACCTTTGATGATTCCTTTAATATACAGCTAAAAGGCCGCAGCGTATTTATGGTAAGAATGGCTGGCAGCTATTTGCCTCCCCTGGGTCAACACAATTTAGAGTAGTTTAAGATTATTTCAAGCAGGTCCCCGCTGAACATCAGTCAACATCTCTGCCTCCTCTGTCGGAGTTACACACAGCCTCCCTGTTTGAAATGCAGGACATGTCACCTCAGTCATGCAATCTGCCTCTAATAAAATTACTGCAGGGGAGTTAGAGCGATAATATCATGGGGCTTGACTTTGTGTCATTCAGCTGGTTCTGCGAATACAAAGAGAATAAAAACCAACACAAGGAGAGGACCGACTGTTATGACATTTCACAGACTGTTCAAAATTAATATTTTAAACACTAAACCTGGATGTATGGAAACATGTTTTGAATTTAAAGGTACATGGCGAGTAAATGAAACAGTACATGAAAAGTAATACCAAATTACCTGCAATACTGTGTAATTATTCTCAATTAATTGAATATTTTATCATCAGTGATATATTATTTGGAATTTGGAACTAGTGTGTTCTCGACCTGTAGTGTGACTTTAATTCATTTGAAACAAGAAATTTGATGACATGACCTTTAAAAAAAAAAAAAAAGCAATTCATAAAAAGAACAATAGATTAGTTGATTATGAAGTAGAGTTGTCACGATAACAAAATGAGTAACCACGATACTATACCAGACAAAGTATCACGGTTCCGGGTATTATCACAATACTGTGGCCTTTTATTATTATTATCATTATTATTATTATTTTTATGAACTGCAATGCATTTGTACAAGTTATAAATACTTATTAATTACTTTAATAATGTTGTTTTGTAGCATGATAAACATAATACTGGTTCGCTCGGGCCCGGTGCTTCTGCCATGGTGAGTGCACTGTCTGGTGTTTGTGACTATAAGCAGTGCACGTATCTGGGCGAGACAGAACTTTAGCTTGTTGTTTGTTTTGAAGCAAATTTCTATCGAAGCGGAGCTCTTCATGGAGTTCGTTCTTGCTGGCAGAAACACACAAACGGCAAATCAGCTAACAAACGGCAGACCCAGCGTGCGGAATCAGCCTTTCATATCCCCGGACGTCACAAGTAACAGGAAAACAGCCAATCATTCAGCAGCTGTGTAGTTTGATTGCAGTAGTTGCCGTATGGGTTTGTTTACAAGGGAGTAGCATGCGGTGAGAAGCCGGGAGGAGAGTAGAGGCGGCTGCTTTGTAGCGGAAACTGGCACTGGTAGTATAGTAATCCACGGTAGTACCATTGTGTAGAATTTCTAGTATAGTAGGAACCGTTACGATTTGGCACCGCGGGGTACCGGAACTCTATTATGAAGATAATCATTATTTGCGGCCCAGTTCTGTGTTTTGTATATTTTGGAATTTGGTGGAGATGGAGATTTTACCTCTTGATATAAAATACAGCAGAATGTTTAATAGCTGATATCACCCAGTAACACTGTTCAACAAATGCTTGTTTGTCCTAAGCATTCAGCTTAGTTTCCCTCTGTATTTTCTCTCTTTCTTTCTGAAGTGGCTCTTTGACCCCAGATTGGGAACCACAGCTATAGATGCAGAAACACACTGGCTACTACAGCACACAACAACTGTTATAGTCAGTTATAATCAGTTATAATCACTGACCCATAAACATTGGACAGCCCAGCCATGCTGTCCCTCTCCAGAGGAGGGAACAGGATGTCTTATTGTGTGTGCGTGTGTGTGTGTGTGCGTGTGTTTGAGGGTAAATACATGCACATGTGCATGAAGGGCGTTGAGAAGGCAGCAATCTCCCAAAGGAGGAATTTATTTGAAAAGAGCCTCCCATGACCTGTCTTGATCTCGTCCCTTCATTCTTGAGTGGGGGGTTGTGCGTGCACACATGTATGTGTGTTTGCGTGCATGCATCCTCACTGTTGGGGATTTACAGATCTTTCTAATGGCTGTCTCCCCCGAGAATAGGACAGCTCTCCCACCAATGGCTCATAGCACTAATCTGACTGACAGCTTGGTCCAGCTTTCAGCCAAGAAGCAGCCCACCAGCAAAGTCCAAATACCTGCTGAAGTATCTTATCTGCCATGAGATGACAGAGGTGAAGCTGCTGTACCCACACTGTTCCCAGGCAACTGCTGTACCGCCTGTCTCACTCTCTGCCTCTTTGTCTGTCTGCATGTTGTTTGTCGGCGCAACACTGTTAGGCCTGCACTTCTCCGGACTCAGCTGGATATGACAGCTTGACAGACTGTCACGGCAACACACTAAAAGATAGTGGGATGACACTGTCATATTACGCTTCTGCAGGCATTGTTTTTAAACTTTTGCCCTTGATGCTTCATTTCTGTTCACAAACTGTACATACTGTACATACATTCAAAGTTTTTTTTTTTTTTTTGGCTATACAAAGGGAACAGCAAGGGAGAGAGAAAATGGTTCATGATTTCAGAAGAAGTCATGCTTATATAAATAATACAAGTCAACGTTTGTGAATTACACTTTAAATTCATGTTACTTAAAGCTTGATCTGACTAAACGGTGATTCACTGTCATGATCCTGTTACTGTGCATACCACTAATAAGGCAAAAGTACAAGAAACTCCTGCCACGTCAGTAAAACACCCCCACAAGCCATCTGCCTTGTTTTCCTCCTTCTTCAGGGCAAACTGTGAGCCTATTTAGCTAAGATGCCCACTCATCAATCAGTGGGGCTGTTCCATAAGCCAGCCAACGCAGCTTGAACTAGAGGACCCTTATAATTGAATATTAAACCCCTGATGAGTGGTAAGGCAAACTACTGTGATGCCGAGCGGAGGCTGTGGTGCATTGCCGCCGTTATGCTGGCACAGATACGTGTGGCACAGTTCACCGCGTTGTCAGTCGCATACCCTAAGGTTATTCTGTCACACTGTCATAATTTCAATCGTTTTGTAAAACATATCTAGAAATGCACATTCACACGAGGGTCCACAGACACAAGCAGGCATGAATGTACTTGGCGTAAACACAGCCGGCTTTAAATAAATGGTGGCAGTGCAGAAGGCTGAAGAGATGTGTCTTTTCTTCAGTTAAGTCAAGACATTTGGTGTTTTTATTTTGGTTTGTTTTGGAGCAATCTGTAGGCCTCCACAGATCAAAACAAAGATTAAGGAACAACCCGTGACTGTGCAGTGCAAATTTAATTGTGTTTCTCATAGGCGTTAAAGCAAAATGATAAACAGTTAAGAAGGAAATTGTTTCTTTCTGCTATTTTGCCTGTAATCCGATGTATGAAATGTATGTGGAGGCAGAACATGAGGTGGCGAGGTATAAATGATGCTTTGTGAAAGGATGTTCCTCAGGGCTAATTTCGCCATCGATTAAAGGGAAATGTAAATTTAGACTAATCAATTCAAGTCTAGAAAACATCACACTGAGCGCAATTTAAAGACTGTGAATACACAAACCCCACGCACAGACAGCCAGGCTTAACAAGTTCCTCTGTTAAGTTAAATACCCCGGCATATCCTGTTACATGCATTTGACACAGGGCCATTATTGGCATTTAGATGTCAGTAAACGTGTTGAGATAGCTGTTCCACTGAAAGAGGAACCATACGGGCAAGATCATCCTGCTGGACAGTGACATGAATAGCTATGAGGAAAATGAAGATGCTATTCATGTTAATAGAGAAGAGACATAACATTGCCATGGCTACTTGATTGTTGTGGGATAACTTCATTGATGATGCCATTCCAAGTTTTATGATATATATTTTACCATCTTTCGCTGGCTGGATAACTTTGTGATGCAAATGACAAAAAACGTAGATGACATGGCATCAGCGCTGATGTGAAGCTACAGAGGATGGTGCGATTGCTTGTTTCTTAAGCTAAATGTCATCATTACTTACTGTACTTCCCACGCTAGTCCCGCCATCCTTTATCAGGTGAGGTTAGATGCGTAGAGAGCGAAATTGTCTTGTAGAATCCCAAAGCATGCTGCAGTAACCAAAGTTTATGACTAGAATTTAACTTCTAAAGTGGGACAGAGATGACATCTAAGAAACTAGCACAGGGAGGGAGGGTGGGGTGCCACCTGCCGGGACTGCAGGCCGGGATAGTGGCAGGTGGGTGCATAAAGACGCAACTGTTAACCAGCGTTGTACATTAACATGACATTAGAATTAGTTTAACCCAGTAATATTTTTGGTGTTAACTAGCGAGGATAGCAACATTTAACTGACTAATCAACTAATCGCATGTGTTACCTATTTGGATTTTTCAAAATTAAGCACATCGCAAAAGAGATACAACCACAATGTTTCTGGAGAAGTGAACTGAGTGTTCCCACCTGATTTTGGTGATGAGAACAACGACTTTACACCATTTTCCTTCATGATTTGACACAATCCTTCTGCCACTTTTCAGTGTTACCACCAACTGCCAAAAGATCATGTTTGCACTGCCAACAGCAGCATTCGAGTTTCACAACTGTTTTTTTTGTTTTTGTTTTGTTTTGTTTTTTTTTTCCTACGCAGGAAGCTGAAGTTTTATCCTTAACCAACTTTAGCAAAGCTGAAACAACATGCCAAGCCCCCCCTGCTGTTTCAAGAGACTCCCTGTATAAGCCAAGAGGCTGACTCTCAGAGAAATGCCTCATTCAGATTCGAACTGGCATCAGCTGTTGACAGACAGCCCAGAATAAAAACATTCCTGTGAAGGGTATCCTTTCTGGCAAACTGATCTGTGAGGATAAAGCCAATAATATGTACGGTGCCTCCCAAAACAAACCAAAGAACATGACCAGTGTCTTTTTAAGGATTTATTTTGTCATGCCAGGCAGTCACAACAAAACTGGGTTTAAGATATTTCCTGTTTCCATCAGCGAGTAAATGATCTCTACAACTTACTCATCAAAAAGTAGGCAAAGGGATGTTGTAATATTGCAGCCAATCTAACAAAACCTAATCAAGAGTGCCCTAATTATGCCTGGGTGTTAAGTTTCACTATAATGTATGGGTCAGTTATTAACATTTCAATATTACATGGTGGTTTTGCTATGGCATGCCAGTAATGGGATTAACAGTTCTGGCACAATCCTAATAAAAGCTATTGATTCAGGTCGGAAACATAAAGCTCTGGAAATCACAGCATCAAGAGTATCTAGATTGATTTGTTTTGATTGGATTTAATGGTTATAAATATGTAACAGAATAGCTAAATATCTTGGCATTGCACCTCCGTTTCCTCTTTAAAACATTTGGTCGGCCTGTTGTCGATTTGCAGAAACAGCAATTGCACAATCTGCTAGCAGAGGCGTAAACCAAAAAAGCAGTGAGTCAACCAGGTATGCCAGTGTACAGTAGGTATTTACATCTATTCTTGGAAATTGTCACAGCTGCAGCAACAACACAGAATGCCAACCTCTGTCACAGCTATAATCATCCCAGCACGTAGAAGCTGACACCCTGTCTTTCCAAAGAAAAAGGCACTGCTCTTGTCATTATAATGTCTTAATAATTATCATCTGAGGGTGCAACTGGGGATTGAGAGAGAGATAGAGAGTGGGAGAGTGGGAGAGGGAGAGAGAGAGAGAGAGAGAGAGAGAGAGGGGCTGGCATGGGTAGACTATGAGAGCAGGCAGCACCCTGTAGATGCATGATGAATGAGGGTGTCAGCTGTATTCACCCAACTAGCAGAGCTGTCTCCGAGAGGGTCGGGCCCCATGCGCTGAGACCTGTCTCATTAACCACAGTGATCATGCATTAACAAGAGAGAGAGAGTGAGAAAGAGAGGGAAAATAAATCATCTTTTCTAAGATGGAAGAAGCGCCAGTTCTTTTAAAGTACAATATAGAGTGTGTCAAACATGGGTGTGCTACGTGACAGAATATTACATGTTGGAGCACAAGTATAGACGCGTGTGTTTGTGGGGTTTATATTAAGATTAGTAAATCAATTTAAACAAACCGTTTCTTATTAAAGAGAGTCTAGATGCATATTTGGTGAAAGGCGCAGTCAGGGGTCAACGCCGGGTCCCACTTTCTTGCTCCCCTTTTGTTTTGGCGTCCTGCATTATTGATGTGAAGCTGACATTTTACACTCCATGGCCACAGTGCCTCCACTGTCACCTGCAGCACTGTCTCCACAATACTGGCACTTTGTCAGAGCCACAAAATGATGGGACATCCCCGGGGACTGTGTAGGGAGTCTATTGTGTTTGTTACCGCGTGTCCACTCTATTGCGTCTCCTTCGGCACTACTATGGCATTTATATGCTTTGCACCTACAAGCATATACTGTATGTCTTACTGTTGCTCCGGCTGGCATCAGGGGTGTGGCTGGGAGTCAGCTCAGGTCAGTTTTATAGTAGACCTACTACTACACTATGAGGGACCTGATGGTTACAGTGAATGTAGCTTTCAGAAAGCTTCAAAATCATCCATGCCTTTCAAAAAATCTCACACAGAGAAAGCACCTCATGGTTATATCATCAAGATGTCAAAGAGAAGCTGGCAGCCTTACACTTGGTGTAGTTTCGGCGCTCTTCAACACCTCTGACTGTGTCTTTGAGGGCCCTTTTGAAATCAAGATAAAAGCATAAATATTAAACCCATGATGTAATTCTGACGCGCAACAAAGCAGATTTGCGAGGGCACTGTCGCTTTTCCAAGCCATCAGATCAGTCACACACTCATTGTTTTCATCTTGCATGTTTCTGCTCAAGGAGAAAAGCTTTTCATACACTCGTAAACAGCGGATACGCTTTATTATCCCACTGCAGCCCAGCATTCAGAGCAACGCACAGCGCACAAACTAACAGTTTTTTAAAATATTATTATTTGTGTGCACGCTACTCTATTGCTTAAAAAAAAAGAAGAAGCACAGCCTACCTCTGTTCGCCGTGACAGCTCCGTGGGTCGACTTGTAGCAGCGGCTGGCAACAACGTGACGCTCGCAGTAAAGATCACAGTTGGTAAGCGCAGAAGTTTTGAGTGACTGAGGACACACACACACACCGTGTCGGTGCCTGACAAGATCTGTGTATCACACACACCACTGCTGAGTGTATATGACAACGCCCCAAAACAAAACTGATCTGCTTGATTCGCCGCGTGATCATTAACGCGCGTTAAAGATGTTGATGTCCAAGTCGGCTGTGCGCAACGGTGCGCTCCTTACACACACACTCTCTCTCTCTCTCTCTCTTTTTCCCGTCGCGGTCCCCAATCTAAAACGCTCCCCAAGGACACGTGACTAACCCACGGGGGACGCGAATAGCTCTCATTCCCTCACGGCAGCAGCTGGGATCGGTTACACCGCTGCTCCAGTGCCCGTGCAACAAACCCGAGCTGTGCGCACCCACACTCCTCGTCCGCGCGCCCTCCCATCCCCTGTGGCCTCACGGTGTCGCTGTCATGAAATGCGCTGTAAGATCTCTATGTGAATACACCTGTCTCACTCATACAGTAATTAAGCAATTAAGACATGGAGTTGCTCAAATTGTTTTATAATTGGCCCTAAAGTATTTTTTAAAGTAAAAACACTTTGATTGTCAGGTTATGTGCACATACTATGGCATATTTAATTATTTTAATGTTTTTAAACTCAAATAAAATGAACACTAAAATTCACAGATCATTAATCATTAATCAGACTTTTAATGTTTCAATGTCTCACCTCACAGAAAGGCCCCAGCCAACATTCGAACCAAGAACCTTCTTGCTGTGAGGAGTTGGTTCGAAATGCTTTTCAGTGCCGCACTCTCCTTTTTGGAAGCATATGATGACAGTTTTGGTAGCTAGCCTGTATTTTGGGGACACATGATCCTCTAAAATGGCATTAACTTATGAGGCACCTCATCTTTAACCACCTGATGACAACTCTGCTGTTCCATTTCTGCAGGAAAGACATTAGGAGAAGTGATTCCCTCCTTTCCACTTGTTTTTTTTTTTAATTTCTATTTCTTTTTCTGTGACAGTAAATCTGAGTCAGCAGAAATCCCTGTAGGTCAATCTGGGCTTAATAGACATATTTGGTGCTGACTTAACTGTGAGAGACACACAGTAGCGGCAGAGAGGCAGAGAAACTTGCTCGTCTAGCACCATTAAGGATACAAACAACCCATAGTGCAACACCCTCTTAATGGAACAGGATCATTCTGTAAAGAAACAGCTTGTTTTTCAGCATTTCAAGACCATTCCAGTAACTGCCCCATAACTTGGAGTGTTATTTTGTAGAGTAAACGTCTAACTGTAGACTTGTATATCTGCAAAGGATGTTGCAGAGCATACACACTCAGCTAACCTACCTGCATCAATATTGAACAAATACCGGATACTGTAGTACATCGTAAAGTGTAAACTGCTGCAGCAGCCAGTGACAGAGACATTCCCTCTTCCATATGATGTCTTTTGACGTAGCAGGCAATCATAATCAGATGGTGCATAAGCTTTGAGGCATACTGCATTCTTGAAAGACTGACAGTACATAAACACCTTTAAATGCTGATTGGTTTAGGGGAGAAGGAGTTGGCCTAACAGCAAATATGGCACACTTCTTTTCTGTTTTCTTTCTTTCTGTGCTCAACAGCTGTGTGCTAGTTCACAGATGCTGAAGAATGTTCCAGGCCATGACCTGTGTTTAACGGGAGGATATTCTGACCATATGTAGTGCAGGAACTCGTCTTATCTAAAACAAACAGACCAAAAAAAAAAAATGCTGCTTCTGTATTAAACAGAAATTGATTGAAAGCTTCTGATATAACATAATCCAGACAAAATGCATGTAACAGACGTCAGCTCTGTCCATTTATGAAAAACAGAAGTGAATCTGCTCTGTACTGTATGTGTTGAGGTGGATGTGTGAGCCTGTTTCGCTCCGAAGAAGGCACAACAAAAGTTGCTGTCAAATAACTGAATATTCACCCCCTCTTATTAATGTCAGTGTTTGATTGTGTCTGTGCTTGACAGTGCATGACGTGCATGCTTTTGACCTGCTAGCAAACGAGATTCAAGTTGATGCAAATGAAACAGAGCATCGACTTGAGAGCTTTCAGGCTAAACCCACCTCCTCAGCTACCAGTGGTCACATTTTTAAGGTGGGCGGCTGGAAACAGCAGGCTAATATGCAATCATTAGCCATCTGCCTACACATGCAGGCAGAGAAATGTCTGTCACACATTACTGCTGACGGCTGCTCTGCATGCACAATGGAAACTTTGAATATGTGGTGTGATAAGATAATAATCGGCAGGTCCAACCAAGGTTCAAGGTGGAATAGATGCTCGAAAAGCAGTCAGAAAAAGGGATATTTTGCATTCCCTCCCATGACTTCTGAGCTTGGTGATGACATGATTACCGTTTCAGGCAGCCCTGATCAGACAGATCAATGCGTAAGTTCAAATGTGTGCATCCTAATTCTTTCTGCCACTTGACTCAGTTCCTATAGAGGCGCTGGTGAAGATGAAAGGAGTTGTCTTTTCCAGGCCCGTAGGTGAGCTAACGTGGGTGTGCTGCTGCAAAACAAGGATTTGTCTGCCGAATTACTGCCTTCAAACAGCTCTCAAATGCAAATGTGACAGATGTTAAATACTACAAGTCGTACAAGTTGCTCTCTTAATTAGTTCCTCTGTGACAAGGTGCTCATTCAGTGGAGATGAGAAGGACAACTTAATGCTGGAGGGGAAACTGATTGGTGGTCTTTGTCTCTCCGCCTGTCTCCCCTCACTCCCATCCCGTACACACTGCCAGTCGCCATCATCCTAACACACATCATCATTAACTGTATCTTGTACAGACTGAATCTGCTCTGTTCAGTGCACATCGCAGTGTTTCCCAACATACCCTTTTAATTTAGCCCATTGAAGGATCAATTCTGATTTGTGCTGTAAAAGCATTCCCCAGAAGAATGATGGTGCGCACAGGAAATCCCCTGTGGAGCAATCCACGCTAGGAAATTCAACATTCAAAATAGGCTAAAGGGAAACCCAGCAATCTTCCTCACAGTTTTGCCTGGAGAGCATATATGCATATTTGCATGATCTGGGAAATGGGCTCGCCCTGGATTACTTGCAGTAAAGCAGATGATGAAGGCATACGGGTGCTGTGACTCTTTCCCACCTGGAATTTATGTTTATGCAGGGAGTTGATAAACCGGATCCCCAGGGTTCGGCGTGTCTGCAGGACTGAATATCAAAGGTGGCAGGTGGATCTTTACGCTGCCGTGCGAAGACTGCAAAACCGATAGTCCCCCTGAGGACATATCATTGCTAGCTAGGCGGCCTGATCTCTGCCGAGGTGAGTCACGTCAGCACCCCAATGACAGAGGCAGAAATCACCTCTGACCTGATGATGGTTCTGTTTTTCTTTGGAGCGCAATTTTGTGAACTTCAATATTTAATCCATGCATACAAAGCAACTGCCAAAAGACTGCAACGAACAATTATTTTCATCATCATTTTCTTGATTTATCATAGTGGAGAATGTTGATCACTATTTCCCAAGGTGACATGTGCCTTGTTTTGCTCAAAAGCCAAATTTATTGAGTTCACAGTCAGAGAGAACTGAAGAAACCAGAACAAAAACATCACGTTTTAAAAAGCTGTAATCAGAGAATGTTTCATAGGAAACGATTTATCAATTATCAAAACAGTTGGTGACTAATTTAATAGTCAACTAATCACTGGAGCTCCGTGTAGAAGTATGCTTTCAAGCATAAGCACTGATACTGAAGTCATGTTGACACATGCAAACATCTTTCATGAACACTTTTACGTACAGTATATATAACACTTGAGACACTTGAAGACTGTCAAAGAAATGTATAGATCCTTTCAAATGACTCAAAAGGAGACATCCTTGAAACAGATTACATTTCCATGGTGCTCTTTTATAATTAATGTCCACCGACTCAGTAAAACTGAGACATTTTATCTTTGTTATCTACAGCAACAAAAACTGAACCTGTTTGGGTCATTTGCACCTTCTTACAGACGTTTCTCTTTTGTGTCAACACACATGTAAACTTATCCGTCAATAGATGGTCAGAGCATCTTATCAGAAAATGCAATACTGCTCCTTTTCCCTTGGTGACAAAACTCCAGACATTGTATTATGCAGCACAGCTGTCAGTCTCCTGCTTTCCTTCTCTTGAGATCTCTTGCTTCTGCAGTTTTATCCTAGATAACAACACCAAATTTGCAATGCCCTAATTCTCTATCGATGTGTCTACTGCCACTGAAACTTTACTTCTTGGTGTGGCAAGGTCAGAAATGTGCATGACCTACGCTTATTATAGAAGAAGCACTGAAGGGAAGCGAAGTGGCGTTTCTGACCACCATTAGCATTATGGAGCAACATTTTTACGAGTGAATTATGTTTGTTCATTAGCATGAGTGTATATAGGTGACATGCTGCCATTATCAGCTGACTGAAAGTTGCTGGCGTTAATGAGCGAAGGGGGCGTAGCAACGAGCCCGCTAAGGCAGGGAAGAAGACTGAGTAAACATGGAGCAATGCAGGATTCAAAATATTTTCAAAAAATTGTTTGTGTAAATGTTTCACGAGGAAGGAAATACATCCAACAAAGATACTTGCAATATGTTTTAGCGAGAAAGACAGGATGTACACTTTTGTTCCTGTGAAGTGTGTGGCTGCTCGCTTTGTCCCTCCCCTAAGGAAACTTGTAATTCTAATAAACAGACCTCTCTTCTCTCATTTCTCAGGCTATCACTGGCTGGTATCTCTATGTTTTATACCAAACAGTGGAAAAAAAAGACATACTTCTCATGAACGCTGAACCCTTGGAGGTCAGTAAAGAGTATTTAGTAATGTGTGCAGATAAGTGGTGTATTGCACTTTCTCTTGCAAAGCTCGCTTCATTTACATAGAGATTAGCCCAAAACATATTGTTAATCATTACAAGGCTTATGAATAGTTAATTGAAGAGGGGTAACTGAGGCTGGGGAAAAGCAATAATTAATGAGGCTAGGTGCACATGGGACTGTATAGGATAATTAATAAAATTTTGGTACAGGGATTGACCCATTTTTAAAGTTGTTTGAGTACAGATAGGTTTAAAGTCAATTCAAAGAAATACATGCACAATATACCAAAAAAACATAGTCATGCTATGATGTTGGGACACAATGTGTATGCACTATATTGTAAAGTTTTAGTTTACAATTAGTTGAGTAAAACAGTATTGCTCTAATTTGTTTTTTTTTTTTGCCCTGGGAATTGTTAACATGCTTTTATTAAAAATGAGGATAGCTTACAGTTTTGAGAAAGAGCAATGAAACCAGAGCCATAAAAATCTTGGAACTTCTAATCAGGGCTCAGCTGTATGCCTGGAGGCTAAAGCAACAACATCATGCACACTGCAAGTTTCCAAGGACTGAATAATAGTGAATTGCCAATTACATATTATGTAAATATCTCACTGGCTGATAGTCTTCTCTCCAACTGTGCATGTTTTAGCATTTGAAGTTTTAAAACATTTCTTTGTTAAGAAGCTCTGAGTATCTGAGGTCTGTCTCTCTGTCTGTCCGTCTGTCTGTCTGTCTGTCTGTCTGTCTGTCTGTCCGTGGCTTCTGAGGATCAGTGTTGATGTAAGTAGCTGACAGCTGCTGCGCTTCAGCTTGACGTCTAGTCGGTTCTCTCGGCCACTGAGCCAGCCACAAATAAAATCCTGCAATCACACCGGGTTGTAAATGCCTGAACAGGAAGACGTCTGCTTGCAGGTGGTTGTAGGCTGACAGAGCCTACAGAGACTGTACTGTCCTTATCTATTCTTCAGCTGTGAAGCTCTGCAAGACCACCACAGAAGTACAAAAAGTTCTGCAAACCTGACCCCTCAACACGCTTTTAACAGCTTTTCCCTTTTTCGTCCACTCTGACGGTAATTTAATAAGGAAAGGTTTAGGTTTGAGTGTTACACATACAAACGGTAACTGTGTTTAGAAAAGCCCAAGGCCACTGAAAAAAGGACCTGTGAATGAAGTTCCTAAGAGTGTTTTATGGTTTAAAAAAAATCATGTTAAAGCCTGAAGGAGCTGCAGAGTTGCAGTTTGTATCTCTACTTGGTGTTTTGATTAGCTTGAGTTATGCAAGGTAGTGTATGGTAGTTTTGAACTTACACTATAGAAATGTGCATTTGTTTCACATCTAAAGCACACTACGCTTTCGACTTACATTTACTGTAACAGTTGAACAGTGGCAGGTGGATAAATATAGATAGATAGATAGATAGATAGATAGATAGATAGATAGATAGATAGATGTTCCCCTTTATCAGCAATGTACATAAGTTATGTTTAAAGTTTCTTCAGTAATTGTTGCAGATTTTGGTCAGATATGGTGTCACTGTCTTATGTGTATTACTGGAGGGAATTCTCAGTCACAAAGTCAGAAATAACAGTAATGTTAGAAAACTAGACTGTTTCGTCACAGATTGCAATCAGAAGCGCCTGGGGATTTGTCAACTGGGAAAGGTTATCTTGCTTGCTGTAGACTTCCACTACTATTCCACCGAAACGTATCTGATATGGAACAGACAGGAATTTTGACGTGTCTGACAATTTAGAGAGATATGAAGTAAGATAGATAAACGTAGTGCTCACCCAGAAGCTTGTGATAATTATCGTAACTCCTGGGGGAAATAATCTGTTAACTCTTCTCACTATTAAAAGAAGGAAATTGGAAAAAGCGGAAAAGCTTCACATGTGAGTGTGGATGGAACAAGTTGGTGAAAGCGATCAGCCCACAAGCTTGTGGTTCTGGGAAGATTTGGCATTTATTATTCCGAACTTGGAAGCAAACATAGAAAACTGTAAAATAATTAACTTGATTGATTTTTTTTTTTTTTATTCATTAGCCGTTGAAGGAAGGCATGAGGAGTGATATCATTCATTTAAAGCCTTCTCTAAGATCAGTTACAAGTCTGAAATGTTTGCCCTTGATTAATAGATTTGGAAGCTGTTTCTCACATTTTTGGAATCTTTAATTTCACCTTGTAGAGAGAAGACCTTGTGATTCATCCATCATGGATTTATTTTTTCTCTCTCTCCGTTACCAAACAACTTAATGTTTACACACAGGTGCAAAAGAACTCTCTTAAACAGGACATATAATATTAGATGTGTACTGTGTTTATGATTTATTTCTTTTCTTTATTTCTTTATTTCTTTATTTCTTACTCTCATATTTTGGCACAAACATCTAGTAAAAATTGATGTAGTATTTGATTAAAGAGTGCATGAGTATTTTCAAATGTTTATTATGTTATGGAATTGTATCTGAAATGAAAGGTTACAATTAAAAAAAAGATCTAATCACTCATACATGTTCAACATGCTCCAAAGGGTTCCCATCCATGTGTAGGTTATGATTTATATCAAGCTTGCACAGAGCCAAATCTCTTTGTACCAAGCTGCAGAAGTAAGCAAATTGGTGTTTTGTTTACAGCCACAGAATGAAAGCCAGCTGGAGGTAGCCGTAGGTATAGACCGACGTGTTTCCTTTTAATTCTCAAGCTTATTAAATGTCCCACTCCATTGCACCATAAAGGCACTTGACAGCAGCCTCATATGGGCGAGATAAAACACTGCCCCGTCGGCAGAGGCCTGAGGGGGGTGGTTTCATTTCACAGCAGAGTTGAACAGAATATCCAAGCATCTGCTCCTGCCTGCCCAGGAAGCATCGCCAGATTAGGAAACCTGAAGGGGGGTCTGTGATTATCTTGAGGCCCTGTCTACGACAGAGTCTTGGTTGGCAGCAGCCTGCAAGGCAGTGTCGCCATCCTGAAATTGAATTGGGAAGGATTTAATGGCTTTAAAGGCTTTGGCTCTCAGTGTGATGGAATCAGATAGGGGTGAAAATGCCAGGAAGTTGTGGCCAAACAGAAGGCTCGACGGTGGAGCACGAAGCGAGAGGGACGGGACGATGGAGAGAAAGCACTGGACGTAGTTAAGACTAAACTGATGGGGAAAGTGTGATTTTCCTGATTAAGTAGAGGCCGTTTTAGCTTAGTGTCTCTGTGGCTTCACTTATGTAAATGATTACATTCATGAACCATTAAAATTGATATTAAACATCTGCCACTCTGTTGCATGCTGCTGCACGGCAGACAGAAGAGACTGAAACTATTCACGTTATTTCCGTTATCACCAAAAATGAGACTGTAACAAGCTCCGGCGACTTCAAGGCCTGTTAAAGCAAATTTGATCAGATCATTTGTGTGTACGTGTGTATGTAACTCCACTGAATTCTAACATGAAGGCCAACTAATATAAAAAAATTTCTCTCCAGGGAAGAATTTCATCAACATGAATCATTTCAACGGTTGAATATGCGCCTTTGCAACATGCCTGACTCAGAGAAAAAGAAAAGTTAATCCACGTGAAAACCTCCGCCCCAGGGAGGAAAGGAAAATGAGTGATTGCTAATTTGTGAAATGACGATGGTGCTTATATATATATATAAAAAAATGACTTTAAGGGAAAGTGTGACTGAAGCATTGTCTTCGCATTAAGGGGGAGAAAAAAAAGGAATGTCTGCCTCGGAAATATAATGCATAATTTCTAATAGCAGAAATGAGGCAGGAGCTCTGCAGCAAAAAGCAAAGAAAGGTCACATCCAGTTCCATATGGATATATTATCCAGCTCCGTAATATTGACTTCAAATTGTGTCTGCATTTTAAATGTCAGCTCCTACAACCTAATCTGGAAAGAAAATCATGCGCATTAGTGTTTTGCTACTTAATTCAGGATCAACTTTGGCACCTACAGTACTGAATGTGTCTCAAACAATCTCCTCTCCGAAATACAGCTTTTGATTTACTGCAAAAATGCCATTTCATACGCATATCAGTCTGAGGGCAAGGCAGCTCTACAGGCACTGTACATTAGAGTGGTCATGACTAGAGAGAAAACACTGGCCGGTGTGCTTTTATGTGTCATGCCATCAAGCTGACTGAGCTGAGTATATGCTGCAGGGAAGGGAGATGGAAGTGTGTTAAATGTGCTCAGTTGTGCTGTACACTTATTTCTAGTGAAGCATAGAGCTTATAGGATATCAATACATCCAGATAGTGCTGCAAGCGATAAGGGGCTTGTGAAAAGAAGCAACAACAAAAAAAAATTTCATACAGTCACCGCTGCAGCAGGATGTTAAGCCCAGTGCTGGAAAAAAGCCCTGGTTGTTAGTGGTTTGGTTGTGAGACCTCAGAGACGCAGGTACAAAGTGTCAGCATATTGACTTGCACTCCCTGGCAGCTCGCCTTCCTCTGTGCTCTGGCCTCCCCCCCACGGTTCCCACTCAGCAGACCTGGAAGGCCTTCCAGTGGAGACCATCTATCACTGCCCAAACCTGAGGGTCACGACCGCTCGTTGTCATGGCTCCCAAAAATATCGCATACAGCGAGTCCTCCAGCAGGGATTGTCTGACTTGAGCAGCCACAGAATCAGCCGGCCCGGGGCATGACTTGGAGACAAGGCTCAGAGTGAGTGATGAAGGAAGGGAAGAAAGGAGTGGTAACATCTTTATCGTACGATTGGATCTGCCAAGACACGTGAGCAACTAACCCTGCAAGAAGAGATGATGAAAATGCTTTGAAGAGATTTCTCTCAGCATTTTATTGAAGTATGTCTTTACATTTTTTGAAAGATCACCGGGCTTGAAGAGAAAAGAAGAGGCAGATACGTTTTTAGAAAGATGTCCAGCTTTATGTATATTTCACATTTATGTGGCATTTTCCCCCCGACAGCTAGCAAATTATTAGGAGAGAAAATAAAACAAAAAGAGCAGAAATCCATAGTAGGCTTGATTTTTTTTTAATTATTATTTGAATATGATGGGGAATGAAAGGAATGCACAGAAATGTTGTTTGCCACCACACCACCAGCAGCCCACAGAAAAGGAGCATGCTGCGTTGCTGGACAGACATCAAAGGCAAAGGCCTCAGATAGTTTCTCTGTCACACTGGGTGACCCAGCAGCACTTCACTTCCTCCATATGTACACAGAGAAGCCCATATTCATAGAAGCCATGCATGCATTCTAATACCAAGACACATACACTAACCATGCACCGTCATCCACAAGCTATACCATCTGTTTTTGTCCTAATTTTTAAAAAAAACGTGGCACTTCATCTGTCTCCGAAGTCAAACAACCTAGCACCCAGACACAGTATCACAGTTGGGAATGTGTCACAGTTGTCTTGACTTTTGATCTCCACGTCACCCTATCCCACCGGTGCCGTCAAAATGCACACAGCCCCTCCGATTGTGGCATTTGTGGAAATGTACACCAGTGGGGTTTGTTACTAAAGTTAGCGTGGTAGAAGTTGAGCCACACAGGGAGAGAGGTGAGAGGTGAGGAAGTGTTCACACTTGGGATTTTGTGCTGTGTCCTTCAAATAGACTTTGGTCCCTCTAAGGATATATAGCATTTCAGTGACATGTTTTACTCACAGCACATGGAAATCATGGAGAATATTGCTTCAGGGCTGAAAAAACAGCGCAAGACAGGATTGTTATCAAACTGTTAAAAAGCACAAAATATCAGCTGTCCTGGTGTCAGCTCCCAAGAAAAACATAGTACATCATGTATTCAGTGCATTTAAATTCAAACCTCATCCCAGAGACTTGTATAATTTGTTTCTGACACCTTTTAGGATGCATATCATAGCCTGAAACGATGCATGACTGTACTGAAAACTCACACTGAACTCCTATTTGAAAATGAGGCTGCTCACAGACAGTCTTACACTTTGACGTTCTAATAGCAAGTTTGGATGAATAAATGTGTGTTTAGGAAAAAAAAAAAAAAAGTCAAAGTGTGTTTGTTGCACTTGAGGCACTAAAGCTAATAACCACTATACAAGCTAGATTACCGCTGAGAGCATGTTAAGACTGGTCTTTCTTATCACGATATTTCTTCTCTGAGTCCACTTACTGAATTACAAATTGAAGTAAATTATCTGGGGCAGAATTTGATTAGGGAGGCCGGCCATTTTAGCAATCAGGCCCAAAGGAGACCTTCAGTATACTGAAAAGAGGCTGACACACACAAGCACACAGATGTTAGTATTTCATTACAGGAGTCTTCCCGAGTAATGACTGTGACTAAAAGGACTATATACTTAAGTTTTAATGTCTGATCATTGCTAAAGATGATGGTATTGACAAGAGAGAACATAGGGGAACACTTAATGTGAATAGTTACAAATCACAACGCCTCATAGACACATAATGATGCATTAATGAGGTATTTCCCAATCTGTTATCTGCTATATAGTCTGTGTTAACAATTCATTTGTAACAATTCTGAGTGTTACTAGTTACCCCAAAGAAGCTTTATATTATTTGTCTTTGCTTTATCCTATTTTTTTTGTGTGTGAGATTAAACAAGATACTTTTTTTTTTTTACTGAACTGAATGATGAGAACTCATATGAGCAACACAAAAGCACATTATAATTATTAGAATCTCCCAATATATTAAAATGCATGAAAAAAATGTACAAAACATTGTTTCTATTAACAACAGCCACAGGCAGGCTGCTGATCCTCTTTCAATGACCTGAAAATTCATTAAAAGATTACAAAGCACACGATAAAAAAAAACAAAACAAAACAAAACAAAAAACAAATAGCAATTTAATTGTGAAGGTTCCCTTTGAAAATGCAGTGAGAGTGTGCAAGTGGATGGACTTAAGGCCACCTGCTGTTACCTGTGTGCTCAGTCTAATGGTGTTTGTCCAAAAAAGATAAGGACCTCTCCATGGAACAACCGTTGGGATTTAATTAACAGTGAGTGACAGGGCCCGGTAGCTGCAGCGCTGTGTGCTGTCACATAGGATACAATTCTACTGCACAGTGCAAAAGGTTGTATTTCAGTTGCGGGTTTGAGAGACTAGGCGGAATTTATTTGTAAGAATACTGCAAGACACAGGTCTTAATTGCAGAGAATGTGGCCAAGTAGACATAGCTGCAAACCCTGGATTAGTATTTCCACTGGGAGGGGTTTAGTCAGTGGCACCAAATACTCCATGCCTTAATTAATCTTAAATGTTGATGTGGCACATTCTCAATGACGTCAAAAAGTAAGAGTGAACTTTGAGCTTTGTCTGTGCTGTGGGCACGGTTTGCTGGTGCGCTCACCCTCAACCTGACACACACATCCTTTCCGACTGGCCGAACAAATGCTGAGTGCCACAACAAGCCTCGGGAGCAAACAAGCATGCATTCATCCATCAGCGGCGTCAATCAGTCACTAAACTGTCACAACACGGCAGCTCTCAGAGGCACGAGCGGCCCATATCAGCCCGTCTGGATTGTTTTTGAATCCATTTTTACCCACATCCCCCCTCGTCACTCACGTGGAAAACAAAGTGAAATCGTAAAAGCTGTGAATAAACATATCCATTGTTCTAATGCTGAGGGCTACGTTGTAATTAACCAAGAGGAGCTGGACTTGAAAAACCAAACAAGGCCAATCAATGCTATCCACATGGAGGATAGTGAGCAGCTGAAGCCTCCTAAGGCTCGTCAATCAGGGAGAGTGCTCATGCCACTTCCAGTCTAAATGCAGCCATACATAAACGGGAGGGATTGGTCCTTAAATCCGGTGACCAGGTTTTAAACCCTAATCCTAGATATTGTCTTCTGTGAGGGTGTTTCTGTGAGCATTCTCTCTTATTTAACCGCAACCAAAACTTTAACCCCATAACTCTTTTAGCTAACCTTCAACGAAGAGTCACTACATAAAACAAATCCTTTTTTTCATGGATACGGAGGCAAAATAACAGATGAGAACTCAGATCTAAACTGTCTGATCAATTTTGTTTGGAGCTGAACTTTTGAAATTGTGGGATGAGACAAATTCAAAATGAGGCAGCTCTTTCATTGCGCACTCCTGGCTGTGGATGTTTCATTTATTTTGCCTCCATTAAAGAAAATCAATACTTTATTGATCGTTTTTTTCCCATTTCGCTCCATTTCGTGATATGTCCCTGCACACAGTTATACTGGCAGAGCAGGCACAGCTGGGTGATTATGTGCATATGCCAATACCAATGTGGTTAAATTGTTTTCACATTAATCAACACCTCAAATTTTATTCTCAGAAACACCTAAAGCCCTGGGATCATGGTTTCGCGCATCTTAATAAAACTTTCATAATTGGAATTACAGGCAGTAAAATGGGTGTTATAGGATTCAGGTGAAAGTCGTGCTTGGAGTGTGTAGCTCCGACTTTAAGGAGCTCCGCTGGCACAGAAACTAAATTACATTTAAATTCAAATTCAGCATCAGCAACAAGATTAGTCTCTGTTAATTTCTTTCTTCCCACACATGTTCCGAGCACTTTTGAGCTCTTTTTCCAGTTCCCAAGCCAAAATATCTGCCTGGAGTTGAGAAAAACATGTCCTCTTTTAGTGTCGAGCACATTACCAATTACCACTATGTAGGCTGCAACACAAATTCCTATTTATATGTAATGTTTCCCAGAAGATAACAAGAAAAAAAAATGCCTTCACTGAGAGATCGTTAGAAGCAATATCTAAATGCTGCTGTTGAAAGTACGTACATCTGACGCTTAGCGCTGATCTGTTTGAACTTCGAATAAGCTGGAGACAAACCTAATGAAGGGATCAAGCATATAAATCAAAGTAGCAGCACTTCAAACACTGACTGAAGGGACAAGCGAATCAGGGAACACTTATGGGCCAGAATTATGATCAGGTGCTCAAATATCACTTTTAATCATATTGTATTCATGCTAGGGTCTGAATAAAAAAATATATTCCACACCTACATGAATTTATGGATGGAGATCATGGTTCATTCACAGTAATCAATCAGTTACGTTGACAAATCTCCTTGTGTCTTTGTCAATATATAACTCCCACACAGGCGAAAAATCCCCATCAAAGGATGTGCGGTTATAAAACTTTTTCTCCATAAAACATGATCCAGTTTCATTGAAATCTGTGGAATAGCTGAAGCGTGAATTAGTACCGTAAAGTGTTATGCACTTCACGCACTCATCGTATCAGGATCAACCGACTTACATAGTGCAAGAACAGGTGCACAGAGAGCAGAGGGGAGATACCATGCACCATATTGCAAGTCAGTGTAGATCAAAAATGATTTCAAAGCTGTATAATAATTACATATTGCTGCTGTAAAGAAATATCTGGTGAAAACCAACCACTGTCCTAAATGTCTTAGCACGTGACACTTGATAGATATGTGGTGAGTAATGCCTGGGGTCTGATAGAAAGCAAGCTAAAACAAAGCTGAGGGCAAACAGCGGTAGGTAGTGACACTGAGTCAATACAGGTTTCCTCCGCCAGGAAGACAGGCCGAGGCAGAACGGAAGATATGTTAAAGAAAAAAAAAAAAAAAAAAGGAAAAGAGTGAAAGCGTAGAATTAAAGTTGAATGGCGAGAGAGATGGTACGGTAAAGCACTGGAGTGCATGAGACAGAGCCTTGACAGTTCAGACTTCTGTTTCCTGACAACGGTAATTACTTCCTTGGCTTAACTCATGGCCTGATTCTCCTTCACAGCCAACTAATGCCCACCTCTTGGGCTCAGCGCTGCACGTTCCTGTGATGAGAGATTGCCTGTAAAGTTTGGGCTTTACTTTTCCACAATCCGAGCCTAGCCAGTGGGGCGAACTTCTTTAAGATGACTGGACAGAAAATTTAATCCTCAAAGGGTGTGAGAGGCTTAGGATTATGGGCCATATCTTGCCAACCAATGGGAGGATTTGAGCCTGTCTGGCCCTGATGTCTTGGCCAATCACAGCCCGAGGCAGTGGATCAAATGCACATGTGAGAAGGCAGCAGTGAAGAAATTACACACTATCATAACCATGGTGTCGGGGAGTGGCTCTTTACTGATGTGCAGAACACAAAAATACAAAATGAAAATGAAAAGAGAAGAAAAAGGTTAATTTGTCAATAATTTATGTTACTCTGGTCATCTCTCTGTAAAAAAAGACAGGTGTGCTTTTGGTTTATTGGAACACTGCAATGATTTTAATTTGTTTATATCACAGCCTGTTTAACTGTGAACCTGGCAGTTTTTAATATGTAAATAGGAATTTTGATCAGTCATTTATATCATATTGAGAACATTTTGAGCTTGGCTTTACTTCCCCAGCCTCTGCCATATCAGCTGGGCAGTGCAAAGTGTCTTTCACTTGAAAGACAAATGTAAAATAATCAAATAATCAGTATGCTATGAAAAACATTTTTCCATTTCTTTTTGTTGCATCTCGTTCCCTTTTTGTCTTTTTTTCTCTCATTTTACATTCCAATCGTCGACAACACCTCATTTTAACTTGCATCGCAGTGCACAACTAAAAGATGTCGACTGAAAAGCAAAGGTTGGTTGAGCTTGATGATAGCCACAGATTGTTTTCTTGTCATCACAAAGAGATGTGTAAAAGAAAAACAAGATGCTCTCACACTTATGGAAACAAGCGGCATCAAACTGCAGCAACTAAACACCTAAACCCAGTCCAACACCAACACACACACACACACACACACACACACACACACACACACACACACAAATACAACAGCACACATTATAAACAATAACATGGGTTGCTGTGTTCACACACACAGATCCAAATTAGAAGCTGTAACTTTGAGTGCTGTGGGGTATAACAGTCTTTCTTTTTGGTTTGCTTTTACTGCCCTCTAGTGCCAGTACATTGGTGTTACTCAAACAAAGCAAACATCCACTAATTGTGTATCATTGTTATAGGTTTGTTTGCTGCATGCCGTGCCGTTTCTGCAGAATAGCATATAGAAGCCAGCAACAAAAGGCTTACATTTTTCATGCAGTGCACATGTCTTCATGCATATCTTCATTCATAATTTATAGACAGATGTTGTATAATCCCCTGTCTACTGTATGTTCACTATCTACTTACGTAAAGTCAACGAAATATTTGCACATCTAAGCTGCATTCTAGTCTGGCCTACATAGCCTACGTGCATGGACAGTGCTGCCACTTCTCCCCACATGAGTCATTAATGTTGTTCCAGTGATTTGCTAAAGAGGGGCGGTGTAAGAGAAGATTGGGTTATAATTGTAATTACTCTTCTAGCTGAACTGATAGACAAAGAAAATCAAACCAGTTTTTTTGTAATGCCTGTGATAAGATAACACTAATACAAACAAATCAAAGTTCAAGTCGTAGTTTCAGGATACTCTGTTCTGGACACCTGGACTTTGTCCTCACCTATTAGCTGGATCACCTTGCCAGCAAACTTTAAGGCATTTATATGTTCTGCAGCTGTCTTCTCCTGGTTTGCAGAAAGTTATTACTTTAAAGTGAATACTCTTGCATATAGATATCTGTTTTTATGTGTTTGGGAAAAAAAAAAGCTTGAATTTCCAACAAGAGCATTTTTTAAGGAGCTTTTCTTGTAGTACTGCCTTGCTTTGGTTTGGGAAAATGAAAGACTCAGGTTATTGTCTGGGGTTTTTTAGATGAACTCTGTAAGAGCATTTAAGCCAGATGACCCAGTTTGTACCGGCCTCAAGATATTCCCACTTGTTCCTTCTTTCACACCCTCTCCATTGATCTTTCTTTCAGTGTTCGAGAGACATCATTAGTTCACACAGCCGTGTTGAGGAGACGTCTCACAACAATATGTAAGGATGTCAAACCGTGCACTGCGAATAGCAGGCTTCATGTGCTGCTGGACCTGATGACCTCATGTTGATAATGTTATTGGCCTGCCGTATGATGTAAAGGGGCTGAATTCTCTGAAATCTGCAACTCCACACAGATCAGGTCATATTAGATTTGACAGACAGCTGTTTTCTTTGCAGGTCTCAGTATCTGTTTAATGAAGCATTCAGGTGATTCTCCTAAGCTTATGACATCATATTCAATACTATATCAGTTCCATATCTTCCAAGTATTTGCTCAGGTAAAACACGCAATATAACAATCTAAGTTAAGAAGTATATGTAAACTAAACAAAACAAATCAAACAGCATGATTGAAAGTATACACTCTGGTGTACCATTTGCCTGCTATTTGTCTACAAAGTGCTGAGGTGGCACATGACCACTATACTCTGAACTCAGCTATCAGGGAATTTTGGCCTAGTTCCTCTCAGGTATTTGCAATGTATCAGCTGTTTGGTTTGGTGACTTTCTGGTGATAAGATAGGAAACGTTAAGTTCAGGAGCAGTATCTGCTGTAGATGCAGTGCTGAGCCGGTTCAGTCTGGCTCTAGACTGAGAGACTTTGGTATCACCTAAACTAGGACACAACTTGTAAGGAATGTGGGAACGCTATTGAAGTTTAGAGCTTTCTTTCCCCAACAGGATGAAAAAAAAGACGTTGTTTCGACGTCTGAAAGACAGCAGTTCTAATGCCAGGAAAATCTTGCATGAAAAAGTGTCTGAAGTCTGAGCTCATGCCCATATTACATTTTCTTACTGCCCATGTTGGGACACAAGTAGAAAACATTCAATTACAATTCAACAATTAAAGCAAGGAACATGGAATAATCCATCATATTCAGCTGGAATTATAGAGATGAGCCTAAATCAGGTTTGTTTAGACTCACTCTGATGCCACGCTTGGTAACTGGCAGCTTGTAAAAACTCATTCTAATAAACAAGCCATAAATAATCCCACTTCTCGCAAGTTACTGGGCACTGGGAAGTGAACCAAATACAACTTTGTCTCAGCGCTGAGGATGTGAGTTCACCTTTTCTACTCTGGTGCCAACCCACACACTCATGCTGTCCTTTTGAAATGCCATTGGGTTCCTGTAACTAAGAACAGGAAACAATGTCTGAAGTTTGGCATGGCAGTGTAAAAGCACTTTAATGTAACAAATACTCAGACTTTCAGTAAACAACCAATTGGCCATTTTCAGTGCACTCAAGAAAGGCATCAAGTATTTGAGTTTCATAAACCAAATGTTATTCTTTCTGGATAGGAACATTCTTGATTATAACCTTGGGATAAAATGTACTTTTAGCCTTTTTTTTTCCTTCCAATTGTTAGATTCAAATATGCCACGATACTGCAGCCATTCATTCCTGTTATTTTTGTGCAGAATTATCATTCTGTCATGAGATAAATTATTGTTATTACAATATCAGCCATACGTGTCACTTATCACTTGTTTGTCTGCAAACTGCACCCAAGAGCAAAAGGTGGTCTTGTGTGTCTCGTGGCCTGCCTGAACTTATCAGTGTTATTTGGAAACATTTTAAGGAATGTGGTATTGACGGCAATGAGCTTTCACTATCCTAGTTTCACTGACCTACTTTAGACAGCTGTGGGAGTCTGTCTCTAAGAGGCAGTTCTCTTCAAAAATTAATAATTTATCTCGACTGTCCACATCATTTAGCTCAGTGCAGTCCGTATTTCTGGAGACAAAAATTTTCACCCAAAGCAGAGAACCAAGACCGATATGTATTACACATTTGCAGCTGCCAGTAAGTATGAATCTGAATACGTATGCATGAAATCTGCTCAGATCTATTTTAATACCTTTAAAGTTTAAATGGAACATTGACACAGAATCGCGCAGGGTTGAAATCATGAAACTTTGAAGCACTGGTCTAACCCTCAGTGATGTCAAAGCAAGTGTTTTCCATCAGCTGTCGCCTGCTGTGTGTTTGTTACTGCAACTATACTGGAAAACAGCACACAGTGAAATACAATGAGGCAGGTAACACCTGGGCGATTGTTGAGTATGAATGCCAAATTGTACTGTACTTATTTCTGGGAACATCTGTCTGTGTGATTCACTGATTTATTCTATTGCTTCCTCAGCTGGACTCCGTCCGAGTGATGCTGACGTGTCTTCAGCACTGTGACTGTGCTGCCACCGTGCAGCAGTTATCTCTTGTAGCAACACTGGCGCGCTTCCACAGCAGTTACAGTTTAACTGGCATTGTTGAAGCCAGCATTTTGTCAATAAACCTTTATCTACTGTCCAAATGCCTTTCATTACAGCTTTTTTGTGATTGTTGATTTGTGATTTTGTGGAATTTAGTTTTGCTGCAACCAAGCTAGGCCTTTCTAGTGGAAAGGGTTAACTCCAATGGTAACTAAGTTACAGCCAGAGGCCATTAGCTTAGCTTAGCGCAAAGACTGGAAACAGAGAGGAACAGCTAGCTTGGCTTTGTCAGTTCACTAATTAACACTTTATATCTCATTTGTTGAGTCTGTAGAAAAGGCTGATTTGTAAAAGACACAATTTGCAGTTTTAGAGAGAGATTATGTGCCAGGCTATTTCTTTGCTGCAGCAGACACTGCCTGGAGTCTCTGATAACCAGCTGCTGCTTCAGTCCTTACATTTAACACACAGATATGAGAGTGGCATCGATCTTCTCATCTAATCTTGGCAAGAAAGCGTTTAAGTGTATTTCCCAGGTGTCAAATTATTGCTTTAAGTTGATCTTTTACTGGTGATACTTTGCTTCTCCCTGACATCAAAGACAATGTAAGTAATCTGACAGATAGTCTATACTTTTATGAATTTAGCTTCTCCGTGACTCCGTGGTAATTCATTTTTACAATAGTTTTGGTCACACTCTGGTCTGTGGTATCTATTTACTTTGATTTCTAATCCCCTGTTAATAAATTTGCTGTCCAATACTGTTTTCACAGTTCCAAAAGTGCTTTCAAGAAATGCCTCCTCGTCTTTACTGTGAGTGACGTTAGTCTTGCTGCACAGATGTGAGTTAAAAAAAAAAGTAAATAAATAAATTAATTAAATAAGTTTAATAAGAATAAAAACATATAAGTGTAATCAGCAATCATAGACAGCTTTTAAAGGACTGATGCATGGATTTCGTAGCTCAGTTGCTTTTACTTTTTTACTGCAGAGACATATTTTCCTCCTCATCTCCTCCAGATAGTAAACCCACAAAAGCTCGCTTTATCCACCTTCTATGGGCTTTTATCATTCAGCAGAACTTGAATTTAGAGTATACAGTGATATATTTATAGTTAATATAAGAAACAGCTTTTTTTATATTAGGAAAATGTTTAAAATTATGCTATTTTTCTTTTAAAGATATACCTTAAAATGCTTACAGAAGGTGGTTCCACTTCTACATCAGTAACTATACTAACAAAAGCCCACTAGAGGGCAGCCTCTACCCAAATCAGTCCTCATTCCCATCCTTCTACCAACCAAACTGCACCAGCCCAGCTGCCTGAGGACATCATTACACACTCAATAAAGCAATAGTCAGTCATTTTCTCTGCTTAATTGATCCCACTGCTACCCAACAATGCGTGGTGTGACATTTTTTTTTTCTTTTTATTGCAGTAGAAACAGAGCATGCCTCAGAGTATGACATGCTATTTGTAATTATCTCGTTGTTGTGTTCTTGCATGACCGGCCATCTGTAGACAGCATGCAGTACACTTGTTGGTCAGCGGTCGAGGTCAGGGGGCTCAGAAGTACATTCCTCCTGGAGCTGTCTGTATGGCTTTAATGACATTATCCCAGTATTTACCAGGGCTTGTGAAACACTCGTCTGGAGGACAAGAACACAGCATGCTCTTGCCCAATCCCAAAGTATTTGGAAACAGACGTGGAAATTGACAAAATTGTAAACAAACACAGACTGATAAGATAATGTTTATGTCTACTGAGCAAGTTGTGTGCACGCAGTGAATTTCTCTGTCTGAACCTCACACACACACATACACGCACACACACACACACACACACACACACACACACACACACACACACACCCACACACACACACACAGAGACACGCGTTATATATTACATGATATTTATTATTACATTAAAGGTCCAGTGTGCAGGATTTAGCCGCACCTAGCAATGAACTTGCAGACTGCAACCAAATGAAGACTCTCGCACTTCTCACCCTCTCCTTCCAAGCATGTAAGAAAAACCCTGGTAGGGAAATTCACATAAAAAGCAGAAGACCGTATCTAGATCAGTGTTAGGTCTGTCTGTTCTTGGCTACTGTACGAAAATGGTGGTTCAACATGGCCGACTCCATGGAAGAGAACCTGCTCTCACTATAGATATAAAGAGCTAATTTTAAGACAACAAAAACACACTGATTCTTATGTTCAGGTTATTATGCACTAATGGAAACATACTAATGAATATTGCATTCAATTTCTGCAAAGAACTCCTAAATCTTACGCATTGGACCTTTAAATTTGCTTAAAAACAACAACAACAACAACAACAACAACAACAAAAAGAGTAAAAAAAAAAGTACTAAATAACAAGCACTGCTGTCCATACTGATTATCATCCATTAACCAATCTCTGCCCTCTTACCTATGCAATGTTGCACAAGGCTGCAGCTTATCCACGCTCACACTAAGAGGGCAGGTCATGACTCAGGGCTAGCACAGACGACCACTTGTGTTCACATAAACGCCTATAATTTAGAGTTTCAAGTTTAGTGAACCAGAGCACCCATAGAAAACCTAAGAAAACATTGGGAGAGCAATGTTTTCTTAGGTTTTCTATGGGTGCTCTGGTTAGAGCACCCACAGTTGGTGTATTCAAACCCACGACCTTCTTGCTGTCAAGTGGCAGCGCTAACCAGTTCAACAGAGGCAGGTAAAATGGACACAGACTCGAACAAACGTTTTCTTTTATATTAAAAGGATGGAAAATGCTGTGCCAGCATATTCACAGATTGGCAAGGCAGACGTGTTATCGTGTCTTTGTGTGCGTTCCTGCAGCCTCCCTCACTCTGCCACTCCTTGTGCTGTCAGCATGGCAGGACAGGGTGGAGCTGGCGGAACTGCACATGTTTCAAGCATGCTCTAAAGCTTTACTCCCTCTCTGTCTATTTCTCTTCCCCTTCATGCGTACACAGCTATGCTGAAAAAGAAAAGAGGAGGGGCCCGTTGCATGTAACCAGCGACGCTTTTTACCAATCACAAGGGTTTCCCCACCCTCTCTGTCGCTCTCCCTCCCTCCATTCTAACTCCCTCCCACTGTCTCTAGGCACACCAACCAGAGGGGAAAAAAAGTGCAGGGGAAAAAAAAAAAGTGATAAGCAGCAAGCAGCTTCTGGGTTTTGCTTTCAAGCGCACTCCTGCTGAATCGGTGTGAGTGTGTATGTATCTGTGCGTGCGTGTGTGTGTGTGTGTCTGTCTGTCTGCGTGGGGCGTTCACTCTCTCTCCTGCCACAGTAGCAACACATTGCAGCAGCGTCTGCCCCGAACAAAAGGCTAAACGCAGCAGAGCCACAGGAGGAGAAACTCAGGGATAAAAACCGGCTGAGTGGCCCAGCGTGACTGCACTTCTCAGGGAGGAACTCAACCTGCCATTTAGCCTTGCTGTGGAGACAGGACGGTACTCTAGAGCAGCCCAGACTGCCTGTCTGTCCCTCTGAGCTGAGGAAAAACACCCTGTTACTGACTGTTTTGTCTTTCATTCATACACCTCAGCCTCTGTCATCCTTCACTGAGATTACTGCACCTGCCCTTCCACACCTGGGCGCCTTTCCTTCACATCCATCTGTCTTTCGAGATGTCAGAGGATGACTGTCGCTCGCCCATCGGCCTGGACTGTTGCAGTTGCTGCCTGGACCTGGCCAATGGCTGTGATGTCTCCATGTCCAGCAGTCCAGCTCAGGGCCTTGGTACTACTGGAGGCCTGCCAGCAAGCCCCACCAGCCCCAGTGTCAGTCACTTCCGCCAGCTCCGCAACCAGCTGATGTACCAGAACCTGAACAGGGACAAGTTAAACAACATCATGAGGCAGGACTCCCTGGAATCGGTGGTGAGGGACCCCTGCTTCCTGCTCAACGAGGGCATCTGCAACAGCAATATTGACCAGACCATGCTGTCCATACTGCTCTTCTTCCACAGGTATGTCTGTTGTTTGCTTATCCAATACAGGTACATGCTTATCTGATAAGGTGACGACTGAATATAAAGGGTCTTTTATTAGGACGTGAAATTTGAACTTGAAAGTTATTCTTTACCCCTTTTAGGGACATTCGGTACAGAGTCCACCATTTCACTTCTGGAAGTGCATATATCAAATGAGAATAGTGCTGCTTAAGAGCCATATTTCGCTTAAATAGACCAGATGGCTAATGTTAACTAATCTTGGATCAACGCTTCTTCTAAAAAGGCTGACATAAGTGTTTACAGTCATGGATTAAGTACAGGCCAGGACGAGAGTGTTCATTTTGATCTTGTTTCAGATATGACTGGAAAAGCACAATATTACCGACTTCACAAGGCTGATTGTCAGGTTGAATCTGGTTGACTTTGTCTACGTCTGATAAACACTCAAAACTTTGTATTACTTCACATCTAAAGTCACTGGAATTTGGATTTCTAAACATACAACGGTGTCCAAATATTTATGCAGCTCGCAGTGTCTATTTACATCCACACAATCATCAATGTCTTTCATGCAGCATATTTGATATGTTACATAACATGACGCTGACAATGCCGTGCAATATTAACAGGGTAAAGTGTTTCCCTTTGGTGCGACTATTCAGTTAAAGGACAGATGTTAATATTTATATATCGTATTATATATTTTAACTCAAACTTTGAAGAGAGCTTTACTTCAAAACACAAAAACACAATGTGGAAAAAAAGGCCAGACAACAGAGCTAAACAAACTCTAAACTAAACTAAAAAACACACACACAAGGTTATTCTAAAATAGTTTGTTGTCATATTGATTCAATTAAAACAATATTTTATTGCTTAGAGGTCAATTAAAACTGGCCTTACACTTTATACCCACTGCTGCCAAATGCTGTTTTCTAAACAGCGTTTGGCAGCTCACCTTGCGGTGTTTGTGAGAAGGAGAATGTCCTGCTACAAAGTTGCTGCCAGTTGGAGAGTTTGTTTGGCAGCTCGTGTCAAATGACTTCAGCCTCAAATTAACAGTTACTGTCTTTCCAGTCGGCTGCAGTTTTGACCGTCGCTGAACTCCTGAACCCGGGCCAACAGTTACTGTATAGTACTTCCCTGTAAAAGCTGTAATTACATACAGTCTGTCAGGTTAACAGTGCAGTAAAATGTGGAGATCTACAGGTTATCCGGATAAGACTAAGACAACACAAACACGTTATCACCGTAAGAGCCACCTTTGAATGTAATGTACTTTGAAGTTGTCATCATTTGTGTCAGTAAAACAGAGATACGTGATAAAAGGTCGTGACATGTATGTCATGATCTACATGCGTACGTCATATGACAGCATTTATCTGATAATTTGGCAATAAAGGGGGGATTTCTTCTTGGTTTAGTGGTGTACGAAAGAGACCTACCTCTGACTAGTTCTTGTCAAAGGGCTGTCAACTTGAAGTTTTTTTGTTTAACTTATTTAAATGTGGAACGTGAATCTTTCTAAAAATATTTTCCGATAAAACCAGACTTTTTCCCCCCCTGTCAAAACAGATTAAAAATCCGTGATAATAGATGTGTTTATCCTGTTAATAAAATCCTTTGGATAAATATAACAATGGCGTTTGTTATCTTTAATTCATTTATTTGCAGATGTTATCGTATCTTTAATGTTCGCTGGGCAAGAAGCGTTATCAGTATTTTATCAAATTTCTCCAGAAGCTGAGCTGCCACGACATATCCAGATAAGTTACATTTTAACCTGTCTTAACCCTGCTACATGCTCCGGCTATTAAAGTCTTTTCTTATCTCTTGCGGTGATTATTGACACTGTACGAGTACAGACAGTATAATAGAAGTAAAACCATTTGCTGTGCACTGTGGTTTACTGGACCTGATGACAGCAATGATTAGACCTTACAGCCAAAAACTGCCGTTTATGGCCGTAAACGCTTTTCAGTGCCAGACTCTCAGGCAATTGGAAAAAGCAACAGCATTTATATTAATTGTTTTTAATACCTGACACACCACAGTATACAACAGGAGTTACGTCTGTCTGAATCAAACAATCATATATAGGCTGTTTGGAGAACTTCCACACACTCACTTTATTTTTCCATCTGTTAAGTTACATAACAGCTGTTTAAACGCTCATTAATTTGACACCTTTTAAGGCGATATTGTTCTCACTGTGGAGGTGCATTATTCCGTGAAGAAACAATCTGTTCTCGATTTATTTATGATAGCAAGGGCGTGTCGTTATGATCCTGTAGGATGACAAACAATGGGTGAAGAAACTTTGAGTTGAAGGCTGAACTTGCTCCAAGTTCAGCCAGTACTCAGTTTTGGAAATTAGAGCTAACAATATCAGTGAACAAATAGTGTTTTTTTTATTATTATTTCATACTTTCAACATGTCCTTGGACTTGAAGTTATGCTTGAATATGCTCAGGTGAGTTATTATTCACTGCATTCAGTGTTTACAGTACCATATCTTAAATAATGCCAGCTGGCAGGCCTTTGTTAAGAGTGTTACATAAGAGTTTTGTCTGCTCTGCTGTTCAGACTTAGCCATCCTGCCACAGCTATACTATTCCAGCTCCATGCATTTCTTTACTAAGAAAAGATGAATTAACTCAATTAAACCTCAATTATTTAATTAGATGATTTAATTCATTTTATCATGATCTAATTATCTATTTATGTGAGGTGTGTCTACAGTGTAGATAAAAGTGGTTTCCTAGACAAAGAGAGAAAATCTGGCTAGAAATGCAAATATTTTTGACATTTCTGGCTCAGCGGCAATGTGTTCACCCATGTCATTGGCCAGCGTGACCATGCATCAGCCTGTGCCAGCTCAACTGTTTGCCTGACAAACAGTGTCTTTAGCCAGAACACTTTGTTCCTGGACCTTTCCATCTCGAGAGGGAATCAGATCATGTGGCTTTCATGGATAGAGTTTCTTGCAGGATTAAAACATTGATTTCAAATGTGTACCCTTACAGTTTTTCGTGCAGAAACACAAACGCGCTCATTCATTCAAACATGTACTCACAGTCTAATCCTGTCAGTTGGAACAAGAAAAGCTGCCTCACTGAGCTGAGGTCTGCAGAAGTTCATAGATTTTTTTTCAAGCACTTCTGGAGCGCCCGGCTTCTGATGAAAGCTGGCCGAGGTTTACACTGTGACCTTACCCCGGGTGGTCAAACTGCTGAGCAGCCATCACTCTTATTTGCTACTTGTTAACAGAATAAAATGTTCAGCATTGCCTGAGGACAGATGCCAGGACATCTTTTGGACTTGTTGAATAACAGTATGAGGCAGTGGCCAGTAAACTTGTTCTGTAAATGATTCAAGGGTCAGAGAAATGTGCTGAGAGGAGAATTTGAGCTTTCTAAGTGTCTGAGGCAGAGCCAGAGAACCCTGAGGGGGTGCAAGATCTGTGATTTCCCTGGGATAAAACCAGAGGAAATGTGTTGATATACTTTGAGGCTTAAAGACACACTACACTTGGCTGGAATGAGAGAGTACTTTTACACACCTTCACCCCAGGCAGTCAGTCAGTACTTAGCAGCCACTAAACACCATCACATGCCAGGGTGAAGTGGGGTGAAGAGCCTGCAGCGATGACACAAATGTTTATCACAAGACTTCGGGTCTCTGACCAGTGAGTCGGTCAGTAACCAGTCAAAATATAAAGGGAAAAGACCTCAGCGGCAGCACAATGGATGTCACACAGCGACAAAGACCTCATGAAAGAGGTCTTCCCCTGCAGCAGCCGCTGATGCGGACAGGCCTGAAGAGGAGTTTGCACCCTTGAGCCAACAGAGCTACATTCCAGGTTTATAGACAACAGAACAATGACCTGCCTCTTAAATGTCTGAAGAAAGAAAATGTTGTTTTAAGTTACACACTGGTGCAGACTTTCAGGTCCCTGTCTGTAGCCTATATCTGCATAAGAGAAACAATTTTGCAGTTCGGAAAGTTTGGTTTGAAAGAAAATGAAGCCGTTCAACAAGTGTAGGCAAGAAGTTGCCTGTCGTGTGTATCAATGACATAACTTTCATTTTTCGGTTCAGGAGTGTTGACAAGAGAAATAATTTTCCAGACGGGGAAAGACAAAATATGTCTGTCTGGAGGTGAAAATGAAGACTCCAAATTTGTGCGTCGTGTGATATCAGTAAAAGGTCAGAAGAGTTACAACCGCCGACTTTGTTTGGTTCTCTGCTCTGACACAACTATTTACCGTTCTAACACTTTGTTACCTTGGCAACCTAGGCCTCATTACAGTGGTAAGAGCTCCTCAGTTTGGGTTGAGATGATTACTGGCCTTTGCCTTTGAACATGACCCAGCCCTTCAACAATGGAGTGGAGACAGGATCCAGCTGTGTTGGAGACTCCATTGAGCTTTCGGGCTGTTATGTGTTATCAAAATATAAACCGCAAAATAACTTTGCTACACAAAGTCCCAGACCTATTAAGTGATCCACTGTTATATCAACTGTGTATTTGCCCTGTTCAGGAATCCATCCAAGTGTATGATTTACCAATTCTAATTATTTCTCAAAGTAAGCTATGTCTGTGAAGCTACTGGAGAAGCTTTTATAACATAGGAAATAGTTACGTCAGTCTGCATAATTGTGTAAATCGGTTTCATGTTTTAGTTTCAGGACTTGTCAGTCTATATCCTAGTCATAACCCACATTCTTATACAACTAAATGCCTTCTTTATCTTGGATATGGCCGTAGAGTGACCTGTCAAGTTAATTTACATGCAGGTAGAGCTGAGTACAAGGACCGCTTGGCCTGCTCCATCTGCGAGGGCAAATCATTTGCATAGAAGACTTGTTACATAAGTGATACACACTTTCGGAGAACTCAAACAGCAATCATAGCGCACCTTGCTCGCCCCTGTGTCTATGTTTCTGTTGTGTGTAAATGCTTTGCGGGTTTTATGCTTTACTAATGAAACATGGGCATAAACAATGTGCGGGAGGGAGAGAAACAGATTTGAACTCGTGACACTGTGAGAGAATGGCATCTGTCTATTTTAAACCAGTGTATTCAGGCTTGTTTTGTAGATAACATTGTGGCAGCGTGGTAGCTGCCGGTGTTCAGTCAGGGAACGTAAAGATGTAAGAATAAGGTAAACAAAGCACTGTTTCCTCTGGAGTCTCAACCGCTTTAAAATTGGTCTCATTTACCAGACAAATACCGTCATGAAAAAAAACATCTCCAGAGCACAGGGCACACTCATTACAAACATGCGGCACAATTACAAAACCATATTATATGTGAGCTGCTACAAGCTGTAACAGGTGTAGGGATCAGAGTGAAACTAACTGATGCAACAGTGTTGAAATTCAAATTTCACATCCCTTCCACTGCTACGGAGCAATTCCCTAGAGACGGCAGCATAATCTGTCCCGCATAGACACATACATCATGAGAGAAAATATAGCAAAACATGCTGAGTTTGAAACTATTCTTCACACTGCTGTTGTCTCTCCCTGTCTGACCCACATAAAAAGCCTTTATATGTCAAACATCCGTGCTGACGAGAGAACCTGTATCCAATTACATTTGATCCGAGCTATTTCTTACATTGTTGGTGTCTCTCATGAAAAGGGAAAAACGACGTGTCCTATGCAAGTTTGAGGAGAGTTACATAACTTGGTGGTTTGCAGGTGGCAGGGGAGACAAATGTAAACAAAAAACAGGGATTAGTGGCGAGAAGGCAAAGGGAAGGATGTCGGGGTGGAAGAACGGATTCATGGCCAGGCAAGTCGTAGGAGCCAATCCTTCACAAACAAAGGCTACGGAGGCGAGGTCTGAGCACTGTCAGGAAAGCAAGAGGGCAACAGGGAGAGATAGCTAGAGAAAGAGTCAGAGGTAGACAAAGAGCCTGACAGGAGGCTGGTGCAAAGACAAAACATGACTAAAAATAGTGCGCTGTTGACACTGGAACTCTAAGATATATAGGTAGACTGCAGACGTCTGGGGTACAAGTCACAGCCTTTTTCTACAGCTAAAGGAAGTCATTCTTTAGAGGCGGGAGGAAACAAAAAGCCATGACAAGTGTTTGTTTTAGCCTTGTTTTTATGAGTTTCCTCAGTAACATAGGCTTGGCGATGAAAATTGACTCATCCACAACATGAAAAACCACACATGTTGGTATATGTTTCGTGTGTTTGCGCCACAAACTAGCTCCATACTCGATTTTAGCACCGGGGAACCAGTTTAAAGAGGGATGTACAATAATGGCTTTTTAATGGACCTCTTGACTTACTGCCTTGTTGTGTTGTGACTGTGTGAATAGGTTGGTGCCGTGCCAGTAGATGCCTGGAACCAATTCAAGTGTATGTATATGTGTCACTGTGTCCGTATGTAGACAACTCTTACATTACTATTGCTCTACCACTAGTATAGATACTCTCTGCTGTTTATGGTAATTAAGTTGTTGTTTTTTTATGAGGAAAATACACAATTTATCACACATACATTTTCAAACACATACTATCCACTACAGCAGACGGAGCTCAGTGTGTGTCAACTCAGAAATCCACAGACACACCCTGTACCATAGGTTGATGCAACCTCCTGTGAACCGGCAGCCTTTCTTTACCAACACTGCTGTGGCTCCACGTTCAGTTGCTCCTAGCAACGCCACGAACATAACATGTTCATCAGATTGCTATTATCTCTGGTTTTGCCATAATCTAGTTATCTCTGCCTGCGCTTTGGTTTCACTTTATTTGCTGCAAACATTTATCTTGCTGCAAAGCGCCTTCTATTGTTTGTATGGCTCAGAAAATCAGACGTTTTCCCTCCATTTATTAGAGTTATGTCACTTTGTTGTTACAGTGCAGTTACATGACCAGCGTTACTGACAAATTATTAAATAATTAAAACTTTTACATAAAAGGTCTGGCAATATTTTATATATATATATATTTTCTGTCAACAATAAGACTGAGTGAACTGATCCAACGAGTGCAGGTATTTGGCTGTGTTGTTAAAATCTGATATAGCTCATCCTCTGTGCCATAGAGCTCCATTGTTGTCCAAACACGCTAAAGTCACAAGCTACACAGTTCCTTCATTACAATGAAGACCGGCACTTGAGATAATCATCCGTCTTAAATACAGCACATAGCGTGACAATTCTGCAACTGAAAACTATCAACGAGAATACACAATTTACTCTTTAAAAACTACAGTAGGAAGACGTTTAAGAACACGTTTAGCCTTTCAGTATGTACAGATGGACCTGAAGCTAACAGCAGACATAGTTTGGGGAAGTCTGAACATCTTGAAAGATGGGATAATGGACTGTTGGTTTTGTTTTTTTTTCGTGGGAATTGGCGACGATAACGAACAAAACCAGCCCTGTTCTTTAAGGAGTGGTTAAAAAGACGCTGTAATGACCTCAATTGCAAGTATCTTTTTCATAAATAAGCCCTGTAATCTTTTAATCAACCATTCCTGTACTCCTTTATGACAGCTGTAATGGTCAGGCTTGAGTGATTCATCTTTCTGTCTGGGAGACTGAAGACACACTCCCTGGCTACACAAACACACACATATGAACACACTTACAGTGCGGCAGGCTGTATACACAAAGGTGACCTACAGCATTATACCTTTGTTGACTCGTCACCACAGCAAAATCCAGCTAAGCTCTTTTGTCCTGAGCGACAGCAAGTGGAGATACAGTATGTACCAGAGGGGGGATTAGAAATCTACAAGTGACACGTCAAGTTTGCCATCTGAGGCAAATCCTCAACATTGGAGTGTGCTGGAAAAGGAGAAGATGTACCCTATCCATCTTCTAAATGCATTTGTCACTAGCTAATTATGGATAACGAGCCAGTGAATGCATAAAAACAAAACAAAAAATGATTTGGACCACCAGAATCTACTTATTTTACAGTTACTGCATAAAACACACTAATTATATACTTAACTGATCTTAAAAACCTCATTTATTTGGCAATTACAAACAAGCTTGAAACTAATTAAATTAACTGAAAGTGAAAATGAGATTTGCAGCATCTCAAACAGCTCTTTCTCTGATTGCCTAATGTTTATTTTATGATTGTTATCATGCCGCGCGTGATAAATTATAAATATCCAACATCCAAGTGTCAAAAAAACACTGGGTTCTTTGTTTTGTGGTTACGGAGCAAAATTTGTCCAGAGTAATGCTGTGGTTTCTGTTGAAAACTCTTTGTACCAAAGGCCGTGAGGCTCAGCTTTGCCACATAAACATGACTTAAATGGTGGAGAATTCTTGAAGCAAGTCCATAAAAAACAAGCACGAAGTGAAAATAAATACACGGATTCCACTACAGTGCAGCGCAGACACCTGTAAGAAGGCTTTGAAAGGTCATTTATCAGTGCAACGAAAAGAAGAAAGCGTTCTCTAAAAAATTAATACACAAATACTTCAAAAGAAGAAAGGAGTACCACCCATATATTAACAAAAAAAAAGCTTTTCTTTCATGATTCATCTTTGCGCAACTCTCTGTCCTTCCCTCTTTTATATTTGCCACATCTCTTCCCTTTCTTTTTTTCCCCCTCCTTCTCTCCTTCTTCTGTAGTTCTCCATCTCATTTATTCTAGTGAGGAGCTGCTGGACTTATATAAGTCAGAGGGAAGGAGGGGGGGGTTGGAGTGACCATGGCTTGCGTTCACTGCCTTATCTGTTTGGACCATGGCTATGGCGCCTATTTAGATAATAGGGCAGCCTGTCAACACTTATCATCACACTCACTCCCACACACACGCAGCGCTGTGCTTGAGAGGAGTAATGGTATCACAAACATTCAATATGTTATAATTACACTCTTTAAATAGGCATTAGACACTAATACTGCTTGCATAACGCTTGCTATTAGGGGTTAGCGCCCTGTGATTTGCTCTTTTTTTATCAGACTACAGCTTGCACACGACAACCTGGAGTGCCAAAGCTTTAGACAGGCAATGGAAAATATTTGTATTGTCTCCAGTAGTTCACGGTGCAGATGCAGGGATGCGGAAATCATGTTAGAGTTATTAGACCTGTACTCTCCATACCACCCAAGCTGCTGACCGGAGTGCAGTAAAATTTTCATTCTGTGCTATTTTCATTAGCATGGTGATTCCCACTCCGACTCTTTCTAACTCTGCATGAGAAGTGAGAATGTGGTAACCCACCCTGCTGCTTCAATGAGCCAAGTTGAATTTTGGCTGAGAAGCCGCGGATCTGGAGTGGAAACCAGGGTGTGAACTACAGGGGGAGCTTGGCTCCCCTTTAAGACATGAGCTGAAAAAAAGATTTTGGAGGGTCTCGAATATTTCAATTGCATTTGTATTTATATTTTTGTGTATCTTCATCACCATGGATCATGTGTAAAATCGTATTATTGATGCATGTATGTCATTAATTGATCTGTGGGCCTATATTATGGCAGCTCTTGGCCCACCATATGTATCCAAAGTAAAAGAGATTGTGTAAAAACTCAGATGAAACAGCTTCCCTTAAAGGGACTGGCATACCCTGACTCATTCTGATGCTTATCCCATCTGTTTCTCCATGAACGCCTGTTTTATAATCCCAAGTGTTGTCCCACACTGACTCCATTTTTTTTTTCTTACCACAATAGTCTGCTACACAATGCAGCCAGACAGTGCTTTTGTGGAGCGAGCCTGAGCCAGGCCTATCATTAGCCTATCTTATTCCTCCCTGGGCAGTATTCACACACACAGGTTGGGTACATGATGTACCTTGGGTTTGCGCGCACGCACACACACACACAAAAAGAGACCTACATGCACATACACATACACACACACAAAAAGACTCGAATGCAGGAAAATTAGGATACAGATCAGAGCTCACCTTTTCTCAGCTCAAACCGTGTACTGCCTTATCAAAAAAAAAAAAAAAAATCCATGAGCACACACACACACGCTTACACAAACACTCTTACGATATACATCCCCGGAGGGTGGTATAAGACATACTTTAGCAACGGTGTTGCCACAACTGATCATCGAGAAGTGCTTCTAGAGTCTCTGTGAAGGAAAACAATTCTCTGAACTTCTGCAGGTCATGAAGAAAAAGCTTTCCAGAAAACAGGAAAGGTTACAGTACCATGACCGATCACATGTTCTATTTTTGAAATTACTGGACATCTGTAGTTTGGCAGGATGCTGTGTTTTTCTTTCCTGACTGTGCTTCTGGGTTCTCTAGTAAACAATTTGGAGGGTGAATATGTAATTTAGGAGCCAAAGGTTTTCCAAAACATGACTCTCCTGTCATACAAAGGACAAAATGGTAATGAGCTTGGTAATAAGAAGAATAAAAGTACACAGTTTTGGTCAAGGAGCATATGTCAACATCAGTTAAGCACCATTATGTTGTTTTGGCCCATTAAACAATTATGTAACGTGGGTGTTTAAAAGTAAATGTGTAATTGCATTTACACTGAAGTCTCTGACATCTGCTTCCCATCACACATTCATATCCTTAATTAAATCTACAGTACCTGAGTGGGGTTTTAACATTTTGTTCAATTAAAGCTTACTGAAGTGTATCTCGTTTTGAAAGATCTGTCACTTCACCACCCCCGTCCCGTGTCTGGGAACTTTTTACTGTCATTTATAATTGCATCATTATATCGGGTCTTTGGAAAACATTGCAAGGATGAGGAAAAATAAACAAGTGGGAGACTTCAGACGGCCGTCAAGCAAGAAAAATGAGCTGAGAACATGTTGGAGAGCCTGCTCACACCCTGGTGCAGTGAGTTTGTTTCATCAGTATGTAATAAACCTCCTTTGCTACATCAAGAAAACATTTTTTTTTTTATGTGAGGGCAGGGGCAGAAATTGAAAGTAATATGACTGCCACTATGAATTACAGTTTACAGTATACATGCTCTAAAAGGCCAAATGACTGGCAAATCCCCATGAACCATAATCAAACTCTGACTTTAGTGTAATGAATATGGTTTCCTGTTTGTTGCTGGTGAGTCCAAATTTCCAAACTTTCAGTGTGTTCGAGTGTTCGTGCTCAACCGGAGAGAAAAAAAAAAAAAGGAAGGAAAGAAACTGGAAAAAGAAGAAAAAAAAGCTGAAATATAGAACTAAACAAACTCGCAAAGAAAATAAAGGGGCAGGAACCTGCACTCGCACCATTTTTCTTCTGTGATGACAATGCAACTTTTCGCGATGAGTCACCGTGGATAAGAAAACAAAGCTGCAGCTATAGCTGCATTTTAATGCACACAAAATCAAGGCAGCTTGCCGGACCGAGGACCAGTTTGAGCCCACTGGCAGCCGGCAGTAGCAAAATGAAAAGGTCGACCTGTTCTGCCAAAACCTTTTTTTTTTTTTTCCCCCCTCGCTCTTGATGCCTTTCTGGCAGACAAGATCCTGCAAGACAGAAAGGAGGTAAATGAACGTTCAGATATCAGCCAAGTTTCAGGGAGTCTGTGATTTTTTTTTTTCTGGCTGTTCCCCCAGCAGAGAGAAATAGAGGGAGATAGAGCGTGAGGCACTAGCAGACTCAAATGAGAGAAAATAACAAGATACATCCTGTCCGAGACCTCACTACTGTCTTCTGTGACGCTGTGTTTAAAAGAAACAGTTGTACCATGGAGCGGCCTGTGCCGGTTCTATCTGACGGGGCATTATGCCTTACTCTGCCTGCCATCTTACTGTGCCATCACGATGAGCAATTAGCACCAGTGACATTAAATGACCTCTTTCTGCATTCCTTCCAGTGTGGTGTCATGGGGAGGAACGAGCCACAGATCATTATTATGTTTGCATGCTGTGGTGTTTACACAGTCTGGGATTAGCTTAAACAGCAGCCCTCTGAAAACATGTAGATGATTCTGGAGCAAAGTAACAGAGCCCTGATGCTCAGGTTAGGAACCAGCGAGGCCAATGCCAAGAAAGTGTGGGACTCTGGGAGGAATGTTGACAAATGCTGAAACTCTCTTCCCCTCCTTTCTTCATCCATTCCTCTTAACTGTCTCCCTATCTTGTGCATACACTCGCACACACCACACGCACGCGCAGATTCCATCCAGGCTGCCATCCACATCCCTGACACGAGGCTTTCAGGGGCCTGCAATGCACACAAAGACCTATTTATCACTAGCCTGAATACAAGGTGTCATATAAGGGGAAGTGCAACCTGCACCATTTTGGAAGAGGGAGAGAGAAAAGACAGGAATTTATGTAACACACAAGGTCAACCGTTCAGCATTTGTCCGGGTCAGGAGGTTTTTCTTGAGTCAGTTGGGGCGTTTTTTTTTTTTGCAGTGGAAGAGCACGAGCTAAGCAGGAAGACTGACAGCTGACCCCTTCTTCACCCAAAGTCACAGCTTGTTGCTCAGCAAAGGTCGCCCTAAAACAAGCCACGGGAAGTTTCTAGCAGTACAGATGAGATGGATTCCAAAGTGAAAAACGTGGATAGGTTATATATAGTTTTTGAAAGAAAAAGAAGAAACACTTAACTTGGGCTCTTAATCCTTTTCGTGCTCACAAGAATTTCACAGGAAATCATAATCATCTGTGAGCTGTATGACTCTTCTCTATCCTTCTCCTACACATTTACATCTGTGAGTTCCACACACTCTGCTTCACCCTAATGTTTTTGCTGATACATCACCCTCTGGCTTGTTTGCATAATTTAAGCATTGCTTTGTTCTTGACTCATAAGTCAGGTCATGGCGGGTGAGAGGAAAACCTATGGAACAATGCTGTTACAAAACGATCGCTTGTGAATGTTGATGAACTGTAAGGATCCTTGGGCAAGAATATGAAGTTGAAACAACTGCTGTAGCTTATTTAGCATATAAAAAACAAGCAAGATTTTTGGTTTACCATGAGATGGAACAAACCACATCATCATCTCAGAGGTACGTTGCAGTCAAAAGGTGAACCATGAATAATCTGTAGGTGTACCGTTAATGGTCGAGTGCTCCTTCCGCTTCCAAGACAGACTCCTGTTCTCACCAGAGGTTACATAACAAACAGACAGACACAACAGTTTAGAAATGTTGGCAAAACACTGTCAATCCTTGCATGATGTTTTTCAGGATTTTTACCAGCAGATTTATCAGTTTAAATGGAAATTAATATGCTGTTATCTGATCCATTTAGTGACTTTGGCAAGTGGTTTGCTGTATTTCTGGGGCTCTTTTTGTTCACGGGCCCACTTCCCAGCCCTCTGGAGGGAAAGGATGCTATTGTAGCTCATATCAGTGGGAAATTCAGAGAAACACCCGGATAAAAAAACAAAGTCCCTTGCTGTTATTCTATGACAGCCACCAAGGGGTGTATATAAAAGAGAGAGAGAGAAAAAAGAAAGACAAGCAGGATACTTCCTCCAATTCATATTCAAATAAGCTTTCGAGAAGGAGATATCAGATTCAGACAAGGCAGTACTTGTACTCCCTCTGCGTGTTTTCCGCAATAATATCTAGGCCATTACACTGAAAACAGCATCGCTAAGCACCTCTCCTGGGGCTTGTCTTTTTGGGGAGTTTCTCATTTTCCTTCTCATTCTGGCATCTTAAATGGCCTTTACATTTTATTGAAACAGATGGAAACAAATGAAATGGCTTATATTGGCTGGTCAACATACAGCGAGCAATTTGAAGTGTATCTTCTCATTTTAAGATCTGTGATATGAAACTCTGTCATGTGATGCTTTTACAGATATCTCGAACGGATCATGATTATCCTGTTTTTTTTTTTTTTTCTGTTAGTGTGAAAACTTCATCAGTACTTAAGCCAACGCCTAACAGCGTCTTGGTTGCACGTCACATGCTCCCAAATTTGTTCTTTGGTTACTTCCTTTGTTCAAAACTATTTCATGTATAAAACAGGTTTTCACATTTTCCACGGCCTTAATGCTTACAAGAATAGAGTGCGTTCATTGTAAAAACTGTTGCCCTCAGGTGATAAAACTGGTCCATGACACCTGCTGTCACAAATACTATGAGACGTGCAGTAGGACGGATTTAAGACCGCTTATCGTCTTGATCCCATGATAAGAGGCTAACACATTTTGCAGATGTCTGCACTGCTCACCCTGAACAACATCTTACTGAGCACGCTCTAAAGGTGTGTCATCTTATAAACAGAGGTGAGTGTTTGATCTGACATACGTGACGTGATCCTCCTTTCGTGGAGTTCTAATACAGTGCTTAATGATAGTGCCCTTCATATGCTGCATATTGTGTTGCTATCAAATAAAGTTTTGCACTTTCAAAATCGGTGCTTAGACTTGATCTCTTTCCACTTTTCCTTCAACTCGATTTCACCGGATTGTGTGGTGTGCATCATTTCCTTAAGCCACCAGGCGAACAGGTCGAGTGAAATGTTGGGCAAAACCTTTTGCTGATAGCGTGTCAGTGTGTAGCATTCCGATTTAATGTCTTTGTCACATTAAGACTCTCTATCTCTCTTTCTCTAATGCAAAACTCTCCAGCATTCCCCGCTCATATCTCAAGGTAACAATGTTTTTTTGACAGTTTATCTAAAGAACTGGGAGTACAGCCAACGCCTCCTATCAGAGGAAACACTGCCTAACAACAGCTGTGAAAGCCCTCTCCTCCCTCCCCTTTTCTCCTCCTCTCCTTTTCTCTTCCTCATTTTTGCATTTTCCTGTTTTGGTGTTTGGTAACTCTCTGCTCAGTCTTTGATACAAAGCAAAGGGCTGTCCTCGGGCTGGAGGGCGCAGACACACAGTATCTGGTGATGAGTGATGAAAGGCGATACTATGGATTGTTGTTATTGTGTTAATTTGCGTGTCTGTCTGCTCCGTGGCTCTGTGTTTTTGTTGTTCCTGGCTTTCTCTTTTCTTTTCATACAGGCAGACACTTTAAACAGATTAGATCAGAGACAATAAAAAAAAGTTATGGGTAATATTCTGTAGTCACATAAATGCATACTGTACATATTCTGTATGCATATTGCATATTGTCCTTTTAGCTAAATGTGCTCACTGTATCGTCCTGTTAAAGGAAATGTGCATATCTTGCAGCACTTCCTTGACTTCCATGGGTGTGTCAAGAAGTGTTTAATCTCCCTGAACATATGTCATACATCATATGTGATGAATATTACTTATAATATTCTAATTTACAAACAGACACTTGTGTGAATGTCTGTCCTCTGCAGTTTCTTCTTATCAAAATAATTGTCTAAATAAAAAAAATAAAAAAAACACCGACAAGTTGCCGGAGGGTGTGTTTTTGTGTGAGACTGCAGAGTTTGTACTTTGCGTTCAGCCCTGAAACAGACAGTACACGTTCTGTTTTTGTTTTATATTTTGGACAGCAGGATGGCAGGGCATGACCGGGCAGCATCACTGTGAGTTCATCCTTTATTCATGAATACAGAACCCAACATGGCACACTCGCAGGGCAAACGCACGCATCCAAGTTCATTGTGTGAGAGAGCTGATGCTGTTTAACCGTTTACCCCTCCCGCCTTGCATCCAGCCACCCGGCTCACGGTATACACACAGCCAGCTGTGCCAAAAATAGGTAAGCATGTCCCAGACAATGACTAAGAATATGACGAGACAGGTCAGAGACAGGATAAATACCTCAAGTCAGGGTTAGGCTGTCCTGAAGCATGCCAGTCAGATTTATTGCTCAGAGACAGTGTGCGAGAACATGAATAACAATGGCTGTTAGAGGAGGAAGAGTGCAGCACAGACAGAGAAGAAGAGAGAAGGGAGAAGAGAAACTAAAGAAGAAGAGCCAGATGACACAGACAGCAGAACAAGCAAGCGCGCACAAGGTGGCAGACAAGATGCAGAAGTTACACGAGGACAAATCAGCCACTCGCTAGGCACCGTTGTGGCCTAATCCAAGGGGCACATACTGTTACTATTACTATTATGATTTGTTGAGGGGTGTCGTAAAGGTTGGCAACTACCTGGAAGGCGCCACACTGTTCTCCTTCCTTTGCGGTGGGACTATAATTACAGTCTTACCACGAGAGAACACCACAGTCATTAAACTGGTGTGAAGAAGACAATCAGTCACATAGGCAAAAAAAATAATGACTCGCTGTGTTTTTGACCGTGGGTATGTACTCGGTGTGTGCGTACTGTAGGTCAGGAGTTATCCAGTGGGTGTGGGAAACTGTGAAATACCCGATTTTGTTGCAGTTCTGCAAATCCTGACATAGTTCCTCAAAATAAGTCATATAGCTTAACTGACATCAGTTTCATATGCGATTCACAGCTGCATTCACGTGAGGGACTTATATGACAGGGATCACTAAACTGTGGCTTTTTTTTTTTTTAATTAATTAATTAATTTGACTTTAAATATTGTTACAATGCAGTTGGATGGACTGCATGATAGATTGCTGTTTTAATTGCAGGCAGCTCTCTGACAAACATTCTGGCACACCCCTGCTATTCAGTGCAATAATTCTGCAAGCCGAGCTTTGGCATATTTCTCCCATTTCATGATACGCTGCATACGCTCTTGTGCAATTGTAGGATTAAAGCCAAAGACAACCCTGAATGAAAACGCTGCTCGGGAGTGCAGCGCCTGACAGTTTGACCTCAGTGACCTCTCCCAGTCTCTTGCTCTCTCTAAGATCCTTTCAGGGTAGTTTTAATCGCTTTCCAGAGAACACATTTGAATGCTTTGATCTGTTCAGATGTTTGCATCAGAGTTACAGCGTCACGGGCCAAAAAAAACAATGTGCCATTTTTTTTGCAATTCTGAGAATTAGCTTGATTTCAGTTTGATCTTGCAACTTTCTGACCCAAACAGCTGATCTGCGGTGTAATACAGTGTGAAGCGCAGTTGGTCTTACTGTATGTGCAGGAATACAGAAGTTCTGAGCATAAAGGTCAAAAAAAAAAAATGACAGCAAGGTTAAACTGTGGAAATTCTTAATATAGTGTAAACAATAATTTAAACAGAGCATGCTGACTGCCGTCTACTGTAATACGGTAATTACAATACGGGAGTATGTCTGACTATGGATATGAGTAGCTCATAAAACCGCAAACCTGATTTTTAAGTTTCAGTTTCAACTCCACCTTGCTGTGCCGGTACAAAGGTAGCCTATTCTGGTTGGAACGTTGTTCCTCAATAACTGAACTCTGCAATCTGGGCGTGAAGATAAGTTGACAGCTTGCTGGCACCAAACATCCCCCATATCTGCTAATCTGTCCATCGCCAAAACAATAAAGGACTATTACGCACTTCTCCTTCTCCTCCAAATCTGATTAGAGCTTTTTACGTCAGCCTCTTCGTTCCAGAAGATTTCTAGCATCTTCTCCTTGCTGTTTTATTGTGCACTTTCGCACTGTTTGAGTGACGCCAGCTCGATCTTGAACGTTTTTTTCTAAGGTGTATTTAATACAGCGTAAGAAGTGCTCGGTTCTACAAAAGATGTGAAGTTGGCAAAGTATTATCTGTTTCAGCCATAAAAATGTGAACAGTCGCCTGCCAAACACTGCAAATCTACACGTCCAGACAGAGACTACAACAGCGTGTAGTACTTGTACTATAGCATAGCGTATAGCATGCTTGCTTATATGTTGCTCTGTCTGTCCTCAAATTTGTGTGCGTATTCGTGTCCATTTCTGTGCGTGACTACATGCGCATTTGTCCTTCTTTGCATGCATACGCGGGTATGAATGTGTCAATGTTGTCAGCGCCCATGCTTGATTGCACACCTTTACTTGCACGGTGTGACTGTGTACCTGGCGTGTGGTGTGTGCGTGCAAAAACAGATACGAGTGTTCTGTGGTTTCATAAGTGAACTTTGGACCCTTGGGTACATGCTGGAGGAAGGCCAATTAAGCCTACATTGTTTACCCAAGCCTTTATACAATGACTGGGATGGTAGAGCTTGTTTACTCTCTCTTCTGTGCAGCTTCGAGACCAAATGACAACTCAGAAAGACAATTTGTCTCGTGTACTCTGACCGACTCCAAGTTCAAGAGTCGCTTCGAGTGGAAGTATTTCCTGTTTGTTTCTTGAGAGCTTTAACCTTAACTTTGCTATCAGGCAAGCATCTGCCATGAAATCCTCAAATTTAAAGCGACCTCTTTACTTGTGAAAATCAAATTGAGGCGAACTGAACGCTGGATTTAAGCTTCTACTCTGTGACAGTCCATCACATTTACATTCGTTTGTATATTTTTAAGCAGCGAATAAAATGTTCCATATGAAACTGGTCACAACCTCACAACGATTCTCTAATTATCCAAAACCACAAACTAGAGAAAAACTACACTATTACAAAGCAGCATGCTCAATGAGCTGAGAAGTGTCAAGGAGAACACCTTTAGAAAAGGACAAGTTCTACTCATTTGTCTTTCAAAGTAACACTTACTGATCAAAGTAGCCTGAAAACTACATTGGGGGGACGCAAGGTCGCAATGTCACCTCACAAAACATCAGATTTTCTGATTTCAACACCGTCACCAAATATACTGAAGTCAAATTCTTATCTGTTCTCTTCCTCCTCCACTCGGCACCACATCTACAAATGGACCATGACCAAAGGAAAAAAAAAAGACTCAAGTGACCAATCAGGGAAGCTTGCAAGACTTGCGTCTTTGTCTGAGGGGCAGGCCATTTAGCTTTTTGAAGGCAGGATAGGCTGGGGTTCCTGTAAACTCCCAAACAACCTCTCAGCTCAGCACTGCGCAGTGCTGGATATCACCAGGTTCCTGGTTTATTTGGATCAAACAGAAGCTTTTGATGCTGATCCTTCCCTTGGCTGAGTCACATCCTAAAAAAAAAAAAAAAAGTGCTCTTGTGTTACACTATAACTGAACTGGACTATATCAGTCATAAACAAAAACAAGAGCTGAATATTTGAAGTCTGCATTCAAAATGTAGGGAGCACTCAGGTTGAAACATAAATGGGCCAGCTTTAGCTAACTGCCTTTCAAATAGAAAGTGGTAATTGACATTGATGCTACATGTACAGCTTCTTTAACTAAGTAAGTACAGTATATTTATGTTTTTACATAACTTGAGTATCATGAAAGGGTCGGTCAATGTACAGATTTGAAAAAGGCACAGTGTCAGTGACTTGATGCGCTCTACAAAGTTCAACATGCACACCATGTAGGATTCTTCCACAGCTGAACCAGACTTACATAAGCTGTCCATGCGGCGACACACTGCTGTTACATACCACTCGAAAAGAGTTTGTTGTATAACCGCATGCCATTAATTGCAGATGATTTTTTTCAGGCATGCGTAAAGTACATAGATTCAGGAGAGATGCGGGATTGAACCATGAAAGACAGTAAATGCACCATGTGAGGTACAGACATGCAGAGTTAAAATACAGATAAATACACAAATGTCCACACTAACAGAGCATGTAAGACGGATGAATCATTTTACTGAATATTATAGATGAAAAAGGTTCATCTTGACAGGCGTGGGGGGGAAAAGGATGATGATTTACTTTTAGCATTTTTGATCCCTCATGAATGAATAAGTAAATGCATGCATACATGTATATACAATGGGACTGAATATTGCGTTGTAACCAGTGATTACTTCTTCACGTGAAACATAACTTATAACGAGCGAGATTAGCAGGGATTTACCAAAACAGAAAAAGCATCCTCAAGAATACAATTACTTATATTACTTTTTAGTTTTAACGTGCACTGTAATTAACACTTATAAGTCCTCATTAACTTTTTTAGAATTTAGCAGCGAGAATGATGATGTAATATGTGTGTTTATAGCTTCAAGTATTTGTTTTACAGTCTTCACATGGGTGGCCGACATCTGGATATACATTTCAGTTTTTCTCCTTTAGGAGATGTGGCTGCTTTAATTGCACTTTCTCATTAACTTTTCTTTAAGCTTTCTTCTATTAAACGGCAATATGTTTCTTTTTAAGACTCGGTAGAACGTGGGCCCGCACATCTGGTCCTGTCCTCTGTCGGTAGGGGATCCTCACCATGCAGACACAGGCTGAGGAAACATTGTGTAAAGTGTACACGATGTTCTCCCTGTCTTCGGCCCTCCTCTCTGTTTGCATGTCATCCACACTGTACCTCTGTGGGACTGTGCAGACCTTTTGCCCTCGTGGTTATACTCTGTAGCTGAATTTGCAATGCTGTTTGGCAGAGGAGACTTATATGAGGTGCTGAATATGTGAATTCCCTGTTTCACCACTTCGCAGCTGCACTTTGAGTTATATCAGGTTCCCCTTTGAGAGAAAGTAAAAGGGGCTTGTGAATGGTTTAAATGCAACTGTATAGCTGGGCTAAATTTATATGCACGCTGGCATTTACATATGAAAACAGCATAGCTTGATGTCCAGCTGCACAGATGCTGCGTCTGTAGTAATTAATCCAGGTTCTCAATAGTGCTGGCCCAAGTTAAAGCACAAAGATACCCGGCGTGAACGGTACAGATCTGCCTGCGTCCTGTTTCTATTTAAATTTCTATCCCTGCTTTGAACATTTCTGAAAAGCCTTTATGTGCGTCTATAGATATTAATCTTTAGGTCCATTTAAAAGAACTGATGCTTTTGAGGCACTGAGGCACAGTTTCAGCTCATTTCAGTCTGGTTTTATAAATGAAGCCGCAGCACATATTACCAAAGTGGATCAGTTGCATGCTATTCTGTCAACACCTATTTACAGCCCTCTTGTTTGAGTCAGAGTGTGCCGATAGGAAAGTCGAGTGAATTACGATCTGAGTCATTCCTGTGGTCTTGTCGAAGGAAAACAAGATTTGTTTGGCTCGTAGAGATCAGTGGATTGCAAGCTGATGAAACTTCCTCAGGCTAATATGAGTATCTTCGCAGTAACACAGCTCTGGTCACTACTATCTATGATTGCGGGCCGCAGATAAACATCGCTCTGGAAGTGACTTTACAAGGCAACCAGTGATACATTTAAGGTTATCTTTTAGAGCAACTTCAAATAGATATAAAATTTTGTGAAATTTCACCAGTACGATTCAGCATTGAGACTTTGATTGAAGTCATGGAGATATCAGGCGCCCCAAGGCTGGAAGAGAATGACAGAGGGCACGAAACAAAAAAGTTTTAGGAAATGTATGACAACCCCCCCCCCCCAAAAAAAAAACAAAATAGAAATTATTTATTGCATTTACTCATTTAGCAATCATAGCAATGACCGCCAATGACTTGTCTCAAATCATCCATGGGAAATTAGTCATTGCTCCATCGTCATCTCGCAGGTGACAAAGAATTGGCTTTAATTCTCAGCGGAGGAGCCTGCTGGAGTCTGTGGGAACGATTCAGTGTTTGGATGACACTGACAGTGAGAGTTAGCAGGGTTCCTATCAACCAGTTAAATCTAGATCATGCTGACAAGGCAAGACGTGCATGAGCAAGCATGCGGCCAACTGCACGCATCAACATACACATAGGCAAACAGAAAAACACAAGCAAGCGCACAAACACACAACAGGGGGCGGCTCGTCGAGGGCCCAGCTCCCTCCAGTGTTGTCCCAGTTGCTGTTGACTTGGGTCATCCAGCTGCAAGCTCGTGGAAAAAAAAAAGATGAAGAAAGTGAGGGGATGGAAAGATTGAGAGGGAGGAATTTATCGAAAGAGGAAGGTGATAACAGGAGTGAGGATTTTACAAAGAAAAAAGGGGTGTGGGGGGGGGTCATCTGAGAGTGAAGAAGAATTTAATCATCCTGTCTGTTTCTTTCTGTTTAACTTGAACCAAAGACTGTACTACAGGCAATTTCATGCCATTTTTCATACCTTTTCCAGGACGAATGAATCAGTAAAATGAATTAATATTACGTTTCTTTTTTTTTTTTTTTGTCACCCTCCACTGTTGTTTTCCACTGAAAGATATTCTCCGTCATTTGTCACTCGCACTCCTATAAAACTCATGCAGACTGCTTTGTGCTGTTGAGTGATTTGCCTATAAAAATGCTCAGCCATCATTTAGCTGTATCTGTTTACCGACAGCATCAGATCAGCCAACCTTCTCAGCGGCAGCCTTTTTTTTTTTTTTTTTTTGCTTATGATGAACATACGGTGCCAAAAACATTTTTGTAATGACATACTGACATTAAGATGTAGCAGCACATTGTAGCGCGACAGATGACAGCTTCTGCAGTAAATATAAACCTGCCAACTCAGAGCTGATGGCGTGGTATAGACTACTGCCTTGCCTCGGAACAATTTTACATACGTACCAATCAGCTTCACAGTGCTTACAATAGATTTCCATTTCTCTGCGTCACTGCATCATCATGATTTCGATGTACTCATTAGCCGGATGTCAGCACACCACAGCAACTCAGATTAGACACCGATACACAAAACCGCACCAACAGCTGAAGTGTACAGAACACTAATGTAACATAGGCAGATGAATATAAACAGATGGCACTGAACTCTGTAACCTTTTGTTCTGGGACATGATCCAACCAACGGTGCATTTATCACAGGTGCCATGCAAAGTAGCAGCCACCCGGCCTTTTGAGTATCACTGTTCATGCTTCATATCAAGTAAACAGAGCATGTTATGAAAGGAGAGGTATTCCCTTTTTATTTCAAATATATTTTAGATTTTTGGCGCACAGTAGACCAGGCAGAAAAAAAATAATGATCAAACAGCTCACTTATATAAGTTTGTGGTAAACTCAGCTACCGGTAATGAGTCAAAGTGCTCTGACACAGCTAATGACAAAGTTCACTGCTATTTAACACTGCATGGCCGCAGCCTTTGACCTTTTGTAGAGCATCCACAGAGCCATTAGTGAGACCTCTGACATACCTATATCTAAACCCGGAGTGTCTAATTGCTTGTCTTTCAGAGAAGACAAACTTGTGTGTGTGTGTGTTTTAATGTGTATACATGTGTGCACTGAAACACAGATGGCAATCCTATGGGTGAGGGGCTAGAACATACTGTTATTTCTTTTTAGGGGGATAAATGTGGCATGACAAGGGTTCACCATACTGTAATAACACACTCCTCTGGGTCCCAGCTCTATTTCAGTATTTTCACAGTAAATTTAGCCAGGACATTGTCTCCGTTGCAGCACAAGGTAAATCTTTACATTATGGCCTGAAGCTGTCCGACTTTTGCTGAATCACAGCCTGCTGCCAGATGCTGTGAGGTCCCCAAGCTTGTTAGCTGTAATGTACTGCACAGCAGTACTGTACAGCACCATTTGCCACAGTGCTGTTGTAAACTGCCATTAGTGTCAACAAAGGATACTTTAAATTCACTCGTCATTTTGTATGAATTGAAATGAAGTGCACTAATTTCTGGAAAAAAAAAAAAGCTTGAAAAACCGAATCAAGGCAAATAAGGAGCAGCTCTTGCCTCGCCTGCTTGGTGGTACCAAACAGCATGTCACCCAAGCAGATGCAAAGAAGACTCTCTGTTTACAAAAGTACAGTTCCTCTTAGGTGTTGAGAAGTACAGATGTAAACAAACGCGCACATACACACCTGTTTGTGGCGTCTTCTGACTCTGTATCTGCTGCCTTTAGGGATGTACAGAGGAAGAGATGGCTTCTGTGTTTCCTACCATGGAAATTATAATTAAAACCTTTCTGTAGCTAAGTACAGCCTATTAAAAACTTGGTCCTTTGGCGCCTGTAACCAACATTTAGCCAAAGTGCTTAACACAGCAGCTCAGACTCATAATAATGCTGAGTTCATGACATCATGTTGTAACTTTTAAAGCCTTAAACTAATATATAATCAGTCTTGGAACCTGGTTTTACTGTAATTCCACACATACAGGATGTATAAAATCACTGCTATCATGAAATTCTATGACAGCTAAGGTTGCAGTTATTTTTCCCTTTACCCTTCATTCATTCGCTCCATTTCTTGAGAACTTAGTATAAGTAGGTTTTGGCATAAGACCATATTATAACACGATGAATCACCTTGTCAGTCACTTTTGTTGTTCTCCTGGATGTGTGCATGTGTGTGCTCAGGTTTGCACATGTCTGTTAACATGCAATTACATGGCATCACTTGTATGTTTTGCAATAACTGTAAAAAACGCAAAAAAAAAAAACAAAAAAAAAAACATGGACATTCAGTATCGGTCACCCATCAGTTACCTCAGAGGGAATGTCCCTTGCTGCAGTCATGTGTGAGACACATGTGTGAGAATAACACATGCATACACACATACCCATGCGTCTGGTGTCTTTTTGCGTCGTGTTTTGCAATGTAAAACCTCATGAAATTTGAGACGGGGTGAGAAGAAAAGACGAGGCATCCACCTGAGTTTGAATGACTAAGCTGAATACAAAAGGATTAAATGTTTTCGATTTTGAATGAATTGCTCCTGACATAATAAGTGTAAACATGCCCAGTAGAAGGCAGAGACAGCTCAGCCGCCGTCAAAGAAAAAATAACACTGAGCAACGATTGTGATCGGTGACAGCTTGAACTGTGTGAACTGTGTGAACTTGAAATTATAAATGACATTTGTTGATTTAGAGGCTGTGTGGTAATGTTCACCTGACTAAATGTCTTAATCAAACTGTCAGTAATTAATACCCTTATTCTCCTGAAGTCATGCTGTGGACTTGCATAGAAAAATACTGGATGGGGATTTCATTCAGAGGACAGAGTATGAACTTTAATGGCACGCAAAGCTGCAAAATTCAATCCCATTTTGCCAATATGCAAACTTTTCAAAAGGTAACATGCAGAAACTGGTTTGTAATGGCACGCCGAATTTGCCTGTGCATCACAACCTGCACAGGCAAATGTGGTTGTGCTATGTCAAAACCCTGAGATGGATTAAACGGAGACAGAGGTGTGAGACATTTACACATGACTGTCAAACTCGAAAGACCCTTGTAATTAATGACGAGAGAGCAGTTTACTGTTACACCTTTACCAGCAGCAATGGCTCTCCAAACAATATTACATTAATCACACTCCGTGACAAAAGAGGCTTAGTGAACCTGACAAACCCACTTAATCACACTTTTAAAGTGTTTGGGGATTTGTGAACACCACACACTTAATCTGGAATATTGTGCCACTGAGCTTATTCAGAAGTTGTGTAACGGCATCTCTGTGGTGAAGACCTCCGAATTCATTCCATATACGAGACCTTAAGAGTGTGCAAACACTATGATACTCGCTCTTGTTTGGCTGCCTTTAGAGTCTTGGAAAGTGTGGTGCCGAATAAGGTCATTACATGGAGAACAAGTTTTGTTTCACATCCTGGAACAATGGCCCAACTATGTGTTTTATTACACATATTACCACTGATTGAATGAGGTATGGAGATAGGTATGATGATTGTTCCCTTCAGGTACACATAGAGAAAGATCTTTTGCTTTGCCTGCCTGAAACAGATATTCACACAGCAGTGTGGAGATAAAACAGTTGGCACCGTTTCAGGAGAATCGTCATTTTCATTGTGACTCTGGGGCCATTGTGTTCCACTGGATTGGAGACGCATCATACAAGTGCCAGCCTGAGCATGGCACTCACAGTTATGGCGGCATATCCAGAGGTATCGCGCAGCACTCAATTGTCTCTTTGTGCTTTGAGAACACAGTTGTTGAGAACAAACAACAGCAGCGCAGTGAGAAAACGGTCAAAGGGCTCCTGCCTCTTGAACAGCCCCTTCATTTGGAAGCCAAGATGGGTCAGTCTCAGATGCGTCCCACTGAAATTCCACCTATTGGGGCTATGCCACCTTCTCCCAGGACAATATGCGCCATCCGCCTGGCTGAACCACCTCACAGATTCTGCTGTCACTACCAGCACTTCAGCTATCCTGAGAGAGCCATGAGCTACTCACCCCCTTACTCACCGAGTCTGTTCAAGAGGCCGGATCGGCGGTAAGTGGGGTTCCGCAGAGGATAGTCAGAGAGTTTGTCTTGTGCATGAGAGGATGTCTGGCATGACAGTGACATGTGTCAGTGACAGATGTTCACACTGAAGACAGTTCAGTGGAAGATGGATGATATCGGCAGTCTGTCAACATCTACATGATGTAGGGCTGGTGGGTGCAGTGTTTGTCATGAAGCGGCTTGGTTTACACTTCATGTGTGTGTTCACATGAAGAGTCATTTGTCGCAGTGCTGTAAACTGTCAAAACGTTCAGTCTTACCAAATTGAAAAAAAAAAAAGGAGAACAAGAAATAAAGCCACAAGATGTTACCTATATCAACTGTACATAAAGACCATTGCAACATTTCTCTGATATAAATATTGATGATCATGTTCAAAGTCTTTTACAATTTCCTCTAATGGTGAATTTGCTAAACTGATGCAGTGAAAGCCGGCAGAGCGTGATAGCTCTACCAGGCCTTGGATAACAATGTCAGTCCTGTCATCATCTTCTGCATGCACTACATGTTAGAAACAACCTATCCCATAAAGTTATATTAAATGCAATCCAGGGGCAGAAACTGACGGCCTGTTAAATTTATTGAAAAATCTCATGAGGTAGACCAAGGCCATGTGCCTTGTTTCTATTCATGGTTCAGGAGACTTATAGGTGATGTGATAATAATGACTGCCTCTGGGTGTCCTGGTGTATGCAGAGTGTTCAGTATTCATTGGCTGTAACCAGTCGTGTTCCTCACACTGACAGCTTCCTCTGAGACAGCCTCTGGCTGCAGCCTATGGCAGGGCTGTGTGTTCTCAGGCCACACTCTCACACATGCTATGCATTCCAACTTGTGAGCGTGCAGAGGGGACGTAGAAAAGGAGAGAAAAAGCATCCTTTTGACCGAGAAGTGATCTCAGATCGATAGAATAGTTTTTCCTCTCTGTGGATTTGTCTTCTTTGTCTTATTGGGCTTTGTTGTGTACATCTTGAATTCAATGTGTCAAAGCCCCGGAGTGCTGGTCATAACAAAAGCTGGATGGTTGGCGGCATGTCTCAATCTCATTCTTCTGCAGCCATTGGTGCAGATGAATCACGGTATTATATAACACGGTTGGCTCTTGCGTAGGGGACATCTGATGGAAACTGTGGCCCATCGCCTGGCTTCTAAGTGACTCACTAGATTTGGCACACACCAAAAATGGTCAGGCAGTAAGAGCTCCACAGAATTATGACAGACTTAATTTCTGGAAAAGGCAGTGCAGGTCATTATCTGTGGCATTTAGACTGCTTGGAAACATGCAGATGCAATTTAAAGAAGAATTGCTTTTATTGGTTGCTAAGATTTGTGTTTGGAGCAATTATTCAACTGTGATTAAAGCAGGCAAAGCAGGAAGGTCATGGGCATCATATTTTACACTGTCATCATCTCACTCCATCTGGCTCATTGGGTATATTTTACTTGAGCAGTGCAGGGAGGCTCCCTGCTGTCTGTAGTTTCTATCTGTGCATCTCAGCTGAGCCACGGGCAATCGCTGTGACTCGCCGCTCCTAAATGGGACAATCACAGCGGGGCAAGGTAATTCACCAGCCCCTCATTGCCAGAACAGGGGCTGATATTAAACCTGGCAGCTGTACTGTCACAGCACGAAATCTGAGACGACAGGCACTATGGGTCCTAATACCCAGTCAATGTGCTTTCTGCTTAGCCTTGTTAGGCCTACCAAAAGTCAGCCTTTCCACTCTAATTGTTTTGTTATGTAACAACAGAACAGCTTTTTCTTAAGAAAACGTGGTATACCTTAGTTTACCATGCAAGGATCAGAGAGTTGAAGCCCTGGGTCATCTATCATCATCTTTGTTGCTATGCTGTGCGTATAAAAATGCATGGACTCTATGGACTGAATCATGTTATTTTCTTTTTATTTTTACTTATTTATTGTGTTATTAGATACCTCAAAATCTGGATTTTATGGACATGTACTGGATCAGCTAAAGTCCAGCCAGCAGAGAATTTCCATAAAAGTTACAGTAACGAGCTGATAATGTTCTACAGGTCATTGGCATTTTGTAAGAAGAAATATTATGCAACAGAGGCCTTCTAATAGACAGTTAATTGGCTTATAAACAGATATTGAGTCAGATAACTGTTACACGAAAAGGGAACATAATGTGACAGCGGAGAGACACGCAGCAATTACATTAAAGCTATTAGAACCTGCATGGACGCCTCAGTGAAAACAAGGTCTATTGCTCAATAACAGCCACAGTCAGTAGACTCAAAGAAAGGCTGTCAAGGGGAAACAACAGATAGCAGCAGGTATTTTTCTTCTGTGGCTGGCTCCTACCACAAATTGTTTATTACACACCGCAGGAGGCTCAGAACGTTTGCGTCACACTTTGTAAAGTACACAAGTTCAAAAGACGATCTGAAGGTTAGGAGGTTATACGCCCAGGAACAGAGCTTCAGGTCTGGACCCAGACTGATTCCTGTATGCTCTTCAAATAAATGGACACTGTAAATAAACAGAAGTAATGGAACACACAGCAAATGGTTTACAGTCTGCATTACCCTCAAAAACACAGGAACAACAAGTAGTATGACATGTTAACAGTAATAAATAAATAAATAAATACAAATACATGCAGAGTGTCCTTTAGAGAATTTTCCATAAGTTTTCCGAGCAGGAAAACAACCTGGAATAATTCTAATTATAGATCCAGGGAGAGGTATATGGAAAATTCCATAGTAACACTGTGTCCTCGAACAAAGACCCTGTCATTAATAATGTCCCCTACAGGCCGGTGTGTTCTACATTTCCACCACTAGAGGCCGATAGAGTTCAGACATAGACTGAGGGGAAATTTACCGAGAGAGAGGATGGAAAAATACATAAACGGAGTACCTGTGTAAAATATGGCACAGGACGTTCCGTTATAGGACGTCCCGCAAGAAAACAACAACCGATGGGAACAAGATGTTACTGTTGACAAAACGATATAGATGCTGGGGGCTTCTTTTAAAGCGTGAAACGTACACTGCACGGCAACGTACAGGCCTACATGTGTTTCAACGACATATTCAATGAAAGCCAGAAAAGAAAATCAGTGATTCACATGAAAATCAGATGACGCAAATCATGGAGGCACGCGGCCTTTCTGAGGCCAAATCGAGTTTTTTTTTTTTTTTTTTTTTTTTTTTTTTAATTTATGAGCAGCACGAGTGACTTGTTTGTGCAGGCCTGCGATTGTTCAGCAGCTTGTTATGATGTAGTTTGTTGAGGACGGATTTCGGTCTGTGGGTTAACTGCAGCAGCCAGCAGCAAAGCAGAAGTTCAGAGGCAGGGCAGACGTGACGCTGCGTTCAAATGCTCCTTTTAGGGGTCGTACTTTCCAAGAGTATTTTTGTTTACTACTGATAATGTCTAATTATTATAATCCATAGTTATATAATAAGCTCTAATAACTCATTGTTTTGGTTGCAAGGTGTGTTTTGCTCTGAAATGCAGAATAAAAATGACAAAGGCGCTGTTTACTCGAGTTTGTTTTTATGATGAACTCCATTCTAGATACTGTAATAATCATACAAGAACAACCAGACACATGTCTATCATAATATCAAACAGGCAGGCATTACTGTAAGGCCTACATCAGTTCTATAGTTTAAATATGTATGTGTTTGTAGTTTAAGTTTATGTTATCATTATAGATACTCTGAATAAAAGGTAATTATGAAGTAATGACATTTATTCCTCAAAATACAACAGGGTGAATTATAAAATGCATGCATTCACTTAGTATGTGGTATTTTACATGTAGTTGTAAGTTGTATACTCCACTGCATCATATTCTGTCTTAATATGTTACATTTGGATCTTTATTATCTCTCTAATAGGAAAAATACTCCCATAAAACAGCAATATACTACCAACATGAATACTTCAGTACGTGACCACGCGTGTTTTTTTCGCCCCCCCTCCGGGTTTATTATGTAAAAAGTTGACCTGTGATCAAACTCTCACACGGTCCATGTCTTAAAACCAGTTTGTCCGATCGCACATGAACGCACCAGAGGAGAAAAAAAAATCACCCGCCGACTCATTTGACTAATGTATGCGCGCGTCAGATGACGTCACGAGGCAAGCCATTCAAATACCAGCCGGTGGCAGAAATAGCATCAGACAGTCGCTTGTAAAAACCGGCGAAGCTCGCAAACCGACACAGCACCGCAGCTCAGCTCAGCTCAGTTCAGCAAGCAGCAGCAGCGAGCCAGTGCATCGTTACTACAGACGAAAACAAATCCGGATATACAGTTTGGTGAACCAACCCAGTCGCAAACGTGGCGAGAAGTATAATCCAAACGAGTCTGGTACTCAACATGAGCACGGAGATGTTCGCGAAAACACCCATGGAGGTGGCCGTCTACCAGTTACACAACTTCTCCATCTCTTTCTTCTCCTCGTTTCTCGGAGGAGACGTTGTATCGGTCAAACTTGACAACAGGTAAATATCCGACACAACCGCGACAGCATTATATACATATATATATATATCATTAATAACGCGTTTGGTCAGCGCCTTGTCGTATTACTGCAGCTCTCCAGACACTGTACTTTCATTTAGCGGTTCAGAGCTTGATGCTTGTGACTAGCAGATTCCTCCAGACGCTGTCGGCTCAGCTGTGTTTCTCTCTGCTGCTTGTTTATTTGGACTTTGAACACTAAATCTACGCTGATTTACCACGTACACTCTGTCCTCGTTACACCATATCCTACCTATCTCAAAGCAATCAACGTGCACCTCATTCTTTAGAGAAATAAACTCGATAACAGGTGATCAAGACGCTTTTCCTTTCTGTTCTGCAAGCTTTCTGTTTCACTGTCACAGACCAGTGAGTTCAGGAAGCACCGACTTGTTTCTTTTTTCTGAATAGGATGAAGTTGACTGTACTTTGTAGCTTTGAACTGTACATTCATGGCCTCTTTTTTTCTTCTCTTCTGCAGTGCCTCTGGTGCTAGCGTTGTGGCCATCGACAACAAGATTGAACAGGCGATGGTAAGCTGAGAGAACACACAAACACCAGATGAAAACACGGATGTGGGCTGTACGCTGTAATAGTATAGCCTGCATTACAACGTAGACACACATCAGCATATCAGCAAATCCCCATGGACCGACTGCTACAGTTTAGTCATTTGCAAGGACCACCAGTAGATCCACATTATCTATCACATGCATCAAACTGTGGCGCTTCAGATGGTCCCTTTTGACCGAGAGTTCGTCAGCATCAGCGAGTATAGAACAGCTATAGCCAGCTGACCTCTCCAAAACACAGTTTTTCCCAATGTTTTCTGCACAAAACCAGCTTCCTATGAATGCTCAGGGAGGTCCCTGTTATGTGAGGGCAGTGCAGGCTAACGTATGCTTTATTCATGTGACAAAGTAGAAAACAAGTGCAAGAGGATGACAGGAAGTCAAAAAAAAAAAAACAAAAAAAACAAAAAACAGGCAGATAACATTTTTGCAGCACAGAATTATTGAAAACACCCTCGAGTTAAAGTTGCAACACATGCACTTCACTGTACACGACAGGTCCATGCGAGTAAACAGATGAAACAGAGTAGCAGAACTCTTCTGACAGCAAACGTCCTGGAAAATCTTTCTTTCAGTGCATCCAAGTAGATCAGACTTTAATCTCATCATTCTCCTGTTTTCATATCTGAACTGATCTAATTTCTTCTTCTTCTTCCTCTTCCTTGTGACAGGACCTTGTCAAGAACCACTTGATGTATGCAGTGCGCGAGGAGGTGGAGATCCTCAAAGAGCAGATCAAAGAGCTGGCGGAGAAGAACAATCAGCTCGAGAGGGAGAACTACCTGCTGAAGAACCTGGCCAGTCCAGAGCAGCTTGAGAAGTTCCAGTCCCGCATCCCGACAGATGTGCTGTTGGACAATCAGAGCACCCAGGTGACCCCAGACCAGCAGCAGCAGCAGCAACAGCAGCAGCAGCAGCAACAACAACAGCAGCAGCAGCAGACCTTCATCCACAGCAGTGGCTCTGCTGTGTAAGTGGCTCTGCCTTGGGGCGGGCAGAGCCACTGTCTCTTCACAGTAATGGACCTCCATTTGAATGAAGCGTTACAAAATCGCCGTCGCCGAGAACCCTTCGAAACAACGAAGGTGAAGCATCGGGGCTGTAAATGATCGATGGGACACAAAAGAACTGTTGACTCTGATAAGCACAAAACAGAACTTAAGACGCTCTGACCGGTGCGGTGTCAGGCCCGTCCTCTGATACCGTCCAACTCTTTGTCGTAGTGTCCGTGTAGACAAAAGCGCTGAGAATAGAGAGAGGGCTGACTAGACACCGATGAGCGCTTGCTTTCAGACATGTTGCAGGGGGGGGGTTGCTTTCCCACCTTTAGCCGAACCCTTCCAACAAACACCCTTTGCTCCACAGAGGAGTGTGCGAGGAGGTGTTGATCGGGCTGGCCCTGCAGGTGCTAACTTGGAAAGTGTGTGTGTGTGGGGGGGGTGGGGACGTTGCTTCCCACTCACCCAGGGGAGACCCACATGAGACGGTCCTCCATGTCTCAACGAGAAGAGCCCCATCGTGTGGATTTGTCCCATCTCAAAATACAAGTTTCAAGGACTCCCAGCCACACATTTCAGCCACATAATGAGGACTTTTCCTGTACCACCTACGATGTATTCATTTGTTCATGTACATTTAAGCATAACAAGAATAATCAACAGGATAGGCTAAAGCAACAGAGGTGGAGGTTAATGCAGTATAGCCGATTTAGAGCTGGTGGACCGCTGCAGTAGACTGATCAGTATACTGTAATGATTCATAAAATGTACTCTTGTATTGTCTGCAGATGGGGCTTGCTGCTTATGGGGGAAGTTAATCCTGCTATATCTCCTGTTTTTGTTTATGATTCTGAACAAAAATCAGCTGTTTGTAAAATAGGAGTATTGTACAGTGGTCTTAATTTTTTTTTTTTTTTGTAATCTCGGGCGGGCAGGTTTGTCTGCCCACCTTGTTTGCCTAGCTCCTTTTTAAAAGTAGGATAACTACAATGTACATAAAAGCTGAAACGTCCTGAGGTGAACCTAGTGGGTGTGGTGAGCAAGCAGACTCCGGCATTTAGTCGCTGCAGATGCACTCCTGATTTTTTTTTTTAGCAGCGTCGTCTAGTATCTTGGTCCATTTCTTGCTCAGATGCCAACTTGAAAACGATGGCATGACAACAGTGCCTGTCCGTAGTAAGAGGAACACATTTCCACACTGAACTCTGCTGTTGCTGTTGTTGTTGTTTTTCAAGCTACCAAAGACATTTTTTTTTTTGTTTTTTTGTTTTTTTTTTTCTTTCACAACAACAGCGAGCAAAACCAGGACCATGTGTTAAACTTCACAGGGAGAAGCTAGTGCTAAAGTTTCTATGTGTTTTGTAAAGATAAAGGTATTGTTGCTGTAAAGTATCCTGGAAACAGTTGTTCACTATGGTGTTTGGATACAACTGCACATTTGCAATAAACCTTATGTTTACATAATACAATACGCTGACACACTGTCTTTTGTTCATTAAGTGCACCCACATAGCCTGTGTGTGATCCCAAAATGAAAGATGTATGATTAGATATGTGACTCCTGGGAATTTAAATCATAATCTACCACTGTGATTTTACAGTGTTGTGGAGCACGCAGCATCTACTGTATGTCAAGTCCTTAACTAAACAGAAAATGCTTTTTTTTTTTTTTTAATGGGTGTAATGAATCCCAGGTATGAATGCCTTCAGCATTAATACACTGTAATAATAGGGGAATGCCACAGACTCTAGACCAGACTTGTTTGTTGTTTTGTTTTCTAATATTTCCCTCATAGTAGTGTTTTGGAGGTCACATATTCTATTGACTGGAAATTGAGTCATGGGAGGATGAAACCGCTGTAACAAAAAACCAGGATGATTTCATTTACTGCTGCTGAAAAATAAGTCTGGGAATGTGAAAATCCTCTCATTTGAATTTCAGAGTAAACAACACCATCGTCTGTTCGTAAAACTAACCTCGCATTGGAAGATGGAGCCGCTCCATTATAAAATCTTTGAATATATTTATTGAGTTTTTTTGGACCTTGTTTTTGTGTTTACAAGGTCAGTCTGACAAACAGCATGTGGCTGGTGAAATTCAGCACAATCTTGCAGTGAACCACGACCCTCTTACTTCAAACAAAGGTACTTTTTTTTAAAATTTAGCATATGGCTCCTTTCTCATTGAGACCTTTAAGGAAAAAGTTTAATATTATCAAGTACACAAACTTTTTTTTTTTTTTTTCCTAAGTCAAAAACAGTGTGACCACTAATGATAGTGAAGTAATAATATGCTGGTTGCCAGTGGATTGGAATCTGCCTGAGTGAAAAAACAGTTTGTTCTAGTAGCATTTCCCTTCAGACAGCTTGGCAGCCAGTCAGTGAAGCCTGTGTGTAACTAGATATGTTGTGGCTTCCCTGGTGCGTAGACCAGGCTCACATCCATCTACTGCAGAGAACAGAGAGAGACTCGGCAGATCAAATAGCACCAGGGTAAACACAGTGTCTTCCCCATTGCTCACTTTCACGCACGAAACTGCGAGTCCTCTCCTGGTGTTTCGTGTCAAAACAACTGATTCTACGTGAAACCGATGGCCCCGATCAATAAGGCTCCTCTGAAATATGTTCTGCGTTTAATGAGTGTCAGGTGGGATGCTCGGCGTATTGACTAAGGAGCCAGAGTCAGGCTCTCTCTATTCTATCCAGATACCCGAAGACCTTGTGCATGTCGCTGCACAGAGTGGTGCTGCTGCTGCAGTTTAATCATACTTCTGCTAATGGCTAATGCAGCTGCATACACAGTGGAAAAACTCATCTGGGTGTACAGCTAGCGCGTACATGCCACAGACTCTGGAGGCTCACAAAGAGTCTGAAGACAATTAGGAACTTGGCTTGATTTCCTATTTTGCTTTAACGCTCATTCAGTCTTTCTATTTCGGGACTGGTTCAGTAACAGTGTGTTCTAGGATCACTTTAGAGCTTGTGGTCTTTTATTGAAACCGATTCATCATAAATTTTCAGTCATGGTTTGCAATTGAAGCCCAATCAGGAAATATTTGTCTCTTGGCCAACGCCATGTTTCCTCTTTTGGTCTTGTTGTTTATGTGCTCCCTGTAGTTGCCTCTGAAAGTTAAGGTTATGTTGTCATGTACTGTAGGTAGTGTGCATGATGTGGTTATACTATTCTCACCCCCGCGTAACACATCTGAACGTAAATGTGTGAACGAAGTTATCCATCCCAACGCGTCTCCCCAGGATGTTCTAAATTGCAGAACTGTGTTTTCCACACGTTTACTCTTTTACAGTCGCACATCAAACATTGATCTCTCCCTCCAGGTTAAAAACTAACTAGCCGATGTGTAGGACGTGTTCACATTCATTCATTTGTTAATGACTAAAGATCCGCAGCCGTCACCGCCTTCGGCCGGATTTACTAAAAAAGGCAAAATCACAGGAGATCTGAGTGAAGGCATCAGTGATTCCACATCACTGTACAGTTAAATATTGAAAGTGTGGGAAGAGCCTTAGGTGTTGAATTAAACTTTAGTTTGGAACTTGCTTGAAATCAGGCGGCCAAGAGGAAAGTTTGCATTGGACTGCTAGTGTTATGCAATGAAAAAAAAAAAAAAAGAACATCTGTTTCGGATGGAAATTCAGGGGTTGTGCTGGAATAAGCAGGCTCTGCCTCAGTGTGGTTGGTTCGCATGCAGGGGAATAATTTGGTCTAACTACTTTCCATGCAGACATATACAACTTGTGTGTCCTGAATGTAAACATATTCATCATGTCAAACATTAAAGTTAGAGCCGAATGTCGGATTTCTGTTTGTCATGCTGTAATGCTCTGTCGTGCCTCGCACGTTTCCTGTAATACGAAGTTGCTCTGCTTTCTCAAAGGGAAAAAAAAAAAAAAAAAAATCAGTTCAAAAGATTTGCAAACTGTTGATGACAGATGGTTACATAAGATGCGCAATTATTGCTCTCTCACATGAGAAAACAGTTTACAAGCTTCAGAGACACGCCACTTTACCCAACTTATAAGCATGACTCAATTGATATCTTCCTTCACACCACTTATTTCATGTGCTGACAAGGCAATGTGACCTCTTTGAAGTAGGTGTTAATGTGCACCCCTAAAGGAAAGGGGGGGGGGTCAAAGAACAAAAAAAACAATACACAAGTTCAAGCAGAGGTTGGTTACAACCTGTCTGAGCCAGAGTGGTTTATTGCTGCCTTAGTACCCTGTTAAAATAAGTCACACAATAGACATTTTATTCAGTTTATGTCTGAATAGCTATCTATCTTTCGATTCATTTATTTATTACTGCACGGCCATGACTGTTTGTCAGTTCCTACTTCAGCAACGTGACGTTAAGTGGACCCAGTTCTTGCCTGAAGAAGTCTGACCACAGACCGATGTTCAATCATGCAAAATCAAATGAATTGCCTTTGCATATGCTGCGCCTCCTCTCACACATTGCTTTCTATTTTTGCTCACATTCAACCATGAACCAAACAATAATTCTCTGAGTTGTCAACTTTAGAAATGAGGTCAGAGGGTTGACATGAGTGAGTTTTGGCTCAAAGAAGAAATGTGCTAAATGTGCTCGCTCTGCCTAGTTGTTTTTTTTTTTTTTCATGCCTCTCTCTCTCTCTCTCTCTCTCTCTCTCTCTCTCTGTCTCTGTTGCTTGGTTGGTTTGTGCTGCAAATGTCCCCTTTTTTAACACTCATCGCAGAAAAGAACAATCTCCCTGCTATAGTTTTTCGACAAAATGTTTCAATTTGCATGCTGAGATGATGGAAAATCAACTATTGAACTATTTTGTGCTTTGTGTTTCTACAACAATTTGTTCTGGATTTGAAATGTCACGACTGACACGCTGCCTGGATGTTAAATCGATCGCATTGCTAACTCCATTTGGAGTATAAACTTGATTAACACGTTTACGGGGTCTGCATGTGGATTAAGTGTCTGGAGTTTGTCATGCTCCGAGAAACAAGGTGTAAAACTGAAAGAGAATTGTATCACTCCTGAGAATGCTGGGGAGTTTGCCATTAAATCTACTTAGTCCCTCTGTGACTGGTGATAAATTAAAACAAAAAACAAAACATTCCTAAAATTCCATTTACTATGGCCGTATGACATAGCATATTACATGTCAACATTAAAGACAAGTACATTACAACAGTACATTTTAGTGGCTTGGCTTTATCTTCAAAAACCTCTTTGTTTTTCTTCATGATGGTGTCAACTGTGTCTGTATCCAAGCTGATCAAAGGCACTTAAAGAATTTCTGCCAGCTCAGGACATCTTAGTCAGAAAGACAAAAAGGTCAAGGGACCACTGGTTTCGGATTTATGGTGATACCCAGGTTCATGGCACCGTTTCACAACAAGAGCCTGCACATAATTTAAAGCCCTGCAGACCCCCACCCCCACCCGACCATGTGACACATGCAGGGTCAAAGGGGAGGTGGTTTCATAACCTGCACAATACTGAAATGTACATTTCTCAAGCTGTTCCTTCACAGCAGTGGTCACCAGTCACAAGACACACAATCACAAGTCTTCTGGAGTGTTGAACACATTAAGACGCGACTGAAAATCGGAAACAGGTCTTTGTTTTGGTTGCGGCGCAAGATTGTATTCCTTTATGGGCGCTGGGTGTGCCTCTGTGTACGCAGATTTTTAATTGAAAATCGTACAGAAGGCCCTCGTTGTTGTTTTAAACGTAACAGCGCAGAGCGAGGCAGCTGTCCGTTGATCTATATTTAGCATCTTGTGTATGTGACACAAGCAATAAGAATACAAGTGAGCACGGCAAAAGATGAAAGATGTTGAAGTTTATTGTGTCAGTACGTAAAAATGAGGGCGGGTGCTGAGACTCGATAAATGTACAAAGACAGCAAGGCAGTTTACAGTGTTTATGGAGCAGTTTACTGCAGCATGTTTACAGTCATATTACTTTCGACCACAAATACGGGTTTAACAGTTTTTTTTTTTTTTTGGTAGCGTTTGAAGGATTTTGAAGTATGCCTCCGATGTGGTCTCTTTGTGTGACCGTACCCTTTTGCGGTAAACATCTCTCATCCTCTGTTTGCATTTAGGCCCATGTGAAGAAAGCTGTCAGTGGGTTGCAGGAAGTTTAAGATATAAACAGGGCAGGAAATGACCTCTAGACAACCTTGGGAATAGATTTGTGACATAAAAAGCTGGTAGAGGGTTTCCCTTTGAGCCAGTCATACACGCATGATAAACAATAACTGGTTAGAACTGGTTCGTGAATAACATATGACACATATCGCAAAACACCACATGATCCTAGAGCCTTTGTGTAGACAGAAAATTTAAATATGGCAGCATCAATTGAGAATTTTTACATTTTAATGTGCAGGATTTAGTAAGATTGCTTCCCAAATGTATGACACTGTACTTTCATGACATCAACACAATGTTCCCAAATCCAGGCTTAGTCTTCCTTTTATTATCTGCTGTGGGGTGGAGCAGCAGCAAGTCAAGTCAGGACCAAGTCATGCATATCGGAATTGGAAAACAGATGATGATAATAACCATCACACTGTGCGCCCTATTTATGATTATACACGAGAGGGAAAAACCTTTTTCTTTGTTGTGACATGCATGGCGGGGAAAAACACAAACAAGGGAAATAAAGCAATTCAAAGAAATTCTGACAACTGTAGCTGTTGAAGCAGCTGCATTGGTTTGGACAAAGATTAAAAAACATAAATAAAATGAGTCTTATTACATAGCCCTTTTCACACAAAAGTTCCTTTTACATACCTTTTTTCACTGAAGGTTTTTTGACTTATTAGTAGTTAAAGCACAGGTGTTATTCGTAACACTAACAATGACTCACTCCTAGCACGTCTTGGCACTGAGCCATCATGCACATTACCAGAGTCTTGAACCCAAAACAGCTCAATGATATTCATACATTTTAATATTTACACCTTTTCCCCTGCAAGAGGCCTACTGCATTTTAAAACCACAATGGACACACAATACAAGCCATATCGTCACGGCTTTGTAATCGTGTCAGGATGCTACAGTTTTGGGAAATATGTATGCAACAGTAAAGCGACTCCATAGCAGGATGCAGAATGGACGTGCCAGTTATTTCTAAATCACTAACAGTTCAGTGACGTGTTGTTTTTCTTAAAAGAGAGATATAGTACAGACAGTGCTGAACCTTTGACGTTGTGACTTGTCATAGCAGGAAAAATACAGGTCTAACAAATACCAAAACAGCTCTGTTCCGTAACGTTTCAGTGAGCCATAAACAATACAAGGGCCCTGGAACTGCCTCATGAAAATGTCATTAAATAATTAGTGGTGTTGTTAATTAAATGTGTGCTTTTCCTGCCATAACATGTCAAAAGGGTGTATAGACGGAGGGTGATTTGGATGTCGACCTGGCAGCCATTTATTCAATACAGTACCAAAAATAGTGAGTCCTCATAGTTGAACTCGTTTGCTGCAGGATTCCTGCAGTCTAGCTGGAAATGTTTTGGGTGAACAGAATTTACAGTTACGGATAAGATTTCTGTCACGTGAATATTCTGTCTAGAAAAATTGTTTGTCTCAGGTTCTGTGGTGTAAAAAAACACCACAGAGAGAGAGAGGTTGGAGTAGGAGAGTATTATTATCATTACTCGTCGTCACAGTCACACATTTTTGACACATTAAGCATAAAACATGAATTAATTGGATGAAGTTTAATAAGAAAACTATTTTAAAATGAGCCCTCAGTATGTCACATGCTTTTTTTTTTTTTTTTTTTTCCTCACTGGTTAATTGTGTGACAGCTTCCACTTCCATTTCTTGAAAATTCACAAGGGAGATGTTTTTTGGAAAGAACAGGCTGACTCAGCAAAAGTTCCCTCTCCCAGTTTCTCAACTAATCTTGTTGAAATAAGTTTCAAAACTGCCTGGAAAAGTATTGAAAATGTGTCATTTGTCCCATGCGCAAAAAACGCAAGAGACAGACAGAGAGTGGCCCAGCAGGCTGAGGACAGACGGTATCTGCCAAAAAACCTTTTCTCGGGCGTGTCTGACAGGTTCATGTCCCAAAATTGAACGCGAGGCGACTTGCAACAAACGGGTGATGCCAAACCTTGCGCAACTTTCAGTCTGACACCTTTTCACAAACAATATTGGGAAGCTAGTTTTATCTGGTCACGTATTAAATTACATTCAATTTTATTCGTAGCCATGGTGCATGTCATTTTCTAGTTACACCCAGGGAATAATTATGGATAATGAATCACTATCTATCTACTTGCTACACAGGTAGCTTTCAGTCGTTAACCTGGGAACATATAATTGAATCCTATATTCAAAAACATATAATTAATATCATAATAACTACAAAGTGGGTAAGTGTGAATTGGAGGATCGTCAGATTTCACACCTGTCCTGTCCTGCTTCCATGTTAGGAGCCTCCTTTGAGCTCCTTTTGGATGGCAGAACAACATGTTCTCTGATGGTTTATTGCCTTCCTGTGGTTTTCCGGGGTTGTGAACTTTATGAGGGTTGCTTTACAGCCGTTTAACCTGTCTCCAGCTGTGTGGTGCGATTCTGGATAAGAAAGGATTGTTTGCTTGTGGGCCGGGTCATTATGTTCCAATATTGGCAGCTACATAACTGTGTTTTTTGAAATTACAAGTCAGGGCACCCATGTATTTTTTTTGTGTGTGTGTGTGTGTACTGCCGTTGCATAATGTTATTCACAGCAGATGTTGCGTCTTTGAGGGATAACGACTAACATGTTCTCAGATTCTACCTTTATATAAGAGAAGATCTATTTTACACATCTGTATTATACATTTCTGTTTTTATATTTAACTGATGTTTATTGGGTCAAGTACCAAAGCAGATTCCTTGTAGGCCTTGGCAATAAACTTGATTTTGTTACTGACTCTGAAGGCAAGTTACATCTAATTACATCTCAATTAAAATGAAAAACAATGTTTCATGCCCTCTGTATTTACATCTTAAACACTCAATAATGGTTGACAATCAATCATGGAAACAGAATATCATGACAGCCGGGAGTCTTTGACTCCCTTAAGATTGAATGAGTAATACGAACACGCGATCGCTGTGCCTTTGAGCTACTTGTGTCATCCCGAACAGTGACATGCACTTGACTTCTCACTGCTGAATGTAATTTTCAACTCTCAGTCCCATGAGCGCAGTTCCTTTCTGCAGGGAGAAAATGAAAAGTGACAAAAGACTGAACTGAACTGAACTTCTGTCAGTGATATAATGTGAACTGAATTAATGGTGGCTATGTGTGTGTTAGCAGTTGAGCCTGCATATAAAATGGAATTTATTAGAGATAATGTGCATTCTGGGAGGAACGTGTCACTGCCTGTATTATTCATATGACAGTAGAAAGTGTAGAAGCATGAAATAAAGACAGAAGGAAATTAAAAAACTTGAGATTACTGTCTGTCCTGGATTAATGTTACTTTATGATTTATGACATTTCATTTAGTGATAGTGATAAATAAAATAATAGCACACATCTATCTACAAAGGAGCAGTGTGTACAATGTAGTGTCTTTTTCTCAGAAGTTTTATTACAGCTGTATAATGAAATAGATTTAGTCCCAGAAATCATGATGTTTACACACCCAACCATTTCATATTTTAAATGGATTTGCCACATATATGAAGTACCAACATATCTTTTCATTGGTCAAAATGATTGAATTAACAGTAGACAGAAGAGACTATGCACTTTCTATATATATATATATATATATAAAATCATCATCATCAAAAATGGAGATACATGATCTGACAGTGATGACTCAGCATATTTGTATAGAGGCCCCTGAATGTTACATAACGGATCTTTAAATTGTTTCAGTTTTATCTATAATTATGTGCAGTTAATTAATGAAACGTGATAAAGTTTCGAAATAAGTATCTGCATGCAGTACAGTGAACTTGTTGTAACTGGAGTTTATACAGTTAAAGTGAATTTATCTCAGCAGAGCGGTTCACACACGTCACACACAATGTTTTACTGCCAGCCACAGATATTTACACGCATTCTGAACCGCAATCCACAAAGTGTAAAAGAACATGTAAACACACACAAAACTATTAATGGCTTCATGTGATATTTCAGAGCAATTACACTGTATTTTACTGCCTGAGCACACCTTATGAGCGCTTACATGCACCATTTACATGGATATCAGTTGTTAAGCTGACAACCTGTTCTACATGTTGGTCTGTGGTAAATATAAAATCAAAGCTACACAGGGTTTTTATTTTTTTGTTTTTTATCGCGCTCAGATACATATGACGCAGCTAGAAAGGTATGATCATTATCAGCGGACAAAAACGTTCATAAGGAATGGAAAAGATCATGTATGTGTTTTAATGTTTCCGCAAATAAAGGAAGAATACCGTCCATGTACAAAAAAAAAAAAATAAAAACATCAATGATTTAAATGATGTAAAAATTAAATCCCATGGCAACTACAGCCCAAAGTAGTTAGTCCATTAAGAATCAGTGAGAGACAACAGAAATGATCATATTTCAAAATGTCATCACGTCAAAATAATTCATAAGACTGCTTCAGAGCATTAATGTGATGTGGACTATGTTAATGCTATTGGTGTAATTCATCAGTCATAAACATGTGCATGTCCGCAGAGGCTTTAATCCATAAATCATGTTCGTCGTCAAGTGGTTTTGCTCAGCTTTGAAGCGACGAGGTGTCGATTTGCAGAGTCCCATCATCAAACAACATTCCCAGCTGCTCGGGTTCGGGTGACTGACAGCCTGAGAGAATGAAGGCCAGGAAGATAGCAAGCCCGTTCGCAGAGTAGAGTGTGAGATGCTCATAGCACTGGTGTGGTGAGTTTGGCAGGTTTCTAGGGGAGAATACTGACGCAAGAAGCACATATTGTACATACCCCAAATAAACATTACAAAACGAAAAGCTGTCGCTGCGGCAAAGATGAATTGAGAATGAAGATCTCAGGGGGGATAAAGTCCACTCACAATGAGCTGTCAGTACGAGCTAGAGTGCAATGTGTCATTTTTGGGACCAAGCATTCTTGGCAGAAAGAGTAGAATAGAAGAATAGAGTGTGTGTTTTGCTGGAGGACTGTACCAGAACCAGAAATAATGTGTCTGCTCTAGCAATAATGCCAGTGCGTTTCATCATTCACTTTGCCTCATTTAGTATCATCCCTTACCCTCTCAGGCTACAGTTCGGGGGAGCTAGCTGAACATTGTGATCTCATTCTTGGCATCCGTGGAGCCACAGTTGCAGACGATAAGGTTAAGAGTATACATAACTTGGCCTGGATTGAGGAGCGCAGCAGCAGGCTGTCGTCCCGCTGATAAATGGGAACAGAGGTGGCATCGACGCTATGGCATGGCGGCACCGACACACACATGTACACATTAAAAATAAACTCCGAGTGTTTTCCTACACATGCATTCCACTCAAACACAATTGATGTGCGTGCACATGCAAACCACACATGCACCAAGGAAATACAGCCAAACACACAAACATAGACACACAACTCTGCTGGGACATATTTTCTTGCACCCATGCTGGGGTTTATGTAATGGTTATTTATGCAGAAAGGTCAGCAACATGCAGCTCATTTTCTGTGGTATCAAGACTTGACCTTAACCCCTGACCATTAATTTTGACTGTGAAGGGAACTTGTTCACCCCAAACTCACTCTCCTGGATGAGAAGGTGCAAAAGAGCAAAGTCTTTTGGGGTAATTAGCTGAATACACCTGCTTAGTTCAAAAAAGAAAATGCGTCACTGATAATCTCACAGAAAGCGAAAAAGCATTCAGGCAATATTTGCGAGGCCACAGCAGAATGCACCACAAGGAACAGTCTGCTTATGAAACTGGAACTGCAAAACAAGAGAAAAAGGCTAAAGGTCGGTCTGTTCAAACACACACACACACACACACACATAGACCCTTTGAGCTTTACGCAAAGGTTACATATGGTGTAAGATTATCCCCTACAGCACATTAATAAGATACCTCAATTTTCACTGATTTTTAAATTTTTTTTAGTTTATAATCAGAGGAATATAAATTAAACTGGTGTTTCTTTATTCAGTCATAAGAATGGTGTCTCTCTCTTTGCAAATGAAACTCCTCACATCACAGCTAAAAAAGCTACAAAAATGCTTTTTTTCAATGAAAGTTGAAGATGAGAGCCATACTGCATCTAAAGATTAAAAATGAATAAATAAAAAAAGAGAGTAAAAACCTTTTTTAAAAAAATTATTTTATTCAGATATCGTCATAGTGAATTATCATGATTATTTGCTTCAGTTGTAACCGTTATAGATGCACACTATGTCAGTTGTTACGTAAGTCTTAATAAGTCTTAATGTAGAGGACACTGACAGGTCAGAACTCGCTCTCTATATTTAAACTGTGTTTTTACAAGGGGGAAAAAAAAAAACAGGCAGAGAAAACAATGCTCGTAATATACACTCAAAGACAGCCAGTCACAGACACAGAAAGCCACATGAGTCAACATACACTGCACGCAGAGTGAAAACATGGTGCTAAAGAAAAAAAGAAAAAGGACACATGGGAACATACAGTTCATACACACACGCACACACACACACTCTTGACCCTTAGTCAGTTTGCTGTCAATCTTCCTATGTCCTGAATAACTGACTGCACAACGTATACACACTGTTTGATAACATGGTATGAAGTATTATGAATTTTTCTTGTCACCTCATAAATAAATCCACGGTTATGAAACGGGTCCTGATTAATGAATTGGGCAATTCTAGCCAGGGGCGTAAAAGTGACAAGTGAGTATGAGAATATGATATATGAGTTGTATGTCATATACTGCCAGAGAGTGTTCTAGCACTCACTGTACACAGCGAACACGTTGGATACAGATGCCTCTTTGTGTGTGGCAGCAGTCAGACGGTGTGTGTTTGCTTTCCTGCATAACCACTCAGCCTTTTAACCCCAAACTCACTTATTTCAACTCTTTAGGTCTTCCAAAGTGCTACTTCAGCAGGTTGAACGGTTGAAGGGATTACAGCCATTTCAAAAGGTAAAGCATGTAAACAGTTGTCAAAATGAAGAACTCCAGGCCTGAAAAGGAAACAAAGAACATGTACAAAATTGTTAATTATTCTCACATGAGTGCTTTTTGAACAAATTGTTTCTCTTGAGGTCTTTGGCTGTTAAATTTCAAATGTATAACCTACAGTGTCCATTGCTCATGGCAACATATTAATAAAACAAAATACTACTGTGTAATTCAAATTAAAAAATGAATATGTATCATATTAATGCTAATATGAATACCACAAATATGCAGCTTAAAAGACACCCTCACTTAGAATTCATAACACATGATCTATGTCAGCACTTTTGAAGGTATCAGAGAAAAGATATCGCAACACAAATCCACTGGACGACCCCGTGACTCTTAAGCACTGAAAATCAATATATGATGCAATTTTTAAACTTTAGAATTCTAAGAACATCGTCCTGGCAACGAAAACCTGTACAGGGAGTGACGCCAGGCAGGTCTCTGCCCTCAGAGTTTATCACGTATGTTTGGAACCAACTATAGATGCCCTGACAACTGACATTGTTTGTTTTAGAGAGTGACTCACCTCTGTGCCAGCAAAGCAGGGACAGCGACAGGGTTTCTGTATCTGATTCATTGAGCTACTTTCTCTGATGCAGGCCAAGGCCAGGCCGTTTAATGCCATTGATTGATACTGACATGTTGACCATTAGAAAGACAGAAGGTCAGACAGGCTGCAAGAGCAAGGTGCTACCAGGTCACATCTGTTTCTGCTCCTTATGAATGTCAGCAGAAGTGATGTCTGTGTTTTTGTGGCAATAGCACACGGTGATAAAACGGGGTGAAGCGATCTGCCGACGCAGTTGCTGTTTGCTTATGCAACGCCTGTGGTTTTTTTTTTGGTAGTTTAGTAGAACGACCATGACATGAATCCACATGCACAATATGTGCCAAAGTACAAGCACGTACTAAAGACTTCCTCACACTTTTCTCAATGCATAACAAATCTGGGGTTAGCCTATATGTGTCAGCACTGTGCGTGCATCAAAGTATTTTGGATTAAAACCATATTCTGTTTCCATGAAAAGAAGGGCGTGGCTTTTTTCCCCTCTCGATGAAGAGCACTAGACATGGGCGTGTGTTGTTTTCTTCTCTTGTTTGGGAAGTGCACCTGAAGCACATCTCACCATGCACAACAGAATAAGAATTGTTACATCTTCCTGATGATGGCAGTACTTTGTACAAACATATCAAAAAACCTTTCCAGGATTCATTGCACGGATACTGAAAGACATCATGTCTGCATCACAAAATCACATTTTCCAAGGGTGTTAGTCTTGCCTGCTGCCTTGTCAGGGGAAATGCAGCATGAAATAGCCAGCTCAGACATTTTCATCTGTGGTGGTCCATGTTGTTTATAAGCTGCAAACAGAATGAGATTTTCTTTTTAATGGTCGCATAGTTGCTGAGGCTCTGGGCTTAGCTTTGGTCACTCTATATTTGGTCTTGGATGAGGGGGTCAAACAGAAAAAATATTTTTTTTTTCCCATGTGCCTCACAGTATGCAAGTGGAATTCAGATACTTATGTAAGCCAGCCCTTTCATTTTTGACTTGCCACGCTTCGGAAGCGCAGCACCCTCCCATATTTGATTACACTACTGAAACCAGAACCCATCGGAGGTTGGATTTGTTGATTCATCGTGACATTTCTCCTCCTTTTTGCTTCTTTTAGTTCACTCGGTTCACTCCCTCGTTCCCAGAAGAAATACTTCTTCGCTTAAGATTTCCTTTGTATCCAGCTGGCAAATAAAGAAGAGAAAGCACGCCTTTAAAAGGATGTTTTTGTTCACTCCTAAAGCCTAAGTACAGTCATTCATTCAAAACATCCCTACTCTCAGTCAGCTGAACGCCAGGCAAAAACCATTCCAGGGGACGGCATTAGAATCAGTTCCATGAAGCCAATCAGAAGGTAGCGTGTGGCGTGGCTATCTTGCATAACCTCTGAGACAGACAGAGCCTGGAGCAGAGACCGTCTACCTCTGCAGACTCAACAATCTTCACACGCAACACTCCCCGAGCAGACGGTTTCTGTGTACATACTGTATAATATGTGTGTGTGCGCTGAAGTCATGCTCACTTTGCTTTGATTCCCTGAACTGCACCATTGCATACACCTATGATAATAATGCCTTTCATGAGGCCATTATTTACCACTGCATATAATGTGTTTTGTTTTTTTTCTGCAGGAAAAAAAGTGCCAGTGATAATCTGAAACCAAAAGAGCAGACGATAAGAGAAGAAGTAAGAAATCATAATTGCAGTGGCCATTTTCTTTTATTTTTCAGGAAGACTGACTGTGCTCATGGTACGTTCTGTTTTAATCAGCTTGTGCGGTAAATTAAAATCATAAATTATAAATCATATACTGCATAATAGACTTGTTTCCTTTTTTCTCTCCAGACATATTGATGCTTTCTAAAGTATTAAAGTGCAAAAAGGGCTGCAGAAGATTTACTTGTGCTAATAGGAAAGGAGAGTTTTAGGAATAGGCCCCTCGAACCATGCAGATATCTTTCTAATTGGTTCTTTCAGATACAGCTTATCATGTGTAGCAACAAATCAATCACACATCCACAGGATGCTCTCCACTTTTCCCCTGCTCAGAATATAGAGCCATTATCTGCGCATTTCTAATTCATTATTTATACTAAGACCCCTGAATATTCCCTGTAGTGCATGCCGGGATAGGATCCAGCTCCATCTGGCTAAAAAGAATAAGCAGATAAACACAAAGATAAATACATGTCATCTTGTAACGCTGAAATATAAGATGTGATACTAAGTGGCTGATAATACCAGATTCTTCTTTAGCCTTCCAGCTAAAGAACTCTCCGTTGCGGTATGCTGTTCAAATTAATTAAAAAAAAATCTGTACATGTGGATCAAAGCTTAAAGGTAAGGGAATGAACACATTAATTCAGTTACGAGAAATGACATTTTCATTGGAGGAGTGAGCGTGTGGGATCTTCATCATTTACTTGAGGTGTTGGTTAGACAGAAAACACTGGCTGGCCTCCAGTTGGAATCCAGACTCCATGCAGACACGAGTCATATGACAGTGCTCTGGGTTTTTTCTCCTCTCTGTAGGTCTAAGCTGAGGGTTTCAAGCAGAAATAGAATAAAGGAAAGTTTGTAATGTTTGTTGAGCATTAAAAACAAAGGAAATGATTGTCTGTGCAGTAAAAATAACATGGAATGGAAATAAAATACAATGGCTGGTTATATTCCCCAAGGAACAAGTTTTGTTTGTGCCAGAGTCAAACAAGGTCAAGGAAATGTTAAGTGGTGGCTCACATGTCTTCTGCCTCATCATGGTGGTAATAAACAGGAACAACAATACATTTTTATGTGGATGTAATTTAAGAGATTTTTAGGGATGCGTGTGCGTTGTGAAAATCAAGAAGCCAGACCAGGGGAGGAAAGTGTAGTTCTTGCTTTTTGTTTTTGAAAACAGAATGCTCTGTAGAAAATATCAAGCCTGTGACTGAGACCTCGGTGCTGGGTGATGCATTTGAATTGCTCGATTCCTGTTATTTCCTGCTATCTGAGCTATCTATTAACAATAGGTTCTCACAGTGTCACTGAGATGAAAATAAACCGAGGAAAGATTTGAAATCCTCTTGGCTTTTCCTGGTGCTGCCTCAGCTGCAGTGTGGGACTCACAAAGTACTATTCAGGTCTGACTGTGCGTTTTCAAGGAGTTTCCTGAGGGAAAGCTATTCTGGCTCACTGACAAGACTAACATGCTCTCTCTCTCTCTTGTGCGGCCACAGGGACTTGTGGTCCTGCAAATTGGACAGGAAGGATCACTAGCCTACTTCAGAATCATTTCCTTTCAGCTGTCAAAGCACCAGTCACCCACTGAAGACTGGGTTAACTCCCTTATAATGTGGAGATAGAGCTGTGCTAGCTTAAGGCCCATCTGCTTCCTGTATCTGCAGAAAACAGAGCCTCTGCATCTGAGCACGATACCATCAGAAGATAAGTAGATCCTTGGTGATGCAGTGAAATCACTCAAACAAAAACAAAAAAACATTCACATTTCCTTTAACATACAGCATGTAGGTGTGAACACACAACTAAAATGCCAAAATATTAAATATAAAATTCAAGAAACCCTCAAATTAGCAGACGGGCTTATAATGCATATTAGATAAGTTAGACACGCTCTTTATTTGCTTGTTTTCTCAGAGTTAGATTGGAAGATCAACTCATATGTCTGCCCGATTATATCCCTGAATTCTCATGATGTTATCATGAAACCGTTCAAAACTGTATTAATGCTCTGCGACGTGATCCAACATCAGCGAAATTGCGAATTTGACACGTGAGCTACATATAAAGGAGGATAAACTTTTACTCTTTCACTCAGAGTTACGGTATGCGACGTTCTGTTCCGACCTACATTCACCCGCATGTTGCATGTTAACTTCACACTAATCTCCAGCTCAGCTGGTTCGTTTTTAGGTCATGTGGAACACAGATGAGAGGACATTCCTGCTGACTGTCGTTAGCGTGATGTGTTTGAAGGGTGCCGATGCACGGTGGGCCGGGTGGGTGCATTTCTTCCGTATAGCACAAATACAATAGACAGATTAAGGTCACGGTTTCATAACTTCCTCTTTTTTTTTTTTTGTATTCCTCCAGTGTCCCTGCATTACTTATTCACCACACTGCTCAGGTCAAACTTCAGTAGCTGGATTTAGAGTTGGTGCTTGCCCAGCATTGGCCCACAGAGTATAATAATCCACGTAACAAAACAGAGGTCAGTTTCTGTCTTGACCTGCCACTCTCCAAACACAGTTCTACTAATTTTTGACTCATAACTGTTTACAGAAAGTTTAGTGAAACTTACTCTGTATTCCATACGTCCAACATGGGATGGTTACTGTACATTTGTGCTACAAATTACTACAAATAAATGATGCTGTACGATGACTTTTAATGATCCAGATCAGGTTTTTACTCTGCAAAACCAATCAAGTTCAAGTGAGGAAAACAATATGACATGACGATTATGATGATCATTATGCTTGCCTATGGTGCTAAAGAACCAGTCCTGCTCCTCAAGCAAACACCTTAACCGTTCATGCATGTACTTATGCACACAGATAGATATTGATGCTTTGGCGGCGATAAGATTATCTATATTCTGCTTGTTTGTAAACACACTGATGCACCGTTGTAAGCGCTTCCCATTTAAAAGACACGTCCTGAAGACTGCTACGTTTAATGGACTCTGTTTATATGTGCAGAACAAATATCACTATGAAACGGGGGAAACGTTCTAGTTTAATTTGGCACGTAGAATGCATGGTGAGTTTTATGCCTCCATTTAAACTTATTTTGCTCTTTGCGGAGAGTGACACAACCAGTGTTAAACGATGACACCATGCCTTTTGGATTGAACTTAAACAGCCTCAAAGTTTCAAAGTCCTAAACACTGACATGCATCCCATTTATAAACCTATAAAGCTAGTCAATGAAAACGTCTGCTGAATTGGCAGAAAGCGTTTTTTTTAAATGGGTGCTGGATACAACGTGTGCACAGTAAAGGTTTTGTGTGCAACCTCTGTCTGAGGAGCAGTGAGAGTGTAATTTCTCATCAACTTTACAGCTCTTTTACTATCCACCATACAGCTAATTGCCAAATCTAAATTGAGATGCAGAATCCAACACTCAGAGTGCTGCGGTGGGAAAAACGCTCATGAAAACCCCTCTCCTGTGACCTACATCGAAGATGCTGATGGGATTTGATGCAAAGTTGTCACGCTATAGACCAAATGTGTTTATAGTGTGCTCAGACGGAGAATGTCGCCCTTGTTGAAAATGGCATGGCAGGGTGTTTGACTCCGATCCGATGTAGGAGTGCCTTTGTAATACAACAGTGAAGGCTCTTGTTCATACTGGCTATGGCTGCATTACTGGGAGGCACTGGTAGTTGTCTGATAATGTCAAATGCTGGCTAAAGAGTCCCACTGCGTAAGCTGGAATGAGTCACTGGCTGACTATGCGTGAAATGTAGCTTTGTCTTAACAAACAAATAAACAAACAGAAAGGCAAGAAATTGAATAAGTAGCTGGTTTGCTTTGGTCACATTGTCAAGAAATAGGATTTTGCTGCAGGAATGCTATGAGCATCTTGATAGGTCAGAGAAAGTAAGAGATAAACAAACCTTAGCCAGCAGCCTGGATAGCCAGTTGCGGATTTGTTGTGCCAGCTTCTTTTTTACATTGATACTGACTGATTTGACTGACTAACTGTTGAATGTTGGCTGTTAGTGAGCTAAAACATTTCCCTGATGTGTCATGTAACTGGGGGAACATAATAGTATGGTGGTGATCATTTGATAAATTCAACTGAATGCCATTTTTAATGTTATTTCATACCACTGAAACACATCCAGGGAAATGTTCTGTACACACTGCAGGCTGGAGTGGTGTTTTTCTTAAATAAGTAATGGAATTACAATAAGTCAACACGAGTAAACTATGTAATTTAGAAATGATTATAACATTTCTTACCAAGGTAGGTTTTAAATTTTCCTCTGAAGTGACGAAATAATGATTTTCCTCTCTTGACAATTTGGGCATGTGTGCTTGATTGTGAAATGTTGCTAAGTGTTGCTTTAACCTCATTTGATTATATAAATAGCTTCTATTTCTATCCCCCAAGCTGTGAAGATTAGTCAGATGAACAAATGTTTGGGAACGGTTTCCAGACTAGCTGGGTGCTTGTCAGAGGCTGGTGGTGTTGGGGTTTTTAGTGTTCACTAACAGCTGTGGATATGTTTAACCTGCCAGATCCAGATAGATGTGGATAAGCAGGGGATTACATTGATATTGCAATCACACATCTATTTTATTGTGCTCAAAATAAAGATTTTAAACTAAAAAAAACAGTTTTGCTGTACACATTTTCAGGCTACAATCTTGGCATCTAGTTTTTAAGTGACCTCAGGTAACTCTCCAGCTTGAGGTTCACATTGTGTGTATGGCTTTAAACTTCAGAGATAGTCCTAAACCAATATGACTAAAACCCAAATAAACACAACCTAACATTCAGAGGTCCTGCTGCGCTTGCTCTTCTTTTCCCTTCAGGGGGCTGTCAGGAATCAGAGTGGAGAGAGAAAATCAACAACTATAAAGAAAGAAAGAAGACACCTCGTCTCTGTGGCTCTGCTGATTTTTTCATACGTACGCAGCGGCAGGACAGCGTGTTATTTTTGGTTCATATTTTCCAAAACAAAAAGCTTTTGAAAACAATATATACTTTGCTCCGTGCCATCATTCCCCACCATGAAGAGTTCAGCGGACACATGTGTGCCACTCTTATGTAGCATCTGGTGGCCTGGCATTGAGGGAAATCCCATAATTCTCTGCAGAGGAGCACACCCAACGCTTCCTCCGTGGCTTTGGTCTGTTAATCCAGCAGGGATAAATGTTCTCTTAAGAAAGGCAATGATCTGTAATTTACTAAATGCTGTAGGTTAATTTTAAACCTCACTAGTGTTTTGCATGTTGGTGGCCCAAAACAAGAGTGACAAGTTAATTGTTTGAAATTTAAGGCCTTTAAAACCCCCAAAATCATGTACTGTGACACCAGTACAGTAAATTGCACACTGCACAGTCATGCCAGTCTTTCATCATTTTATGAAGTACACCATGGTGATCTAACACAGCACAATCTAGCTTTCACCGGATGTAGCCCACACTCAGCAGCTATTTCTCAAGTTTTAATGTCTCTGTTCTTGTAGGGAAGAGTCCATCCGACACACCAGTATAGTTCATATAAATACTGCATATCTTAATTACTGTTTTCTCTTGCAGTTTGCAGAAACACGTCTCCAAAAAAGAAGTTTAAACAAAAGTTCAGCAATGCACCCGTGGCATGTTTTTGTTTTATTTCCGTGTATAAATCGGAAAGCACGAGACGGAGTAGCAGCAGTTTAAATTATACCAAAAGAGGTCACACTGTCTGTAAATTATAATTTGTGGATTTTATGGGCCCTGCACTGGAGTATACATGCAAGCTTCTACAAGCAACAATGGTGCCACATTCATGTACTGTGTACTGTTACATCTCTTTTTTCCCATGCAGATTACAGCTTTATAGACTCCCCTGGAGTGGCACGCAGAGGGATATTGCCCTCGCTCGCCATTTCAAGGCCTCATCGGCTATTTGGACAGCTGCACACATCAGCCTGGTCTTAAGTATACTCCAGGGTTATGGCAGATTAAATAAATCCACTGCATTTGCATAGCCTATTACATAACAGACGCCTGATCACGGGAACAATTTGAACCTGGTTTTATTTATTAGAAGTTCATTGCAGTGATGGAGATAATCCATCTGCTTGTTTTAAATGAGCCTAAGTGGAATTAGCGTGTTCTTGAGCACCAGCACATCGGACAATAGCCACCAGGCACTGAGTGTGTATCAACTTTGTCCAGCTTTTTCTATTGAAAGAAGCGGTGCCAGGACTCCTGGTGACACACATCTGTGCTGAGTTGGATTTCCACAGCTGACCAGGGCGTGACCCACTTCCCTTGCTTTTTTAGTTCTCCCTCGGTTCAAGGCCTGGGAAAAAAAAAGTGTTTGATTGAATCCTGTTCAACTGTTACTGTCACTGTTAAACGCAACAACTCAACACCTCCTCTCGCTCCCTTCCCACTCTTCGCTCCAGTACACGAAAGAACAAACCAAGCCTCGGGGCTCAGTAACTTCTATTCTGGGATGCTGTTGATGATTTGCTGTTGTGAGCGGTAGAGGAATTTCTTAGTCAGATTTTCAGTCTGTTCATTATGGGTTTCCCTCCGCCACCGTTACCATGGGGATTAAAGCAAGCTGAGACACACAGGCGCAGTTGACGACAGACAGATGTGAGAAATGAAAGGAAATGAGGACTCATCCATGTTCGAGTCATTAGTCCTAAAATAGCCCGCCACAGGAATGAAATCGCTTTAATGTCACACACTGAAACTAGGTGTGGATGAATGAGAGGAACAATGAGAAACACTGGTGTAAATATTAACGGATGTCAGGATGATTTCTCTTTTCCCTGGGTGTGTTTCATCAACAAATGGTCTCTGTATCGCTTCGCCTCCTCTCCATGTAAGTGCAGATAGACGTACAGAGTGGAGTAAACCTTAGACCCACTTCAAGAGCTCTCCTGGGATGATCTGCTTGACAGATAAGAAGATGACTGCCTATTACCAAACAGGAAGTGCAATGAGCTCATTTCTAAATGTAAACCGAGAGCTTGAGTCATACCTTGTGTTGGGTTGGTGACTAGAATGCAGTACTTCTATGGACATGCAGTGACACCCACTCAAAATACCACAGAGACACTTGCCACTGCGTAAGTGATTCTCAAACCTTTTCTGTCCGGCCCACCTTCAGACAGAAATGTCACCATTATAGCAAATACAAACTCTCATTTGTTCATTTTTCCTACATAAATCCTAATCATTCAATTTTTGAAGTCATGGATGTCACTGTTTTGAAGGAGGACGTTACAGATTTGGTCAAGACGAACTAGAATATTTGGCGAGACCAATGGCCCAGTCCGAGACAAGGCCAAGACCATAGAAAAAAAAAAAAAAATGTCTTGAGTCTCGACTAGAGTACTACAGGACTGTTAAATACTATTCAGATCTACACTGTATGCGACTACAATGACAAAAACACACACGTGAACGTGTATTTGTTTGCACACCCTCCCAGCCAGACACACATGCACACATGCAACAGCGGACTGGTTTGCAGCTAGTCTCGGTGACGCAAGTATTTATTGTAACGCTTGCATCAGTACTACTAGTTGAATTTACAAACAAGCACATTCTTACCAAGCATCATTATTTAGTTGACTCACTCATTCATTCATGCTTTAGTAACGCTAAATTTACGCAAGTGTGTTCCATCAGAAATCAAAGTAAGTCTGTGATCCAGCAAATGATTAATCGACTGTGTCGTGAGTCTCCAGACGCAGTCGATTCTGATATTTGTTGATTCAGATTTTGTATTCACTGTCAGCACTTTGCAGTTTTTACAAGGCAGCAGCAGTGTGTGACTAAAATATCTCCCTCATTTCTTTAATCTACTGACCATCACGTGTCAGGTGTCAACATATATCATGTATCATCCTTATAAGAATTAGTCAGTAATTATACGCAACTGTAGACGATTTCCTCCATGTAATTACCGCCTTACATAAGTTGTCACATTGCCTTACATTAGCAGTGTGTGAACAGACACCTGTACACCTTAAATGATGCAGAAAGGCATTTTCTTAACCAAACAAAGTACACCTGCTCCAGTAAGATGAGCAGGAATATGTGTAACTGCTGTCTGGCATGCCATTAGTTATGCAACAGACACACTTGTGTCAAAGTGCATGGCCTTGAGCAGGTCTTTGCCTGTGTGTGGCGTGCCTAACTGCAAACAGATGGGAATGTAAACACACAGGAGTGATGTCTAGCACTAAACACACAACAGGATTAGTGTGGCTTGAGAAAAATACGGGGTTTGTAAAAGAGGTTGCAGTTTCAGTCTCTAGTTTTGGAGGAACGAGTGGATAATTAGATAATGACAACCACGCAAGCAGAGAGGCAGCCTAGCCTTGTAGCCTTGCAGTCACATGCAGATGCATGTCTGCTCGAAGCGCCACCCAGAGAACTTTTTCTTTCCTTTTCTGTTTTCTTTTTAACTCTGTCACTTAAAAATAGCAATTTCCTTTGATATTATTAGTTCTTTTAAATGGAGCAACAGCAGAGGACTGGTGTACTGGTGACACGTTTAATCCAATGTTATGTGGTGTCTGACAGAAACCTACCATGCCAGGAGATAATCAAGTAGAAAGACAGTTCCAGGGTTTTAAATGGGCATGCAAATGCAAACATGCACGCGGCATATGCAACGTTGTGTAACTTTCCTGGTAAATACAGGAGAAAAAAAGGAGATGTTTTCTTCTGCGGTCTGCAAGACAAAATGAAACATTTCTTTCCAGTTGTGGTTTACTAGACCATGTGAGCGCTGAATTACTTTTTTTTTTTTTTTTTTTCACTGTACAGCAGCTTATGTAAGCGAGCTCATTGCTCTACATTGCAGGCCTGACCTGAACAGACTGCCGCCTACAAGCACTCCAATGAGCTTCCATGATGTGGAACGGTGTAACAGATAACGTAAACATACTGTCGTGCACCACGGGGCTGTGATCGCACCACAGGTGTGAGCATGCACCATACGATCTTCACCCCGACATGATGCACGGCGGCACTCTTTGCTACTCCTTCGTAATCACAGTCAGACCCGAACAGACTCCTGTTCAGGGGAAAAGCGGACACATCGTGGCAGAGCTTTAAGCAGCATGTGTTGAAGTCTCGTGGATGCAGCTTTGCAGCAGTGCTAACACAGTGTGACAAGTTGACCTGTGTGTTTAAGAGCCTGTTTCCTGGGCACGTCTCATTTTGTTTTAAGTGTTCTCAGTGCCGGTCGCTGCTCATGCCGGCACTGTGTTGTCAGTGCCATCTGGCACTGTTTACTCTGTTCAGCATAGGTGGCTGACATTTACAAGCGTGTTATGTTTGTTGCTTTTTCATAAGTATCCATTCCTGTGTGATTGTGTGAAGGTTCATTTTCATAAATTACTTTTAATTATTACAACACTGAGGTACAGTGTATTGATTGAACCTGTTTGTTTTGTTTTATATCTGTCAGTAATTTGTCAGTCAGTAAGTCATTTTAAGGGCTTAGACATTATTATTCATAGATGAAGTCCTCTAGTAAGTAAGCAGACGTAAGTAAGATGTCAAGGAAACCACAAGATGTCGTATCCATGGCAACTATAGCAAACTGTCACAGTAGAAGTTGTGAATTCTAACGTAAAAACTGGTGCATCATGTCATCATTTCTACTGTCAATTGACATTCTGGATGTAAGGTAAGGATAGGCGAGTCACTCTCAGTATGAGTCATACAGTGTTGTACTCTCTCTCTCTACACTTGGTAACCAATACCAACAACAACAACACTGCACCGCTCCATGGCAACTGTGTGTACCCAGGGTGGTGTGAGTTTACTTTGCAAACGTAAGGAGGTACCATTGTTTCTGAGAAAGAACAAGGCGCTCTGGCACTGTGAAATGCGACCAGAGCATCCTCTTATCATATCTCTTCTACATCCTGAGACTAAATTCTCAGGGCTCTCACCCCGACACTTATCTCACACCCGCAACTCCACCCCTCTTTAACTTACTTTTCCTTGGTAACATAATGTATATGCAGTTTGAGTTACAGTGAACTTGTTTTTGAAAATTACAGACCGGATTGAGGAAAATAAACCAAACGAAATGTGTTTTACTGAATTTCTTATTCATTCATGAAAAGTTGATCAAAGACACATTGCACCTGTAAACACAACATGTTCCTGTAGTGAAGGTAATGCTACCAGCTACAACGGAGGCTTACAAAAACTGGTATATCAAACAATGAAGACTGGCGATCATTTTACCTTTCATCGCGATAATCGGCAGGTAAACAGCAGAAACAGAGCGTCCTGCAGCAGGATGCCTTGTACTGAAGGTTACCTCCATCAGCTGTCTGAACTGTCATCACAGCTAGGTCATTCCCTTCCATGAGCGAAGGTCAAATCCTCTGTGTGGCTTTTCTATTTATTACAATAGATTAGGACCTCCTTTCATCCTTTCTACTTAGCGCATCAAGCTACCATGAGGGAACAGATGAAACATAATTAAGGGGAATCAAGGGATTTCCCAGGGGCTCTTGTACACTTAAATATCAGGGATGCCTGGCAATATTCATTACACGGTGGGCACATGTGTCTGGTTCAACAAAGATGTCCCTGTGGAGGTTATGCGCCTTGTTAGTAACACTGTGTTTGTGTAAATGTTTAAACATTTATGTTTTAGCTCATTTGAGTTCAGTATTTGTTGTTTTTGTCAGTTTCTTTTTTTTGTTACTTGGGTTATGGGGTTAAAAAAAGATTCAACAACAAGGTTAATTTAAAAAAAAGCCCATCTTCATTTAGCCATGTTCTTTTTTAAACACTTCAAGGTCAAGTCAATGACATTTGACAAATCTGTGAAAGCAGTCACAATCTAAAGAAAACTTCCTTTGTTACAGTGCGTTAGTTCATTTAGAGGTCCTGCGATAAAACAGTTCATATTGTCGGTATCTGTTTTATTTTCAATGATTTGGCACTACATCATCCACATCGTCTCAGAATAGACTAACGTAAATTAAGAGAGATGTAGCAGAGAGAGAGAGAGAGAGAGAGAGAGAGAGAGAGAGAGAGAGAGAGAGAGAGAGAGAACGTTTCAGGCCCTGGAGTTGCTATTCTGGAAGAATTCATATGGCATTTTTCCCCCTCAACACCTAATGAGAATCCCAGGAATGTAAGTTTGCAAAGCCAGGCAGGACAAAAATGGTAACATGGTAACCCAGAGTGAGAAGCCTGGAAGAGCCTGGAGATTTGGGAGCTCTCTGAGGCACTGGAAGACAAGACTATTTAGACATATCTGCATTTTGTACAACAGAAAGTAATGTGTTCAGTTAGATAACTTGCAGCGTTTTTCATTGTCCGACCTGCTATCATTATGTATGAACACATTGTACTGGTGGTAATGTGAGGCAATAACGCTGCCAGAAAAGCTCTGATGCCAATCTCATGGGCTGCAAAGAGAAACACGGAGACAGAAAAAAGAAAGACAGAGAAACAGCGATAACATCATTCTGTGCTGAAAATCACAGGCCCATTCTGCTGAGCGAGACAACTTTTTGTTTAACAAGCCTCCCTCTTCCTCCAGACTGCTGTAACAGACAAAACATCTCCAAACCCTTTAGCCTTAGAAAAGAGCTGGAAAACAGATGATGATGTCAGCCCCTGGGAGCTCAGCAGCTTTTTTTTATCTTCTTCCTGTTTACCCTCTTTCTGTGTCTGTGTCTGTCAGCGGGAGCCTCGGAAAACACCTAGTGCTCAGCTCTCTGGGAGAGGCAGGGCACAGTGGCGAATGTCAGCAGCAGGCCTATTGTCACCAGACCCCTTACTAGACCGTATAAGGAGAGACCTCTGTTGGCTCCCACCTCTGAGCGAAAGCACAGGGGTGAGACACGGAGGACTGGAGGTGTAAAAATAGAAACAAAGAGGCAGATGATGAAATGGTTAAAGAATGACAGAATCAAAGTAACATTAACATAAAGGGGGGAAAAAACAACAACATGGACTGTAGACTGGGGAAAGCCCCCCCTGAGTCTGAGTCACCATCAGGAAGAGAGCCAGACCCAGACAGCCTTTCCACCTAAAATCCTCCTCAGCCCACCCCTCCCTTCCACTCTTAAAACTGTCTGGTCTATAAAACGCCGAGTGGAAACTGCCCCCTGTTTGTTGACGAGACACAAACAGCCGAGCAAGAAGCTACTTTACGTATCAGTTCCTTCTGTTTGACTGGAGAGGCGTTATTTCACTTTCTGCGCGAAGTGAACGGTGGTTGGGGAGTTGCTATATTTCCCCTTATTGCTCCATGTTCATTCTGTTTGTTGTTCTTGACACTGTTACTGAGCCGTTACTACGGCAACGCTTAATTGTTATAAACAATGCGGAAAGAGGAAGTGAAGCGAAACAGTGCTTCAGGAACATGGTGTGACTTTCTGGATTGTTTTTGAACTGTAACCAAAACCAGATGGCACCTGTTAAAAATAAATAAATACATAAATAACATGTTACCATATTTCATGTTATTTGCGTCGTTTGGATTTATTCTAAGAATGGCACATCTTGTAAGAGTCATGCGTTTTGTCTCCATCAAGTGATTTTTCGTTGACGTATTTTGCAGGACGTGCGGTGGGTTACTAAGTAACAAAGTTCCCCTTTTAACCAATGACTGTCCTGGTGAAAACTGCTGAGACAGTACACAGTAGCACAGTGATATCATCATTTTCACAGGCCTTCCCTTCTTTCACCATTGGCCTTATTGGGTAGGAAAAAAAAAAGAATCATTTACAAAATGAGTGGCTGTTGAAAATGTCACACCGTGCCTCCGTCAGAAGCTCACACATCAGTTCCTAAAGCGGGTACATTACGTCGTGGACTGCTTCTATATTTGGTGTTAACATCAACACGCCTGGTTGTCAATGAAGCTCTTGATGCAGGCGTGGTGGCACAAAGGCTTCATTCATCTTCTCACCCTCCTACTCCACCCCTCACGACCAAAATGACCCATTTCATCGTCAATGGAGGTGCAGCGGTTCAAGGCGAGTCAGTCGGCCGTGACTGAGTGGATGCTAGCTGATAAAGTGTTTGTTTCAACTTTGCTGCTCTGCCCCTTCAACTGCAACAAGAAATCCACAAAACACTTTTTTTTCTTTACGTTTATTTACTCAAACATTAATCTGGCACGTTATGTCACACAAGGTTCTTTTAGCAAAAAGACACGTAAACTTTGATAATGGAAAATATCAAACTGAGGGTGGCTGCTGACATTGTAGGCCAAAGCCATGTGGGCACAAGAAGGCTTTTCTCTTTCTCATTACAATGATTCTCATCTACAGCCCTGTTAATGTTTGTTTTCCTTTAGGGAGGGGAAGAGGCACCCATTATTAGTGTACCAAGAGGGTTGGGGGCCCCATAATTTCTTTTTCCAGTGATGACCTCACCTCGACAATATGGCCCTTTCCTGGCCTCAACCCTCAACTTTTCCCCACTATCTGAGTCAGCTGGTTCTCAGAATCATGTGCTTCTATTTTAGGGCTCTAATTTCCATCATTCCTCCAGTAGGCAGACATATATAACTGTATTTTTTTTTTTGTTGTTTTATATGGAAAAGGAAAATGACTGAAATCTGAGCATGATGTTGACGCTCTAGTTAGACAAAAGTACAGTTAGTCTAATGAGGTCTGATGCTAGGGCAACAGGATTAACTGTACAAAGTTGTTAGCAGCGACACCAGGTCAGCAGCTTGGATTCGAGTCGCCTGCTGTAGCTGCCAGGGTGTTTAAGAGGTGAGCCATGACTGAAAATGTGGGTCATACCCAACACCTTGTAAATCCATGTGTCTGAAAATGGAACGGTTTCATTAAAGCCGCCACGAGCACACACACAGAATCACACACTCCGAGCACAAGTTTGCGGCTAGTTCAGAAGATGATTATTAGAGTATTAGGTTCATTAGAATGGCAATGGCATATTATATGCAACATGTGTAATTTCAGCGAGTCAGCTGAGTTAACATTTTCACCGATATTAGAAAAAAAAAGTAAGATAAAAGTGCAATTTACTCTTCTTTTATGGCCAGCTGACTTATTGATTTTTGTCCAGTAAGGCGGTGAAACATGACCAAGTGCTTTATTTTGCAAATGCTTCCTTTTCTCCCTTTTGGCTTCATTGAACAAGATGCTCAACATCTTTCTCCATGAAGCCGGTCCAGAGTTCCAGAGTTCCTGCTCAACATGACAAGCTGGCAGGTGAAAATGTCCGGGCCATGACGGACGGTTGTTAGCAGCCAAAAAAAAAAAGAAAAGAAAAGTTGGATCAGTCCCAATCCCATTAACAACATCATGAATGGCTTTACTATATAAATAGTGCTTTTTCCCAGCACAGGTGGGAGGTGTTTCATATCATTAACAAACACATGAACTCACATCCGTTGCCAGAAGTGACTCCTTGTACATGCACGATGAGACAGACCCGCACCATGAAAGCTTTGTATATTTCTGCTGAAGACAGTTCTGAAAGACGGGGAGTGGCTCATGTGGGAAGAATATTACAGGTTGGAGGCCATATGCTTTCATTGTTTTTACCTCTCACCAACTGTTTGTGTTCAGTTTAGCCTCATAACCCTGTGTTGTTTTAATTTTGTGCACACATAAGCCAGGTTTCACTTTAAAGCATTTCTTTGTTTTAGATTGAACAAAACTCAAGAAAGAAAATGTCAGTTACATAAGGACAGAAAAAAAAAATGAATTAGCTGACTGTCCACCAATGTATGCAGTTAGTCAGCTGATCAAATAGTAAATGAAATGTAATTTATCTAAATTGAAAGCCCACTTGTACACATAAAGAGGCAAGTGCACTTTCTCTTAGCATTGAATTAGCTGTCAAATTTGATTCCATGCCACGGCGAGATAGATTCCCTGGGATCAATGTCAGTCATTGGTGTCTCACAACCAGACAGCCTCACATGAAACTGACACTGCTCCAAGTTATTTGCAAAGCGGACAGGTTACAGTACAGTATGTAATGTGTACATACATAATGTACACACTATTCATCTGAAAAGGCATTAAACAAATAAAGAAATGAATGCCAGATTGTTGGCACTGTTTGAGTAACGCATAGTGAAGTATGATTATCTGGGACATGCATCAATTATTCTTAACGGGTCGCTTTGTGCTAAGCTTTAGGTCTATAGCATATAGGCTAACAGAAAAACGTGTTATGAAACCAGATGGATATGGCACAGTCGAGCATATAGTCTTGTGGTTCAGTTTGCTACCCCGCCCTCTGAAGTGGCGATACATCATAATGTGAATAAACGGTGGATCAAAAACGATTTGACCGGTGTAAACTGATTCCACCAATTTCTACAAATGCACAAATTTCACATGAACTTATTATGAGTTATGCAAGTCAAAGTTTCCAAGAGAAGAATTAACAATTGGCAGTCTCCCTGAAAATGAGCCTTAAAAATTCATAACAGAGTGAAAAAAACAAAGAGAAACCGAATATCAAAGCAATCCACCACTTCCATCTGTTATCACATGGATCAAAAGGGCTTTGATCCAGTGGCGGGACCTCCATTCTTTCAGCACAGCCTGTCTATAATTAGTTCAACAGAAGGCCTATAACATCTTAGAATAACAATCATTGGAAAAGAGTGTAAGAACAGCTAACAACTTACTCCTTAAATAAGTGGCAAATGCAGCTGTATACATCTACAACTCCCCCCCTTTACAGGCAGGGTACGCCAGTTTAATCTAATTTTTGTCAAATTAAGTGAAAATCTCCTCACGGTCCGCTAGCTGTCTGTTCTGTGTCTCTCTGTAAATAGCAAGAAACACTATTCCAGCAAATCAGCAACAGGTGGCGTTCCTGCTTGTGGACAGAAAATTAGCAAACTGGTAAATGGGAGATCTGACACCTGCTAACGTGTAATCATGTCGCGAAATGGAAGAGGTGGCTGAGAAACAACCAGAAATGAGAGGGTCTGAACAAAAGCTGAAAAGGAAGTACTATGATGATGATGTGAAGGCTTTCCAACAGTGGAGAGACCTCTGGGAACTGAAAGGCACGAAGAGATTGCTCTCTTCCTGCTTGACATCTGGGTAACACTGATGTTTGTGTGCTGCGCTGACAGAGCCGAAACGGAATAGGTCAGTATCATTTAGTCACGTTTGTGTATCAAGTCATGTCCATCCAACAAGACATGCTGTTGTAATGATGTTTGTTATAGCACCAGGAGAGTTGAGAGTATCGCTGTCTGGAGCTCAATGCCACTCTGTGTGTTAGCTTCCTTGTTAGCTTAGCTGCAAACCTACAGGCATGTCTTTAGCCGTAGTTTTGTAAAAAAAAAAACAATTTAAACTAACTAACCCTTTCTAATTTTTATTACATTTAGTTTTGTTTGCTTGCACACATTTGATGACGACATTGTGCATCATAGAGTTTGTTTTGCCTCAGCTATGAGAAAGACGCATCCACTTCCATGCCATATGAGGCTGGTGGCTGTTCGTGTCATTGTGAATTTGGAAGCAAGAACTTCTGAAGGAGCACTGAAGGGAGGGGAGTGTTGCAGAGAGTTGCGGAGCTCCATGCCCCACCTTGAAAGCACAAAACAGGCAGTGAGTATGTGTACCGGAGCGGGAAAAGAGGAAATCTGCAGTCCATTAATGACTGTTTTATTTATAGGTAGGAGGAAAAGCTATTATTAGAACAAGACCACTGGGGCAACAACAACAACAACAACAACAACAACAACGTTTTACAATAAACAGGTATAAATATGACATAAAGCCTCAGTTTCATTGCTTCCGCAATTATTTTATGATTCATATTGGTCATGTTTGTAAATTTCACCACTGTCTGGTTTATACAGATTAAAAGAAAAAAAACAAAAAAACAAAAGACTTGATTAAGCCCAGAGACCGGCAAGAAGGGGCACGAATGAATGGGAAAAGGAAAGTAACAGAACGAAAGAGGCAGTGCAGAGGGAAGAAGGAGAAAAAAAAAAAAGTGGGACAGAGAACAACCAAACATCTCCAACACTAACATTACATACAGAGGCCACCCTGAAAAGAACATCTCTTTGGAAATATGAGTGTGTCCATATGCTGTCTGGGGAACCAGTGAGGGAAAGGAAAAAAAAAAAAAAAAAAAAACACAAGATGGATGTTTTTGAGAAAGGTTCAAAAGAAATTCTAAAACGTTTTTGATGGTGTTATTAATGCCCGGGACAGACTGCGGTTTAAAGTAAGAAATTAGGTCATGAGCAAATACGTTTGGCATTGTGGCATCACAGATCTGTGGGTACGAGAAAGCAAAACCTGCTGGAGCGAGGGAAGTGTTGTCATTTTTTTTTTTTTTTTTTTGGTGAAGAGTTTTGATTGGGGCTTGCTCAGTGACGTGGGAAGTGAGAGAAAGGAAGGCAGAGAGAGGGGAGGGTGAGGGGTGAGAGACAGACAGGAGAGAGAGAGAGAGAGAGAGAGAGAGAGAGAGAGAGGCTGGTTTTGGCTTCTCCGCTCTAGCTAGCCATCTATCTTTGGCTGTGCTCACGCCCCAGCTGCTGCTGGTTCAAAGTACGGTCACTGGCAGGGAACCAGCCACAGGGCTGCGAAAAACACCCACGCAGCCACTTCACATACAGAGGGAAACAAAAAGAAACAGAATGTCTCTGGAATAAACAAAAGTCTCAGACTCGAGCCCAGTGTTGTAACGTTTGCCGCAGACCCATCGGATCGTCTAACTTACGCTAGATTAGAAAAATCTTCAATGTGTTAATCAGTTGGAGGGTGGGGGGAGGTGGGGGTTAATGTTTAATCAGCGAGTTAAATAGTACTCGTGTGAATGTCAGGGATACTGGATGAAACTGATTCTATTGGAGTTCTGCAGTAGGTATTAGTTTGGAGAAACTTAACTAAAACATTTGTCAAACTTGCAACAAATGCAATGAACCTAATGCAACCAAACTTGAGTAGCGTGGTGTCCACTAGTATATAGGATTAAAGAACACACACACACACACACGCACACACACACACACACACGCACACAAACAAACTCTGTGAGAGACACGGTGCAGGCGTAAGTGGAGTTAATAAGAGTGGGAAACCTTGAGTTATGCAGCCCTCAGCGGTCATGCGTAAGTAAACGTACTTACGTTAAATCAGTTAGGACATGGTCAGCTGCAGTATGGAGGCCATTTGGCATGGTTTACATAACCTACTCCCAAAACAGTAGAAAAAAGTAATAGATTTTGACCTACCCCCCGTGGATTTTTCTTTCTTTCAAAAACATTTTTTTGTAGTTTGGCTTGATTCCAAGGTTATAAACATGCAATACCTAAATATAACATTACCCACTGCGGAGTACACTGACTTCAAATCGTTTGTTGTGTTGTCCCCTGCACCTTTGGTCCTGTGCCAAACTATCTGGGCCAAGGTCTGAGTGTGAACATTAACTAAAGGCGGTATGTAGCCGGATGCGTGTGGACGAGTGTGTGCATTTCTCTAAAATACCATCTGAGTCTATATGTTTTGATGGAATTGCATGTAGCATGCAGTGTTCACTCAAATGTCCTTAGACTTTCCGCTGTGTTTGTGTGTGTGTGTGTGCACGTGCGTGCATCCACTCATGCACGTGTCACTACACTCACTGCAGGTGAGCAGAAAGTCATGTTCAACAGCCATACGGAAACTTATACTGATGGGTCACACAGTAATATAAACACACACACACACACACACACACACGCGCTTACACACACAGGAAGATTTCCTTGTAAGGGCTGACTTGTTCTTAGAGTATGAACGTGACTGTGCCAATGTTCCAGCTATTGTTTGAACTCGTCTGACATGTCGAGGTCATCGACTGATACAGTGTTCTGTTTTGTTCTTCTTTTGCAGTATTTCTGTTTAAAGTGTGGAACCTGAGGTGTGATGAGTGGGTGGGTGGCAGTTTTTGGGGGTACGGGAATCAGCAGATCAAGACTAATGAGAGTAAATTCAGCCAAAACAGAGCGATGATATTGGAGCCCTACCGGGGAGGGAGGGGGGTGGTTGAGGCCTGTTTCCTGTGGCAACCATTTCTGGCGTGATTAATAGCTGACTTCCAAGGAAGCAAGGCTGTGCCTGTTAATTACATCCCACCAAAGTAGGGTGGTGGATGTGCTGTTTTTCACTCTGTGTTCTTTTGTTTAGACTTGGTTCAAGAGGAAAGGTTACATTTGATGAATTTACAGCTTACAGGAACAAAACATTTCATGCGTTCGCATTGCCAAAATGATTCCAAACGTGAATGTGTAAAGATTACAAAAACACACCCCTGTTCTTTTACCGTCACATATCGTGCAGACTTTTTAAACATTATGAATTTTACTTTCATTCATTTGTTTATGTATTCATTGGTACAGCTGTGGATGAACAACTTGTTGCCACCGATCATAATAACGCCGTTCTTTGCCAGAGTTAGGTAGTCATAATAAATGCTTTGAATGGCTCTGTGAGATTTTTCTGCTCCAAACCACAAATCAGGAGAGACGATGAGCTCCAAGGTAATTCAACCTGTTCATGTTGTTACATGAGCAATGTGCGAATGGGTCATGTCGGGGCATTCGCTGATTTTCCCGTAAATTACCGTCAACTGCTTTGACATTCAGGTGAATCTTAAGCTTAATGCATTGGCTGACCAGAGAAGCAGGGAGTGTACAGTTATTGAGAAACTGTTTGAAGGCGTCATGCTTAAAGACTGTGGAATCCCCAGTTAATATTGTTAATGAGAGTTCATCTACATGCCCAGTTTTCTGGAAAGATTAACAACCCGAAGGCAACAACGAGAGAGTTTTCCATTTAATTACTGTATGAGATCATCTCTCACCTGAGCTAACTTTGATTTGTAGCCACAGAAGGTAACACTGACTTCCGACTTACCTGTGCCATATAAATTTCAATGCCCCTCACACCGTACAGCACTAACAGGATCTACAGGGCAGATCTTAAATGGATTTGTGAACATACACCACACTACAGTACATGCCACAAATGCATATATTTAGACAGTAAGACCTGTAAATTTTGATGTTACAGAAGCCACATTCAACACATGAAATGAGGTGTTGTTTAGAGTAACAATATACTAATGCCACTGAGCTCTGCAGAAAAAAATAAATGTTCTCTGCAACAGGAAACAATAAGTGAGCCCTGCCCTCTCACTTCCTGGAATCGGGCAGATTTATTGATAGCATTACAACGATCAGGCTGCTACTGTGCACACTCTAGATTACTGAGGGGCCTGACTGGCACGGACACATTACATTTTTTATTTCATAATAATGTTTAGACTAGAACTAGAATAGCTAGAATACTATCAGATGTAGAACAGGCTTCAAGCAATATATCACCAACACTCAAACCAAACAATAATGTGTGAAAGACATGAAGCAACGACCTCCAGGCAGTGGAATGAGCATACACTTTTTGTCCATTAATTATCTGATCACCACCAAGCTCAAGAATGAAAATGTTTGCTTGTGTAACCAGATAAAAGCCATTTCATTTGTCATTTTATGCACTTCATACAGCCACCTGCCATCACAGATCAGCATATTTTCAAAGAATATTAAAGTGAAGAAATTAGAATTATATTTCTCTTTTAGGCCACAAACTCTTGAAAGCCACATTTCGGAGACAGAAATCTCATTTTTAGCTCAAAGTCTATTTTGTGCTGTGTAGTCAGTGTTTACAGCCAAGCAGCCTTCACTGGAGGAAAATGCAAAGGTTTCTAACTGTGTGTGTGACGCACTGCATTTTACAGCCAGGCCCTGGGGAGCTGAGCTCGTACAGCAAGCCATACTCCTGCTGATCAGATTAGTAGCACCATGCTGGTGCGTGCAGAAATGTGTGTGTGTGTGGGCGTATGTAGTATATGCGTTTTTGGGTGGTTGTATTCGGTTTGATTGTGTCAGTGATTGCATCCATGCGCACAATATGCGTATGACTTAGGAAGGAACTGTCCTAGCCTTTTCCTACTGACGCGGCACAGTTGGCAGAGACGACACCTGCCTTCCCGTCCTCGGGGATGGGTGATCGGATACCCGGGGCAGGGTAGTTACACCCACCAGAGATGTACTGGAAGGGCATTTTAATGGAGGGTAGGAATATGGAAACTTACACCCAGCTTTTCTCACCTTTGTGTGAGGTGCTCACTCAGAATGGTGCAATGAGACGGATTTGGGCTGCAATATACAATAAGTAGTGATGATGCACGATGACGTGACTGAATAGGAAAATGTAATGGAAGAGGTTGGACGTGAAGAAACCTTTCCTCCACTGTGCCTATTATTATCTATAACAGGAAACCTTTTGCGTCATTGTACTGTTTACCAAAATAAAGGCCTTAGCTTGGCGTGGAGTATGAGTAGCTTTGCTGTAGTTAACTACAACTGAATGTTAAATTGCATAATATGGAGGTTTAAATGTTAATATGAGTTTGAAGACAATCAAGAGTATTTTCTGTATTGACAATTGTTCTGCGGACATTCACGTTTGGGCACAGGTTGTGCAGTTGTAGACATGTGTTTGACTCCAGTAGGACATTCCTGAATGCCACATCAACCTTACCAGGACATTCAAAGCTCAGCCTAAATAGACAGTCTCCCGCTTCTAAACCCTTATTAACTCCTACCAGCGTACGGATTAAGTCCTGGGATCCAGACAGCTAACAACCCTGTATGTGTCTGGTACAACCTGCTCACCCATTCACAATGCTTTATGACTGGCTACAACTCACGGGCTCCTTCTACCACCTCCCGCCGAGGGACATTTGCAAAACAAGTACTTATTGAAGGGGACTGAAGTGGAGCTGGAGGGGAGTAAGGGGCGCATTTCAAAGATTAGTGGAAGATGGGGAAGGAGGAGGGGATAACAAGGATATTTTGACTGATATGGGCTTTTGAAAGCTGATGCGGCTCTGACTGTGCACCCAGAGTGAGTAACTCTTTTAAAGGTTAGCATGGCACTTAAAAACAATTCGGCCCACTGGAGAATATTTTGGGATACATTTCAAATAAACACGCACATACAAATATCTATGTATATTCAACGAGAAACCTTTCTAATATTTGGATGGATAAGCTGACTGGCTGATGTCAGACGTATGAAATGGTTGCTGAATATGTCAACAAACTGATTTATTAGACTAACTTGGGTAACAGTTTCTTCAGAACACAGAGGGCAGAAGGGGGTTGGGGGAGTCACTGAGGCATTATGTGCTGGGTTTTTCACGTGCACAGAAGCATGGGCTAGTCCACAGGAAGCAGACACTCCTGCGGAGTCAGTGTTCTAACTTTACTCTGGGTGTAAGGACAGGACATTTCACAAATGATTAAAACATGCTAATAATAGTACTGGCAAATAGCGTGTCTGTAGGGAACATTATAAAGATCAGTTTAATCGATATGTCATGAACGTACTGCGGGTCATGTTTTTCATCTCCTACTGCGATATGAGATATGATGCAAGTTGTCACTTTCAAGTTGGCAACTATTTGGCAACATTTTTCAGGGTGTGGGAAAATACTTCGCAGACCTTGCACAACTGTGTGCTGAGATTCCAGGCAACAGTTGCAGAATGATTGTCTTCAGCAAGTCCCATTTCTTTTAAGCCTAAACTGGGTTTAAGAAAAAATAAATCTCAGGTGCGGATTGTGACGACACTTCAGGGAAGGCTTTTCCCCTCCAGAAGCCTGGTGGGCAGATTCAGCTCACCTTGTCTGACTGAAGGATCCTGTAAGCTGAAGGCTGCAGTCTTTCCTCTCTCCCCTGGCTTCCACCTTGTTTGTTTTTGCTTTATCGAGTTTGTCTTTTTAACTTAATTTAGTGATGTGAAATGAATGCATTTTTAGTAACTCGTGCGCTCTCGCCTTCTTTGTCCCGTCTTGAAGCTGGAGTTGACAGAGATGCACATGATCTTAATCTAAGGACAGTGGCGCAGTTTTCTAGAAGTAGGTCAGATTCACTTGTGGCTCCTCTGTAAAAGGCAGACGTGACCTATTACAGAGATTTCACACATAAATGGGAAGCACAGCACAGAGCATTAGGCAAACAGAGTGAACTAAATGTTTGAAAGAAATTCACTTTCCCACTTATGGTATGCTAACTGGAGCACAAACCCTGAAGCACAGCTCTTTATAAAACCAGGAGACAGTCCAATGCATGGCAATAGAGAATATACTGTGTGGCCTGCTCTGTGGTTGTATGTGATCAAGAAGGTCAGGGAGTACTGAGCACTGGATTAATCTGGTAAACTGTGGGAGTAACTGTTACTGCTTATTGTACTAGAAGAGTTATACAACACATGACTAAGTGTATGCATCTTCTGTGCAAATGTTAAAAAAACATGCACACACATTGTGATTTTACGATGTTGTAATGTTAGTACTCGAACATTTAATTACACCGAATGAATCACCAACGCTGCAAAGGAACCGTTTCGTAACCTCACCAGCAGGCCCGCCTTGCTAACAGCAGGTAGATCAGGGACTAATGTTTGCCCCCGCGTGAGATGTTGTGACCTTGTTTGCTGAAGTTACATAACGTTCCCAGACAGGTGAAAAAACAAATGACCAATTAATAGAGTCTCCCTGGAGAGCTGCAACACAGCCACTGCTGTGACAGTTCCAGCCAGTCAAGACCAGTGTAGTGCAGGACGAGGACGTCATTTGTTTGTGTGTGAAGTGTGCGTCTCTGGAGTGGCAGTTTTCATGCAAGTCTGGGTGCGCACATTCGTCCAACTCCACTTAGTACGTACAATGTTCAAAGAATGGGACTCATTTTGCAAATCTCCCAAAATCACGCAGGTCACGCGATCTATTTTCATCCCGAACATTTGATTTCATTTTGCAAACCTTGTTAGCTGGAGGTGTGACAAGAGTTCCTAAATGTTCCCTTTTGAGTGTTTGTGCCTGCACAGTCCACTGCATGTGCATATGGCATGACCCGGTGTGTGTGTGTGTGTGTGTGTGTGTGTCTGCGTGTGTGCATGTGCGTGCATCCACTCATGCACGTGTTTTTTTGCGCCGCGCCTCATCTGCCATCACAGTTGAGATCACAGCATGGCTGGAGCAGAGCGAGCCGACGCCCAGCGCAGGCAGTGGTAATCCTCAGGTGATGACATTTCAGTCTGGCTTCACAGGTATGGCAACAAAACACAGCATCAGTTTGAGTTGAGATGAGGTTATATAAAATTACATGGAACAGATGCAGGTGGCTTCCTATTTAGTGATGTGTGTGAGAAAAAAAAAATGGTCCATTTACAGATCTATTACTGTGTGTGTGTGTTTGTGTGTGCACTGTGCCCCTGGGCACATTCTTTAAAACACTTTGCAGCAGAACGCCCCAGAGTACTGTTACAAAACATTTCAGTTATTTGGGGTTCGTGGTTATTTGTCCTTCGTAGAAAATATGCATGCATGATTTGAAAGATGTTTTTATGTATTGCATTTTCTCATTAAAGTAGTGCAAGGTAGGTTTTAGCCAAAGTATTCATAAAGCAAAATGAAAGAGCAACCTCACTGCTCATAATACTTTATGTCAAATCAGACCTTTTAATGTTGGGCCTGTGTTGCTTTATAGTACACTGTTCAAAAGAGCATGAAGTGTGTTTTTTCAACCGGATGCCAATTGCCTGACAAATTATACCTTTCTTTCTTCCCCAGTGTGTGTTCTGGCACAAAGACAGTTGTAAAACAAAGTTATACAACAGCAGACAACTATGGCTTCTTTATGCAGAGTCTAAATTGGGCTCTTGGGGATTCGGTGCTGTGAGGTGACGGTAAACGGAAGAGACTTCATACTGCGTGCAATCTGTCTGAAGAAGTAAAATCAAAGAAGGTAAGTTTTCATCTCAGAAGTTTGCTTTGTGGCGAGTGTTCGGTCAGAGTTGAGTGTTTAAGGCCTGTTTCCACCCACAGTTTTAAAGGGGTCATGCAGTACTCCGTTTTAGTGGTGCACAGGGGGCACATGTACAGTGCATACAAGCACAGAGACCCACGCAAATACATTGCGTACAAATACATCACAATAATAAGTATCGAGTTGGCATTCACACCCACAAACACACACCCAAACATATGCAAACATACACACAGTAACGTGTTATTTATGATGATATCTTATATAGCTGCCTTCTCTTAGAAAATGACTATACCTACTTTTATTTACTGACTTTATTTACTAATTTACTTTTCTCAATATATATATATATATATATATATATATATATATATATATATATATAAACTATAACATAAAAAAACTGTAAAAACAATGAATATAAATTTGTGTTAAACAACAGTTGTAAATAGCTGCATATACTTTTTTTTCAAAAACTTTAACATCTCCTTAATTACCTTGTTATTAATTCCTTCAAGCTTTATTAAAACAACAACATGGTAAAAGTTTGCTTGTTTTGTAATATCCGAGGCGATACCACACAGTCACACACGTACTCGGCTTGTTGTTCAGTTCGCAGCACAGGCGTGCTGTGAGTACAAGAATAACTCCTCCGGCTTATATACCTCAGCGATATGCAGAAGTAGACCACGTGACGGTGAGGTGACATCTTCTTATGTTTTCCCATCACGCCTCGCTGAAGTGATGTTCAGCTCTGAGACACTGAGGTAACATTTGTGCGACCACAAACTTCCTCTATCTCTGAAAGGAATCATGAACAGTGGCAAAATGACCCCAGCCCAAAGGGCCCAACCTTAGGGCGGCTCTGTTTCCTGTGATGAAAATATCTAAAGTTAAAGATACTTACACAACTCGCACGCGTTGTGTGAGTGCCACTTTTTGAGTTGAGTAATACAAACATTAGGAAAGATCATATGGGAAGTCCAGTAGTCCAGTATTTTGTTTTATTTGTATCATTTTTCAGTGGTTAAGAAGAGGCCAGTGACACAGTCTGGTACACTTGCACTGAATAGGTGTGGTGTCATATGTATTGTATTTTTTTTTAACAGCAACATTTGGCATGATGCATTTGTAATAACTTTTGTAGGCACTGCACGTCAAAAAAACAACTTTGTGATCTATCCTGTTCAAACAAGCCAACCACTCCTTATCCCCCAAAATCTTATAAGCGTAAATCGCATTCACTTACAGTAACTGGAAGTGAATGCAATGCTAGCCAGTGTGGTATTAGTCACATGACATCCCAAACAGTCTTCTAAACTGAAACTGAATCCATGGGGGTTTCCACTAGTAATTTATAGTATACACCTTCGATCTCTGGTGTACACTTGTTTCGGAGAAAAGGGTTTAGCCTCATAGTACTCTGTTCAGCTTTATCTAAAATTGTTTCCTTCAAGCATTTTGGCACCATCAAAACTCCAAGCAGGGGCTTATTTGTCTGCCAAGGAGAGGAGTCTCTTATGGGAACACTAAAAGCCAAACAAATTAAAAGAGATTGGAAGAGATTACCGCCCCAAAAAAGCAGCTTTATATGGGAGCAGTAAAATCACGGCCAGGCAGTGTTTGTTTGTGTACAAGTTAAAGAGCTCCTGGCAGCTATTGGTAAGTTGTTGGGAAGATACTTGCATGTTGGGAAGTTGCTGCATGAGCTGTAACATTATTGATCAATCTGGAAACGGGAAGAGCATATGAACGCACACACACGCGCGCAAACACGCATGCACCGACAAAATGCAGGCACACACACGCATCTCCAAACGTGCATCTTTCTCTGTAAACCTTGTGTTTTTTGTCTCCTTTCTCTGAGAACTCCATGCGGCTCTTTACCAGAGAATGGACAAATGTTTTAACGGTCCGCTTGACCCTGACAGGACCGTCAGAGACATGAAGCAGAGGCAGTAATCTGGCTCCCAACACACTTGTCAGGATATGGGAAGGAGGTTGTGGTAATTTCATGCTGGCACCAGACTGTTTGGCAGCTCCGCTGAAGACACGAGTTACTAAAATGTCACGGCTTTCTAACACCACATTCATGTCATCAAAGGGACTACAGATGTTTTTCCAGAATTTGTACATCCAGGAAAACTCAATACAGGATGCATGTTTTTGCCAGCAACACTTTGCCTCACATTCAGTCAGAGTTCCACATGTTCACACCTGGGACATTTATGAGCAGTTTTCTGCTGTTGGCCTCAGGGTGAGAAACATATTTGTCACTGGCACAGAATTTGGTTGAATGTAAACCTCCCTCATGGTAGGCAAGAAGTCAACCTCTAAACTGCTGATGTAACATCCCTGCAGAGACACAGGTGGTACAGGTAGTATTAGTGGGCCCTCTAGAGGCCTTAGGCTCATGTGCACAACATGCACAGCTGCCAGCAGTTACACCTTGAGCTAAGCGAACCCAGCAGAACGGTTATGAGCTATGGTGTTTATTCAAGGCCCTACTTTTCTAACTATCCCTCAATCCCGAGTCCAAGGCACTGCAGGTTTCCTGTCCTAGCAGCTGCAGTGGGTTACAGCATCCATTTATCATCCTAGGTGTAAAACAGTCCCCGATTAAGTGGACAAAATGAGAGCCAGAAGAATCCTGAACCATCAGAACCTGAACTGAGATCCTCAGCTTTGATTTGGCGTATACTGGAGTGCAACATAATTACAAGAGCACGTATTTAGCTTAATGTTGTCTCATGGCTGTCTAAACTATGCGCTTTCCCACCAGTTCAACTTGTTAAATAATCACTGAAGTCACTTTATGGATGCTCAGTTGTTCTCTCCTGCAGAGCAATGAGCGACGAATCTTGTACCAGTGAGCCCCCTAGAGGCAGATATTTTCATTGCAATCTTGGCTCCTATCCAGAGGGTGTGTTACCTGAGGACACAAACAACATGCCTCAGCTTTCAAATGTGACACACAGAACAAAAAACCAGACACAATAAATGTACTCCGTTGTGAGGAGCAACTAAGTTCACAAGTGTGTGTCTGTATGTCAAGTCTAAGTGCACCACTTGCCTTGTTATATTGTATTATCATCCTATCATCATGACATGCCAAATCCCAACAGCAATTAGTGATGTTTTAGGTAAAAAGAGAATTAAATACGCAATATGATTCTCACCTCAAAGTGCTCAAAGGACGTAGACTGCTGTGAGCGGCAGATAAAGGTAAGTATAGCTACAAATAATCACTTTTCTAATAGAGCAAGCTGCACTGCAAGCCACGCTTTCAGTGTTTCTTCCTTCTTCTGCGCAACAGTAAAAAAACCACAACTGCACGGGACTGCACCTCACGACGACATGCCACGAGATATTATTCTACGTCTTATTTCGTATTTTCCTCAGATCACATGCACCTTCTTTTTTTTTTAACTCTTGCCTATTAAACCTGCTGAGTAGGAAAACAGCGTGACCTCGCCTGTCCCTGGCACACTGTGTCTCCCTTTTGCGGACTGGCACGACGCCCAGACGGCTGCTTCTTGCGTGCCACCACTGTTTGGGTAGATTTGCATCTGTGCTCTAGAGAAAACTGGGATGATTCATAGTCATTTTGTGTGTGTGTGTGTGTGTGTGTGTGTGTGCTGTCTCACTTAAGTCTGTCCTCCCTCTCTGCCTTACTCTCACTTCTCATTGAAACTATTTCTGTATCATCCTCCCAAGAGCGCACTAAACATTAAAATAGGGGTGATTATAGTAACTTAAACACAGATGTGTGAGGACCTTACAATGGGACACAGTAACACAGAAACAGTACAGTAGTGCAGTGAAGTAAACAGGAAGGTTGCATGACGACAACATGGTGGACATCCTGAACACGAGATACAAAAATACAAACATATAAAGGCCTAAACACCTTGGGTGGACGCTGCTCAATTTGCCGCACACTTGGGAAGCGAGGCTTTCCTGAAAAATTTATATATAATGTGAGGGCCCAACAGGGAGTACGCCCAGGACATCTGCACAAACGTTCCCATTCATCATGAGGACCAATGCATGTCAGGCCTTTTATGTAAAGTACAGTATATACAGTGCCAGTGGATGAATGAGCACGTTGGCAGTAGCAGGATATATTATTGTCCCCAAAGGAGGTTTTAGTCATCATGACCCCATTTCAGTGGGCTCGCTTTTGCTTTCACAGAACACATAATTAAATATAAAGGATATTTCCCTTCACACTTTCTTTTTTTTTTTTTTTTTTTAAACCAAATGTGACACAGTGTAACACCTAGTAAGCGCAATAAAAGTTTACAACGTGCCAGGCAAGTAAATGCCATCCACATGTTTAAAACATTTCAAGGAACGATGGGCGTCCTGTTCAGAAGAATAATTCTTGCTCTAGAGGCAATGCTCATCAGTTAAAGTTGTTTGGACCGAATTTCTTCATTTTATTTCCTCATTATATGCCAGAGCATCCGGGGCATTGAGGACACAACCTCCACAATTAATTGATATGCTGGCGTTACAGTTTGCCCCCTGTCCTCTTCCATCCTCACCTTGATTTTTTTTTCATTTTTACTTTTTAGGTCAAAGCCGATTTGTTCCAACAGCAGTGCAACATCACAGAGCTGATCATCCTGGGAAATGTTTGTTGGCTATTAATACCACCAATCAAACTCTAACATGTCTAATAGAATAAACAATCTCCACAAAGAGAAAAATGAGGACACACAATTTGATTCACATGAAAGATGATTCTGTGCTGCTTGTTCTGAAAATCGCTGGGCCGTGAAGAAGACAGCATGCTGAAGAATCAAGACCACTGCTAACAGAACAGGCGCCACTGTATTCTACACTGGAGCTGACATACATTAACCAAGCTGCAATACACTACAACAGAACAATAATATTTTGAGAGATGAATATTCTCATCATCATGTCATAGTGCCGTGCCATTGTTACAATGGCGTATTAGTGTCTCATTGGACCAAAAGCCCAATTCTCCGAAAGCCCCTAAAACAAATGCCCATTACACCATAAATACACACTTTCTCGTGACTGATGATGAATCAGCAGAAGCTGCTGACCATGAGCCAACGTAACCTGAAATCTTTCTCAGGACACCTTGTTTTTTTTTTTTGAAAAATGACCATGTCAGTGTCACATTTTTACCTTGCCGAGACATGAAAAGCATGTGGTGGACCATTGTGTACACTTTAATACAATAATACCAGGTTGGTATTTTTTGTAGCAATGGCCATTAACGGGGTCACAGATGATCTTGTGATCCGATGAGACATTTTTCTATTGAGGTTTCAGAATAATGGCAGCCCTCTCTGCCTACTAGGCTAGCAAAACATTAGCAATAGATTGATATACAATATATACATATGAATATACATATTGGAAATAAATGACAATATGCTATTAAATATGGTTTATAAAACTTAGTATTAATCATTCATATTATGTATTGTTGGCATCAGTCAGTCCTCCTATTTATGTTTGTAGTCTGTTTAAGCCCTTAAGTGGCATACACAATAGTATATATAAAAAATCTACGCACCAATTGTCATTGTCCTTGACCTACATGTTATTGTAGCTCATACAAAAAAACCAATTAACTGTCTAATTGTGGAAGCTGATTTTCCTTCTGTGCAAGTAATGAAGAGGAGCTCTCAGCACAGAATGCAGTAGAAGCTTTTTGGCAAAAGTCCTCCAATACTTGAATGGTAGCATTCAAGTTGCTCATTTAAAGTCTGAGGTAGCCAGGTTTATTTTATCTTCTTTTCTTTTTTAGTGGCTGCAGGATAAAGTAGTCCGTAATACTTCAGTTGTTGTTTTTCCCCATTGGCCTTAGGCTATTCAAGAAGCTGCGGTTGTGTGATGACGGTGCAATGGGCACAGCGTTCTTTCCCTTGATTGAGGCTGGGTGACTTGAGGTCAAGTTGGCAATGCTGCTTACCCAGTGTTAGAAAACATATCAATAACCTTGAGACTGTCCTCAAACACAACATAGAAAACCAAACAAGTACAAAGAGTATACACAAACAAATGCATACAGATTATAATATACTCCCTGGCACGTCTTTGGATCTTGCTTCAGAATGACAAAAGAACATTTGCAGTTTTTGCATAGTACAGAAAAGTTATAAGTTCGATGTGAAACTTCCTCCTTCCTCAGACTGTGAATTTAGTGCATTTTTCAAACTTGTGATTATTTCCCTTGGAAAAAAAAAACAAAAAAAACAACCTAAACTTGCCAATCGCAATGTCACGTTTAACACCATCTTGTTTGGAATTTCACATCATTTCGCGGTTCAAACTCTCGGTTTGTTTCACTGATTTTGAGTTGAGTTTTACATGACGATAAAGTACCTGCAATAAACTGACCATTTATCATCGACCCGTCTTTCTAAATAGTGAACCCTTGCAGCATTTCATTGTTCTAGTTCCATTTTAAAAAACTTTTTATATCTAATCAGAGGAGATCTGTTGGTATAACTCGTATTAACTGAACTTAAAAAAAAAAAAAATCTCCATAAAAGTCTTTTCAGCTTAGATTTCTTTCACTGTCACTGATAAACAACATCCTATTGTTAATGATGTCTTTCTGTAGGTGAAGGCTGACGTGCGTGTGTGTGTGTGTGTAGGTGGTTTTCAGCCACTTCCTTTTGTAGAAACCAACCAAGGACAGTATGTTCTGAAAATGACTGCTTTCACTTTGCAGAGCAGCCACAGAAAGGTCGATGACAAAGGTGCAAGCAACATGTTTTTTTTTTTTTCTTTTTTTCTGTCAGTGAGACAGAGGCACGCATCTTCAATATAATGAGCCTCAAGGTGATTTGAGACGACTGCACGGTGACCTCCATTTATCGCACGCACTGTTTTTACATAATTGTTTTGGTCTGCGGCCCTGTGAGATGTGTGCAGAGACAAAAGCCTCAGCGCAGAAACACATGTATATGTGTACCACAGACTAATTGACTTCCCTGTCTGAATGTGGTTTGTCAGTTAGCTTTGTTAATGTAGACTAGTTAATTTCACAACATTTCATCCTGCTGCCCGTGTCCCTGTATGTTTCTAATCTGCATTGTCACCACAAGGGCGGTAAGCGCAATGCGCTTCATCCTAACGGTTTGTGGAAGATTAGTGATACACTGAACAAAGGCTGCTGTTTTGGCTGACTGGCAAGGCCTTTCATGGGTTTAGTGGTGGCTGCTCTGTACATTTTGTTCAGCCGTGGGATATGTCTACTGACAGCTTTGGCTGCCATATTGCAAGGTATCATAGAGGCACTCTTAGTGCCACAGAGACATACTGCCAGAGATTTGCTGAGTCTAAATATCTTCCCTGGAGATGGATTTCGCCAAATGGGCATCTGCTGAAAGCTTCATCTTCATCACCGTTTACTGCTGTGGAATTAAACATGACTTACACGTACTTGATTCTGCACTTGAATCCACGGGCAATGCCAACCTTCACGACTTGTTATCAGCTACATCAAAGATTATTCCCTGACTCTCTTTCTTTGATGACAAAACGGCTCAGATAGATGCCAAGAAATTTGGTTTAATGACCAGTTTGTTACAGCCAGGCTCATACTTCAACTCCACAAGAAGAAGAGACAGTCTAGAGCTAAAGACAGAAAGCATGGAGCTAAAGATAAATTGAACTAATTATGGAATATGATGTTTAATATAAGCCCTTTGAGGTCAAAATCTTATTTTCCCGGGAGCAATATTTCTTAGCTTTGGCTTCTTCCATCGTTGTGATACTATACTAGGTTAGGAGAAACATCTGAGTGACAGTTTTAACTTGTGCCCTTCACACAAGCTCCCCATCACGTAGACACCCACATGATCCCACTTGCGTTATCGCTGTTTGATCAGCATGACTGATAACTATACCTACACACACACACGCACGCACGCACACACACACATATGCACAACAATAACAAGCGTTTACATAACATAATCCTCTTAGCGCTGAACTTTTCCAAACTTTCGCTCCATTCACTCTCACTGCACCGAGCTGCACGGCTACAGTAGGACGAGTGCATTTGCTTCCTGTCTCGCGGCGAGACGTACATGTGCTTCCTCATCTCATCTGCTCTGTGTGCGTGTGGGCGCGCGCGCGTTTGTGTGTGTGTGTCTGCACACAACACTGTTTTCATTATCTCCTTATTTTATGAGAACACGTAGTCCAACAGAACAGATAAACGGTGTCATGGGTCTTATGTGTCTGTTTCTCTGTCCTCTCACAGACACCACAAACACACCCATAAACACTCTGTAGATATAGATAGAGGTTAGTTTTGCTAAATTAGCATGGGACACTGGAGAACTAAAGGGCTCCAGATCCTTTAAGTATAGAAAATGATATGGAATCCTGTTTAAATGGATTTAAAGCATCGGCACAGAAGAGAACATTTATGACTTCTATTATACAACATAAAATGCAATGGAGAACTTGTAGATTTTCTTGCAGGACATGAGCTGGATTTTCTTTCCTCTCAGCTTCATTATTGTTCAACTTTTTGGTCACAGGTTCACTGTTTACATGGAGGAGGGCATTCCTTTCACAAGCTTGGCACCATGAATGTGAAATATGTTCTCTTTCTTTGGCCTCAGTCGACTGAGATGTCGCCCTTTAAGCTACTTAAAGCGGTTGACCTCATGTGAGAAAATGAGGAACGATGGATGAGACGAGAACAAAATGTCCTAGACGCTCAGAGCTGAAACTAGGTCAGGAAGTTTGGAGGGAAAGCATGTGCTTCCTCCTACTGGTTGTTCTATGTAGTGTGGGCCATTATGACTTGAAAATGGTTCCACAGCACAACATCAGTTCAGCTGATGAAGCAAGTTGTGGTAACATTTTCAGTGTCTATCTGAAACTGATTCACCTGGTGTGAAATGGTTTGTGTAACCATTGCTAAAAGTGGTCAAATCAACTTCTGCTTAAATCAAACACACCCTCAGGCTGTTTATTATTTTTTTTTCCCACAGCAAGATGCATTTATTTTGCTAAGCTGCAAAAAACAATAATTGGGTAGTGCAGTGAGATTTGAACCAAATGAACCAAACAGTTTTTCCTTTAAACCGCTCAGCTATCAGGTATTTCTGCACAGCAGCGTTATTCAGGTAAAACATTGTACAGGCTGTTACTTCAGGTCAAAAGCACAAGTTCATGTACTGTAAAAGATATTTAAAGCAGATTTAATATTTAGAATATTTATACTCTACAAAAAGAGCAAATTTAAAATTGATTTTATTTATTGTTGTTATTAAACAGGACATTTCTAGAATACACTGGTGCAATATTAATGTGCATGAAGTGCTGGTTACTTACATAACTTCAATTCATTCATACACACACAATCATACAGGCAAATTCATAGCGAAATGACTTGAATCGCATGCTATATATCGCATGTTAAATAGCTGCATAAAGTATACAGACATTCTAACACTGGTGCTGCATTTTTTAAACCTAGATGGTACTCTTCTACCTTCAGCACCGCATTAATACTTTAAGAAGATTCAGTCACAGCAGACTATTTCAGCAGTGCCATCAACATGTGGACATCCTCCATGTTTGCTCCATACCCAGTACCTTTTCACCCGGTGTGCAACTGCTGCTTCAGCTCATCCACTCTGGGTTTGACAAGTTGTTAGATGCCTTTCTTGCACATCATTGTCGTGCCAGGGCTTGACCGAGTCTCACTCTCTTGCTACTGACACGACTCCTCAGCGAAAGCTAGTTTGGTTCCTAGATGGTGTACTATTGCTTTAAATGCTAAAAAAAAAAATGTATCAAGCCAGAATCCCTAGAGAGAGGCTACTGACATGTCTTGTACTAACCATTATACCACATTTTAGCTTCCTTAGATCACTCAGCCTGCTCATTTTAAACTCAAGTCGGACAGCCAATGAACCCCTGTATCCTCTTGGTATGTACATACTGTACGGGTCTGACACACTGTGTGACATTTGTGAGATGTGATGGTAGACCGGGTTTGGCAGCGAGCATCACCACATCATTGTTTATTTAGCAAGTGTACGGCTATTTATCACATAATGTGTCCGTCCAAACAGCTCTCCCTCAATGTGCATCCTGTTAACCAACTTGCCATTTTCTATTAAGTTGGAGCATTCAGTTTTCTAAAAAAAACAAAAAACAAAAAAAAAACCATGATGATGGATAACCGCATGTCAGCAGAAGGAGAGCAACATGTAGTGACGCTTGCTTCTGTGTGCATGAGAAAAAGTAATAACATTATGACATCATATCTAGTATAACATCCAAATTTTGTCTTGAGTCTCATTCACAGCAGTGAAAATATTGCAGGATGTGTTATCTTGTTTTAGAAACTATGTCCTTCAATGTGAGAAGGCCAGTGTGTGTGTGTGTGTGTGTGTGTGTGTGTGTGTATCTTATCGGACTAGCTTATTGATAACAACACTTTTATCTCTGATCACATCCTCTATCAGTAGAGCTTCGGACATGGTGTACTTTTGTTTCAGAAAAACACTTTTGGGAGATTTCCACTTGGATTCAACATGAAACGCAAACTGAATGCAATATGTTTGGTTATGAACCGACTCGATTTTTCATCCCCATGACACTGAGAGGGAGCACATGGTGGAGTGGGCTGTTGAGTCAGCCTCATGCAGTGGGAGTCTAATTTTGCCTGTATTTAAGACCGACAAAATATGCAGAATACAGGCATCAAAGGAAGGCCCACAAATACAACACATTCTTATTTAACCCCGGCGATCACTGCAGCACTGCTGCCTCACATTTGGTTGTCTGGAAAATTTGTTTCATTTTCAGATATAAGAAGGCGAAAATAATGGTCTGAGTCGCAGATTGACTTTGCAAAATGTGGCTCTACGGTATCTACATTATTTGAAAGCCCAAAATATCTTGGCTGCTCGGAGAAGAATGGGAACTTCTGATGGCAACCACTATTCAAATAACCTGTAGTCTTTCTGCCATGATCATTATCTCCGAGAATGAAGGGCTGTGTGTGGTTCTGCAGGGAGGGAGACAGCAGGAGGAGAAACTGACAGTGGGAAGAATCTATTGCAGAGGCAGAGATACACAGGGAAGTGGGATTAAACTGTCCCTGGCCTCTTCATCCAGACACTTTGTAGTGCTGACCTGCGCACGAACCAGACACAGAGTTGCTGAGAGGGGTTAACAAGGGGAGTAATTAAGGAATAAAACTATCTGCCAGCACTTTCTTTCCCTCTTTCTCCCTTTGACTTTTCCCTCTCTATCCCTCCACTGCTGCTCCTCCATCAACTCCACTTCCCCTCTCCCAGAGCCCTTTGTTGGCTCTCTGCTCCGCTCTAATCTGGCATGTCGTTCCCCTCCTAATTTGGGGACTCATTACAGGAGTGATTATCTCACTGCGCACTGTGCGGGTTTAGGAGGAAGACAGCGATGGCGCACGTTGTTAAGCTTTCTGGGTCGCAGCTTAGAACTTCATATACATTCGTATATTTCTGTGATTTCCTGCCTACTACGGTGCTGAGGTTATCTGTCAGATATAGTAATATACGAGTGCCGTACAGAGCTTTGTCATTTTGTACGCAAGTCACTTCCCCTGGCCTGCTCAGTGATCATCCTTCATGCCAGTTCAATGTGACTTAAAGGATTTGCTATGTAAACAATAAGAAACGGAGCATGACTTCACTCATGATTCCGCCTTTTTAGGCTTATGAAGCTTTATATAGATTATACTCCTGCATGACTAAGGATCAAAGGCCATTATTCATATTTTAGTCACACCTTTGGGGCAGTCTGGGTAATAATGAGTTATAGCTAATAATACAATTACACTGACAAAGACAAAATGAATACCTGTGGAAAACATCTCCACTCGTACGGGTAAGACATGGTTCAGATAGATGAGATTAAGATTGATTCAGGATTAGATCAAATTAGATGAAATAGTTACACTCTTATTGAGTCTGCAAATTTGTAAAATAAAAGCTTCTCTTTTGATTAAATAAAACGACAGAATTAATCTATATTAAAGAGGGTACTTCATGCAGTGATCAATGAGTTGTGCACTCCCCAGAGAAGCTGCTGCATGTTCTACGGTTTGAACCTTATTTTAAAGAGGCATACATGTTTGATGCAGGTTTTAGAGCATCCATTGATACAAATGTGACTGACTCCCTGTTTTAAGCTGGTCTAACCTAACCCGAACAGATACAGGACTTGACTGCAGGCCATGATCCTCAAAGAAAATGAACGAATACAAGAGCGTTTTCTGATCATGCTCTCGATGCAGTGAGTGAGACTTGAGAGGCTGCATGTCATATGACCACATGGTGGCACTAGAGAGCAGTGGTTTTGCTGGTGTCTATGATTTCATTCCTCAAGTCATCAGAGCAAAGTTCACCTCCAAGAAACCGAAAGAAACTCTGCTGAATTGTGCCAATTACAGATTCCCTGAAATTGTTGGAGCTGTGCGGCCCCACTCTACATGAGCAGGCACTAAACTGCCCCACATTGTGATTAGAGGAGTATGACTACAAAAGCACTGATTTTGAAATAATAGCTGCTGTTATTGTGTAAGTGTTGTATTATGGCCTATAATTATATATGTAATGCCGCATTCACAGAGATTTAAAATCTGGATTTAATTTAAAGTAGGTCTAAGGTGGAAATACAAAGGAACTGTGGTTTTTGTGAGGTTGGAACTTAGAAAATAATTCCTCTGAATTTGATTCAATAGCTCAAAATGGCCAAGTTTGATCACAGAATACCTTGAACTCACCTTGATCCTGTGTGTTCCTCGTGCTCACGATACAGTGTGGCACAGAAAAAGGCTAAAAGCTAAGCCTACATGTGACTATTGTGTCGTGCAGCCCAAACAGCGGTGCGGCATGACAGCGAGGCAGCATGTTCGCTTCTATTGTTGTCGAGGTAGTTCATTATCCTGCTTCTGATAGCAGGCACTCAAGAAAGAGATGAGCGCGGGAGGATACTCTGTCAGTGGCTTGTAAGAAGCAATCCGATGGTTACGGACGAATTTAACTAATTAAGCGAAAGTCCCATTAAAAGCATGTTGTTGCTCCCGTTGTGACCTGAATTAAAATGTGGGGAGCTGTTCGTGCCCAGAGGCTTTTTAAGGTAACTTTGTTTCTTTTAATATAATCAAACATCCATTTGTGATTGTTCCTGCACACTCAGGAATTCCATCCTTTGGCACTCACAGTCTGCAAGTTCGACACAAAGCAGCAATCAATTGCTAATTCACACACAAGTGGACAGGAGTCTTCAGTCAGGCCAGCAACTCAAAGGCACTAATTCACCAGCTGCTCGGCTTATTTGTATCCCAAGCGGCTGTTTGTAAAGATCCACAGTGACCACACAAATCTCGGGCAACGTGATTGATGTCCCCCACACGCAGGACTAGAGTTGCAGATAAAGAGACGTGGATCGCCAGCAACTTTATTGATCGGCCACGGGCAAATAAAGATGACATTTGCTCTCGCTTTAATAGATCTTTTAATTTGTCCATGCCAAGTGAAAATGTATTCCATTCCCCAGGAATGGCACACCTTCAAAGGGTCATGTGAGGGGCATGTAAAAGGGAAGGCGAGAAAGCGGAACAGAGAGGACGCATGACAGCAAGAAAGAAAACATGAGACGGAAAGTTACTTTGCCAAATAAAATGTTGCTTTGCACAGAACGGATAATAGAGTCCACGCATTGTTTCACCTCTGTCACTCTCTCTCTCACACACATGCTCTCCATTCTGTATTTAGAAGAAAAGCCTTGGTGTTTGAACAGCTTTGGTATCAAGTTAGAGCTGAATAAAAGCACAGACCTCCCTTTGTGGCAGTACATGTCATACGGGGAACATTGAGCCATCAAGCCAGGCGGCCAGAAGCATTGTTGAGAAATTACACATGGGGGCTTGTGATTTGGCCTTGGTTTAACAAGGGAAAGAAAGGAGGGGAGGGAGGATAGAACATTTGGATTATCAAAGCTCCTAAAAAAAGACTCACGCATCCGGGGGAAGCTTCTCTCTCCGTCTGCAGACAATTTGTAGTTCATACTGAAGATAATGCCCACTACCCCATTTCCTCTCTGTCATCCCAACCCATTTCATTCTTCTTTCTCTGCCATCCAGCTCTCCTATCTCTGGGCCTTTTCGCCCTCCCTTTCCCTTATCAAACGCTTTGTGATCTGGGCACAGTGTGGGAGCCTCCCCACGCCAGCATGCTGTGATTTGAGCAGCTTGCCGCCGAGGACGTGCTCGTCGGAGGCCGGATCAATAGGCACAGATTCCACACACAAAGCTGAGGTGACAGGCAGAGACTGTGAGAAAGGGGAGCGTGACCTTTGGAGAATACAATTTAAAACATCTCTCCGACTCTGGCTAAGTTAACTCTGGCACCATGCTGTGCCTGCACTTGCAGATCGTTTATTTTCCTGGACAGTACCAATTGAGGGAGTGGAGGGGAAGAAGGGCTTGGGATTGGGATGGAGGTGAGAATGGCAGTACGGCGGGGTGATGGTGGGAGGGAATGTAGAGAAGAGCACCAATTTCAGCATGTTGTGCAAGCGAATTTACTTGTTTTTCTTCCTTTTTACTCTCTAGCGCTGCCTCTCTCATCACTCTCACCTCGTTGTTTTTTTATCAGCTGTCCAGTAAAGGTTGTTTAAGGAGGCAGCTTGAATGCAGTCTTTCAGGGATCAAACATAGTCTGAACACACATTCGGCACACAGGGGTTCCCGGGGCTCATTTACATCCTGTACACCAAAGAAATGGCCCAAGTCTGTACAATTACAGTGAAGCGCAGACAGAAAATCTATATTTGTCTGCTTTAATGATTTAGTTGCTTCTTTCTTTCTTTTTCTCGCTCACATTTGTGCACCGATCCCTCTCTCCCTCTCATTCTCTGTCTCTATCCGCAGCACCGTGGGCAATTCAACCACCTCTTTACAAATATTTCAAAGGCTAAAATCTTGTGCTGTAGCGCTGAGACCATGTGCATGATCCAGCTGAGAAGAAGATATGAATGTTTTTTTTTTTGTTTTTTTATCAATCTATAAACTGCTCAAGACTAACAAATTATATTTTGTCATGTGCATCGATGTATTTAAAAGCCTGACACGCGGCACTGCTCGGGCGAGCTGTATTTCTCTCGTCAAATGGCTGGCATTTTAAAAGCACGTAATGTATGCATTCGTGAAGCGTTTCATAAATAAGTTGGTGTCTGGATGGAGCAAGTGAGGTGGCGCGGCTGCAGTCTCTCCCCTTCCCTTGGAGCCGTCCTTCCTGTTTCCGGCCAGCAGGGGGCAGTGTTAAATGAGGTATCTCTTTTCACTGGTGACTTTTTGTCCTCTCAGACTGATGGGGCTGCTGCAGTCTTGTCTAGAGGAAGAAGAAGAGTAGAGAAAAAGGATAGAGAGCAGGAGGGAGGGAGAGATAGAGAGAGAGAGAGAGAGAGAGAGAGAGAGACGGAGATGAAGAGTGGGGGGGCTACTGCATTGCACAAAACAACAGTGTATCAAGGAGGGGGGTCGGCGTCTGAGAGGAAGCTGGTGGATTTACGTTTCTCCCCTTGTTTTACATCTCAATTGTGTTTGGACAAGCCCCACTCTACATGTGTAATTACCACTGACACTGTTACTTTTTCCGGACACAAGTTCAGGCCTCGCCTGGGTGATTAGTATGCTTTGTGTCTCCGGGGCACTCGTAAATACAAAAACCGAAGGCCCTCAGTGTGTTAGCCATATATTTGTTTTGTTTCTCTTTTTCTCTCTGTCCCCATTAATGTGAAGTTACTCTTATTAATAGCTCTCAAGGACAAAGGGGGGATCGTATGCAAGTCTTATTTTCTCTCTCTTGAAATTGCCACGTGGTGGGCATATCATTAGATTTATGAATCATTTTGTGGGATTTGCTGTCTACATTTCCTGGTTCCGGCATTTTTGGATTGAAAATAACACCATATCACTGTAATCACAAATCATTTGATCTCCTATTCAGCTGGGACAAAAGGGAAATGATAACAGCCACATTCTCTCCAACAGAAGGGCTTACACTAATGTCTACAACAAACCATTCATGGCAAAGATTACATCTTCTAGGAAAATTAACATTCATTGCCACGCAGCCCAAGATTAAATCAATTTCTCTGCTTCCGTCACATCATGTTATCAGCCTTGAGACGGTAAACAGACAGTAAGTGCCATCTTCGGCGTAGTCCAGAGGCATTTTGAACACACACCAAATAATGAGCCTATCTACGTGGTAATGTTTACAACAGAGACATGCCATACATCAACATTCACATTGGCTGAATTTATCGAGGAGCCGGCGTGGGCACGCGTCCTAATTTAGCCAGCAGTTAGTAGCCGCCAAATGAGAATTAAAAGATCATGTGATGACAGCAAATAATGTTTTGCAGTTTGCATTTCTGTGGCCACACACACACACACACACACACACACGTCAAGGAAAGAGGCTATTAAAACACATCTGTAAATCCAAGCTAATTAGTTTCACATGCAATTTCTAACAAAAGGTAATACACAGGAAACAGTAATCCACCTATTAGAAGATACCGTTTTCAATTTATGTTTTTTTTATAGCCCTTCTAGTTCATCGGCTTCATATCTATCATATCTCCTTCCGTTATGCACCTTTGTGAAACAGTGAGTTTAGTTTGTGAGCATCGATGCCTAAAGTGACCCTGATTTTGCCCCAAAGCACACGCTCCCTCTAAACAACAAACATCCCTCAGGGCCACAAAATATTATTCCCTCTTTCTACGGCCTTTAGTCTACTGCCCACAAACCCGGTGACACATATGGTGACGAAAACAGACAGCTTTAACAGACCCTAGGGAAGTCTTACATTTCCATCCCTCCCATGAGCCTTCCATTTGGCCCCCACCGCAAAAAAGTCATCCTGCTATTTGATGTTCAACGAAAACCAATTAGCTGGTCGCATTTCCGTATGTAAATGAAATGACTTGTTTCCATGGAACCTGCAGGACCTCAAAGACATATTCCCGCTGCCGGCGCATGTGACGTGAGGTCTGCCAGCATTAACATTTGATAAGAAGGGTCGTTTACAACTCCCAGCTGCTTGCCAGCACCAGACAGTGACCTTTTAAACAACAGTAAATTTTACAGACCTTTAAAAAAATGCACCCTGCCTTGCCGACGCTCAGTCTCATCATCTCTAATGATTTCCTTATTTTGACCATGGCGCGTCTGTGTTTCTTTTACATAGCCTAACCCACGCACTAATATTCCTCCATTCCTTCCGCTTGATATTTCAATTCGAGTCCCCCACCGTCTGTGGATTATTACTCATGAGGAGCTTATTTATTTATTCTTTTTTTTTTTTTATTTCAGCAGGGAGACATTCTTCACCAGGCTCTATTGGGTTACATGGTGAGGTGAGTTTTTCCTCTCCCTCCTTTTCTCACAGATTGCCTGCCTCCATGGTTGTCAAAACACAACCTCTGTGCACACCTCTTGCAAAGCGTAGAATTAGAAGGATTATGGCAATGACTGAGTTTCATCACTGGTCAGTAGTTTATCATTCCTGTAGTAAATCCCTCTTAACACAATTTGGTTATGTGAATTGCAAAATGTCGTGCCAAACGATGCTTGATAGAGAAGAAAGAGTAGATTAGCCTCAGAGGGCGAACAGTACATGGACTCGATCATTCAAAGGGCTGGGTGAATAATACATAAATACTGCACAGCTGCAGAGACTGTTGAAAAGGAATAGGATGGGCAGCACAAATCTGTGATGATACAACAACCTTGAGAGACAGGAGACATTGATTGGAAGAGGCAACAATACACATATATGTGGGTTTAAAAAAGCAAAGGAGCCATTGTATAAGTACAGCTCATTCTATTATGCTATCCGCTTGCCATGGCAACGGCATGTTCTATAGTTGTTCGAGATCCCTTCAATCTGTTACTCTCTTTGAACTCAATGGATAATCAGCTAAAGGTTTTAAATGGCTTCGTATTATTGTTATGAAAAAATAATCAACCATGGATCGCGCTGCAATGTAACTCCAACAAGAAGAATATGGATACAACATAAATAGTTTCTTTTGTTATTCACTGTACAATGAGAAAGCACGAGAAAATCCGTTCTTACAGCTGCTTCTCTGATTAATAAACTGTAAACATCAAATGGTTGGCATTGTTGTCTGATGAATGACTCAAACAATCAACCAAATATCAAAACTCTTCATTCCATTCATCTCACAAATATATTTCCTTTTTTAAGAAAAAAAAAGAGCACTCTGGGAAAGTAAAAGTTTTCAAACACTTCTTTGTCTCTTACAGTTTCCAACAGTGTTCAAAACTGTCAACGGCCTGATGTGAGTGATGCAGATGCACTACATTGACTGCAGTGAGAGCACTTCAGAGGTTAAGTGTAGAATCTCAACTCAAAAAAAAAGTTTCTTGATTTGTTTTCCAGATTTGAAAAAGAGAAATTAGTCTTGATTTGTACTCTACATAATCTGCAGTATATGTCCATTGAGTCAGCCATGGAGCTCCTACAGAGCTCTTCTTCAAGCGTCATGCCAAATAAAATCTTTTTTAGTGGTTCCACAATGTAAAGCAAGGCCCATTCTTCAACATATTGATGTTGTTTCAACACCTCTCACCCCTCGCTGACATGTATGTAGCCGGCGGTCAATCAATCTTTTTGAGTCTACGTTTTGGTCACAGCAAGTGGGTTTTCAAAGAAATCCTTTCAAAAAACACAGGTAGTTTTCAGACAGATTTATCAGTTTTCCCCATTACAAAGTTCTCCCATCTCATTAGGAACTTTCAAAACCTCATTGTAGATGTAACATTTGTATTTTATTTTTTTTCCTGGGTCACATTATCAGTGTGTAATTTGGAATAAATGGCATTAATGAGACCAAGGAGTGTGGGTAAGCTGATAAAACAAGAGCATGGCAAGAAACAGAGCCAAATAGCTTGACTCCATGGATCTGAAACCACCAACTGCTACATTATTATTAGTTTTTACCATGAAAATAAACACAAAATCACATTAGCTGTGTACACCCTTCTCCTTCTCATAAGTACTGTATGTCATTGCTGCATATGTTTACCTATTCTCACACTGTGACAATTCTGAAATGTCAACATCTGATCACTTTGTAATGCAAGATAGCTAGGAAGATAGCTACACTTAATGCTCTGCTGCATTCTGCAGGAGCCTCAGTGGTTAATATGATGTTCAGTACTGATGTGTTGTATTGAGACTGGCCACTGTTGGCCCAACTCAAGTGCCCTAAAGACAGAAAAGAATGCTTAAGGCCGTGCCTAAGGGTTTTTACAGTGCTTACCAACATATGTGTACTGTCTAACAAGCTTGTGAATGCTGTATGAATTAAAAAAGAGAGAGAAACCTTCAGGTTATCAGTGGTTTGTCAGTTTATGTTTTAAACATGACTTACTGCACTATCAATGCCTCACAACGAAGGCCTGGGTGACCAATACTGGCATTTCTTTTAAGTACCGCCGTGATTAAAGTCTGGCATTTTCAGAAAGAGGTGCAGCCCCGTGACCCACCCAGACATGTATGCATGATCCAAAGTGTATTGCAGAATAAGTTACACATCCACTAGACAACTATGATACATGCTAGCCTCACGATAAGACCAATGAGAGTTAGTATACTGCACTGCACATGGCTTGATAAGTGTGATGTAGAGGGATTTGCGAGGGATTTGGATAGATGTGAGGACTGTATGTAATCTTTCTCGCCCTCCTTCAAATGAATCCTTTATTCCTTTAAGCCACATCTGATGGGACCTCAGCGGGCACTCAATCAAAACCTCTCTCTTTCTGCTTCACTCTCTCTGTTTGCAGAAAAAATTCATCCAAGACCCCTCCCCACAACACTGTTAGTAAAATAACCTACACATGCACCGTGCAGGATGTACTACTGCACGCATAAATATGCCCGCCACGGTTGCTCTGTCTCTATCTTTTTTATCTCTCTCTCACATACACGCAAACAGTCACACTCTACAAACAGCCAGGTCATCATTTCCCTTCAGGTGTGGCCCTGATAGCAAATACTGTACTGTAGTTTCCAACTTCTCCCTCTCCCCCATGCCGTCCTTCCTCCTTTAAACTACAAAACAGAGGCTTAACACTTGAGACTGACCTAATGTCAAGCTACAGTAAGGCAGAGAACACCAGCACCAACACCATCTGAGACTTGAAAAGACCGCTATCGGTTGGCTACGTCTTGCATAGCACGTATTTGCAACCTATGTTGTCCAACTTTTAAATCACACGTTCCATTTATGATTCATGACGTTGGCTGCAAATGAAAAGGTCAGACATTCTTTTCTATTTATGCCGCTGCTTTGCTGTATTGCTCATGTTGTGAGTGTCTAAAGATCTTTAAGCAGCGCATACAGGGGATTGCATGGTACAGATGAAGCATTTGGTCACAGATTAAGGTTTTTAAGGCCTGTTAGTATTTTAATCTAAACATATTTGTTTTTGAAGGAGGAAACAGAGCTGGTACTGGTTAATTTGATTTCTGTGACATGTTTGTTTGTTTGTTTGTTTTTCACAGTAACTTCATTATTTGCATAATTCCGGCATCCATCCAAGTACATATAGGTTTTCTATTCGTCTATAAGCTGATGTATAGCTTTATCTGGTCAATACTAACTGGGGAAGAGCGTTAGCGTGAAAAGCTCCACCTGTGTGGACTGCGCAGGTATATTTGGCCATTAAATATTTTTTATGTTCCATGGCCACATTGCGCAGCTTTATTGCGCGTATGTATTTTATTTAAATTTCCAGGTAGAAAGCAGCATCATTGCTCTCTGTGTAGTTGCATATCACCTGACCTATCTCCACAATTTGAGGGCAGAAGGAAGGGGAGGATAATTAGGACTGAAATAGTTATTCGGGATGATACCAACAGCCTACTTCCCGTGAGCCACACTGCTCTGTGCGTGCGTGTTCTTGACAAGGTCCTTTTGATATTCCAAATACACGTAATCAAGTGCAGTCTATAATTTTTGTTTGAGAAAGAGCTTTCACAGCCTTTGGATGTTTAATGCATTTGCAAATGCGTGTTCCATTGCTCTTGTGGCAGCTGTACATAGTCATTAGGGCTTCACAATCAGAGACACAGTAAAGATAAACACTCAAACGGTGCTTTAAAACGAGTGCTTTTTCAGCCAATTGAATGGTGGGAAGGACACCAGTTGCAGTGTAAAACTAAATTTGCAAAACCTATTCATTAACAGGTGGCCTAAAAGGCAGTTTGATACTGAAGACCCCAAACACAAGGGACCTCAGGTGTTCATTTATCTGTCCTAACAGCTACCAGAGATTCTGGTGTTGATGAAAGGCTGTCTTCTTTGTTGTTTGTGGTATACTAGTCTAATGGCCTTGATTAGTTTGCAAGGAAAAATACAAGATCAAAAAAAAATTAACAGATTTGATTGGAAACATGTGACAGATCAACTTCATGTTTCAAGCTTTGGGGTGTCACTGTGGCTTAGTGGTCTTGCAACTGGCCAGATATGGAAATGTAGTTGCTGTTTCAGTTTCCAGCTCACCTGGACTGCATATCATTTCTTGTCTCCCTCCACTGATCGGATAGGTGAGGTTGAGATAATTTAAGAAATTAATTTAAAAAAATGTAACAAGGGAACACCGACCTCTGTCACATCTCAGCAGGAGGGAGATTCATAAAGATTTCATAAAACCCCTGCTGGCATGAGAATACTAATGACACAGTAAGAGTCCAAAGACTGGCAGACCTGAAGTTCCAGTTTTGGGTACTCAGGACAGCACTTTCCTTTGTCCATGCTTTAGACACATCCATGTCCAAATGGATCATGGCTTTGAGTGGGTATGTTTTGAGTCTGCAAGCTGCTCCAGCTCTTTTTTTCTTTCTTTCTGAAGTGTCATGCAATGACTTTTTAAATGAAGCAGATAAATGACAGAGAAGAAGCCATCTTAAATGTTTTGCACCTGTGGTCATTTGCTCTGGGCACTGTCCTGTGTTGCTGTGCAGTTCAAATGTGGGGAGCAAGGGAACAGTTTTCAAAACAGACATATTAACTAGATAAGGGATGTTGAAAGCCAGAGCTTTCCACACTTGCTAAGTAATCGTTAAGTCGATAGTATTGATCATCAATCCTATCAAGCCCCTCACAAATATATTCAGTTTGTGCTATGGGCCATAAAATCTTACTCACAGTACTGCCCTTTAATTTTGTCATCTATTCATGGGAGAATTTGTTGTGCATGTTTGCACCTCTGTCCTGAGGTCTGAAAACAGAATGATTCATGGTATTTTCTATTCCGAAAAATCTAATAATTCATGTTTTATTTGACTTTGAAGGCTCAATGAATCATCATTTAACCACCGAAACCAAGTTGAGAGACACAGTTCAAAAAATACTGCACAGTATGAACCTGAACCATGTGTTTTTGCAGTTGTCTAAATCTGTAAGCATATCTGTGACTGGGTTTATCTGCCTGTGTGCATTTAGTATGTGTGTGCAATAGTCTCTGTGTGTGTGTGTGTGTGTGTGTATGAGGAATATCTCCTGGTTGAGGAGCAGCTCCATGACTACTGCTCCCAGGGCAACAGAGGTGCAGACAAGCTAGAGAAGACTGTACAACACCTACACCCATCCCTGCAACGCACGCACATATCCACACACACTGAGCTGGAGACTTTTTTTCTCTCTGCACCTGCTTTAAATGTTGCCACTCCATTAAATGGACATTATCAGTTGTTATCAGTGCCATAGATGTGAGTGTAGGGCCGTGCTCTGCCTCAAAGTTGACTCAATAGACCGCTATCATCTCTTGGTTAATGTGGATCACTGCAAAGAAGTCCACTTTTAATTCAGATCTATTAGAATCTAAGTCCAATTCAGAATCATGTGTCATAGCAGGTAACACCTTTTTAGATCTGTGAATTGAGTCACCAGTGTTTTATTATTAATTATTGAGATAAAGTATTATGTTATAATAATAACGATAATAATAATAATAATAATAATGAGTCAAACATTAAAAAGCAATGTTAAAAAGGTGTGTTTTTGTCAGTGATTTGAAGGTGGGCAAGTCAGTGCAGTCACGAATATGTTTGGGGAGAGAGTTCCAGAGGGAGGTGGCAGCTACAGAGGAGGCTCTGTCTCCCCAAGGTTCGGTGCTTGGTCCTGGGTGGTGGAGTCAGAAGGTTTGCATCAGATGAACGGAGTCTGCGGGATGGATTGTGGCGATGGAGCAAGTCAGTGAGGTAGGAAAGGGGCCTGGTTATGGAGGGCTGAATACGCTGTGGAGCCAGTGGAGGTTCTGGAGGACAGGAGTGATGTGATCAAGGGTGCGGGTGTGGGTGAGCAGACGTGCAGTGTAGTATTTACATGAACATTTTTACATTTTAGCTTTAGTTTTAAGGTTGCAATTGTGATTTTTTTGTGTGTTTTTGTTAATATAATAATGCTCCTGCATCAGTACTGATGCTAAGAGATGTTAGCATCATCTATCCAATTTGTTACTAGTTTGCTAAAAAGACAACCTGCAGCATGACTTATATTTATGGACACTATTAGAATACCCCTTCAAGACTTGCACTATCTATTTGCTCCCAATCAACCGCCGCTGCATGCAAGACTTGTTCAGCCATGCACTCCGCCTGATCGTTCAGTCTCCCACATGGTAATGTTCCAGCCAACTCTATACTCATTTGTGAAGTCTTTGTTCTTGTTTGATCCTTGCCTAATTGTGATCTCCCTGTGTTCCAGGAAACCCCCGCCACTCACCTGCCACGTCCGGCCTTGTCTCGTCCCGACACCTGTACTGCTGGACTCCTGCCATCCCCAGCCCTGCACCATTCTGAAGCCCCCCCCCTCACTGGATGTCCATCTGCACTGCGCCTTCCATGTGAATGTGAATTCAGTACAGTACTGTTCAAACTTGATTCAGCCTCCGGTTCGTGTTTGCATTTCTTATGCAACTGTTCTCCTTAACAGCAGGCTGCTGGTTGAATCTGCTCACATCTGCCTACGTAGAAAGACATTTTGATGAAGCTATGCAATCGGAAGCATACAGCTGGATATTATCAGCAAAACAGTGATAATAAATACCTTTCAATTTAGTCATGCCACAGGAAAGAGCAGCAGTTTCAGAAAAGTAGGGTCCAACACACAGATAGACTTTTATCCAAAAGATAGGAAGAGAATCAGTCCAGTCAGTAAATTCTTTTTTACTAGTACAGTTAAGAATAATAGATCCACAATTGAATTTCCACAACTGAATACTAAGTTATTCCACAGAAGGTTATGATAGTATTTTAAAGACTTAAAGATTCACATTTTAATGTCTGATCTAAGAAGCTTAGAACTATCTCAGTCGACCTGGTGGGCTTGAAAAGGTTTTCTACATCAAAATTACTTCCATAAAAAACAGACTCACCCTCTAATTGAAACCTGCATTTATTTTGTCCAAACCTGTTGCAACACCCATTAAGTAAAAGTGAAAGGCACTTAATTGGGGCTGGGCTTTTAATTAAAGCTTTATAGTACCTTAACTTACTTCCAGAATGATGCTGCAAAAAATAAAGTAATAACAAAACAACAAAACAAAACACTGGAGGCGTCGGATCCAGTGACGGAAATGGATCTTGGTTACCTTCCTGTTCAGGAATAAGAATAGATGATATGCACTTACCTAGTGGTAGGTGCCGTTTGGCCCCTCTGAAACATAATTATAGTAGTAATAACAACAGAGCGCACGCTCACTGTCCCCTTCTAACTCTTTCTCTTCTCTTTTCCCTCAGTCTGTTTCTCACTTGTCTGTTCTCCAAGTTCCTCTCAACAACAGCCAGGCCAATTAAGAAATGGCTCTTGAAAGGGTAGCAATTATTCTTTTGCAAGACATACATGGCTCCTGCTTGCCTCCACACATTATTATCTCTCTGGTATCCTACAGTGAGGTGCCCAGCCAACCATTCACCACAACCCCTTACACTTCTGCCAGCCTCACTGCTTCTTCTCTCTATCTGGCTGTCTGCACTGATGAGGGCCAGACTGCATAGCATGGCAGTCCGAGGCCCAATGGTGAGCAGTGAAACACGAGATAATGGGTGGATTATTAAGGGAAACCCTGTTGAGAGAAAAGATCTTTTTGATATCTTCGCCACTGCCCACGCAACCCACATTCCATCTCTTTGGTTGCGTCCCCCAGCTTTTCCCCCAGTGATGATCCCTGGCTGCCACATGCAAATGAAAGACACTGCTGTGGGTTTAATGCTAATCAATACTGTGCAAATATTCATTTAAGGAGACGGCTGCCTGGCGAGAGAGGGACCTTACCTACTTGAAATGCAAGGAGCTATGTTTTGTTCGGAGCGCTGTCATAGACATGCACATGCATACATGCAGCAAAACACGCACACAAAGAAATCAACCAGCAGAGAAATAGAAAATGGGATGGTAAAAACAGAGATAACAACTGAGGAGACCAAAAAGTGGAGGGGGTCGGGTGCTTTTAAATAACCATTCCACCTGTATAAATAATAGAAACCTCTCTCACTGTCATTACATAAGGCTTTTGTGTGAAAATTGTGTATTGCTGTACCCAAGAAGGAAGTGCAAATGGAAAAAGGCAAAGGCTGTAGGTGCTACAGGCGTGGGCTCAATGTTGGCTCCATCATCCATAAAAGCACATAAGTAGACACCTAAAGGGCTGGATTAAGCGCCCCACTGTGAGAAGAGCACCATGGGACATGTAAAACAGCCTGTTAATATAACTTCAATCTCTGTGAGTCAATCACGGTGGATATTTGGGAGAGAGAATACTAATAGTACATTAACTCAAGCTGCTTAAATCAGACAGAAGTGATTAATTAAAAGCAGAGCCCATATCCAAATGTAAACAAAAGTGTTGGCCGGCGACCAAAGAAAAAAATCAAGATGCAAGATTTTAATTTCCTCTCAAATTAATTGTCAGGTCTTTAAACATGTGGACCTAAATGTAATTCATTAACATTTTTTGATGCCTTCTTGGCTGAATCCTATAAAATGCTCATTATTCGCCAAGAAAAAATCAAACTCATATAACTAATTTATATTATAATGATTAGACACATTTGATTTTCATTTAAACAAATACATAAACATAAATACATGCAACACATAGACGTAATGTCTACAGCCGCAGTGGCTCTGTGTTAATGCTAACTAGCAGGTATAATGTTCTTGTTTAGTGTGTTAGTGTGCTAGCATTTGCCTCTTAGCATCAAACATAATATAGCTGAAGCTGAGGGGAATGCCATTAGATTGGCAGGTATTTGCTTATAAACCAGAGTATTGAACAAATTGAAATTCTGACACAAGGTTAATGATGCGGATGAGGTGCTGGATGAAAAGTCAGGGGATCGCCAAAGTTATTACAATTCATCCTGAGGGGGACATGCCTGAACCAATTACATGGCAATTCCTCCATAGTTGACAAGAAATTTCATTCAACTCCACGCCACCTCATGGTGGTGCTAGAGGAAAAGTCAGGGGATCACCAAAGTCAGGAGGATTCATCCTCTGGGGAGCATAAATGTCTGTACAAAATGTTGTGCCAGTTCGTCAAGTGGGTGCTGATACATTACTGCAGAAGTGAAAAAGTTTTCCCTGCTGGTGGTGAGAGAAAAAATGTCAAGGGATCAAAGTCTGTATGATTCATCCTCTGGGGACAATGTCTGGACTAAATTTCATGGCAGGCCATTTAATAGTTGTTCAGATATTTCAGTCTGGACTAAAGTAGTAGACCGACACGGCTTTCCCTAGAGTTGCCCTGCGAGAGTGGCTAAAAATAAAACTTCCATCTGAAGAAAGATGTGCAAATTGACTCTCAGCATATGGACACATTTTCTCACTAACACATTGTTATATGTTATTAGCACAGTGAGTTTAATTTCCATGTAAACTAAATGTAAAACTATTTGAAGGATCAGCTCCACCTGGCACCTGTCTTCTGGTTGGTATCATTATGTGGCATCTGATTCTGGGTTTTCCTTTTAATACATATGGAGGCTGTCGGGAAGATTAAATTTTCACATATACAAAAGGTGCAACAACTGCTTATTGTGATATGATTATGCCAGCAGGTGTATACAACTTCAGTTCACGCGGAAATCAAACTTCTTATTTTATATTTCACATTTTGTCATCCTCTTTTGGTGTGAATCAGGATCATTATTGGCTCCCTTTATGATACTTCCTGTGATGAGGAAAAATGTGTTGGAGTTGAGAAGGTGTTTGTGTGTGGGTGGTGAAAGCCAGAATGAGGGTGGGGGTTTGAGTATGAGTAACTTACTCCTTTTCATTTCAGATTTGCCTTTTCTTTCAAGTTCCCTCCTCAGCAGACTCTTGTTTGGCCGCCTCACAGTCCCTGAGAGACGTTGTCCAATTGCCTGTCTGCTGTGGATGCCCACCCCCACACACCTCACACACGCCTGCCTCTCCGGCCCGTCTGCAGCAGCGCTCTATTGAGATGCCTTTCCTCTGAAGTAGGGCGTCGTGGCCACAGGATCTCGCCCTAAAATAGAATCATTGAAAACAAAATAACAGCCAAACATTCCTCGTGCTGTCATTTACAATAGCCACACAGCTTGGCAGGCCCTTGTTATACAGTTCGCTCTCACCAATCGATACGTGGCTTTCATCGTCGCTGCGCTGCCATGGTTGTACTGGAAATACATTTCTCCTCTTGCACCTCTCTATCCCTCTCTGTAACCCAATGCTTCATTCACTGTCTGTTTTTGTCTTTTTCGTTCTCATTTCACTGTCTCAGGGGGGAAGCCTTCTTAAATAAACTGATTTTCTTCTTGCTGTCATTGGATAATATAAAAGCTACAGAGGAGGACCACAAGATACTCAATCAATCAATGTTCTCCGCAGCTCTAGTTATCCCTCCCAGAATTCATTTTCCCCCACGAAGGTCCCACTTAGATAATTGTTTATTATGAAGCCTAATGTGAGGATTGAATGCTACCAGCCGGCATAGCCACTTCTGACTGAGGATGAAGACAGTTATCCAGTTAAGTACGTGAATGCAGCTTCGACAGCGCCAATAAGAAAGGTCAGATCTAAATACATTACACAGAGAAACGCAAGCACACACACACTCAGACAGAGAGAGAACAGAACAGAAATTGGGAAGCAGCAGCTAGCAGCTGTCACCAAGTATTTTAAATAAATGGGTGCCTCCTGCCCTGTCCAACGAGCCTGCTAATTGTATTTTCTCTTACTTGGTGGAGTTTGTCAGGCTTCATCAGTCTTCTGTGGCATGTATAAAATGACAGTCCACCTACTTGACATTGTGAATGGTAGTCAGGTCAGGGCCCCACTCTCCTTGGGGCCAAGAGGTTTGTTCAAACATTTTGCTTTGCCTCATTAATCCTCCCAGAAAAGAGAAAGGCGAGACTTAGCCCTTCATTATTTTTGGCTGGGTGCCATACCCTTTGTATTTTGTGAGGACGGACAAGACGTCTGTTCCTACAATTCAGCCCATGGGTATACACAGAAGGTGCTTGAAACAAAAAAAGAAAGAAAGAAACAATGCGATCACTCTGACTGAAGCCTTTTGATATTTCAAATGAAAACATTTTACAGAGGTCTTACAATGTTAGCATCAGGTAAAACTGAAAGTTAAGTACAACGTCAGACAGAATCACACTGAATATCAAGCTGGACATGACGCAACAAAACCCTTTGAGCAATTTATATCTTCGCAACTACGTGTTGAGCAGCAGACCGACGCAACACTTCCGTGGTCATGCTCCAAAAAGTCTTTCCTTTTCCAGCTGATTATTAAGCGTCATATTCCTTTGTGACATTTGGAGCTGACTGTCTTCCGTTTGTCAAGGCTGGTGTAACCTTTTCCCTGTCAGTGCTTTAAGTGACATTTTTTTTTTTTTTATCAATAGATAGCTCTAACATGTAAAGTATTTCTCTGACAATTCTCAGGACAACGAACAAAGGGAATCACATTTTTGGACACCTGGATGATTGTCACTTGTTAGCATGTTCACAAACGATACATAATGGTGCAACAAATCGCCGGGCCCCGCTCTCATTCCGCGCACTCAAATGTCAACGCAACACTGTGTGAATATAAACGCTTAACATTTAGTGGCAAATAATGGAATGTGGACGAGGCATTTGTAGTGCTGACATTTTAGATCAGTGCTCATATGTGTTCTGGGGAAGCTGTAAAACAGCTAATGTGTTAGAAGGTCTCAGCGGCTTCGAATGCTGCTAAATTGGAGAGAAAAGCAGAAAGGGGAGTAAGGGAGTTGGAAAGCAGCACAAGGAGGAGGAAGAGTGAGGGAGAGAAAAGAAGAGATGAGTGTTTCTTTTTTTAAAATCCTCAGCTAAGAGAGAATTACACAGGAAGAAAAATTGCCATTGTCGCAGGCGGAGACAGTGGTAAATGGCGCGTCATTTTGCAGTAATTTACAAATCGCGGAGTGGAAACAAAATTAGATTAAGTGGGTCCGTTGAAATGGACCTGCTACACATCACTATTAATTATGTGGCTGTCAAGGGTAAAGATTATTTATTTTCATGGCAGAGAGTGAAATCATGTCGTAGGTGACTGCTTTGGGGTTTTTAGGAGAGTCATTTTTCATGTGCACATGCACCTCTAAACAGAACAACAGGGAAACATGGACATTCAATCAAAGGCTACTAATGTCTACATTATCGTTCAGGGCAATAAATGGCTTAACCTGAATTATGGGAAATAATAGGCTCCACCAATGTTGCAATGTCACTGCTGACATTAATGAGGGAGGAATTGTTTGCCGTACTTTGAATGGCCAGATAAATGTTGTATACTAAACAAAAGCTTGAACGGGGCATATGAATGAATGTTGTTCCTAATGTTCAGTGACATGATATAACTCACACACAGGATCCATCTTAGAGCTACAGGAAGGACAACCAAGAAGCACTGAAATGGCTTCATCAACATGCTGTTAACTAATAAAACCTATGAACGTACCCACAGACTTTTTAAACTGAAGGATACACGCTTGTATGCCTTTACTCTAAATTGTAAACTCAAAGATTTACTGAACTCTGCGCACTTCACCACGTGTGCCTGTCTGCATCTCGGGAGAGTAGTCAGAAGAGAGTAGTCAAAAGGTCAAAACTATGTCAGAGCATACAATCTCATTCACAGTGCAGCATCTCTACTGCAAATATTGTACAGTACCTGGAGAGCTGCCGAGGGCACACATACCCGTGGATATAGGTGAGTCGGTACCGCTATTCATCTTTTTATACGTCGGGGTCAAGGCAACATGGGATGTCAACACAAAATGTGCCTCCAGTTGGATGGATCGAAATAAAAGAATGATTTTTTAAAAACAAAGTAGAGATAAATTGCATAACGTTGCATCATGCTGTTTTTATATATGTCTATATAGATTAATATAATGTCATGAGGCAATACTGGATTGAAAATGGCTTTGATTGATGCAAGATCCCAGGGCACAGAAGAAGTGCAAACAAACTAACGATCAGCTGCATTTTTGGGTGGAAACTTCTTCTTTCTTCTGTAACAGAAAGTAGACAGTTATGTGTCAGCATTATCAATAGACACAAGGGATAACCAGATCGATCAGCCGCTGGTTAAAATACAGTAAATCAGTAAATAATGCACAACCAGAAGATTGGGATTAATCATTTTAATTCGTTGTCACAAAAAAAACAAAAAACAAAAAACAATCCATGACTCAAATGGCATTTGTTTACTAGTGGATCTTGACCTCTCCAATACAGTGACCACGCAGAGGCAGAGCAGCAGTATTCTGCAGGCTCCATTCCAGTTAAGATGAAGGACACATTTTGGTCTTTGTCTGACTCAAACAGTGACAGAGTTGGTAAGTTTTATTTTTAGCCTAGCAGTGCTATGCCAAACAAATCGGCTATCAGATCCAGGAGCAAAAAACATGACTGAAACATCCCCAGTAGTCAGTATATATGTATAGTTTAGTTATAATATAGTTTTTTTTTTACATTTTTGCAGTCTTCACTGTGATCACACATGATGCTATCAGTAAACACAAATTTTATTTGTATTATGTATGAATAGAGACATACAGACAGACATTCATTGGTGGACCTCGTAGGGATGGCAGCTCAAGTGGTGAACATAAAAATCCCTAACGAAAACTAAAAGCCTCCTGCGTAAACATCCTGAACAGAGAAAAGATCTGCAAATGAGCAGCTCTGGCCAGATGAGCTGCTGTCATCACTGGAAGCCACCCTTCTTTTCTTTTTGATGTTTTTTTTTTTGAATTCCTTCCTGAATTCAGCACCAGGGATGCCAATAGAAAATACTTTGTCAGTTCTCTTGGCTAAATGGATAATGACAACTCTGAAAGTCATCTGTCAGCGAACTTGGAGACCTCTGCTGTAACAGCTCAGGGCTGGAGTTGCACACTATGCTAACCCTTTCTAAGTTATCCCAACTGCAGATTCTGTGGTCAGAAAAAAAAAATACCCATTGGAATGTCAATCAAGTGAAATAGTGAGTTGCTTTCTTGCTACCATGACAGTTTCGCTAAACAAGAATTCATCATTTATGACGAATGAAAACTGAAATATTCCCGAGCGCTGTAAACGCTGCTTTCCAATAGCAGTGTTCCTTCACAACGTTTTATTTCTTTGAGTATGAAGCTAATCAGCAGCATGGAATTGCAAATGCTTGCACATCTTTTCGCTCGTGTTTAAAGCAGAAGAAAGCATTTCGAAAGCTTTTTAACTTGTCATAGCAGGAAAAGCAGAGGTGTAATTAATAACATTAATGACTTCAGTGTCCCAGGACCTGCTCTAAGAGGAATGCAGCCATCATTAATGTTCTTAAACACACCTGTGCTTTTCCTGCTATGACATGTCAAAATGTCTGCTGTGAAAACACTATTTACACCTTATCTCTGTTGAAAGAGAAGACGTGTGCAAATTAAAAAGTCTCAAATAAGCCCGTGCGGTCAGGAGAAATGCCTGCTAGCACGAGCAGAGCAGTAGATCCCCCTTTTGAATAAAATTAATATACAGTACAATGTTCTTTCGTGCACATAAATTTTGAATTGCGTGTTACACTTTCTTGCATCCACTAGCTACACATGACTTGCTTTGTGGCCTTCACAGGCCCAGTCATCAGACAACAGCGTTAGCTGATAGGGTAAGCCCCCCACTCCATTCTCCATCTGCTTGGCAGGCTGTCCCCAAATCATTAGGCCCCTGCATGGGTACCCAGCTGGGGGGGGCAAGGCTGGCCCCAGTACGCCTGGCATTGGCCATCCAGAGGGGGGCATCTGGCAAGGCAGCACCCCGGGTCAGGCTATCTAAGGAAGGAGCACATCGGTGGACGCTTCATGGATGGCTCACTGTCTGTCCCTGGCAGCTTGTCATTTGTCACTGTTGAACAGCGATTTCAGGTGGGAACGTGATTAATTTGGCTTTACCATTCTCAGAAATAAGCTCTATAAATCATCCTAAGCTCGGCTTGTGTGCAGGTTTTCGTTCGCCCATCTGACAAATCTTTACCCGTTCCCTCTGCCCCGCGCCTCGTTTTGCCTCTGAGGTTGCAGCAAAAGAAAGTGTACGTCAAACCGACAGCTCCGTGATGAGAAGTGTCCAGTTGAAGACGGACCTAAGGAAAAGAGAGACAGATACACACGCGCGCACGTATACATGATATATTTCTATGTGACGCATTTAGAAAGTGAGACAGAGTGATATCATCGTGTACATGTCATCAACAAATATTAACACCTCCTCCGTCAATCTAATCCTCACACATCAGACCATCTGTCCTTTTGGAATGAATGACAGGAGGAGAGAGGGGCTAAGACAGGATCAAATGGAACATGCTGATGATGTGGACCTGTCAGCGGAGGGCGTGGATGTAGGGGGGTTCTAGTTTATTACCAGAGCCACAGAACACATCACATCTAATATGTCAGAGGTAATAAGGACACTCTGGTGATAGGTGGCAGACTGCCAGCATGTCAGACAGGCACCCTGTTATGAAAGGCTTTTCTATTAATTTTACAGATGTGCTGCTGTTTTGTGAGTGATTTAACTGCTCTTTAACAAGACTTCCTGCCCCCTTTCACTGTGTCTCACTGGCTTTCCTGCTTTGAAACGGGTGATGGGTTCGTTGGAGGGTTCAACACGCACATTCAAAAAGAAGAGGAGTACAGATCTCGCAGAGGAGTGAGGCCAGATTTGTCTTTTGATCTACCAAAAGTGAAGAAAAAATGTAAAAAAAGAAAAATAAAATAAATAAATTGTCACTTGGGGTCATAACTTAAAAAGGTACCTTTTTGCATCTTTCTGAAATTTTTTTTTCTGATTAGTTTTTTTTTTTTTTTTTTACACTCATAATTGACGTCTACATCGCTGTGGAAATTACTCAACCTCCCGTGAGATTTTTTCCCCCTTCTTTAACCTCCTGATACCAATCTTTTTTAATTAAGTAATGACTTTCAAATGAATCTCAGATCATGTGTGAGAGAAGACACTTATCCTTAAAAGTATCTCAGGCTTGATGGATTAATTCAGGAGGAAGTGGGCCATGTGTCCCGCACATTAACAATCTCTCCATTGCTGTTAAGAAGAGGTATAATGGGGCATTATATGTAGGAAGAGCCGCAGCAGAAGCAGTCACTGATTCTCCCTGTGATGGCATAAAAAAAAAAAAAAAAAAATCATTGACAGTCACAGATAAGGTGTGTAATGTATACTGCACAGTAGTTACCTGCAGTTACAATGACTTCACGTGCACATCTGCTTCCAACAAAAGAAGTCGGTCCACTTTGAGCTGTGCCGAAATCCATATTCACCCTAACAATACCGCTCTCGACTCCCTGGTGAGCTTAACAAATGCCACACAATCAGCCCTCTCCAGCCTTTGGCTATGCCCACAACATTTATTCCTGCACTAAACCAAGCGAGGCCAATCGATTGGCCTATACCATGGTCAGAGCCTCCGTCAAAACGAAATACCGTCCCGGTTTCCCTTTCCAAAAAAAAAAGAAAAGAAAAAAAAAAGAACATGAAAAAGAAATCACATTTACAGCACAGAAAGAAGAAAGGGTAGAGGAGGTGGTGAAAATGATGAGAGTGAAATAAAAGATTCTTTTGCTGCACAAAAGATCTGAGTGTTTCCACTTCCATTTCCTGATCTTCAGCTTTTCTTTCTCTCTGGCGTGCCAGGGCACAGAAGCCAGATTGCATGACTAAATAGTCATGTAGAGCTTACTCTATTTGATATTTATATTCCCATTGAAGTGTTCTTGTTCCTGAAGTTTTAATTGGGTGCTAATAAATAAATCATCTAGTCTCTTCCTCAACAGATGTGCAAGTGAGCGTTATGCTGCATAATATCTGTCTGCGGTGCAGGTGTGTGTGCTTGCCTCATGTCACTGGTGCATGGGATGAGATGTACCAGCCAGGCCCCCTTAATCTGTTGTGCTGTGGCTCAGTGAAAGACTACATAACAAACAGAGGGATATGACAGAACCTGGAAATGAATTTCTGTTCGCTATGGCCCATTTTATGTGGGAAAATGCTTCACATCTGTGAAAGTTTATTTGTGATACTGAAGGGCTTAGGTGCACATACTCGCTTTGACTCAAATTTGACAGTTTGGCGTTGCATTAAATTGGCTTTTTAACCAATTAGCCTTACAAATGTCACAATGCATTTGTAACGTCTAGGAGAACTGGCCTGCAGGTCAAAAAGGAAATTATATACTGTAATAATACCAGTGCACCGCTTGGATAGGCAGAGTGAAAAATCTAATATATCATGTAAATAAACAGCTGTTCCAGGCGTATGGAAATTAAAACCTCCCACATCTCTGTCTGCAACTACAGTTAAGATCAACATCCTCATTGTTTATTTAAATAATAATTAAAAAAAAAATGTTTGATGAAGTATCTGTTGGTGTTGTGTTATCAGCAACATGCTAAAGAAGAGTTACTCTAAAGGACAGGCTCTGTTTTCAAGTATATCTTAATGAAATACCCACATGTATTGTTTGACTAAACTGGGCCTTCTAATCAATTTGCATTACAAATATCACAGTGCATATTGAGATAATGCTTAGCTGTGTTGTGTAGGTGTAGGAGAACTGGCCACTAGGTCTAAAAGGAAATCATACACTGTAATGATCAGCGATATGATGTAATGTATATATGTAATGATCCCCAACCACCGGGCCGCGGACCAGTACTGGTCCGTGGGTCATTTGGTACCAGGCCACCCAATTATATCCTTGTGCCTCTTGACACAGCTTAAGACAGGTCAAGACGCTCGTCTCCGTCACGTGATACGTTACCCTAGTTAAGCCCTCAAAGCTAGCAAAAAAACAAACAAACAAATAAATAAAAAAAACAAAACAAATGTCTTTGGAAAGCTTTTTCAGCGACCGAAACAGAATTACGGAATAGACTGGACATAAGGAACACACTTGGTGTCATTGTCTCCCATTACTCCTAGATGGGACCGGTTCGTTGCGGAGAAACAAGCTCAGGGCTCCCACTAATTCAGCGTAATGGTGAGTTGTATTTTAATGCACTTTATGTTTGTTTTTATGCCGGTCACATCATTTTATTTCGTTGTATTTACCCCCCACACCCTGAAGGCCGGTCCGTGAAAATATTGTCTTACATGAAACCGGTCCATGGCACAAAAAAGGTTGGGGACCGCTGCTGTAATGCACCATTTGAATAGGCACAGTGTGAAACAGACAATACTCTTCTTCCCTCATTTCTTACAGTGTAGTTTCACTATAGAGGAATCAATGGACTTACTAATACTTTTTCAATGTACTTCGGCAGAATATCATCCATTGAAGAAATTCCTGTGAGGTACAAACCTCCTGAGCAAAATGTAATATTAGGTAACAGTACATTTAGCTGAGCTGTTGTACTAAAGTATAGTCTTGGACTAAAGTCCAGACCTGAGACATTTTTTGTTGTTGTCTTGCACTCGTTGGTATTTGCACATGGACTTGTCTTGGACTTGGCCATCAGCCTCAGCAAATATTCTAGTCAGAGAGAAGCTAGGAGCCATGATTTATTTCCATAATTTATTTTTATTTCAGCTGTTCACACATTAGACAGTGGGGAGACGGGAGGGTGTCTGAGTTTAAAATAGCTTGGTAAATAACTCTGTGTAATGAATGGAAACGCACACAAAAGCCCCTTTTTGTTTGAAAATGCGACTTTTTTTATTATTATTACTATTATTATTTATCTGCATATAGAATGCTATTGTTACACCATAATGCCATCTGCAATTTTGAGTCAGTGAAAATGTGAAACTGCACAGCTTTATATGAAAAGTGTGAAAAAGCTATACTTAAAGTACCTGCTTTGATCCTACACTGTGGTTACATTGCGCTTGCTTTTTCATCATTGCAAATAAAAATGCATGATGATCATCTTGAGATATATAGGATATACTGTGTTTGTAGCCTTCCAAAAATTATAAGAGATCTTGTTTTTGTTCTGTCTCGGTCGTGACTCTGTCTCTCTTATTTTGCTTGGTCTTGATTAGTGCTGGTCTTGTACTTGACAAAGGTAGCCTTGACTACAGCACTAGTGTTTCACACAACATTCCTGAGTGTTTCCTTGATGAGCAGAGAGAGAAGGATACTGGTGCATAGGTTGCTGCCGAACAAAACGCTGGCAAAACATCCTACACACGACTGCCAGGATGGATACCCACTTCATTTGTCTTACTCAGACAGTTAAAGCTGCTTTTTTATTTAGGCTACAATAGCTCTACAACATACCACTCAGGCTAGAGTTAATCTTACTAAGGCTGGAAAGCAAACAAAATACAAAGAAAAGAACCTATTGCTTCCTCCCTACCATAATCCCTACTTGGTACAATCCAGACTGCGGTAGCAGGTTGAGCAGGAGGCACGTGCATTCATGAGAGCACCATCCTGATCCAGGGACTGGACATCGGAGGAATCAGATTAGCTTTCGTAGTTTGTGGTGCAAAGGATTTAAGACTTGTACTTCTCACATGATGGACACTACGATGGATGTTTCACAAGAACTGAGGCCAAAATGGATGTGGCAAAGTTATCAGTTACAACTTTGTTGTCAGTTGCCAGTTACACAAGTTACTAGCTTGATTACATCCATAATGCAATTATGAGTGAATGCTGTTTTACATCTATTGCCAGTATGTGATTATTTTGAGTTGTTTCATATGAGATAAGCAGTAAGTGGAACAAATCCAGCCGTGGTAGTGATGCAGAACTTTTCCAACAACCTTTTCTAATGAGAAACCTGAAATTATAATAAGAATAATAAGTCTTATAATGTTAGTATTATACATTTCTGTATGAAGGCACCACTTTAACTTAAGATTTAAAAAATATAAACCACCAACACCATATACTGACATACAAAATAATAGTTATTATATCTAGACCTGAAGCGAGGTAGTGAGAATTGAATTCAACACCCGTCAGTGTAATATAATTCAATTTGAACCCAAAAACCTCTGCGTAGCTAGATGTAGTTACACTCTTTGTAAATTAACAAAATGTTTTATACAGTCCCAGGGGGTGCTGTGGCTTTTAAGGACCCGAATTAATAACTTATGTTCAATTTAAGAGCTCTCCACACCCATGGTGCACCCACACTGGTGTTTTCACTTAGAGTGTTTGGCTTAATGAGACCTCATCTCAGGACTGTGTAGGTGTGTTTGATCTGACTCGTGATGGCACCATTGCACCTGTTACGGCTAAAAAATAAACAAATACCTTCATTTTCATAGCACCTTTTAAACAAATGATTGTCAACTTTAGGGTTAACACCTGTGTAGGACTGTGTCGAGAGGATCGCATGTTTTATTGCGCAGCTCATTTAAATGACAATTAATATAACAAAGCAAAAAAAAAAAAAAAAAAAGACTGTAGTGATGATATAAAGAAAAAAAAATAAAAAGGGAGATACTGTTTGGGGAGTAGTGTTGGGCAGTGAGTGTTGATATACATCATTTAGTCTTTTTTCAGCTAAGATACATAGGGTATGGCACTCACACTGGTGATTTTGGTACAATAAGTGGATATCTTCTGATTCACAGCTCTAAGATGTACTGTACATTCAGCCAGTCAATTATCAATTAAAATGTTTGCAATCCCACAAAGCCACGGGTTCAAGATATTAGTTTTAATTAGTTTAAAGCGCTCTGAATTTGAGACTGTGTTTGTAGAAATACATTTTTCTGGCCAAAATTAGCTGGAACAACACAACAGCAAATTGTTATTATTCACTTAATTTTTGAGTGATATCCACTTGAAAGTTATGCAAAGCCATGTATTTGCTGTTTGTTAATACCTTTTAATAGCCTAGTTTTCAGTTTAGGTGCATGAGAGTTTATGAAATTCAGTCAATGAATTACTTTTCTGAACATAAAATGCAGTCACAACAAACTAAGTCAACCATGGGTCGAGACTGTACTGGTTCCTAAGAGGAACTCTAACGGTTGGCCTGGTTTCTGTTTGAAATCTCAACCTCATGGGTGTCGATTAGCTCAGTTGGTAGAGCATCCGCTCCATGTACAAAGGGTCAGTCCTTGCCGTAGCGGCCCAGGGTTCGACTCTGACCTGCAGGCCCTTTGTCATTCCCCATCTCTCTCTCCCCACATTCCTGTCACTCTTCAGCTGTCTCCAGTAAACTTGGAAAAGCCAAAAAAATATCTTAAAAAAAAAAAAAAAAAGAAAGAAATCTCAACCTCATACAAAACATACTTTTTTAGTCAATATATCTAAAATGTTTTTAAAAGAATTGGGTGTACCTGCAATGTGATCGTAACTAATAATGTTTTTCTGTAACTATTAAAATAAACACAACGGGAATGACATACCGCCTTGTCTCACAGCTGTTATTGGAGAAAGAGCACAAGGGACCAGTAACATTTCTGACTAAAGATGATAAAAAGTCCAAAGCAAGAACAGGTGAATCCACTGCACATACTAATTCATACAGACATCTAGATTTACCAGTCCCAAGAGTATACACATTGCATGTATTAGTGTATCTAATAAGTCTTGATTTATCATTCCCCAAGGGAGAACACAACTCATACCACTTAATGTGTTACACACACTTTAGCGACTCAAATTATATCCATTCATTTCTGTCTGAGTATGGAGAGCCACATAGAAAAAAAAACAAGAAAAAAAAAAAACTTCTGAGTTCTTTTCCAGAAGTAATAACACCATCAAGAACATACTGACTTCAGTAAATACAGTCATAAAACTGTATGCTAAAGATTCAGCCTTGGCGTTCCTGCGTTTAAATAAGTAGTAGTTTATCCTGTCAGGGGCTTGACAAAAGATGCTGAAGAAGATGAAGGGCCACGGTCAACTCAGACGTGTCTGTAATACCAGCACGACAGAGAGGACTGAATGCTGTAGAAGGTTTTAGGCAGCAAAGATGACAACCAAAACTACTTTGGAAAAGACCTTTGCTGAATTTTATAATTATGGACAAAATCAAGGTAGTGTACGTGCTGCTCTGCAGGACATTTTCAACTATGGACAACCCCAGGAATACATTTGTTTCTTTCACAAAGATAGATGAAAGAAATGCTTAATGAAAGATTACAGTCGCTAGTTGAACAAAGGCTCACTCTGAACGTGACACTGTGACTTGTGAGTCGTTACTGGATCATATTTTTTGCCATCCCAGCAGCGTTGCTCGAGGAATAGCAATGTCGGACGATTGATCTAGTGCTCTAGTGGTTCAGACTAATATATCTCAACCGTTCATTTGATGAATTAAAATGAAATTTTGTAGATTGACGGTCCCTAGAGAATGAACCCTCAAACTGTGGTTATTTCTCCAACTCTTCTTCTTGTGCCACCACAAGGCTAACTCTTTTTGTGGTGAAATATCTCAGTAACTATTGGATGGACTGCTGTAGAATTTAGAAGATATTCGTCTACACAACCTGGTAGGTTTTTTCTCTCTACTGGCAAACCTAGTCTAACCAACACAGTCTAGCTTGCAGTGTGGTTGAGTAGACATTTCCCTTTTCTGACATGGATTAAAATATGGAAATGAGGCTCCATCAAAGTTTCGGAAAGTAATTAATTTTGAGGGAATTAACTTCTCCAACTTATATTATTATATATCTACACTGTAGCAGGAAAACATAATGAACAATCTAATGAGACCGTTCTTGTCTTCTGGCATTTTTATAGTAAAATGTTAGTCTGCATAGACAAATGAGCAAAGAAAAAGCTCTCTCTGTCTGTGTGTTCACATGTGGGCAAGTGCTTGTGTATGTTCCGAACAGAAAACACACACAGGCTATATGTTTTTTTTATGTATAATCTTTCTGTTTCTGTTTGCCAATGGAGTTGCATGCAAATATGTTCTTTTGAGCCATCGCGGGCAATTGTGTTACTTTTGAATGCCTTCTTTTGAGTTCACGGGCCTTCATTTGTGTGTAACCCCATGTGTGTAGGTGGAATTGTAAAATGCAAGAATTGTATTTCTTCTGGTAAAGGCATCCTGCCAACCAGAATCCAGGAGGGCTGAGGGCGTTGTATGAAAATGCATGTGCACATGCTGTTTACTTCAGCCTCCCACCCTGACTTCCCACATCCGAACACCTGGAATCTGGAATGAAATGGCCTGGTCATGGGTGTGGGCAGCAGGGACTGGAAGACAGGAAACCAGCAATGCTGTCAAAAGCCAAATCCTGCCAAAAGGTTATAATGGAAGATGGCTACCTGCTGAGCATGCCCGCCCTCTGCCTAATTAACAATCACTAATAAAACATCACTTGCACAGCAGGACTGCATGTTCATTTCGAGAGATACTTCCACACGTTGAAGAAACAGTTCATTGCACATGCTAGGTGATAAGCTGATAAGCGCACGTCTTTTTTTTTTTGTTAACATGTTCCAAGATGTACTCCTGTTTTTTTTTTTTTTTTTTATTCTTTTTTACAAAGTTAACTCATTAAAATGTAGACACATCCTGACAGCTAACAGCGCAGTACACTGCAGTGCTGTGCAGTACACTGACATGAATAACAGGATTAAACACATGGGGAAAATATACTGTCCAAGATGGTGGACTGTGTACATACTGCACATATTAAAGTTTAATTCCAAAAACAAGCAAAAAAAAACAACAACAAAAAACAGCACCGAGTCTCAGCTGCTGCTAAGCAAGGTGCGAGTTTAAAAAAAAAAAAAGGAGAGAGAAACACAGGGGTCCAGGCAGAAGCTGTGTGGAATACACAACTGAGATGGTGATCCAGTCTTTGTTTTTCACAAACATCTCACTGATTACTTGTGTGTAAGCCAATGGGCCATGATAACCACAGGGCTTGTGTCTTAGGATTTCTCTTTGGATCTAGGCTTTCCAAAAGGTTCTCAGTGTTTATGTTTTTCTGTGGATTTCTAGTTACGCTGTGCTTCTGTTATTCAGACTACTAATGGCTACACTGGGAAAAAAATGTATAGCCATATGAACAAAAGAGAAAAGAATGGAAGAGCTTACTGTACGCTGCGCAGCTACTTATTCATCTCTCTGTGTTCAGGGCATCCTACCCCATCACAGGCAGCCCATCCTGTACCTGCTTATTAATTTAAAATCATTTGCTGCACCTCCAGGGGGAGATAAATGCCAGGTGCAGAGACAGGCCAGTGGTGAACCTATAAAAACTATTACAGAGGCCCCTTCCTCACCCCTATTGCCATGGCCTGATAATAGCCTCACACTGCAGCGTCAAAGCCAAACCATGGGAGAGTAAGGTGTTTCTCTCTTTACCTCTCTCTGCCTTCTAGGCTCTACAGCTGAATTAGGGACACACACACACACACACACACACGCACGCACGCACACAGACACACGCACACAAAAGCAACTGTACAAGCCAAGTTGCGTAGAGCCTCCACACTGCCCAAGGGCCCGCCCACCGGCCCGCCCACTCATGTCAGAAATGCCACTGCAAATGTTGTTAAGGCCATGAAAGGATGGCATCAAAGTGGCATTATCCCTCTGGACAAAAGGAAGCAAGAACAAATAAAAAAGTAACATACAGTGATAGGACCTCCTGGATAGCTGCTTACTGAAAAGCAGTTGTATATTATGCTCTCAATAAGTTACAGCCGATACTTCTCAGTAGATCAGATGTTATTCACTGAATCAGAACACAGTAATTTGTCCCGTATTATCTGTATGACAGAATTATATAAGCAAATTCTCTGTGGACATGCTGACATGTGTATTATGTAACCCTGTGGATGCACACGATAATTTTGATCAAAAGAAGAAGGAAAAAAAAAAAAGCTACTCTCACATTTATTCTTATATGTGCAATATATAACAGCGCTGTGCACACTTTGTTCTAGAAACAAGAAAGTCTGTGCAGAGCAGTTAAATAATGTCACAGTCGCACATGATTGGAATAGCTTACACAAGGGATCTGCTTACCATCACTGTGGCATTTGATGACAGTTTTTCTTATTTTTCTCCAGTTAACAAAGTGCCGTTGATGTCGCGGGCAAGGCAGAATACGTTTTAACAAAGCGATATCACACAAGAGGGAGTGCCGTTATACTGAATACCAGCACGTTGTGATTTGGCCAAAGTTAATCACAGCCGTGCTGATCACATACAACGTTACAACCTCGATTGTGATACTGCTTTTATACAGCAGTTCTACAAGCTTGTGTCAATCTACGTGTTACCACAGGCCATCTGCTTATGCAACCAGTAAAATATGAGTCTGTTGACAGGCACTTTTTAACATCTTCAATGCGCCCGACAGTGAGTAAATGAACAGTGTCATTGTTTAATTCAGAGTGCATCTTGCCTTTGTCTCTTGTTGCAAGTTGACTTGAGTTGTTGAGGAAATAAAATCCAAAATGTAAAGTTTGGATGGAAATACAGCTTATCTTTGTGTATTATACTGATGCTGAATTGACAAGAAGACTGCCGACCAATGCTGTCCTTCACACTGTGTTTTTACGGTCACATAAGGAATTGTTAAAATGTCATATTTCTTAAAAGGGAGTTTGGTATAACATTTTCCCTGGACAGCACAGGGAGCTTTGGCTGTTGTTGGTGGAAATATGTTCATCTTTGTGGTGCAAAGTTTACTACAATCTAAGACAGATGATGATACATGTGGACTGTTAATGTAACATGAATCCAACACTCATTTGAGCAGAGTGATACGTGCAGTTATAAGTCTCAGTGCTGCTGTACTCTCCATCAGCGCTCATAGAATGCCTTCTGTCCAAACAAATTACTCGGTTGGAACTGTTAACTGTATAAAGTCTTTTAGATATTTCAAGGATCAAATGCATGGACATCCTGTTGCAAGCTGTTGCTCTGAGGCACATTACACATTTTCTTCTTTACTGAATCATTGCAAGGAGAGCCTCTCAGCAAAAAGTTTGCTTAGGACCATAGGGAGCTTTAATTGGCACATTTTAGATTCAGCTGCCGAAAAGCATTTCACTTACAAGCTACACTGCCAGAAAATCAAACCAAGCACACAAACATGCACATCATGAAAAAGATCATGTGGATCGGGCCATTTCTTGCATTACAAATTTAGCCTTTCAGTGGTTTTCAAAGCACTTCCCTCTTGCATCTGCTTTACTACACAATGACGCAAGTTGACATAGAATGAAAAGCGAAGAAATGTTTACCGTGATGGATTACCATTTGTGTCTGAAGCAAAGTCTGTGCAGTATGAATTTCACTCTGAAGTGTAACAGAACCGGTGGCTGCTTAGAAAACAGGAAATTAATCCCAGCGTACGAATGGTACGGTATGCGCTGGAAAACAGTAAAGAGATCATACTAACTTGTTACAAGATGACCCTGATTGTAAGACACAACCACTTTCGCAGCAACAGTTTTATCCAAGAGACTTCAGAAGATGAGAAACGCTGCGAACAAACAGTGACACATCCAGCAGACGCAGTCAAGACTTTCATCATCAAAATCATTAGATTTCATCTGAAATCATGTTTCGGTCCACCTGATGAACGCAAATCCAATATTCACTCACCTTTTCACATGTTTTTGGTTCTTACAACTCTCAAGGGAACTGTCTCCCTCTTCAGCTGCTAAACGCTCCACTATGTTCAGTAGCTAGTCACTAACTTTGTCAGCCACTTGGTACTGGACAGATAGCATATGGTGGATTTGTCAGACCTTTTTCTGAAAACAGCTGCCTGAAATGGCTAGTTTTCAAATGTTCACGTGTACCGGGAGGTCTACTTTTACAACAGAAACTGCATACTGCAATTTAATTTGTAGTCTCTATGTAAACTTCAGTTTATCAAAGCCATGCTTTATCGCAGTATACATTCTTTTTGATTCATCTTTGCATCGCATTTACTTCAATTGACAATCCATAATCCACAGACATGTGTTGTGTATATCGCTAAATTCTTTATTGAGCCATAACTCTCGAAAAACAACAGTTACATATAACTTATTCTGTCTGGTGATACATTACAATATGCAAGTATATGGAGCTGATATCAGGCATATGTTATCTCATTCATATCAGTCATATTTATCTGCATAAGACACAAGTTGTTTAAATAAATCTGTTTTTTTATGAACACCTCCTGAAAGTAGTCCGACTCTTGTATACACATTTACACACACACACACACACAATCCCACCCACGCATCATTTCCTACAATTGGATTTTTATCTTTGTGTTGTTGCCTTCTCGTTAGTTTTCAAATATGAATTTTCAATCGGCGTGTATTCATTACAAAAGTCGATGGCCTATATAGAAATCAAGAGATAAAAAAAACAAAGATAACCAACATTGCAGATGAAATGCTGGACTCTCTGGCTTCTCTCTCCCCACACTCTTGAGCTATTAGCATGGGAATTGTGAGACCAGTGTATTGAGACTCCCACACATTTCTAATTCATCACATTGAAAAAAAAAAAATCTCTGTAGATATGGCTATTTTTCTCATTCTCTCTCTCTCTCTCTCTGACTTATATTGCATCTCAGCTTTTTCTTCACGCTTCAAAACCAATGTTTCATGTTTATTTTTAGGGTGGTGTAAACAAGAGAAAGGCTTTAAGGGCTGAGATGAAAACAACTGACCATAAAGTGCACTGAAAATGAATAAACCATCCTCAATATAATCTGTGACTTGTCATGGAACTACAAGAGTGTCAGCAGAACTCACTGGGAGCCTGAAACACCCAAATCCCATTAAGCCTTTGTAGGGGAAAGGCTGACATTTTGTGGTCTAATTAAAAATTTCCAGCAATGAATTGGTGAATGGTTAACAATAATTAACAACTGGCATGGGATGCTGCAACCGGAACATGACCATATAAACTGGGGAGCCTCGGAGCTTTGTCCATTTTTCTTTGACAAGTGAAACTGTCAACTCACAAAAAAAAAAAAAAAAAAAAAGAGCGAGAGAAGGCGGAGACCTCTCTCATGCATTATTATTCATATTACGGCTATGTTACATTTTTCTCTGAACTTTAATTATTCAAATTGTAAAATGTGTCATTGCATGCTGTGCATAAATTAGATTAATGCAGCCATTAAATTATCAGTTGTTATCATAATCAGCCATTTAACCACACTGCTCTGTGTGGCTGTTGTGGCAGCTGTGTTTGTGTAACTGTTTATACAATCATGCAGTCCCTCTGTTTCCTGCTCATTTGCATTTCCTCCAAATGTCTCCAAGCAACAAAGTGAAGTAGGAGGAGCTGGAGGGGCCTCAAACATCTCGTCGACACCCCCTCAGGACACTCTTTTTCTCTCATGTCCATCCCTCTCCCAGCCCTTTCTCCCACTCTGCTGTCAAGGCACATCCTTAGAAACCACCCGGGTGTCACCATACTTCTTCCTCCAAAGACACAAGGAGGGCAGACACTCTTTTAATCATCCTTTCTCGCCTTTACTCTTCTTCTCGGCGGTCAAAATAACAAAAGCTGTCACACAGACTCATGTCGTCTCCTAGTGATCATAACGGATAATTACCCTCCCCCCGGGACTCCAGTCCAGCCCCATCTCTCCCACAAGCACTATTTCACTGTGATTCCCGAGCACTTGTGAAATGGCTGTGTCTCAGTAACAAGCTCTGAGTGGCAGTGATTCAGTCAGAGATATAGCCAAGTCAGGCCAAGCAAAAGTACATCAACCTTCAGCCCTTATCCGCCGCTTCTCGATAAAAAAAACCTCTTTCTTTTCTCCCAAAGAAGATTTATAAATCAATGAGACAGGGTGAGTGTCAGAAATTGTTCGCTGCAGTCGTTTTTCAAGTGGGACATCATCCTGTCCAGGTGACTGATTAGTCTGACCAAAAGGGGGCAGTGTTGGTATTTTGCAAGAGAGGCGGGACTGACGGCCTGTCTGGCTGCTGCAGTGCGTGAGGGAGTGAGCAATTGAATGAGTGAGTGAACGAGTGAATGGGTGATTGAGTGAAGGACGAGAGCAGATAACATGCTCACTGACTGACAGAGGGAAGCTACAGCGATCAGCATCGATCCCGCCGCGCAGACCCCCAGCCTCGGCCGGTGGTTGCTCCACCATCGGCCTCCAGGGCACAGTCAGATGCTGGATTATCAGCCTGCATGATTGCATCTCTGGGCAATATTTTATCTGATACAATACAAAGTGTTATGGTTTTTGAACTGTCACACAATATTCCAGCAACTTATGGTGACTGCTTTTTTTTTTTCCTGGAGTGGAGTGGAGGCCCGGGATGAAGTCAGAATTTCTTCAGATGCGCTGGCAAATATCAAAAGATTCTAAATATATATCCTACTGTATACGTGTGGTGCAATTAAAATAAGACATTCATGGAGCACTTGTAAACTATTCTAACTGAATGAATTTGTCAAGTTGAAAATATTAACGAAATGCAGATTATGTTACACCCGAGGGGATATATTGTTCACGAGGGAATATAAAATTCAAAGCAAAAGAGAGAGAGAGGCTGCTGTTTTTAGAGCAATTTATCAGACATCCATTCAACTCTATCATGTGCAATTTTAGGCAAGACCTTCCCTTTCATTAAATTAAGGGTATTCTGTGATGCTGCAGGTGTGCCAGACCACAGTATATCTGCATTCAAACTGTGTGAAAAGCTAATTCTCTTTTTTTTTTTATCTGCAACAACAAAAAAAAGAAAAAAAATGGACACAGTGGTTCAAAGAGAGATGTGAGAGAATGAAAAGGCTATTTTAAAAATATGAAGTAGAAATGCAGCCAAAGTCAATACAGCTGTACGGGTGTCAATTGTAAAGACTAGATTTATGGAAGAATATAAGAGTCGGTAACTATCAAACTCAATTTGTACAGTTTTGTCTCGAAGGGCTTTAGACCTCAAACTAAATCCTCCCAGATCATGCGGAATCACAGAGGCGGGAGAAATCACAGGCAACCTTATGATGAATGAAGCTATTGCAATCCCTCCTCGCCTCCTCCTTTCCTCTCTCCCCTCTGCTGACATACCTTGTACCTACACGGCCAGTCATAGCATAGAACACAGTGAAATCATCTTAGAAAAGCAATTCACTCCTTCCTGTGTCTGCACTTTGGTGTCAGGATCGTAATTTGTAAACCACAGAGGAAAACTTCAGACCCCCATCGAGAGGCCTGCTATTTAAGATCAGTAAACACTAGCCTGATGACGCCGTCGCTTCCTGCAATATTGCAAGTCCACTTCTTCCCCTTTCTCCTTCAGCTCTCTCTAGGTCTCTGGATGAGAAAAAAAAAAAAAAAACATGTTTCAAGCGAAATCTATAATCGAGATCCCTCATCCTACTCCCCCCCGGTGTGGCCAATTGGTATTCTGCAGGATCTTCCGGCCCCCTATGGTGTTCCCAATCTCCAACTAGGAAGGAAAGAATAGAGAGCTACTAAGCCTCTGGATGGAGAATGCCTAGCTGTGGATTAATGGGTAGAAGAACAAATGAAGTCCAGGAGAGGGTTTATATCTATCAATATAAAGAAGCAGATTAGGCATTGAGATGGCTGTGTCTCTGTTTTCATTTGTCAAACTGTTTGGCCATATTACTGTATCGACAAAATCAACATAGCATGGTGAAATTAGAATGGGATCAATGGACGGAGGGGGACCGCGGCATGTTCTGCATCTAAAAAGGTACAGAGACAAGCTTCTTATTCTTAGGTGTATATTAAGAGCACCAAGTGTTGTGTGGTGGGGCTCTGCTATACAGATAAGAACGCTCACATACACAGTCCTGGAATTCCACTGCTCTATCTTTCCTATGATTGCATATTAGTTGATTGGAGTTTTATTTTCAGCTTTTTTAAATTCAGCTGAATTAACCTAAAAGATAATTGCGTTACTGCTGGCTGCAATGACAGCACATCACAAAGTTTCCAATAAAGATAAATATTTCGTGTCAAAGTTTTTTTTTTTTTTTCTTTAATACACTCAGAGTTCAACTTCATTTTCCTGTCACTGCACAACATGTATCTCGCCCCCACATCAACTTAGCGAACAACAAGACTGAGCTGTGTGCGCACCGTTCGACAATCAATAATGTATGATTAACCACAAAAAAAGAAAAAAAAAACATTTTGAAACACTTCACTTTAATTCTCTCTAAAGAAAAATCAAACAATTTTATTTGCTGACCATTAATCCAATTCAACCTTGGTTGGGATCAGTTTATAAAGTCTGTATTTAGTGAAGCCAATAGCAAATATAATCATAGCTAAAATGAAGAAGAAGTGAACAAATAACTCCATTCCATCTTTGACCTGCGGAAAAGGAAACTGTTTTTTTTTTTTCCTTTTACTTGAAGGTAAAATAATTTGACAAAATATCATCATGCTTTCCTTCCGTCTAGTTTCTTATATTCATAGCTCCAAGCCTTGAAAGTGTTTTTAGTTTATTTTTTTTCCTCTTCTTTTTTAACCTTTCAGGTGCTTTGAGAAGCTTCAACCTCTGTGTTCATCTCAGACAACCTTGGTCGATCCTGTAATGAATTTAGCCGGCAGCAATAACAGTGCCAATCAATAGCAATCCCTGGTATGTCATTGACAGGTTAGACACTGTAATGTTTGGCCATGGCGGCTAGTCAAAGGAATCAAAGGAAGTCCAGCAGCTGTTATTCAGCACTTCAGCCAAGTGGGCACACACTGGCTACCTCACCCCTGCTGACATCTACAATAACATAGAAATATCAATACAAATATCATTCATCGATCACCCACAAATAGGCTCTTTAATGCCATATATGATGGCAGAATCACTCCAGTGACCTATATCATTTTAAGTATTTACACAAGTAGAGAAAGTTCCACTGGGCAGGTGAGGAAAATTGTGTCTCCACATAACCTTGGAAAAGAGTTATTCTCTGCAGCCCTCCGAAAAGTTTCAGTTGAAGGGCTGGATGTAAAGAAAGAAAGCTAAAAAGGTACAAGGTCTCCAGTGGAAGTCTGCTTAGTTGAGGTGCTGTACCGCGAGACAGTTAACTATTTAAAGAAGCCTCAACCTTTTGATCCCAAAATTCAGAGTGGCACTGAACAGAATTAAATGTTGTCTGCTTACACCAACATTTGCTTCATGCAAAGAACCAGGAACAGGATGCTTGCTTAAGTGGAGTTTTCAAGCTAAATGCTCCATCTGTTGCATTTTCATTCACATTTCCTCTCCAGTCTCTCAGAGCCCTCCCTCCTACAGGTATAATAACTTTCTTCTTTTTTTTAAATCCCATTTTATCTTGATTTCAAATAACTTTTAACTGCCACTGACGTGTAATGTCATTGCAATTAGACCTAATCATTGCAGTGCCTGTTTTAGAAGGCAACATGTATGTGTAAGCATAAACAACTTGACAGGGTCATATTCCAAATGTCTGTGTTGCTTTTCACACATTTTTTTCCCACTTTTATGTGATATATTTGCTTGTCACTGTAACTAAATTAGTTGTTGACAGTCAATAGTCTACAGACAACACCCAAATGTCTGGTTACCTGCTTGATTTGTCTTTGTTGTCATGAAAAAAGATCTGAATGAACATCCCATCATAAAGCATTTAGACCAGTGGAGCCTCTAGTGACTTAATGTTTTTTGTTGAGTTTTTTTTTTTTTTCTTTTTTGGCCAGAACATCAGCAGTCTGACAAAAGCTGAAAAGCTCGGCGCTGCACAATAGTGAATATAACTCCTCCACACGCTCCCTGCTCAGTCCCTCCATAACAAAGCCATCAGACACATTTGCAAGGTTGGTTATGTCATGTTCCTTTTACAAAGCAATAACCTCCAGCTATAGGAGACTCTAAGGGATTGGAATTTTAGTTCCCTTCGTCATTTGTATGTGTCGAGGTGCCCGCTGTGGCAAATTGCAATTCCACATCCCATAAGGTCAGCCCTTGCACTTCCTTCTTGTTTCTTTTTTCTTTGGGCGGAAAATGACACTCAATAAGGACAGACTACTAGAATGTAAGAGGAGGGCCTTAATCCCCTCAGGAAGTTTAAGTCACAGAGATCTGCTATTAGTTTTGACTCTCACCACTCTTCACAGGAAGGCACAATTCAAATGACCAAAAACCAGGGCACAGAGATCACTTGGGTGTAAAAGAAAAAAAAAAAAAGAAGAAGAAGGGAGAAATCTGTGCCTGGCTCTAATACATGTTGAAAAGGAATTGGACTTGTTAGAATAAGTTATATTGTGCTAATATATACTGTACACATAATGTAAAAATACATTGCGCATAACAATAATTAGATTGTGTTTTTTACATTTCTATTTCAGGAGAAACATACCAGTTAAGCAATTACTGTTTCTAAACAGTCTGCTTCTTCTCACTTCTTATTTAAACATGTCACTTGCATGGTTGTGATAAAGTCACTGATAAAGGAAACCTGCCAAATCTCCCCAAATTACTCATCACTACCGCATACAGCAACAAAGTCCCATTTTATTGCTCAGACTGGAATATACAGTCACAACTGAGATGGCTATATTGTAAGTGAGTATAATAAGTGTTTTTCATATGTTTAATGAAAAAAAAAGTGTGATTTTGGCATTTGGCGAGCTGCACGATGTTCCCTCCAAGTCAGCCGATCAGGTTAAGCATCGAGTCAGTGCTGACACTGTGTATATCATAAACCCAACGACATGCGTACTTATCGTGCGCATGCATGCGTGCACAGACAGGCACATCCTTGCCTGGCATAAATAGAGTGAAAGATGAAGCAAAACAGACCTTATGATTTTGACAATCTCCGGTCAGAAACTCTATACTGAGTCATTCAGCCAAAAGGTCAAAGCTGTCCCCTAAAAATCAGGTCGTTTGGCTTGTCCTCCTTTCCCTCATCGCTTTATCCCCAGTCTGCTTTCATTTTTTTTTTTTTTTTTTTCTCCAAAAACTCTCTTCTGTTCTTTGTCCCCCTCTTTCATTTTTTTCCTCTTTGTTACTCTCACACACTTTCTCCCGTCCTCTCCTGCTTGGGGAGGCATGAATGCGGGCGGCAGATGGCTGGGATGTTTCATGTCTCAGAGGGATCGTGCTCGTCTCATTCCCCCTCCTCTCTCCCTGCCAGGAGGTCAGCAAGGTGGGCTGAAGAGTAATTGGCAACTGGCAGGGAGAGAGCTGACACAAGGGCTGTTGAGGGCAGCATTAATTGACAATTGTAAATAACAAATGGAGCTGATGATTCAAATTACCTGTCCACACGATTCCCCCCATTAATTGTGTCCTGAAACGTGACCCAACATAACAAATGATTTTTAAAATTTTGTCTAGGTTAATGCCAGGAATTTGCAGCCAGAAGGGGGGAGAGAGTGCAAAAGAGAGGGGAGAAAAATGTGCGAGCAAGAGCGGGAGAGAGAACGGGAGAGAGAGAGAGAGAGAGAGAGAGAGAGAGAGAAACACATCAAGGAACAGATTGTTAATATCAGCCGTTTCATCTGGCCGATTGTGAAATAAATGGCAATGGGGCTTGCAGTAACATGGTGCGACACGCCGCGGCGTCTAATGGGACGAGCAGCTCTCCACCAGCAGGGACCTAATGAAGTGCGACATCGTTTTTCACCCTGCGACCACGACAATGTCAAGGTGCCGCAACATGCCATTTGTGAAACGACGGTGGCAGGACATCACCTGCTCAGCTGATGGCGCGTGTGGACCAGCCAGGCATCAAACCTCCAAACAACACTTGGATGACTTTGGAAAAAAAATCAGGCATCAATATCATCAATCGACCTTCTGTTGACCATGAAAAAGACACCCCATCCTCTTCATCCCCATGTTGTTTGGCCAAACACCCACAGGACAACACGACTCAGATGGGAGACACAGGAGGCGACCTTGTCGAACATAGTGCACTGGGACATGTTTCTATTATTACAGGTCTGGAGGCAGTCATGCGCCAGAACACAGAGTATGTTTTACGGGGAGGGCTTTTGACTGATGATGGGGGGAAAGTTGCAGAAAGGCTGCAGTGGCATTTGATTTACTGGCTCCTCACTGCACTGTAATGAGGAGTAATTCTGTCTTGACACCCCTACGTCTCCCTTCCCTCCCTTCCCTCTTTTCCTCCATTCTTATCTTGCTCCCGCTTTACCTTTGCCTGTGGCAACCCCCCCCATCTCTCTCTCCTTTAGTGTGGTTTGTCACAGTTTTAAGACTTAGCCTCAGCTTGCTCCTGAGTTTTAGTGCTCCTTCCGCAGGCAAGAAAAACCTGACATGTGTCTTATTAAGTGAAAGGATTCTACATGTATCTTCATTAACAGGCTATTAAGAAGAAGACATGCAAATATGAAAAAAGTGACTTCTCCTAACCAATATCCGCCAGGGAGATTAAAGATAGCTGTGATGATTTATCTTTCAGCAAGGATGTAACGTTATTTAGTGCAAGTTCAGAGGCCAAGCAAATCATTTGTTGGGATGAATAATTCACTTTCTTATGTCTTTAGTCCTGTCTGTACAGATCCCAGTGGAGATTACAATTAACCACCTTTTAAATGACTGTGTGACTCACGCCGGACACAGTTCTCAGAGGACAGGTCGGTCTCTGAAATCCATGGCTTTTACTTTGTGCAATCTGTTCAACAGAATTGCGTTTTCTCTTCCACGAGGACGGGTAAATACGAGATGGAGAGAGAACACGATTCAAGCAGCTATTCGCACAATGATGAGCACGAGGCATTTTCAAAACAGAATGTTGTGAAATACAGAGAGCCGCACACAGCTCCAAGGACTGTCACTGGCTCGTAAAGAAAGTAAACACAAAAGAAACGATATACAGAAACAAACATCCAGATCTATTAACAGTGGCCATTAAATAGAGGGTCATGATTATAACTGTCAGGTATGTTCAGCCATCTGTCTGATAAACCAAGTTAATCAGAGAAAGCTCAAAGGGGGTGAGGGTTGAAAGGGAATGCAGAGTCAATGTGTTGTAGGCGATTAATGAAGAGAACTGCATCCGAGTTTCAAAGCTTTGCTGCTGTTGTTTTTTTTTTTTTTTTCTGCTTCATATCGGTTTGCTTTCCCACTAGAGTGGAGGAGTCAACTGTAATTTCTCTCCTGCAGATAAATTCAAAATGGAAACAGACGTAACTCTCTCTCTCTCTCTCTCTCTCTCTCAGTCTCTCTCTTTTGCACTCTTTTTCTTCCTCTCGCTCCCAATTCCAAGTCTTAATTAGCCAATGCAAAGAGCAAACAAGCCACTCTCTGTTCAATGCATCTACTTGAGACGGGCCATTTAAAGCCCAAGTCTCCCCAGAACTTTGGTAGAACTGACTTTAACAAAATTGCCCTCCTCCAAAGTCTGTGTTCACTTTAATTTAATACCTGCACACACCCACCCATTATTTTTATGGCATGGCCCAGTGCGGACCTAGGAAACCTGTGACCATTCTGTGCTCATTAAAACTTCACACTGTGCTCCGTGACTGGATATCAGGGTTGCTGCTCTCTGACAATAAAACCAGTGTGCTTAATTCATCTGGCAGTTCCATGTTTTCATAGGCTTGAAAGTATTGGATGCCAATTGTAAAGTGGTGCATGCTCAAATTAAAAGCTCGGTCTCACCACATTTACCTTCAGACCACTTTAAATGAGCAGCCAATGTCACTTTTTATACGTAATATTTTTAAATTATCTAATTGTAGTTAAACATGCACTTAAATCTTGAACCTAAATCTACCTTGCGTGGCTACCTTGTGATTGACAAGGAAGAAGAAAGAAGTCATTCTCAGTGAGTATGTCTAGCCAACTCACTAAACTGACGAAGCTCGGATCAAACTAAGCAGTGCTTATCAAATACAAATCAAGATTCTGTTAGTGGACGGCCTATTTCTTACCTCAAATGTTTTTGGAAACATATTTTAGTGGACTGGTTAAGTCATAAAATGATAAAGTTTGAGACTAGGAAAATGGAATCAACACCAAACACAGCCCAACTTGCAGTACATGGCTCACCAAAAGTCCAAAATGTAACCTAACATAGTGTAATACCAGAGGTTGATTCCTCATACAGTACACGTTCACAATTCTGGCCAATAAAAGTGATTTAGATTCAAATACAGTCATCCACAAAGCAATGGATGACTCACACTGGGTTCACACTTGTTAAAATGGGGTAAATGTTGTACTTTCTAATCTAATATTGATTGGAAATTCAATTGTTGTGCCTTCATCAAGCATCAGATTGATTTAATATCAGGCCCAGAATCAGAATCACTTTTATTTGCCAGGTACGTGAACACACACAAGGAATTTGACTCCGGTTTCACTTTGCTCTCTTTGGACAAACAGAAAAAACGTAGACATAAACATGAAGAAAGACAAAGCTACGTACATGTAAAAAAGGTGAATTTGGTGCAATGGTGCATAGTGCAAGGATGCTCTCATGCTCTTACTGTATGCTCATCATAAAAAACTATGTAAAGATACTTGGAAAAATATTCTAGTTGAAGGTCTAGTTGAAGGTAATAATCTGAAACTCTTAAACCACTGCTACAACTTCATTCAATGTCAAACAAACAGCACCAGTGAAACATCATGCCACTGAGCCCTGATGTCTATATTCCATTTGTACAGACAGCCTGAGTATAGCACTAATAATAAATTATGAATACAAAACAACCGTCCTCTGCATAGCCTCACTGGAATTAACCAGAAAAGACGAGCGAGCAACAATAAAGATTAGGGACACCACGGCGGGTGCAGAAATATTACACCTACCTTACACTACAGAAATGAAATATTTGACACGTTAACAGCAGAATTCAACATTACCAGTGTGCCAACAGAGAGATGTTTCAATAATATAAACTCTGTGGCGGGTGCAGCCACAAACACACACATTAAAGCAAACAACGCTGCGCAGTTTATACACACCATTACGCTAGGTTGCCAAGCAACGCAGTGGTTGTGCTCATATGTCTGAACATCACTCTGAGCCTCGTGCACCGCGAAGACTTCAACAGTCCGCTCTCGATTCAACTTCTCTGCCTGACCATGCTCCTGGAATATGAGAACCAGTCCTCTCTGTCTGTCTTTCTCATTATAACCAGTCCACGAAGCTTTCAAACATTTTGCGCCACAGTCACGTAAAGTCAGCAGAGAGGCCTCACACGCCTCACTTAAGGTAGATCCTGAAGAGCAAACGCAACAATCAACGTCGGAGGTCCCAACATGCACCTGTTAAACACGCAACATCTCAGGTGCCTTTGATTTGTGTCACTTTGCGTGCTCCCTGGGTGGTGCAAGCCCTCAACTGAAACCAATGCGAAAGTGCCAACTTTGGACAGGTGGTTGCAGTCACGGGTGGCTTGTTTGAGCACCCTGGCTTCATTCAGTCCACGGGTACCACGTCCACGTCCATGTTTCATACAGTTGTTTTTTCATACTGTTCTTTTTTTTCTCCACTGAATAGCAACTTTAGGAAGAAGAAAAATCCACTTCCGTTGCATTATTTGTAACATATACAGATTTGAGTACACCCCGTGGGAGTTGGTGTTAGTCTATTTCTTTGGCTTGGGCATGTTTCCAGGCAACAGAGACCCTAAGAAGTTACTGATTCCCACACTTACACACTATGATTTTTGTACAGATTAAAAAAAAACAAGCTGCAACACCAATAAGTTGGTGCTGGTAGATGGATTTCAGGGTGGGAATTTTTGAATCTCTGTCAATAATGAATGAATAGTATGGTCCAGACCTGCAAATTTACAAAATGGCAGAATAAAATTGAATTGAATTGACCTGTGTTACCTTTAGACTGAGCAGGCTGTTTTTCTCTGTGTCCAGTCTTTATGTAAACTAAGCTAACAAGCTATTGACTCTGGCTACATATTTACAGGACAGACGTGAGAATAAATCATGTTTTTTTTAAGATTTAATGGATCTAGTGGTGTAGTTGCAGACTCCTATATAATACTAAGGAGAAACTACAGTGGCAACAAAATGTGCGGCAAACGTGAAACACCAGAGCCGGTATTCAGTTTATCTGTCCTGGGCTACTTAAGGCACACGTCGGTTCAACATGGCAGACTGTGTGAAGAGGACCCAAGGGTATCCATATATATAAAAGATCCATTTTAAGCTAACATAACAATTCTTATATTCAGGTGATCTTCACTCACAAAAAAACATAGTTATGCATATTATATGTTTCATCTCTGCCATATTCTGTAAATAGAGCGTCCTAAATCCTACACACCGGACCTTTAAATGATAAATGTCCAGCGATTTAGCTGAAACTGTGAGATGTGAGCTGTATAAATATAGTTTCAACTCCACTGTAGTGGCATTTTGCCAACTGTACTGTATTGTAAGGTGGATGTTAGCAACTCAAATGCTAACATGTCCACTGGATAACTAACTTTGAGGCAAGTTATCTTGTGTTGCTTAAGAAGCAACATGCATTTACAGTAAATGCAAACAGCTGTGTTAAATCACATTTTATTTTTGGCAAGGCTTAGAAAGGTAAGTATCTGGGTATCTGGATCAGGTATACACAGTGCTGACTATGAAAATGCGAGTCTGTAGTCAGCCATAAATAGTAACCATGAATGTTTTAATCTTTGTAATATACAGTATTAATGAATACTAGGGAAGTGTCCCTTTTTGACTTTTGTTTGAAGGATCTTTTGTTCACTCCAAAAGTGTCTCCCAGAGGCCATTTTCTCATTTCTCTGACTGAAGGTGAAGCAGATCGTACACTTCATGGATTTGGGTCTCAAGATAAAGGCAGTGTGCAGTCTGGCTATTTCAGCACAATCCTTTCCCCCACAGGTGGATCAGATCCCTGCGGCACAACCCTCACCCCTTCTCTCCCAGATGATAAATATTTCAGGAAGAGAAATCAGTGGATATAAGGGAAGCTGTAAAGCCGCTGTGTATGACTTAGAAGACTCAAGTTCACATTATACGAATGGAGGGGGAAAAAAACTTCGAGCTTATCACTAGGATATGACTTGTACACTCATTTCTAGATTTCTAAAATGCATTTTCTTTTGCATTGGTGCCCCTTTGAATGATGATGATCATAGTGATTTACAGTCATCAATTATGCAGGAATTCAGAAAGTGATTGAGATTGTGCTTCAACATTACACGTTCTCTTTACAATATGGCTATAGCTGAATAATGGCTTCATGGATAAAAAAAGATAAGGCTTGATCCTTGATCACAGGAATAATGACATATAATTAATCCTTTACATGTTTCACTGAATTCCACTATAATAATACATCAGGTACGTGATACAACCTCAGCATCTCTGAACACTACACATCGATATAATTTTATGGTTATATATATGATTCGCCCCGGCATCTCTTTACGGTCATTAAACAGGTTGCACGTGTAGGTCACAGGAGCTTTTTCCTCTGTCACTCTTTGCCATCCAGACAGCGCTGTTTTATTACAGTTACTAGAGCGCGAGCTAAAGGACAGCTCAGGGAACAGTCCATCCACCTTGTGTCTCCACTGTTTGGTTCATGTGGAGCAGGTGAAGGTCAGTCCGAAGCTGAGGGGATATCAAAGCCACTGTGTCTGTTAGACCTCTCTGTCACTTTATGTTCCCTTTCAGTGAAGTCTCCCTCTCTCTCTCTCTCCTCTCCTTCTGCTTCTTTATACCCAGGCTTTCTCTCTGACCTCACTATCCGATTTCTTTCCCTCTCTCTTTTTCCGTCTCTTTTTCAGACTCGGTATGCCCGCCAACTTCCCCCTCGCTATCTTTTTTAGCTCTTCCTTCCGCTTTGTGTGTATGTCTGTCTGATTCAACATAGCCTCGATACGAGTCACTTTCTTTTCCCTGTGGCACAGTCGGCTGAAATGCTGACTCCAGATCTTCACATTCAATGAGTCTCATGCAGCCTGCACATCTGCAAAGCCTTGTCTATACAGCAAACATCATCTGTACCAAGGGCGGAATAGTCTTATGATAAACCGGCATAGATATCAGCAGATATGATCAGTCTCTGTGATAACCTCTGAAGGTTGCTCTTAAAGATGCAAATTAGAGAGATGGCATTTTGTTAGCATATAGGTGGCAAATAGATTGTTTGAATGATTCAATTGCTCGGTTAAAATAGAACTTTTTTTATTTTTCTGCTTAAAGTTTTATGTTAAAGTGCTTTGTTGCTGTTGCATAGTATGACTTTGAGACTTTTGCAACCGCCCAAGTTCCAAGTGTTTCTTTTCATTTAACACAGTGACCTGGAGCAGGGAAAGAGTGGGTTGCACTCACATACACACCTGGCAGCTGCCTTCACAGCTATGTATTTGTACTTGTGGCCACTGAGCATATCAACCGCAACAGTTTGGATTTAGTGGTTTGCTTTGGGAAAGTAGTTTTTTTTTTTTGAGGCTTTGAAGAGCACTTCCTCTCCAGTAGTTTCAGGGATTTGACTGGTGAGCAGTCAGCTTGTTACAAGATTTCATAAAATCATGACAAATTCACATGGCTGGCTAAGATTTGACTGGTGTTCATGCACCAGCAACCATGCGCATGTACACCTGTCTTGTAGATTTTCAAAACGCCTGGCACAGCTCCACAATTAATGTTCTAGCTCCAACATAACACCCTGTCTAACTGCCAGATAACATGCATGCTTTAATGCTGGTATTGAAGTTAAAGCACTCTATGAATGGTACTATCTAACATTAAACCTTGAACACTTTAGCTTTTATTTCAGTACAGATTTAAGTACAGCGGTTGCCCAGAACAGGGTATTGGATGTTTTGGGGAACATATATAAGTAATATATGTAGCATCAGTCATGAGGAACTAAAATGCCATTTTGTGCATCCTTTGTAAAATTTGGTAATGTGTTAAACACGTCTATAACAAAAGAATTTCCCATGAGGAAACTGATGTCCTTGTAGAAGAGGTTTATAATCGCCACAAGCAAATAAACAGCACCTTAAATTAAATTGGCATGGGAGGAGAAAACATATGTTGCACTGGTCCTGGGAGAACTGTTGCCCAATGGAAGAAATAGCTCAATGACATTGGGCGAAGAGCCAAGCCGAATCACCATCAGAGCGCGGAGGCTGCAGGAGGGGACATTCATCAGCCTACCCCTGCCATACATTACCAATCAGTGTGTAATGGAGGGCTTAAAGGATGGGTTCTCAATTTTTCAAGTCTGTCTAAAAAGAATAGTTAGGTGCCTGTATGAACATGGAATCCTCTTGTTCACACTGGCCATTGAAAGATCCCTCCCTAATGGGATTCCAGTGCGAGTGATACGGGACTAAATCAACAATCCAAGTTTCATGCAACCGAAACTACTTTAAGAATTACATCGAGTTAAACAAATCAAGAGAACAGGAGGATCTTTCTGTTAAGTCCTTCCACTGCAGCTCAGCACAGAAGAAGGACAGTGGCAGCTGAATGAGAGGGAGGGCGCCTGCCGCTCTCATGAACGCGCACAGCTCTTTGCCGCTGCGTCAGATTTTATGAAGGTTCAACTTTTTCAACTCGGTGCTGCTCCGGCTCACTGTGTGACCATGGCAACCACAGAAACTCAAGTGAGGGAACTGATACAGGAGCAGATTCTACTGGTGTCTTAGTTGTTTGAATGATAAACCTCTTTAACAGTACGGAACAGAACAGACAGATGACGATGAAGACAATGCTACCTGAGCATCATCTTCAAATTCTGGACATTTAACAGTATTTATAAAACTAGTCAGTAAAACTAGAATGAACCATTCCCTTATATTAAAATGAAACCTAATCTATTTCGCTGTGTGATGAGATTCTATTATGTGAGTAGTGAATAGCAGCAGCCTGTGGTGTACAGGCTTACAGGATTGGAGGTAGCCGGGAGCTTCTGTGGCGGCCTTGCACCGTGCCGATTCTGAAAAGAGAACACCAGTGTTGCCGGGCAGCAGAAATCACTGGCTGTCTGCCAGCTCCTCGACTCAGACTGATTAAGTTTTATTTTTTTATTACAGTAGCTCCAGATGAACTTTGGAATATATTTTGAACATAACAGGAACTGTGTCCCTCATCATTTCTGTTGTAAGCACATTATGAAGGGATCTCTTAATGACCAGCATGAACAGGGGGAATGATTATAGCGAACAGTCTGTTTTAGTGTTCATACTGTATGGGTGCCTGAAAAGAGACTTTAACTTTTTTTTTTTTTCCTTTTAAGACTGATGGCTCGTGGTTTGGGATTTTTAGGATGTTTTTTTTTTGTGTGTGTGAAATATGCCAAAAAAAAAGCTTCAATTTAAACTGATTCCCACGCAATTTATCGTATGTCCCCACAAGCCATAAAGTTATGTTTCCTGCAGCCAGAGGACAGTGTTCTGCACAGTTTACACTATACAGGATTCTCTGGTGGCAAGGAAAGAAAATCTTTCCAGTAATCGAAAGAAACAGAGTATGCAGAGAAAATAAGAGTTCGCAGAAGTCATCCTATCTGACAAAAAAACTTTTATTACATGATTTTCAGCTGTAGTTTTGCGAGGTTGAGCTTTCCATTAACTTTCCATTATCTTTTTTTTTTAAGTTTTAAATTTGGATTTTTCTTGACAATTAAAAGTTGAAAAAAAAATGTTGTGTTGGATGACAACCTGTGTAAACACAACTTATATTTCCTGCCAGACAGCATCATGTACAGTAAGCTTTTATAGTACGTTTTTTTTATACATGCATTACCTGGTCATAGCCTTGAAGATGACTGTGCTGCAGACTTTTGCCTCGGTGTGTGAAGGTGGGTTATGCAAGGGCAAATCTGAAAATCTGTAACACTAGACTCCCAAAGGAGGTGTTAACATCAGATTTGCTAAATTTGGTACAAATCAACAAATACTCTCATTCTCAGATCATGTGCAGTGAACAAATTAGCTTATTTTATTCACTCCCTTTTGATCTGATTGATTGCTGGCTGCTATTAAGTATCCTCATTCCTATTAACTACCGCTGAATGGGCTGAGTCGTTTATTCCCCGTGCTTGACTGCTTAACCGAAATAAACCTTGGGATAATTGCTATAGGAGTGTACGGGGGTGGCAAATTGAGGTTGTGCAGTGCCCTACAGCCTATTTATAGATGTTCAGCCAACTGCTTTATGAAATAAAGTGAGAGCTAGCTGGTGCAGTTGTGTGGGTGCTAATGTGTGAATGTGGGTGGGAACTTGAATTTAGGGGGGTGCGTAAATAGGTTCGTGCACATGCGTAATTGTGTATGGATGTGTGCGCAGATGCATCTGTGTGTTTCTTCGAATGTGTGCGAGTATTTTTTGCAGGAACTGTGTGAACTTGTGTGTTGTTGCATGGACTTCACAAGGTCATACTGCTCAAAGGCACATGACAACTTAACTGCTTTTGTTCTTCCGCGGGCTGAAATGGATGGTAATGCATTTAACAGGCATTGCCCATGTGTATCCTGAAAAAAGAGCTTATTAGAGACTTGGGACGGATTTAAAATCAAGGATTTGTATCTTGGGGAAAATTTCACCTTTTTGCATCAGCGAAATCTCAAATCTGTTTGTGTGAGTGGGAGATTGCACAGGTGTGTTCGGGATTTGGCAAATCAATATGTCATTTTACATTTGTGAAGTTCAGTCCAAGGCTAATCTTGAACCATCAGAAACTCAAAGGCAGTCCCAATGGTGGAATTCTATTGTAGACACTCAATAGTTTATGAGCTAGACTGAGTTTGAAGTTATCAGCAAAGTTGTGCTGTATAAACATGGCAGTGCAACTTTTTATTATTATTTTGTAGTTGTTGTTGTTGTTGAATAAAATCCATTTATTTGTATTTCTTCCACAGCAGACATAAATGTAGTAGCTGCAGTTGACACAACTGGACTGTAACTTGACCGTCTTGACTCTGTGTGGTTGGGAGCATTATGTAACCAAAGAAGTAGGTAATCTGTCTCCACTGTACACAAAGACATGTTCTAGTTTCTTTATGTGACCTCCATGTGGCTCTGATGACAACCGCCCACTCACACTTTACTTTTAGAAAACTCAACTCTGCCTGCGCCAACAGATACATGTTAGTCTTACTGTACAAATTCCCCAAACATGAACTGTAAAGCTTCATGTTCTCCTCTACATCCCTGTCATTATCCCTTTACTAAACCTAAGGACATGGATAATTACATATGCCTTTTTCAAGCACTATTTATTTGAAAATAATTTTGAAGTGCATTACTTTAATACTTTTATCTTTATGAATCAAAAGGCATACATATTTGGTATTTTATTCGTGGCCAGAGGTGTTATAGTTTTGTATTTCTTCTTCTTCTTCTTCTTCTTCCTATTATCATTATTATTTATATTTCATTTCTCTCTTTATTTTTTGATTAAGTCTAGTCTCAAAGTGGTTTGCTCATTTCAGTTTAGTTTTTATTGTTTAAAAATGTTCAGCTTTAGGGGTGCTCCAGTAGCTCACCTGGTAGAGTGTGCAACCCATATACCAAGGTCCTTACTGCAGTGGCCTGGGTTAGATTACAGCCTTAGGCCCTTTCCTGCATGTCATCTCTTCTCTTTCTCCTTCTTTCCTGTCTGACTTCAACTGCACCACCAAATAAAGGTGAAAAAGCCTGTATATATATATATATGAACAAATCTGACCATGTTGACAAAGATTATTTTCTGGATATTTTATTTTTGAAGTTATTCTTTGTCTTTTTCCTAAGTCTAGTTTTAAATTTAAATTTTATTTCAGTTGTTGTTAACCTTGAGCCTGTAGCCCAAGTGTGCGAGATAAATCATGCATTATAGGGGGTTGTGTTAGAGTCATATTCACTTGTTTCTTTGCTCCCTACTCTGCCACACTGACCTGACAGTCTGGTAATAGAAGATTTTCCCATGTTTTCCCATGAGGAAACAAATAATAACACCCTGGACAAGAAGAGGTGGAAGTATGAATACATTAGCTCACACATGCTATCTCTTAAAGTTCAATTCATATTTCTTGCAACCTGTCAAACCCGTGAAAGAATCAATTTGGACTAAAAGATCTAGGTACTGACTAACTTAATTGTTAATGTCAGTATGCTAACACAGTGACATGCGAATGTTTAGTAGGTAATGTACCATGATATCTTAGTTTAGTATGTTAGCATGCAAAAATTTGCTAGTTTACACTTAACATAAATACCATTTTGCAAGTGAAATACACAACAAAGTCAATTTTTGACCTGCTGATTGTGGCATTAGTATTACTTTTCTGGATGCCATGGATACATGCACCAGTTTTCAAGTGAGATAGTTCAGTCTGGTCCAAAGAGGACAGATGGATAACGGACATTTCCATTCGTAGAGCATTGAGCATTGCTATGAGTCTTGCCTACAGTTTCTATCAAGGACCTAATAATACACTCAACGCCAAATCTAACAATAAAAATAACAACTTGGGTTCTCATAAGGACAACAATGTAAGTCTACAGACACACAAAAACAAACAATATCAACTACATACACACCCACCGAAGGAATTCAAGCATCAAATGAAGGCTCCCAAACATCTGCCTGACTCTCTTCGTTAACTCCCCTGTAAGGTATGCTGAGCAAGACAGTAATGAAAGCGACTGTTCATCTGACGTTAATTGATCAAGCAGGTCCCGTGGGGACATTTATGTGAACAAAAGGAACAATTGCATTATTCAAGTCTCTTGAAAGGTTGAATCAATTAGTTATGTATCAGGCCCTGTGGTATCAAGGAAAAATAAATGAGAAAGGGACTCCTTGTATGTCTCCGTCATAGGAGATAGTGACACAGCAGTTGACGGAGACAGTAAGTACATTAAGCACATAAGTCAGTCTATTATTACTTTAATCACTTTTTTTATGGGATTCGGACTGTGAGGGAAAACAGCTGTCTAACCCGTATTATATTTCTATCACAGACCTGGGCATCACAACAAAGTAGTTTCCAAATCTATTTGGCAGGGAACGTTTAACTGTACTGTGTTTCTCCTAAACTGTCGGGGCATGGAACCCCATTTAGGATTAGAGTTTAATGGGGCTTTTGGGGCTGAATCTGCTCTCAACAAGGCTTTTTCCTAGCCAAGCCGAAGCACCCCCAGCTAAAACTGCAGGTGATTATGCATGGCTGTCAATTCCATTTAGCCTACGGTTCCAGACTTCAAAAATGGACACGAAGCCTTCAAGTTTGTGTTTTGCCCTGTCCATTCAGATGCTGGTGTTTATTTACCCAATACAGGACACCAGTGTGTGTCTTGGTAGTGATAAGGAGTAATCTGGAGGGTACACATTTGGCAGAAATCATTGTTGTGCTAGTGATGGTCTACGGCTCAATTTATATTTCATTATGCCCACTCCATGACTGGCATTTTCAAGTTGTGGATATGAAAGATTCCATGGAGTGACACATCATCCCTCTGTTCCACAGTTCATTTTCTAAACCCTAAACCTGAAGCCCCAAGAAATATTTCCAAGAAATCATTGTTTAAGGCGCTAATTTCAGTGGCAAGCCTTGAAAATCTTATCAGAGTCTGCTGTTATTTGACATTGCCTTGGGCACTGAATATTTAAACAAATCTTCTCCCTGCTGCCCAAAAAGCTTGAGTGGCTGCAACCAAATTAATTTTTATCTTCTTCTGTAGAATGTTAGCCATCCATAAAAAAGATCAGGCCAAAGTTCTCTTCCCATTATCTCTGTTTATCCTGCAACTTGGCATGTCATATTTCTATCGTCTCTACTCTACTGAAAAAAACACAGTACCTAATTTGGAGAAAGGGCTAGGACCAATAAGGCTGCCCACAGTGATTTAGAGCTGGAATTTTGGCATGATGGATGAACAAAGACTGTTTTTCACAATTCCACGGGACCGTTGTGGCAGATGTATGACGATAGTTAGGTTATATTGAGTTGGCACAGTACTTTACCTTGGGAAGCTGTGCAGAGGCAGTCTTTTATTTAAAAGAGCACCAGCTCTGATGGAACCTGAAACTTTTTTTTTTTAAATCTCCACTGATTTAGCTGTAACCTCCGACAACTAAATTTAGTTGTCAAGCCATATTCACCAAAACTTCCCCCCGCTGCCTTGAATTGCTTTTGTTGCCAATAAATGTAAGATTATTTTAGCATCTATCATGAAGCGCTGGGAATGGCTGAAGCTTTTAGTGATTTCAGACACATAACTCCTCTACGGCGGTGGTTGTATTGCTCAGGGCACAGCTATTCAGTTTAATATGCACAACGTAAAGCATGGAGTCAATCTTTATCTCCTCCAAGTCTTCAGCACCAACATATAATGTAATGATTGAAATGAATCGATGCCAAAGGATTGAATCACATACATAGCCGCAAACCACTACAGTGACATTTTACAGTTACACATTTTTAAGATAATCACCCAAACTCAACTTTAAGGCTAATTTATCCGGGGGGGGGGGGGGGGGGGGGGGTCCTTTGATTATTATGGTGAGATCAGTTGCCATTGACTCATAAATTGCACTGGAGCTGTGTGATTAAGGCAGTTTTTATGCGCGGCGATGCGGCAGTGCACTGCATGAGAGCTGCGAGGCCTGGCTTGTATTGAGACCTCAGTGCAATCTCACTAAAGCAAGGGAATAATATACAGCATGAATTATCTTACAAGACAACTCCTCACAGTCTCATTTTATCTAAACGGAGAGTGAACTGAAAATACTAAAAAAAAAAAAGAAAAAAAGTTCATCACTGAGCGCCTACCTTGGCTGCACTGGCACTAACATGTTGGCATCATTCTAGTGACAGAGAAATGTCTTTCAGAGTCGCTTGAGAGACAATATTCTACAAAGAGGAGACCGAGATTGTCCAGTCCAGACCGTGAGGCAGGAGCTTGTCACCTTGTGGAAGGTGCAGAGAGCAGAATTGGGCTAGTAAAAATGAGAAGTGACAGGATATTGATTTGCTTATCGCGGCTGTGCAGACACACAGATGTGAAGGGCAAGAGAGGGGGGGGGGTGCGTTGGGGTGGCAGTGGTTATCGGGCTTTCACGTCTGATAGGGAGGCTGAAAAAAAAAAGAAAAAAGGAAAGATTTATCAGCTGATTGCTTCGCCTCAATTTTTGTTCCACTTTCTTCGTGTGCTTTACTGTAAAAGGCACATACTTTTTGAAAGTAAATAAAAAAGTGCGGCTGATGATTTGGTTCAGGCAAATGGATGGATGGTGCGATCTAATACTTATTGATGTGGCTCATCAATATTCCGTGTACTGTAATTGCAAAACATAGATAGACGTGTTAATTAAATTACGTGGTACAATCACAGTGTGAAGTTGACAAAGCCTATTTCATGGTGTTTTAAGTAACGAGCACTTTGAGATTGACTTTTAGCATAAGGCATAGAGCTCACACTCTTATCCAGAACTCGCAGTAAGTGCATGACTAAAATGAAGTTGAATTCCTGCTTTTTTTTGCAAGCAAGCTGCACAAGGGTCATAACAACGTTGCCCTGAAAATAAAGACTTAGTGCCTTCTTTAGAAATGAAAGAAAGAGGTAATGAGAAAAGCAAAAAGGTTTTTTTTTTTTTTTTTTTCCTAAGTACAAATCATTACAAATAGAGTGCAGAAGGAGGCGAGACGATATGATTCATTTTGGAGAGGCAACGGGGCAATTTGATGAAAAGTCTACATACAATTACACATTGCTGCTGAATTAGCACTGCCGCTGAAATGATTAACACATGATTTAAATATTAATCATGTGTTACCCTTTTGGTGAGAACAGCTGATAGCAAAATATGATAAAAGGCAAAAGCTACAGTCAACCCACCATCTCTAATTTATTGTTAAAGACCTGATACCCAGAAAAAACCTGGCATAGCACTTCTAGATTAACATAAAAATAAGGGAGAAGTTTTACACTAACTTGAATAAAAAAAAAAAAAAAAAAAAAAAATTAAATTAAAAAATTTGTCTTCTTCTTACAGTGCCTCTGAGAGCTCAACGCATAGACAACATGCAAAGAGTAGAATGTAGGAAACATCCTCAATCCTCAACTCAACAATCCTCAACATGCAGCATTTAGAAAGCACAGTTGAAAAGAGAGCAACTCTGTCTTTGATTACGTTGTGCGTATTTGGTTATTTTTGGTTGTTTTTGCAGCATTTTTCCCTAAATGACGTGCATGTGCTGTCAAATTAATGAAGATGTTTTCTCCGTTTGCTTGCGTTCCGTCTATGTCGGCCACCACACTCGTTGGTCCTTTTTCGCGCGCTTGCGCTTTAGTCACTTTCAGTTGCATCTACAGCTGTTGCGCTCACTATTATCATGCCAGACAAACCTCACTTTTCTCATGCCAAATTGTCAGAATTTTCAAAGACATCATTACGACAAATCCTCTATACTTGTCAGCTGCATCGAGTGATTAGCCTAGTCGTTCCACTCAGGATTAGAATAGCAAAATGAAATGTATTATTGCTTCTGACACCAAGCGCCAAGCAAGTGACAGAGAGGTGGTGGGGAAAAAAAAAAAAAGAAAGTAATGATGAAAAATCTAATCATAAAATCTATGTGGTAATTTTGCAAGAAAACTAATGTGTCAAAAAAGAAATCTGTGAATGTAATTAACGCTGAAATCAAACTATAGGCCATCTGGATTGGTTTTTCACAAGATCTGACAAAGCATTTACAATTTTTTTCCCCCCTGCCCACCTGGTTTCTATATGAACCGCTACGTTCTCTGTATACTGCTGTCTAACAGAGCAAACCATGAGCATATACACTAAAAATATCTGATCTGAGAACTCTATTGAAGCAGACAGATGTATAGCTAATTTCACAACAAATAAAAATGTGTGTAATGGAGCAATAAAGAGCATAATGTTTCTGGCTGCTTGAACAAACGTTTGGCATTTCGTATACGGGCTCACCATCAACTGGCTAAGGTAGAAGGAAAGGTAAGATAATGTGTCTGAAGAAAATGAATATTCAAACTGTTAAACTTTAGAAAAACAAGTCAAATAAAATCCCAAAGCATTTAAACCAATGGTAGCAGTCATTTTCTGACAGGGAAAATGGTCCATCTATTTTTTTTGTCTACTTTTCCCTTTCAACCCTTAAAACCTAATTACATCATTATCCGTGGTAAATGTAACTATGGAGAACAAGAATTACACTGGATCAGTATCTTTTAGTCCCAGACTATTGATTCTATACTATCTATAAGTATCAGTCTCAATAAGCAGGATCATTAGGTAATCCTGACAAAAACTAAGCCTACTAACCACCCACTTGGTTGAAGTGTAATTCCTGGCCACATGCTTCAAAGAAATATAGGGCAGCATTTCACATCCTCCCACACTCGCAATGACACAGATTGTTTATAATAAGACACCAGTTATAAACCTTACAGCGTCCACAAAAATGTACAGCAAACTTTCCAAGCCCTCATAATCGTGAATATGACCGCAGGATTGCGTTGTTGTTGTTGTTGTGTTATGCAAGAGAATAAATTGCCGGACCTACCGACAGTGGCATCAATCCAGCAGATTCTGCTTTGATTTGATTGCAGTAAGTGGATCAAAATGATGCTCAAATAACTACATCACGATGGTGATTTGTAAAAAAAAAAATATAATTCACTTTTAAAAGGCTTCTTCTCTGAATGGAGTTTGGGTCGATCAGGTCTGTTCTAACTTAATTCATAGTGAAGTACAACTGATAGCTGGAGTCAAGTATCTGACGCATATCGTCAGCGCTTACTGTAGGCAGTCCAACTTCCTTGCTTACTTTTTTTTTTTTTCCAAGCGACCTCCTTTTTTGTCTGGTCTGTATTAAAATGAAGTAGTATTACCTCAGCTGCAGACCAGTGCCACAGGGAGGAGACGAGAGTGAAGATGAATTCACTTTGTAATCTCAAAAGTTAAAAACAAAACGAAAAAAACAAAAACAAAACAAAACAAACAAATCTCATCACGAATCTCCAGGTCTGCCTCCGGGTCTCATCCTCACCTCGGGCTGCTGAGGCTGTTGGACTGAGGGCATGCTGAATGCTACAGTGACTCGCTAATGCCTCTCAAGGCATAAGTAGTATTACAAGAAAGTATGAGCAGAAGCTAGTCCCTTAACATGCTAAGTTCAGTATACAGATATCTCTGCAACAAGATGTTTTTGACAAGATGCTGTTACCTCTGCATGTTCTTTTGATAATATTAATTAATATTTGCTATTATTTTACTATTTAAAGATGAATGAACTATAACAATGTTCATATCTTACATATTGCCCCTTTACCTGAAACACATGTACTTATACTATGCATCAATATTATGCACATAAGGGTCACTCTCTAAACAACATTATTTGCCTTGATTGAACATTTGCTGTTATCATTTTGGTGTTATCAGTCTTCTTTGAGGCAAGTTAAGACGAGAAACTTAGAAAGTAGTTTTGACTTCTTCATCCTAGAATGCCCTAAGGCCGATTATCCAAATGTTCCCGACATTTGTTTTCCTTACTGAAGTGCTATAACAGCCCCTATGAGACTAATTTGAATTCATCAAACTGGTGTAAGTTCGGAGTCTTTACAAAGTTCAGTTAACATTTTGTGCTTTGGAAAGAAAATGACTCGCCTTGTTGCTGGCTAGAGCCTTAGAGCCTACTCATCCTGCTGCATCTCCACTGGTGAATGGTGAAACGGACGGGGAGGGAAAAAAAAGTTGTTGGCAGAATCTGACACTCTTTGGCAAGGTTCACATTCGAACAAGGTTAATCTCAGCTTCTTGTGGAACTGAGACAATAGAGTTGTCAGCTTAGTTAAAAAAAAAAGACAATCTAAATTGATCTCTCAACTCGTCTCTTTAATAGAAAGATCACACCGTCGCATGGGAAAAGGACAAAAAAAAAGAGAGAGAAAGGCAAGGAAGGCACGAGAAGGGGACTGATTAAATTGTCTTCATTTACTTAACCGGCTGCTAATATTTCAATTAGAGCAACTGGAGGCAGTGACACTGTAGGGTTAAAAATGGAACAAGGGGAGAATTAGTCCAACTGATTAATAGGAGGAAATGAAGACTTCTGCGCACACAGGAGACATCCCTCCGGCATCGTTCATCACTGACATCACCCTCTCCACGTTCACGTCGCTCAATTTGCTGCTTTCGCTACACGTTTCCCCCCCGTTCGCTGTATGCAGAGCACAGAGAGAGTTTGTGTTCCACAAATTGTCAACCCGCAAAGGTACATGCTCAAGCTGCTGACAGCAGCGGCCAAGCCGAGGCTGAGTTTGACTGAAAACACATTGGAGACCTCCTCTCCCCTCCTCTGCCTTTTCCCATTACCATAAACCCACTCACTCATGATAACCATTAATGTAGCGTCTTATTAAAAACCTATCAATACAGCCTCTGTCAGTGCACTAATGGCCAGGAATCCCTCTCAGTTAAATCTCGACTTTGGTCTCCACTCCGGACTAATGAGAGCAATAGCTCAGCATCTCTTTGGGCTAAATCACCTTTATTTGTATCTGCCTTCTCGCGCTGTTGGCAATTTATAGAACAGAGCGCGATGAGAGATGCATTGCAGCGAGGCTTGGGGCCTGAGGTTTGGGGATAGGAGGGGTAGCAGTGGTGGTGAAGGGGGAAAGTGTAAGGGAGAGGCCGTGCTTACCTGGCCGTAGTATTTTGTGCTGGGGACCACTGTGAGCTGTTAATTGTCCAACACTGGAGCCCTGGCTATAAAGGAGGGCCCCTTTGCTGCTGCCACTGATGAGGCATTGTTGTCTGGGAAAGTTTATCTCCAGTGTCGATTCACAGGGAGGGCATGCTTGATACAGGAGCGCCACAGGAGTTTGCCCTTCTAACTCAGGGGAGGAATTGAACATAGCTCTATCAATCTGGGCATTTTACAGCCTAGGCCTCCCAGCCGTGAGAAATGTGGGGGAGTGTTTATACTGCTGCTTATTGTCCGGGATCTAAAGCAAACACTCTGTATGGTTTGGGAGGCGTTAGTATGACAGAGGCACACATCTCAACCAATGGATGGGGACTCCATGCCACAAGCTAATGAGGAAATAGATTTCCTGCAGCTGAACGGATTGTGTGTTGCGTTGCAGGGCAACAGTTTTGTTATAAATTGAGTTAATCTCTCGGCCTCATACTTGGCTCAGAAGTATAGGCTTTTTGTGTATTAAAAGGAAGAATAAGCAATGGCTTTTATGTAGAAATCATTCAGCTACTCGTGAAACAAGAAAAGTCTGCAACAACATATTTCAAGTGGCACTCTTTGCCCAGTGGCGCTGCAATAAGACTAAGTCATTGTGTGGAACTATTAAATTGGTTATTTATTTTCTAAGAGGAGGATCTGCTGAACACATATGCTCTTTTTTTTTTTCATCAACACCCTCCTTCACGCTCATTTAGTTGCTTATATTCACACCTTTTAGCTGCCAAGTAAATGAACATCTCCGCTGGCGAGGGTTAACCACCTCACCAGTGACTCATATCAGCTTTGGAAAAGCATACTGTTGTCCACTCACTGCTGGTTAAGAGCGGTCCTACCTCTTAAGCATTAGTCTATTGCCAGTTAAAAGCTGCTCAGCATTTTTATTATATAAGTAATAAGAAAAAAAAAAAAAAAAACATATACTTCCCAGGATTCAGGATTTAAGAGGATACACATAACATAATGTCCCTCACTCTACATTAGGAAGCGAGCTCGAGTTTATAGTGGTTCATTACAAATTGTTTAGTGAAGGTTCCTCTCAGGGGCATTCATGTAATTACATGTAGTGGTGACCACTTATGAAATAAAACAACAGAAATATAAATAAATCACCTGCTTATATTAGCAATAGTGTGATGATATAGAACATAAACTATAGTTCTTTAACTAGTGGTGGTATGCGTTTTCCTTCTAGCGCTATGTGGAGGAACAGATTTTACATTTCCTGTAATATTTAGTTTCAGTATCGGTCTACGTAGGGGCGGCATGGTGGTGCAGTGGTTAGCCTGTGGTAGTCTGTGTGGATTCTCCCTGGGTACTCCAGCTTCCTCCCACAGTCCAAAGACATGCACTAAATAGGCTAACTGGTGACTGTAAATTGGCCGTAGGTGTGAATGATGGTCTCTATGTGTCCTATCCGCCTCTCACCCGAAGTCAGCTGGGATAGGCTCGAGCCCCACCGTGACTCTGATGAGGATAAGCGGTTACAGATAATGGATGAATGGATCAGTCTACATTCATGCGTGGAGCATGCACACACACACACACACACATATACATGTTTGCTAAAATGTGTCTGCAGGATAACAGGCAGAGATGGTTCAAAGACACTTAATAGTAGGTCCAAATGGAAAACATTACAAAGGGAAGTATTCCTTTTCCACCAAATTAGCTGTGGTTCTTGAAATGGTTCCATTCAGGAATATAGCAGCAGTCAACAATAAATAATGTTCTTATTAGGAATAAACCTGCCTCCTATATAAACTGTCCATCTGTCTAGACCTACATTACTGTATTTCAACATCTGTCATGGTAGTGTTGCTTGATACGTGATACTAACATTGTCTGAGGTGGTACGCAGGATAAAAAGCGTGCAAAACATTGACAGCGTGGTAACTTATTTAACTCCAATCAAAGTTCACAGAAATAAACGTAAAAAAAAAAAGTGTAAAAATAAAAACTATTCTGACAGTTACCAACTTTTGTTTGGGTGAAATAAACTCTTAACTCACATAGTTAGAAGTGAAAAATATTCTGGCTCTATACTGTCACTGCCTTTCTGATACACAACCTCCCTCTCGCTGCTGTCCGGCTCCTGAACCTCTCCTGTCCTGCCATGTCCCCACTGTATCTTTGTCATCCCCAGAGTCAAGAGTCCAGTGGAACCACTGAAAATATTCTGGCTCTACTTTCTGTTTTTACCCACTGGCCTCTATGTGTTCTTTAACTTGCTGAATGAGAGTCTGTGGTTGCGCTCACTCTTTCTTCTGCACCAGACCATTAATTTCAAGTGTTACTTTTGGAAAGTGTTACCCCCCCACAACACTGTAAGCCATTAGGCAGGGCCCTTAAACCAGATGACAGTGAACTCCCAGCAGCATTGGCTTGCAAGGCCACTATACCAACTTTCTGGTGAAACAAAGCTGCTGAAGCTGCGGAGCTAAATGTTCCACTTGACGTGTTTTCCACTGCAGGCACTTGTTAAGTTATGTTAATTTTACATTTAATCAAAGCATAATGAATAATACATATGACCTTTTTAATTAGAAGCCATTAATTACACAGCATAAAATGTAACTAACTATCAACTGAGTAATAAAAATAAACAATAATTGCCTCTAATTCACAAGTTGCACATTTAGTCAATCTGTTAGGTTACTGAATCGGTCATCGGTTCTTTCTGATGGCACATTTTTTTGCATCAACACTGCCATTTGCATAGCTGTTGTCATCTACACCCACAATAACAACAATCATAACTGTACTACAGGGGTTAAGCCTTCAACAGATACATAGCCTAAGTATCACTACAAAGGAGTATTTCACCGTGGAGATTGAAATTCTCTTTGAAATGTCCCCTACTGTCACCTCTGTCGATAAGTAAAAAGCTAAACAGCTACGGTATACATGACAAAGGCTCTAGCTGGCAGCAAAGGTAACCAAGGGCAGTGAGCCATTTAATATTTATGACACATGTCGAACCACTGAAATCACCTATTCATTAGTGCCTATACACGGCTCCGGCACTGAAGAATTGGGGTGGAGGGAGATGCATGTGTGGGTTTTTGATACACTTGTAATAACCATCACCAAACAAGCCCAATAACAGTTTTTATGTTATAGCCATCGTAATCATCGCCAGTCTGGGAGGCGCTTCAGCCTTAACCGCCAGAGAGGCCTGCCTGCCTGCCTGCCTGCCTGCCAAGAGAGCTAGTAATATAAATGCACTTTGAAGAATGGAAGGGATGGCATGCTCCTGGATAGGTGCCAGCTACACATCCAAACTGCAAAATCACAGCCACGCTGACTCAGGCAATGACACCCTCTTACTCCTTTTCTTTCTCCCCCGGACTCAACTGTGGAGTGCAGAGTAGAACTTGGACGTCTCTGTTGCATTATGTAAAAGGTACAAACAAATAATGTCACTTAGCTTAGAAATCAAATGCGAGCCCTGCTGAAAAAAGGGCAGCTTCATTTTAAAGGACAAACAACAAATCCCATTTGTTTGATGTTGGGTGTCAACTGCTGCATGCACTGGGGGGCAGCATTGCTATGTGGGGGCTTCTAACTTAGTGCATAAAGACTTAAATTGGCCATGTCGGCAAAGAACTCCAGCAAAAATTAGTAATCTATCAGTCACGACGCATAAAGACTACAGATGTGCAGATGTGAGGAAGAAGGGGGAAAAAAAAAATGGAGTCTGCTAATAGACTGACACTGTGATCAACCCAGCTGAGCTGTGCCTTTAAGTAGCTTCCCTGGTTTGTCTTCAGCATGCTACAGTGCACTCATAAGAGAGTTTGATTCATTACTGCATAACAAGTGGATGAGAATGTGAGAGCTGCTAGCAACAGTAGCAGGCACTCATTAACGCTGATGTGGACAGTATGCTTACAAAGAGGAAGGAGAGGGGACAATAGGTTCAAATTTGTGATGGGACCTCTCTTGATATATAAAGCTAATGATAGACTGTGTGAGAGCCACAGGAGTATAATAACTATGTACTGTAAGTAATTCTTTAATAAGCGTCCTAGTCTTATTGAAAAGGGACAGGAGATTTCAGACAACAACAATGGTTTTATGGATGGTACGCCCTTCCCTATTCCCTCCCTTCCTCTTATAAAACAACCTCACTGGCATCTGTGGCACCTATACTGTTCATCAAGCTCATTGTTAAGCAAACATAACTTTTGATAAATGCATTCAATCGCCTTTTCATTTTACCTATGCGGACAAAAAATACTATGGAAGGACAAGGTCTACTCTGACAAGGAAACAGTGTCTGATGAGCTTTATTGCCCCTAAAAGCTGCAAGACTATTCCCGGATGGATGTTTGGAGCGCTGCATGCGGATGAGACAGATCTAAATGTCTCCTATGAGTGTCGTTGCACCCAGTAAATGTCACAGAAGTAGACGATATATGGCTACCATGCAGAGCTGCATTAACGGGGGGAAAAAAACGCCGCAAATTTACTGGACATCGGTGGCAAATTGACTGTCAAAAATTACCATCGTCATTTACCATCATCATCCTTAGAAATCGCTGCTCCAGATTTACGCCCATAGACAGATATACGTGTTTGCCTGTGCGCGTCTGTCGTCTATGAGAGGCAGAAGACACGAGGTGTGAGGGATGGATGACAAGAAAAAAAAGGATGGAAGTTATAGAGTAAGTGAGAGAGAGAGAGAGGCAAGACGAGAAACAGAAAGTAGCCTCTTTCTTTAAGTCCCGACCTTTGGGTCTGTGTGTGGGTTTGTGTGTATGTGCGCAATTCAATAACCCTGTGCATGTCTGAGTGTGTCAAAACAGGGCAACGTTCCCATCCAGCTCACAACGCTCCAGGTTTGTATCCCTCCAACTGCAGGTCACAAAGTGACATTGTGCTTTTATGGCTGCTCTCCATGGTGCTTCACATAAGCCCTGAAATGACTAAATCCCTCAGCCAGTGTCCCTGACCCCCAGCATCCCTGTTAGTGCTGCTGCATTCACACTCTTTGATGTGGCCCTGAATTGGAATCGGTCATCGGCCTCATTCCAGGGATTGATACCGCCTCTGCTGTTCACATGCCTACAGGTCTTCACAGCTCGACAGTCAGCTGGTGTCTGTCTGATTGTCTGTCTGTGTATCTTGTCTTCTCTCCAGCACTGAAATGGGTGGAATTATAAGTGCAATAACCTTGAAAAAAGCTCTCCGTCTTGTTACTTGTATGTTTGCAAGAAGTCGAGAAAAAGAAATCGTCGAACTCTACAAAGTGACATGCAAAACTGTCCGGCTGCTGCCCACCCACATACCTGAAGATAAAAGCGCTCATTTTACTTCATGGAGAGAAGTAAAACATCCTGCAAATGAATCACACTGACCAAAGAAAATAAATTAAGTTTTCTTTATGTCACTCTTGGTAAGACAAGGCCACGCTGTGAATACATAAAACTAAAAAAAAAAAAAAAAAAACTCTTGTCAGTTGAGGTACAGTTACTTGTTAATGGTGTGTATCCATGTATGCAATCATGCATACACACACACACCTGTCCGTCATGTGGTGCATGTCCTCGACTCTGGAGATTAAGTGGCAGTCAACTGAGTGATTGATACATTCAATCACATCTAATGCATCTATTTATACTGTCACGCTTAGCTCAGTGCACACATGGAGCTCTTCTGTGGCTAACGGTGGCTGGAGCGTTTAAAAAATATGGCACAATAAATTATCATGTGAAGAAAATGCACAATGAAGAACATGAAGAACAATGCAATTATTGCTCTCCGGTCTATTATTACTTTTCTTTTTTTTTTTTCTTTTTTTTTTTTTGCCCTGGCTGATAATTGAATTTAATTATTCAGGGTCTGTCTTTTTAATATGTTTTCCTCATTTCCTGGCAAATTGATTATGTATAGCAATCTTCTCTTGTCTCCTTTTTGCATGGCCATATCTGTTGGCATCATAGACTCATTCCGATTAATGCAACTCTTCCTTTTAGTGTAAAATATAAAGCTTCTGATTAATGTGCTGTGAATGTACAACATGGGGCCCTTAAAGTGATATTATGAGAGTAAAACACTTTCAAATGTGTTACCTGTAATTTACTGCTGTTAAGAATACATTTTCTATTTTCTATGCAAGTACTGTCAACTGTGCTTGTCACCGAGGTGAAAATGTAGTAGCACACATGAGTAAATTGCACCAAGTGTTCTCCTTTGGTCTTACTTTCATGTGTTAGCGCTCGACCTCAATATAGAGGACCAGGTGATATTGACCTCATTTTTTGTTTGTTTGGTCTAACCCCTTCAGCTGGCCTGGTCACGGATGACAAATGCATTATTAAATAGCAACTTAGCCAACTCAAACCTCACGTTCATAATGAAATGCAAGCCAGGGTGAAAGTAGGTGGAGTTGCTTAGTGAGCCAGCAAAGACATCTAGGAGATTTTAGATAGCTGTGAAACAGCTCAAGGGTATTCTATATGAGGCAGCGTCCCCCTGAGATTTGCTCTGGACTCAAGCTGGACTACTGTAGAGATATTGCGGGATACAAGTGTTAATGAGAATATACTTATCACAGCCAGAGGTGTTATCTGTCGGTTGTCTCATCTTTGCTAGTTCTATATGCTGCGTTCTGTATTGTAACACATAGGAGGACGGAGATGCACAACAATGGATGAGTAACAAAATTACGTCACGCAACAGTGTGTGGAGAGGAGAATTTAGACTGACACTATTGTGCTTGATACTCTCGGTAGCTATTTTCTTCTTGCCTTCTAAAATGTGTAATTCATATACGGTGCCTCTCTGTGGAATACATTCTTCGGGATACAGTGCTGCCCTTACTTCCCAGCAATGCCCGGATATATTTTTTTGAGTATCATGGAACAGGGTTCTCCTCTATACCACCTTTCACCAGATCCCTTACTAATTGTTTCTGTCTCCAAGGTAGCATGGCTGCTCTTTGATGTTCAAACCCCTTCCTCCTCACAAAGGAGACTGACGGCAGGAGCAGAGAGAGAGGCAGATGGGCCGCGACAGGATGCTGCGAACCTGACGTCTCTCTCCCCCTTTCAAGTGCTCTGGTTCAATCAGCCCTCGCCGCACAAGCTGTTGTGGAGCACCTTTGAAAATGGTGTCTGCACAATAGTCTTGACTGTTAATGACTTCTTGTAAAGTTCCAAAGCGGCTCTGATTACACACCTTTGTGCGCACGCACATGTTACCAGCGAGTGTAGACAGGAGCGATGTCGCGCGTCAGAGTGTGCGCAACTCGCGCGCTCTCGGTCGCACGCGCGGACACAGACACACTAAGTGGTGTTTGTGTGTGTGTGTGCTCAGAAACATGCTTCATATCTTAGGCAACACCCTGGAAACCAGAGTGAGGACACAAGTAAACAATTAATATGTTAATTTGGCTGATCAGTGAAGCTGCTGTACTTGTGTATGGAAGAAGAGGTGCATATCAAATGTTCATGGTCCAGTAAAAAACATTAGACATAATGCAAACTGTGTGAACGTTTGATAAGCAAGAATATATGTGTTTGTATGATGTTACAATAAAGCAGTTTGATTAGAGGTTCACAATGAAACTCAGCTTGAAAATATTAAGTGTGTAAGTACTACTACAACCTGTGTTTCAACAACATTCTGTACCGGGTTTGATTTGGTGCCATGTTACATCTTTTTATAAACTACCAGACTTCTTCAGCCATTTTAGAGAAGTGGTATCAAACGGTACAAGATGTCAAACATGCAGGTGTTCACCCCTAAAAATATGGCACCACAAGCTAACAGCGTGCCTTGAAAATACAACTAACGTATTGGACTGCCTTGAAGGAGATGGGGGGAATGCAGTTCTTTCTGGAGCTGAAACTGCAAGGACTGGCCTTAATTAGGTGGTAGGCACAGAGAAACTGGCATGTTGAAGTTTGTGTGCGGGTGTGTGTGTGTGTGTGTGTCTCTGCGTGTGTGTCTGAGCAAGGAAGGAAGACAGTACAGTACTGTCCTCCGCCTAAACTGGTGAGGCTTATTACTCAAACGTTCCAAAGTGTTATCTTGCTGTCAAAACCGTCAGGAAAGGCTTCACCTTCGCTAACCACTGGCCAAGTGCGATAAGTAAAATGTTTCCTGCCTCTGTGACCATAGTACATCTGCAATGGTTCACAAGGTTGCTCATCAGTACCACAGACCTAATGATTACATCACTATAAGCTGGTATTTCTGACTGTGGAAAGTATAGCCTCTATGATGTTTTGGAACATAAAACTTCTCACCCAGTGCTGTAGAATTTCATCTCACTTGCAGTCTTCCTTCACCCACTCATCTTTCCTACAGCACAGCAATTGAAACTGCTGGGATGAACTCGTGACCAGCATCATAGAATATTTTACACCCGAGACAAACAAACAGGAGACAATGCAGTGTTACCATTATGCTACAAATTGGGATTTATAACTTCAGCATTACATAACTTTCTTGGATCTTGACTCTAATTAGCTAGCTTACCTTTATTGTAAAAAAATATGATCTTATAGTTAATGTCAGGGTTATGAGACACAGGGGACGGGGTTACCTGTAGAAAAGTTTCACTATTATTGCAATTCTTACTAGTTGCTAATGAAGGCCAGTAAAGGTCATAGCTAATGTGATCGTGCCAGTTTAAGGGCACATTTCATATCCTCCAGACCGTCTTCAGGTTATTGTCCCTTTGACGTAATATGATGAATCTTCAGTGACAATAATACTGGATGGCAGAGTAGAGATAGCAAGAGCAAGACAGCTCTGGCAAGTGCTGCCTGTCAGTTGTTAACAGTCTGTTGAGAGTCACCTCCAGAATTATCACATTTGAATGCGGGGCGCAGAATGTTGATGAAGATCGAGGACTCTGCTTTCCTGCCTTTCCTGCCTCGTGCATGCTGCAAAGTGCAGCTTTGTTTCGGGGGGAAGTGGTGTTTCGGTGTCTCACGGAGTGCTGCAGTGGAGGAGAGGTGCAGTGGGGGGGGGGGGGTGTGTCACAGGTAATCTCGCACCACAACGGGCATGTTCTTTGTGATATTTTTGTTTTATTTTACATTATCCTGCCAGCTGACACTTTTAATTGCTCAGAAAAAAAGAAACCAAAACAAATCGCGGTTGTGTCACTGAAAGACTAGGGCAGTGATGCCAAAATAGTCTGATACTTTCGTGCCTCCGTTGACCATAACGTCTTGTTTACACAGTATGAAGGCCTTACGTTACAGCTGATGTATGCCCTTTTAATATTCTTATTGAATATTGTGGTGTCCCGAGCTTGCATAATTCAAACGATTGAGAAGAGCAATGACAGCTTTAATTGGCCACGTTATTACAAAGGTTGAGTTGCATAAAGATCTATGTCAAATGTTGGTACAGCACTGCGACTTTAAGTGCCCCTTAAAATGTCTGTGCACGTCCCTACTCAAGGATTTGGCTCTACATTAATATACATATTGAGAAGAATCTGCACAAAATACATTTAAAATTGCTTTCAGATTCAATTTCAACTCTCAATCTGGGCCTCTTATAACATTAAATTTAAATGAAAAACAATGCATTATCCTGATTTAAGCATTAGATTAAATAAAGAGCATAATAAGAGAATATTGATTCAGTGCATAAAGAGCTGTAAGTGAAGTGCAGATGCAGACTAGTTTAACTAGATATGTAGCCCGATGCCGGAAAAAAGGATAAAAACTCAAAGGCAATTACAATGTTGTCTGGCTTTGGCAGACAATAGTTGATTAGCCTTATGACTCCCGGACAATTGTGTGCAGCCAAACTTACTTGCTTTGTTGTTTATCCAAATTAACATGAGTAGCAGACAAATAAATGGCTGCAGCTCATTTTGCCTACAGCTCATGCAGCATTGCAGATACATGCAACCATAACTATTCATCACCGCATATTCATCTGACATACACGGCACACAGTACCCATGTTTCATCTCAGACACAATCAAGCCTTTCACCAGAAACGGTTTGATGCCAATGCCAATGCACTGATTTGCTGATGTTTATGGGAGCTTGTGGTAGGGACCTTCTGATCTGAAACTGTTAGCAGAGTCACTCCCCACACAGTCCATAGGGGTAATTAGGCCTATGTTTGGTCAAACAAATCGGTTCAATGGAGAAATCAGATACTTGACCAGTCTACCATAACCAAATTAGTGTTGTAATTACCTGTAGGACATGTCTTCATTAATAATTGCTGCATCTTCTGTTGTAACAAAATATCAATAGCCCACACCTTAACCAAATGGAAAACCAATATTAGATCACTCCATGCAGAATTTAGTATGTATGTATGTACAAATGTAGGCCTATACTGTATATATACTCTATATTTATATGAAAACCAAAATCAATGAAACTTTCTCAACCAACTTTAACAGAATGTTGTGAACTACAGACGATCGTAGTGACAAAATGTTCAGTAGGATTACCATGTAGTCCCCTGAATGATAATGCACAAAATAAGTCTAGACTGTGGAATTCAATTGGTGGGCAAATATCAATGCTGGACAGACAAAGGATTATGGAGCTATTGAAGTTCATGGCCGCGGCATACAGTGTTCGATAAAAGGTTTTCTCCTGGATGTTTCATGCTGGCATTATTTATTTCCTCACATTCTGAAACAACATCCATGCTTTACGCAAGGCAGAGACACAATATGATCCTTCAAATTTTTTCCAAAGCAATGCAGCTGTACAAATATGACTCGTGTTAAAGCAAAGACAGAGAAGTATGTAAACACGCTTGTGTGGGCAGAGATTAAAATCTGATTGAATGTCTTGTAATTATAAAATCAACACCAGTGTCCAGGTGTTAAAGGGTTGCTAAATGCATGTATGCATCCTATATTTGCACAGCCAGACTATTAGAATTGAACAAGCTTGACCATCGTTAATACATTTCCCTCTTCGGAATTAATTTCTCACCTAACAGTGAGTTGAATTGATTTCGTGTCGCAGCATCATCGATGAGGCATTTGTCTTGTCGACTACTGTTTTGGATGTAAATACGTTTCACCTTGTCACTGTTTTATTTTCACCAGCCAATAATATATTCTGTGAATACATTTAATGATAATATTGAAACTGGGATTGGTTTGCCAGTGGTCAAATAATATACAGAATTTGTTCGTTTTTGATTTAGTCATATGTCGCTCATACAGTATGGTGTTGTTTCGGTGGTATAGCAGGTTCAAACACCTACCAACTTAAAGCCTCCCCCAATGGAATTGCGACGGCACCCATTGCTCCTTTCCGGTCTCTCGATATAGGTGGTAGAATGTGTGTGTAGGTGTGTGTGCTTATGTGAGTATTTGTGGGAGCACAAGCTTTTGATTACAGAGCTGCTCTTCTCTTCGTATGTTGCGCAGACGAACGCATCTCAGTATTAATGACAAAATGAGGTTAACATTGAATCTCACAGATGATGCGCCGCATCCCACCGGACATCCTCTAGTCCTTGTCTTTCTTTTAATTTTTTTTTTTTATTGTGCCACAGGAACAATGCAGACAAGCAGAAGTGATTGTGTTCTGTGTCAACATGATGTGACTGCAACCCAATGTTTGTGGCAATAGATGGACCGTGCTGCCATGGGAAATCAATTCCATAGGTGTCAACACAGACGATTGAGATGGCCATTGTGAGGTAGGAGTGGGCCAGGGTGAGAATTTTTATGTGTGCATGTGTGTGATGTCTGTGTGAGTGCACGTATTTGGATCTTTAACGTGTGTGTCTTTGCATCCATCTGCACTCATTCCTTCATTTCCGACCATGTGTGTGAACAATAACGGCGGCATCATTCTGATTGGAGTCGGACTGGTGGAAATCTAATAACTAATGACAGTCAATTCCTCTTTAGACACCTCACACAAAGCAATAACTTTAATGGCAGTTCCTTATGCATTAATTATTCTGACTTGTGTTTAACAAAATTTGAGTAGATGATTTGTTGATTTATAAGAACAAAGCCCAAACTGATCTCAAATCACATAATTTCATAAAAAAATATCCTGGGAAATATTAAATTGCAACACTTAAACACTCAACAGTGTATTAATGAAATGCTATGATATATATATATATATATATATATATATATATATATATCTATGTTTGTGTATTTAGGTTAGTTAACATTCCACTCACTGAGGAAACCATATGGTGACAGCTGTTTGTGATGGTAACCTGAGGAAAAACAACACACTTACATCCTGTTTTACTTACAGGATATTAGGAGCGCACATTTGTAGTAGTAGTATTAATATCTTAATTTGTTTTAATTATTATATATTATACATACACAAAACTGAAAAACATAAAAATAGGAGTGCAGGAAAGACCAGGATTTCAACAAAAATAGAATTTCAAATGTGACCAGGCCAACAGCTTGACACTAAAAACTGCGAATGGACTTGGCAAGTAATTTGTCACTGTGCTATAATTTTTATTAAATGTGGGTAATGTGTGTAATCAGTACAATCTTCAATTTAGGTCCTAATGGAGTAAAATGTCTTTATCCATAAGGCCTCCAATATGAGTCACATTTGACACGTATATTTGGCTCATGCATGGTGCCTTGCCTCCATTGATTACAGATCACAAAGAAAAGAATGGATTTTTATCTTCTCACTGTGAAAATGATGATAATTAACCAAAGTAGCATACATGAATTCAAGCAATCAATCATAATTTCATGAGCCGCTTCGATGAAAAGCACAAAACACACTCGAAAATACAACTAAGACATTGATAGCAGATGTTCCTACAGCTGTAATCTCTTCCAGCATGAGAACATGTTCATTTAGCTGAATTAATTGAATACCTCATTCTATACTAATCGCATTTCAATGGCTTTTGATGGTTTCCCATTGAGCCCTTATTGTTAGACATCTTTGGGCATATGAATAGGATCAAATAAACCTGAACAATCTTGAAAGAGATGAGATACTACGATACTGGTCTTTTTTTTCTTTAAATAAAAAAATCATTTATAATAAATGTAAGGGAATCTGTCTCAATGGTTATCATGATTTAAGCAGGTAACTGGACAACAAGTTTGTGAAAGATCATTCTAGTGATGTTTTATATGTTTCTTACTGTCAGCAACTCCAACACTATTAAAAAGCCATATTAAAGAGCCAGATTGTAGGAGGTGACATGTTCCTTCACTAGGACAAATAAGTCAGATAAGTATTCACCATTGACAGTGTAAAACATAGGCGTCGTATCCATGGTGTTACCAGTAGGTTTCTGGTGTTATGGGTCCTAGCCATAGCCATCTTGGCAAGTTGTCTCCGGGGCTAATCTAAAATTGGGCAAAGATGTGAGGCGAGCTGAATGACGTTCAGAAACTGTCATTGTTGACATTGTCGTCAGGAATTATATTCTGACAACGAAGTGACAGGCATGAATCCAAGATGAAATCTGGAGTCTCTTTAAAAAGTGAAAAATTTCCTTTAATTGACATAAGACCATGTTAGTTAATTAAGACAGAATCAAAATGCATCTGTGCATTAGTCTTGCACCTCAATGTCACGGGCATTTAATTATGCTCGCTCTAACAGAGAGTTTCTAACAAAAAAAATCAAACAGGCAGATCATGCGTGTCATTGTGTAGAACCCTGTCCTCTCCTGCCATAACACAGGATTAAGGTTTGATTTGTCCACCGATCACTCTAACTAATCTTACGCTCATTTTATTCCTCCTTCAACTCAAGCACCAGTCCTGTTGTGATTGGTGAGAAAGTAAACAGATACTTATCCTCCCCCCACTCCTGCCCACCCGTTGACTTTTGCCCCCTGAAGTTCTTTTTGAAAAATCGCCTCATTAAGTCTTACTTGTAGCGGCGCAGACTTCAACATGGTGTTTGGAAGAGGCTAAAGCTACAGTATTACTCGCACCATCATGCACACATGGTGCTCGTCAACACTGAATTTGACCCAAATACTTAAAAGTATTTTATGACTCTATGATGAACAACCCTCCCCAACTCCACCTCCACCCACCCCCCCAACGGTGGTATCTGCCAGCAATTATTTGGAGCAACCCCACAGGAAGAGCCATCTGTAGCTGATTTCAATTTCCACACACACACAAGGGGATGTGTGCTTTAAAATCTTTAATTGAGATGGATTGGGTCATCCAATTAACCCTAACACACTTGGGTGTCCTTTGTGTAGTTGAAGCCTTTGCTTTGGGGTATTGTCACAAATCTTTAAGTCACCACAGAAGTAGTACACCTGTCCTTGCTGTCTTTATAAAGCTTAATTGGGTTGAGCTTTTCCTCAATCAAAAGGCAGCTTTTTTTTTTTTCTCCCCCCCACTTCTGTTTTTCTACCCTTCCGCGGTGATGCTGGGAAAACGTACGCGTATACGTGATGACAAGAGGGGGGCATTGTGATGTGGAACACATGCGTCCGCCAAGAGAATAAGACCATTGTTGATCAGGGTTGTTGATTCGGATTTGTTACATGAAATTTTCCCTTTAATTTGCCTTGTTAGCTGATTTCAAATGAACGGCTTTGTCAGTGGAATACAAAAAGACCACGCTCCGCTGCTTTATCACTCACATATCAAATGTGACTGTTCATGTGTAGCAGCAACATTTGTCACAAGTGCTGTGATCTATGTGGAGCTTGTGCTTTACTTCTGCCGTGCCCATTTATGAAGCGTGTTTTCCACTGCAAAGGAAATGTAATTTTGAAATTGTTTCATGATCAAATATTTATTCTTAAATCTAATTGGGTTTGAATTTACTTCCAACCAGACAGATGGTAAAATGACCCTTACCCTGACCTGCATGTTTTTAGCAATTCAACAGCTAGCCATGGTCTCTGAAGATTCATTAGGGAGACTGGCAAACACAGCAAACAAAACAAAACTGGACAAAAAGGGAAAGTTTTCGGTAAAAAAAAACAAAAGGTCTGAATTAAAGTTCAAGTCACCGCACCTCTCTTTTTTCTTGAATTATAGATAATAAGACCTGCCATATTTAATTGTTTGGGGGAAGTAAAGCAGGCTCATCTTTTGGGGCAATTTAATTTGAAATGCAGTTCTTCAAGGCAGGGAGAGCAGCCAGAAGTCATGCAGAGAAAATAGTCTTAATTGTTTAATCCATATCAGTTATGCACCATATGGGAGAAATTACAGGTGCTGTGTGATGGGATAAACACTACAACTAAACAAATGTCTTAGGGGCAGTCTACAATAGTTTGCGTCTTTTAAGATCAATTTGTCTTGGCTCTTCCCTCCTCAGTCCAGCTAATAATATGTGCAGGAATTAAAGCATGGAATTACAGCTTTAAAGGCTCTGCTGAAAAGCCCAAAATGTGTTTGCAAACACCTTTTAAACATACAGACAAGACTGTAAAAATGCATTGTTCAACTTTGTTTTTATTTCATCAGGGCCTCCGATTTGACTTCCATGCATATGATCCATGAAGATAAGTTAAGCGTCCCACTGACTTTGACACTTTTAAAACAACAATTTAGGTTAGAGGACACTGGGCTAAATAAAGAATTTAAAGGATAAGACTGTAATATATTTATACAGCGTACCTGAAGTGTAACTGCAACATTTGCTTAGTGTGGCTTACCATCCGTATGTATACGCTATATGAACGGTAGCTTCCATTACTGATTTGTTCTATCACCCTTGACAATGGACATTCTATCACTGGGATTTGAGAGTTTTTATTCAATATGATTTATTTTGACCGAGTTAATGTGTTTCGCAAAAGGGTCGCAATTACCATACCATTAATCATACTATAATTAGAGTCAATGGCTTAATTGTGACACAAAACCTCAATTTCCTAATGGAATTAATAATGCACTGTCACTTTATGGCAGGAAAAAAAGTATCTCCGTAATATTCTTTCCAAAACTGTAAGGATGCAGGACGCTGGTCATTTACAGCCTGATAGCACTAATGTGTTATCAGACTGGATGTGTGTCCATGTATGCATATCTATGTAGTTTGTTGCCACAATGCATTGGTTGCCTGGATACAGACTGTGCCCTGATCTAATTTCTCCCCTTGTGTAAGTCTCTGAAGGACAAAAGCTACAAGAAGAAAGGAGCAGTGAAAGGGAAAAATGGCCCTGTGGGTATAGGATGGTTTCAACTGCATAATAGGTGGACTTTGAAATGGTAGGAGAAAAAAAAGAAATCAACAACCCAAATCTCTAATAAAATAAAGTATTGAAAGTTATGTCAGTGTATTTAGCAATAATGATAAAGGCACTACAAAACGTGTTCTGTCTTTCCATGCATAACGTACATGTGATTCAAGAGTTGTGATGAGATGTTTTCTAGTGAACTGCTGAAAGTTGCAGCTGGTTATATATGCTCTGTACTCTTGTTCAACTGTCGTCATATCACCTCACACACCAACTGGAAAGAACGGACAAACAGAGGTAAATAATCACAAGCTCATTGTGTCAAAAGAAACTCACAAACAACACATCCGTTACCGGCACTAAAGATTACACAAAGATACCTTTTGCTTTCCTCTTTTTTTTTTTTTTTTTTCTTTCTTTTTTTTGACCAAACAGAATCATGCAATCTGCTCTTCAAACTCCTCTTCAATTCTTTGGCCTCAAAAAAAGGGTTTTCGTTTGATAGAGGCAATCCTGGAAAGGTCACAGGCATCAAGAAAATAGACGGAATGAGCCAAGAGGATTTCAAGTTGTATTAATGAGGACCCCCTTGGCCAGCACCCGTCTTAGAGGTCAGGCCATCACCTAAAATGATAAAGATTTATCATGGGGAGGCAAGGCTGGTCAAAGCGTTCTCTTATCTCAGGCTCTGCCTTTTTACGGCAGCAACCACTGTCAAGAGTCTCGCATGGATGAAAGACTTGGCCACTCTTCACCACTGTTGCAAACCTCCAGAAATATTCTGACGTCGGTAAATAATTCATCCCCTATATTTTGTACTCTTTGAGAATTTTTGAGGAGGTGCAAGTACATTATGCCATGCTCCGTAGATGGGGAGACCATAACTCAAACAAAGGTGGCATATAAAAAGTTAGCCACAGCTTGAGATTATATCAGGGCCATACTGTAGGAGTTACTGTTTTGTATTCACTCCTGTCTGCATGTGCAACTTGCTTTATTCACATCAGCTATACATATTTCAAATATTTGAAAAAGCCTTGCTATGATACAAAACTTTCTGCTAATGTGGATCTAACTGAAGCTGCGTTGTTTAACTATATTCTGCAGTGTGTGAGTTAAATATGTGACATATTAAGCACAAACGTGAAAAAAAAAAAAAAAAACATGGATTGAGGTAAATTAAAATGTTAAAATATTGAAATTTGAAGCACATAACATTTGTAGCTCGCTCAAATTAATGCTGCGAGATTAATTATAATGAGACCTTAATTTTTCACATACAACACTGCATGTCACCTTCTAATTTAATAGCAGCAGATCTGTAGCAGTAACACGGCGGTGCTGCAAACCAACTTCAAATGTATACAGCAGGTCATGTATATGTATTTGTCTCTACCAAAGGATCCCTGTGATGTTGGAACACCAGCGGCCCCCGAAGAGAAAAACATTGTTGATATGCCAGCCATGGATTTCTGTTTTTTCAGTTTGAAGCCTTTTCATGGATGGTCCTGTGTACTCTAGAATTTTGTGAAAGCTGCTTTGGAGAGAAACGCTAACAGCAATCATCACGTTTGCTACAATTTCAAACACAGGGAGAATAAACCAAGCTGGGTGATTTGATGTAAAACTAATATACTCAACCCAGGAGCATGTACACATTTGCAATGGTATTTTCTTCTTTATGTTTCGTTTCCGTTCTTTATGTTTGATTGACTTGAATTTTAATAACAAACCCTGAGTACGATGTGCTTTTCTTCAATCAGAAGAATTTAGGTTTTTTAAAAAGCTTTAAAAGGCGAAACATTAACAGACTCTGAGTGTTTGAAATCAACAAATTGGTGGCAACAGTCGAGGTCAGGGTTTAGGCATTTTTTTTACTAAAGTTAAATTCCCTCAGGCACTAAGATGCTTCCTACGCATATGATTAAGTTTACACCAGATGCTGGCATTATGTATGAGCTTGACCAGGACCAACCTTCCTGACCTAAAATTTTTTCTCTGCACGGTAACTGAGGATAGTAGTGCAACTGAGCGACAATGACTATGCAGAGGCTAGGTTTAATGTCAAAGAGCATCTGTGCCATCTTAATACTGTTAACCGTGATTGTTTACTAAAAAAATGACTGAATGCTAACGTAACCTTTCACCAAACGTATGTACACACCTGCACTTCACACGTGATACAGAGATGAAGCTGTCCAAATGCTCCTGCCAGGTCAATATCTATTTTTCATATTGAGGTTTTTTAGTATTACTCAGCTTTCCCCTCTGTACGTCTTAAATAAAGCAAACATTCTTGCGGGACTGGGCAACGTTTGCCAGGGAGAAAATCAAAAGATCACATTTCTTAATGATGACATGATGGCTTTAGTGACACTGGTCAGCTTTTCCCATGAGATCAGTTTCAATTATTATTAAGAATAACGGAGCACATTCAAGTGGCAGCATTGCTTTTCAATAATTGCGATGCTTCTTACGAGACTGTGGTCAATAAGAGAGGCTCTAGAAACTACATACAAATCAAACCCAAAAAATATTCAATGAGTTAATACATCTTTGCGTATTGTCATTTTCAGCAGCGTACAATAATCTTGTTTTTTTTTTTGTTTTTTTTTCACGCTAATGTTGTTAAAGACTTGGCTACATGGCTTAAATAAATTTGGCTCCGGTATCTTTGCAGTGTCTGCCTACTCCCCAACCACGTTTGCCTTGGAAATAGAGTTCAGCAGCAAGGAGCAGCCATTGCAGGCCACGCCATCCGCTAAATGTTTAACTTTCCTAAAGGAGTCATTCAAAACAAGAACGGGAACTTGTCTATTGGGAAATACCTCCGGATTAGGGGGGCTGAAAGATTGAAAAAGTAATTTGAAAAATAATGGGCTTTTTAATGACTAAACCTATGGGACACCCAGATGTGCTCTTTGTTAATTTTCACTAGTGTAATGTAAAATTCCAACTGCTTAATTACTCTAGGACACACAAAGCAACTGGTTTTTAACGAAGCAATTATGGGAACAGCTTCTACTACATTGCACCAGAGCTTCCATTCCCCACCAGCTCCTTCCATGATGAACCACTACTTTTTGGTACAATTTATCAGGCTTTTCATGTCTTAAGCAATGACAGAAAATCCAGAGTATTTCTTTAATCAAAGGTTTGTTTTGGCTCCTGAGACCTTGCATCATTTGAATATGGCCTAATTCTCAATTTCTTACAGAGTAAAGTCACTTAATAATGGATGTTTTATAAATAAAACTGATATTTACCACTAATCCCAGCTTTTTTGAAATTGAGTGGCAGAGACGTTTTCCTGGAGGGCATCCATTTAGTCATTTTTAGACAAGGATAACACATAGGAATACATAAATGAATACATTTTATTGTTATTTATTGGATCTTGTGTATGTCACAAGTCATGCTGCTGCAACTCAAGGTTTAGCTTTGCTGTGCTGTAGCCTGCAGAAATATTGCTAAGGACAATATCTTTTGACATTTCGGTTGTTGTTTTTTTTTTTTTTTTTTTCCCCTTCCATAGATCAATAAAGAGAACTACCCAGGCAGCATTAAACCTCCTCCACAACCCCCCTGGGAGTAGCCGAGGAACAGCTGTTGGTAAATATCATTACAATATTACATGCTTTATCATTGCTTTAATGGTGAAATATCAGATGTCCAAGCTCAAAAGACATTAACATTTAGAACAATCAATATAAGTTGCACATTTTACGAGAGACATTTTCCAGATAGAGAAACTTGCCTGATGCCTGAGGTGTCATTCATTAATGAGTGCCATAAAGATCATTGTGATTTGTGGGCATTTGGAGGGAATGTGATCCTGGATATGGACACGTCATGTTTTTTTTTTAATCAGGCTTGCATTACCTGGATTTACATACATATTACTGTAGATGAAGAACATTGTATGCATGCTCATTGAGATGACAGTCAAAGTCTCTTTAAAGTTGTATTATTTAGTTATTCATATGCTCCACAAACAATAGACAACATATTTATATTCAAATTGCAGCAGCATCAATGAAATGAAAATAACATTACCATCCTTTTGTTTTACATCAATGGGAACGTCAGTGTAACCTTTTTAATAAATTATACCAAAATGTGCAGCACTTTCAGAGATGCATCATTGTAGTTCCAGCTACTTCCTTTATTTAATTTCATATCGTAAAAACGCAGTGCTTTTTCCTCAGGTCCCCTTAACAAATAGTAATAGAAGGCACAAAAGGGAAAGAAAAAAAAAATCAACCAACCTCAGCTCCAGACCAACTTCAAAAATTAAAATTGCACCTTTGAGATGCAAATGCTCAAACAATATTCTTCATGTTGGATCTAAATTGCTAATGTACATAGTGTATAAACCCAGCGTGTCCCTTTCAAGACTGGATATCTTGCAGACATGAACCTGATGGTGTTAGTGTTGATCAAAGGGCCCAGCCGTGTCATGCCTCTCCCTGAGAGACTAAGGAGTTATTGAAATGCATTGAAACATGCATATTCCTTGTTGGATGTTTATGTTTTTTAATGGCTCCACACTTGTAATTACTCAACCTTCAAGAAGGACAATGAAACAAGACACAGGATTTGGATAAAGAAGTCTGGATATTTGATTTAAAAGCAGACCATAGCAGAAAGATACTACAAAGTGATGATGTATTGTACATCAATGAAAAAACAGTACTGCTGAATATCATCCTCATCAAAAAAACAGAGGTAAAACCCCTTTTCTTTACCTGAAACAATCATTTTAAATTCAGGAGGTGTTTCTATGACAGCAGGCTACTCCTTTTGATCTCATACAGGGTAGCACCTTGATAGACCAACTATATGGATTAATAGCACTAGTTACAACACAGCCTTAGGCCCCCTATATCTGTGTTAATAGAGCCTATCCATTCCTGTCAGCTACTGGGGACTGATGGAATTGCAGGGGTGGCTGTGTATCCACACAGCAAATCATAAGGCCTCAGATATCACTTCAGCCCAATGACTGCAATTTTCATTTAAAACCAAATATATTATAGTGAGATCTATCAAACATAGTCAGACAGTTTTTCTCTGGATGAGGAGAACAGCTTCTCAGTGCAGGCTGCTTGTCTTCATTTCCAGTTAGGTGGCCAGCACACACACACACACACACACACACACACACGATTGTCTTTGTGTGCTGTCGTCACAAGAGCAAGTGTATCTGAGCAGAAAGAAAAGCTGTGTTCCTGCCAAAATCTATCACGTCACAACAGCGGATCTTTCCATCCAGACATCGTGGAGCCACCTGCTTGGTTTGAGAGACATGAACACTTGTATTAGCAACAAAGCTGGTGAGTAATACAAGACTCATCATTGATTAACAGCAGTTTGAACAGCAACACATATTTTGGAAACATGATATTTTTCCAGCACAAACTGGATTATGCCATTTTCACATCTTGGTAAAATGTAAATTTAGAAAGAGGAAGTGACTCTTCATTGGATAATAGTTTGTATCCAACATTTTTTTTTTTTAGAGATGATTTGAAGGACAGCTACTAATCTAGAATCTATGAACAAGTTTAAAGGTATCCCATGGAAACAAAGGTAAATTCAGAGTTACTAGACAAAGCATGTTGTCTGTATTCTTAAGGCCTAACAAATGTGTTCAGTGCATTTGCTTCCTCATAAAACACAGTCAAGGTAAGTATTTTAAACATACCTGCCAACATTTAGGTTTTAAAGTACTAGAGAATGCAGAGATCAGCTGTGCATACGCCCTTTGAATGAGGTGACAGATGGGTTGGGGTAGAATGGATAGCATGGAATGTGTCGATTGATTATTCAAAATTAAGTTTTCAGAGCAATGCAAATGAAGAGATTTTCAAGGGCGAAACAACAAAAAGGGTGAGTTTTTTAATGGTTAAAGTTTGGTTAAAGTCGGGTCTAAATATTCAGTTTTTCACTCAATGAAAAACTGAATAGTCGGAAGTGAAGGCAGATGTATCCATCCGTCCAGCACCATGACCACAGTACTTATTCCCCACTGCAGAAGTCTGCAGTCAGGAACAGTACATATACACTCAGGTAATCCCTACATGGGGAATTTATTTCTTGCACCCTTCATGCGAAGAGCTGCTATTTTAAGTGGCATTGTACTCATTGCACGATATGTCAAGAGACCAGGCTCTCAATTTAGTCGAATAAAACTTCTTTTCAATATTCTAGAGAGGTTTTTAATATGCACTACAGTTAAAACCAAGCTTCCACTCTGCTACATCTTGTCAGTAAAGACAACCTGAGAAGCATGTTCGAATGTTCAATACATTAGATAGATGTTAAAAAAGGCAACACATGACTTCACTCAACTATGGTCAATGCACGATGTGTGGATGTCAAAAATGATTTAAATATACCTTTTTTCACATAACAGGCTCATGAATTATCATAACTGTACCAGGCAGGACAGTTCTTTTATTTTGACAGTGAGCTATGGCTCATATTGTGGTGATAAGAAGTGTAAACAGAGTGATCGGGACAAACTACACAATACATGCCAAACCTTTACTAAAAGGTTCAAATAATAGGACTGCCATTAGGGGGCTGCTTTCAAGTAAAATGTCTCTGAGCCATGTGACAATCTCGATCACAGTAAGCTAACTCCTGCCGTGCTAATGGCACACTGCATCCAACAAAATCCCAATTAAAATGGTAGCATTAATGCACTTCAAGGCTGGTACAATGTAACCATCTTGACAGAAAAAAGGAGGACACCTTGAAAGAAGAAAGGAAAAAAGATGATATTCAATTCTGTCAAGTTGCATATTTCTCTCTCTACAGCTAATAATGACATGGTTGCTCTTTGATGCAGCTGAGACAGTTTTTCATTTTCTCCCGACTTCAAATTTCAGGTATTTAATCCTCAGTGGAAATGCCAAGCTTTGAGGATGTTACCCCAACTGTTCTTCAGAGTTCAGTGCCTCGGGAGAGCAGAGCAAATATGAAAAACAAAGCGTTAGAAATTATTTCCTTCTTGTTGTTTTAGGTTCAGCTCTTGTTTTCTCAAAAGTTGGCAGCTGGGGCTTATACTCACCTCTCAGTGTGAACGTGACTCAAAAACCACAGCTGCGGTGTGAGGAGAATGCTGAATGAGGAGGACCCTCAGCCTGTGCTGTGATTCGGGAGGTGTGCAGCCAGGGAAAGCTATAAACATATCCATGCAAGGCCGTCACACACATCCATACTCCCACGGATTCATACACGACTAGCCGCGTGTGCTAACAGACAGGTGTGCACGCAGATGCGCTCATTCACTCTTGTGTTGCGTATGCTATGCACAAATGTCAACCCGTGCACATTAGCAAAGCACAGGACTTAATAAACAGCAAACAGAAAAAAGATTTTCACAAATCCAAGTTCAAGAAAAAGCAGACATGCAGCGTTTACTAAACAACACTGTGCTCTCTCGCTGTGTTTGCCAAACTGGGTTTTTCTCCATTCTATATGAACACTGAGGACGGCACTCTTTAAGTGTCACAGGGACTGCGGGGATTATTCCAGCACACTGAGAAATGTTTCAAGGCCCTTCCACACAATGCCATTCAACCACTTCAAGCTTTTCTCCGTCTTAAAGAACCATCGCTACAACACTTTGGAATGCGATGGAAAAAAACTTTCTGATACTTTTAACATCCTCAGTGAGCCAGATGAACAAAGATCCAGTTCATGATGACGACCACAATGCTTGCGCTATAGCCAAATTCTGTCATGATGATAATCTGAGGTGGTTCAATCAACCCTATCTGCCTCCTGTAATGGCCGATGAGACTTTGATTCAAGAGCTGTAATTGGATTCCAGTAGGGCACAGTGTCAGTTTTCTATTCCCTAGTAACCAACGTGTACAGTTTAAGGACATGGCTGCTTGTCACAAGTGCAGGCTTGACTGGACAGGGAAGAAGATATCCACTGGAGACACAGGGGCTCTTCTGGCACGGCTCTCTGTCCGTAATGGCCTCCATTCACAGGCTCTTCATGGAGGGTTTTACATGGGAACTCCAAAGGCTAATTGGCCCATGGAGATCAAGCTTATTGTTAGTTCTGCATGGCTTCCAGCAGCCATGGCTGCCATATGAGTGTCTAATCACCACAGGGCTCCACACCTGACTAAACAAAGAGCACTTTTCTTAATTCTTAGAAAAAAGTATCTCTCATTCTTTATCTTTCCTCCTCTTGCTCCACCTACCTCTTTCCCTCTTTCCCTCTGTCTCTGGTGTCCAAGGTTACATAACAGGTCAGGAATTACTGTATTAATACCTATGGATTTTTATTTTTAATTAAAATTACACTATGCTTGAATGCTTAAAGCCAATCATCAAATGACTCTGCTAAAAGCCCTGGAGGTCAAGCCAGTTGCTTATGCACTTAATCTGTGTTGTTAGTGTGTAAACAGTAACAACCTATTTATAATAATAAAAAAAAAAGTTAGATTGTCTCTGTTAGAGACACAAAATGTCACCCGCTAATGGATTATAGTGAAGAAAAATATCTCTTAAACTTACATTAATGAATGTACATTTTCTTAAATAGGTGTAACAAAGGTTAATGTCCTTACATATGTACCTAGGTGTTCTATTAGCTGACTCTGCCCAGACTGGGAGTTCAGAGCGCCAGGGGAATGTTTGTGTTTACACCTCTAACATGAGAGATTTCGACCGCCAGGAGGGGGAGTTTTTCAGGCTAAGTTGGAGGTGGTTACCCAGGGGTAAATGCTGTCAGGGCTCAGCAGCACAACTGTATCAGCTAGCCAGCTAACAGCAGCTTCAATTAGCAGTGGTTACTGCTTACTTTAGCAACAAGTAAAGCCATGTGTCCACCAGGAAGCTCCATAAACTTACCTTGGTACTGTTGTAAAACTGGCCTCCATTGGTCTTGGAGGTTTTGTTTGGTCGTGCTGCTTTGATCTGAACCTGTGACATAACTGAGGCCCGGTTATGTGGTGGTGGTGCTGGACCCAAAATGCAGACAAACAGACGAGGGAGAAGGAACAAAACAGCAGTTTATTGAAACTGAGGGTAAGGGTGGCGTCTCCTGACGCAGGCAAGGCTGTGGAGGCAGGCCAGCTCACGGGGGGGTAGAAGCAGGGAACGAGGGAGGTGGAAAGTGTGGCAAGGTTGAGGCTGGAGCTGAAGGGTGCGGTGGCAGGGTGGCTCGGTGGTTGAGAGCTGGATCCCGAAGGCAGAAAACACAGGTGAGTAATTCTCAAGTAGAAAATTCACAAAAAGCACACAGGCCGATCTACCACAAAGCGGTGACAATCTGGCAGTGAGAACACAGGAGGCCAGCCTCTAAGTACTGCTCCACATGAAGATCAGGCTCAGGTGTTCGGATATTTATTAGAATATAAAAAAGCTGTAATGTTAGGAAATAAATGAAACGCCTAAAATAAATATCAGAAGTTGTTTGAAAAACATAATTTTAAAAATAGAAACCTATAAATTTATATATTTATTAAACTATACTGCCTAATATCTACATTTATATCATCACTTATTTATATATTTCTTGCCTCGTTTATTTGCTTTAATTAATGTATTAATTCATGTATAATATTGCCTTATTCATTCCATGGTGATGACTCAAAAATAGTTAAATTCCGTTGAGCTTTCATTTTAAATCTTTGAATGCAGAAAAAAAAAAGGCTGCTGCAATATCAAAAGTTTGTAAAATGTCACTGAGCTTTAATATCCTTGTCTGTCATTCTGATTTGAATACACACCTGATTGCTCCATGCTGATGAAGCATTCAAGCGCCACTGGGCTCCTGTTGTAAAGACACTTGAGCCTACATGAGCTCTGCTCCTGAAGCGGGCAAAAGGATGTTTTGTGTGCTGATGTGTCATCAGAACACGTCCAACATGTGTAATCTTATAGTATGAAATTGCACCCTGTTTTGATAAAAGTATTTCAAAGTCCAGTGTAATTTGAGAACATTATAAACCATTGTTAGATGGACGTCAGCTGAAAGTCAATTTATACCTCGTGTAAGGAAAGCAAGTGTGCCGTTTTTCTACGAAACGTATTAATGTCACCTTCTGGGAAAAAAATCTTCGCCATAAGAAACATAATTGTACACTAGCTAATATGTGGCTGCAGAAGTACTGAGTGTTGATGTCTAATAGTGGGCGAATCAGCCTCCTCACTAATTAATGAGATATTTGTTGCTTTCATACTACATGTTAGTGGATCATAAGACATGCAGGAGACAGGAGTGGTCCTGAGCAGTTAAGTAGCCCATTATGTTATGTGGGTCCATTTGAAAAGGATACAGACATTCTGGAGGACGAGGTATGTTTAGTCCTTTAACTATTGATGACTTACTCACTAACCCCATTGATCCATGTATAATTTAATCAGCACTCTAATATTAAATCATTTATATATTTTTATGCTCATTGAAATGGATTCAAAGAAAATGCTAAAGGTGACAAATGTTACATAAGAGCTAGATTTTGACAGGAGATTTTTTTTTATTTCTCTTTAAACTGATCAGAGTAAACACCAGAGAGGGATTCACATTTATGTTGTTTTGCTCCTTGCACTGGGGCTCTTTCAAGATTAAGTAGTAGTTTAAGTAGAGTATTTTCACTCTTTATTTTGCAAGATGTTTAAGGGCAGGACCTTACACTGTTGCAGAAAATGTGAAAACAAAAAGTCTGTGCAACCTATTCCATCTCTGTTTGATCCCACGCTTGTTGGCTTGACTTTAGTTAACAGCAGATGTAACACCAATGTGTGGCTTTTCTATGAGCAGCCTGAGGTCACAGTTTGAACAAAGACCATGGGACACAGAAAATAGACTGCATGGTCAAATCTGTAGTCTATGTGCCTCAATGACTTTCAATCAGGGTTACAAATTCAAAAAGCCAAACAATATGAGACATTTTTCAGCTCCACTTTGGAAGGAAGCGATAGCCGGGCGCTGTTGAATCAGTCTAGCATCTAAAATAATTGGATAATGGGAAAAGCAACGCATGCTATTTTACCTGAGATTTTTTTTTTTTCCCCACAAACAAAGAGATGTATTCATGATAGCCTGCTATTGAATACCAATTAAGTTCAAGTAATTTGTGACCTAATTGGTACTTACTGCACAATAGTGCCCGAAAATTACTTTTGGATTGAACAGGGCCATTAAATTAACACTTTAAAGCAACATGGGGGATTAGTGCAGTTCAACAACAATGCATTTAAAATTATATTAAGAAGTGATGTTTCATCTTAATTGTGCAGTCATCTCATTAATGAGTGGAATGGATGACCTACTTAGAGAAGAGTCTTTTTTGGGGGGGTTTCTTCTTCTTCAGATTTTGAGGATAGTCCTCTCCATACACGGTCGAGTATTTTATCTCCCAAAAGTCTGTTACTTAACAATTTAAGGCACTTGGCAACTGTCTTTCAGAAAGACTTTCATTTCTAAAATCAGGCAAAGTCTTTTATTGTAACGTTCATTAGATTACCATTTCCTAAAATATAAGACTCCCTCTTAAAGTATGGCTTTAAGAGGGAGTCAGACAAATTCAACAACGCAATGGCCACATAGCAATCTGCCAAACAGGTCAGAATACTATTTATATATTTTCTCTCTAGTTTGGTGCCAAATCACCATGGTGTATTATCAGTTGTATTTGTCCAGTGCTAAATACACAGCCAGGGCAGTATCTGATGGGAAAGCATATTAAATTATTAACTGATCTACCTCTGCTGGTGCCCATTTCCTCGCAGATAAAAAGGCCTATTAGACTTATTTCCTCCTTGTAGATAGAATGAAATATCATGTCTTTTAATGGATAGGCCTATTTTAATCTCCCACATTAATACTTTAGTATGCAGGATATTATTGTTCTGTACCAATGACTATAATTAGTTTTGTTTAATAATCTCTGTCAATCCTAAAATTGCTCACTTGCTGGGTTCCACATCTTGCTGGAAAGATCATTAATTTTAGAGTCTTCATAGCGTGGTGGGGCGAAGATCGCCCGTGATTAGGTAAAATGGTGAACTGTGAGTTATGTTTTAGGCATGAGGTACGGAGCAAAAAGGTTAACTCCATACACATAACAGCAAATTCTTTGCAGACAATTAATGTTTTTTTTTTCTTGGCAAGGCTGCATAGGTATTATATTATTTTATATCGCTACTGTATGGAGGAAGCGGATCACGACTAAGAAATGATCCTCAAGCCAAAGGCTGTGAATAAATGCAAATTAGCTGAGCTGGTTTGTCCTTTAAAATAAACAAGCAAGATAAAAGAAACATTCACGAAAGAATGTTAGACATTAGGTCTGATTAAATGCTTTCAATCTACACGATCGAGACGTCAGGTATGTCTTTGTATGTAAAAGGCAGGTGGAGGAGGCACGCAGTGCAGGTGAAATTATAGTACAGGGTCATCTCATGACTCACATTTTTAATTAGCTTTCTTTTTCTCTCAGGGTGAAACTTTTGCAAATCCCTGTGTCTATATCTCGATCTGTACTGTAACGTTTCCCTCAAGCATAGCATGTTGCACATGTTTGTCCTTAACAAGCAAATATATGTAGTTTAGAAGCAGCTGACCGAAATAATAAAGGGCGAGATGTCTGTGACCTGCAGAATGTTGCAGAAATATCTAGAGAAGTTATGCAAAAAAAAAAAAAAAAGTCAAGTTTGCAAGATCAACTTTGTTCTTGTTGTTGTTGTTACAGTCCAACTCGGAGCCAGAGGAGAGAAACTGGCTATCAGCTAAAAAATGTCCACATTATAACTCGCTGCCTCTCCATCATTATTGATTACATCCAGTGCCACATTTATTAAGTCATTTTTTCTCTGCTTGTAATTTCAGTGCAGTTAGGTCATTCATTAAAACAGTGGACGGGGCGCTTATCCAACATGCTTTGGGCAGAGAGCAAAGAACACTTCAACTTAATATTAATAGTTAAATTTATAATTTTAGTTAAGATAAGACTTTCATGAGAGCGCCCTAGAGTGATCGCCAGTCAATCACAGGACCACGATAGACAAACACATCCGCATTCATTTAAAGTAGCAGAGTTTGCAATCCACCTGACCTACAGGATGAAAGCACAGAGTGGTTTATTACAGTTTACTCATTTTCAGTATATATAGTATATTCAAAAAGCTGTGATTCCACTATAATACCTTAAGAATGACTGTTGTAGATTATCACAAGGTGTGATCCAACAGTCCTCAACACTGCCTCGGTAGTATCAGCACCCTTTCTCCCTGTGTCTCCATGCCCCCCTCTCTCCTCAATGGCAAAGTCAAAACGGCAAAGCCCTCCAATCACATTACTGTATACTCAGGAACATTTAAATGCTAATGTTATAAGCTCACATGCCTAATATGATAAGCTGACAAGCTTATTATAAGCTCTGAAGTTTTAAGAGTTTCCTCCATTAGTTATCACAGGAGGCATTAAATTGCATCGCTGCACTATGCCAGAAGGTATGGAGTTAAATTCCCCTGCAGAAGAGATTATTTTGGTTGGTTTCTGACAGCGCTATACAGTGGCAGGATTGTACATGATGGTTTGTCAAGAGACGGGGAGGTGCACAGGGAGTGGAGCGCAAGTGGTTTGAGCTAGGTATGTGTGTGTGTGTGTCTGTGTGTGTGTGTGTGTGTGTGTGTGTGTGTGTGTGTGTGTGTGTGCGCGTGCGCATGCACACATGTCTTATCTACTAGTTTGTTCAGTATGTGGCTGCATAGAGGATAGGTTATCCGATGGAGAGCTGCATTCTCTGTCATCATTCCACTCCCTTACTCCTGATAACCTATAGAGCCACAGACAGCACTCAAGCTCATCACTGTACATACATATACAATTATGCCGTGTGGATTACAACACGCATAACAAAACAATTCAAAGAAAAAAAGCACATTGTACATTGTACTTGTGTGGAATAAGTCCATATACAGTGTACTTATTCCACACAAGTGACCTCATTTTTAATACAATTGTATTATTCTGATAAAAGATAAAGCCAGGTTTTAAAACCAAACTGTTCGTCCATAGCTCGGATCAATCTGCAGAATTTTATCACAAAATTCCACATTTTGAGATTAGTTCAACAATACCAAGCATGGCAGTCACCATGCATTATGGAAGTGGCTCTTGAGCTTCTATGGATACTTTTCAAGATTGTGGTTTTACGGGATTTGGACACAGGATTCCTATTTATTTTAGGATTCAGAAATAATATTGAGGTACAATCCAAATTCGTGTCTTGCATGTTGGAATCTCGTAGGACATCCAGCACAGTAAGCTCAATAGACTCAGTTCTTACTGGTCTTTCCCAGTCGGCTTCCCAGTCAGCCCTGAATTCAGAAAAGGGATAAAAAACAGCATCTGATTAAAGTTGCATGATAAGTCAAATGCAAACTGTATGAAACTGTATGAAAAGAAAGGATGACAGGATGGTTTATGTTTATGTTTGCTTCTCCCTGAACATTATTCTTGGAACTCTGTGTGTTGTATGTTGACGGACACGTGAAACATGTCAAATCCCCCAATGCTTAAATTAGACTAGCGGATTTGATTGTGATTTCTGTCAGCAAAGAAATGAGCCAATAGGTGACAGTTCACATTGTTTTCAACAGTAAAAAAAAAAACAAAAAAAAAAACAATTCTGATATTCACAACCTCCGGAACCATTTACAAAGACTTAGAGATCTCAAGGGGAAACCTTGTAATTTCCCATGATTCAACTGAGTCATTTACATTTGGGGTATTTACATTTTAATCAGGTCCTCTGTTCCACAGCAGTCCCATTGATTAACTTTATCATTGCATGATATACTTTGGACACATTATGAACAACGGGATGCGAATGACTGGCATGGGCCTTGCTCCATGAACATTCGCCGGTCTCAATTAGTCAGTGATACTGCATCTGAGTAACAGCTGGCAGCTTCTGTCTGTCTAATCTCTCAGTGCAGCTGTGCTGGAACAGGCAACATGCTAGCCTAATTAGCCATGCTGTCTCCATGGGAAAATGAAGCCTTGGGGTCCTAGATCAATGTTGCCGTCCCTTATTCACTCTCCTCCTCCGCCATGCATAAACAAAACCGCTCAGAGCCCCTATCACTGAAAGATAGAATAAAAAGCCATTGTTGTCACTGAAACGGTTTTATTACCCTCACTCAGGAACTGTCATCATGTTGTTTCTCTCTTAGCGCAAAGAGATGTTCAGATATGTGGCAAAATTAGACACTTGCGTCTCCCCTTACTGGTGCACTTATGTCAATTTTCTGCATTGCTACAGATGTGATTTTAAATTGATTGCATTAGATTATTTCTTTATCGGGTTTTCCAGCTAATGATTTGCTTACCACACCAACAACACCAATGGTTTGTGTGTATCACAGCTGAAGCAGTTTTCAGTTTTTGTTGAGAAGGCAGTGGAGTTTTGCAGCCAGCATTGGCAATCCCGGTCACTTATTTGACTAGTTTGTTGTTGGCATCTTAATTATCGGAGAAGAGAGTAATAAAGCTAAGGATTTAACAGCATACTTTGGGTAATACACAACAGAGGAACTTGAAAATGATGCAGCCTTTTGAGACAGCAATCTGATTTAGTTCTAAAGTGTGCTTACAGACTGCAGCCCCATTGTCCAACGTTGTGATGACAAAGTCGAACTGAAAATAACCACGCTGATGAAAAAAACAAAACTACAACAACAACAACAACAAAAAAACGAAGTAATTGTGTGCACGATACCTGCACACAGATTAAATGGAATGCAAAGTGGGTGAGAGATGAATACATTTGCAGTTTTTATAATTAAGATATAACACATGATCAACCTGCACGCTTCAGTCCAAGGTGCTAGAAAATACATCATACCTTCAGTGCTTCAAAAAATAGCAGCAATTATGGTAGTCTGTAAGCAATGTCATCTGCATCAACACATTTTTGGCACATGGCTGGCAGCCTGATATATGCTGAGTGCCGTAACTGTTAAACTTTAATTTCCTGCTCCTCATTTGAGAACACCTCAGATAACAGCGATGATAACTCTGGAGAGGAAATAGCTAAATTAATCTCTAACAAGCGATGCTTACAAAGTTTGTTGTATATTGAAAATGAATTCACCATAGACTATTTGTTTTTCTTCACTATTACTGTCCTCACCATTTGTTCATAGTTTGGGAATTGAAACATGGACATTCATTGTGTGTGTGTGTTTTTTTTTTTCCTCCAGAGCAAATTCAATTGGAGGAGTGCATTTAGGCCAGTGCATACAGAAGAATAGGGAATAGATTTTTACATTACTTTGCAAGAGTCATTGTAAAATATTGTAGTGTTTACTTTTTTTTATTCATAACATCCGGCAATTCCAAACCAACTTGCTGACTCTGAAGCTATTGCTTCAGGGGCTTCGGGAAGTTTTACTTCCTTTTAACGGCTTTCAGGCTGTTCTGTTTGATGTGGCGATGCATGGTGTCATTGCTACGACCCCTGTTTGCTGTAACACCACCCCCCTCCTCCACCCCTGCTCAGCAGGGCCCAGCGTGGGTCACAAACCTGTAATAAACAGGAGGGGCCAAGGCTCGATTTGGGAAAAATGGGCACTTTCCGCGGCATCTGAAAACGTCTAGAGTAATGCACTAAATTATTGGGGTCAGTGACTCCACCCGCTCTGTTGATTTGTCTGTGGACACAGAAGGCTCGCGCTGACATTGAAGGACATTTTTTCACCACCAAGGACTGTAAATTAAGAGACATGCCTGCACCAGAGCAGCTTATGAGAGGCGACATGATTGAAGTGTTTTACTACAGAACACCCTTGCTGATGCAAAACACACAAACCCAACCCTGTGAGGGTTTAAGGTTAAGAGTGAGAGTGTTACTAAGAAGAGGTGTTAAGAAAATGCTGTCATTCCTATATTAATGATAACAAATAGATGTGTTCAGTGTCCAGACAGAATATCTGTCATTTGACCCAAAACATACAAACACACACAAAGCACCAGGAGTGTATTTTTAAACATCCAGCATCCACAGTGTTGCACAATTGCAGCTAATCAGCCTAATGAGCCAAAGATTGCAGCAGTAATCAGGCGTCATTAGGTTTATGAGTATTTATTATCTGTGGCACGGAAATAATAAAGAAGAGCACCTCTTGTTGATGACACACAAAGGAGCGAAGCCCTGCAATCTGTTTATTAATGGAGCTCTGTCACCTGGCCACCACAACTCAACAGGCCAGGTCATCCATCAATGCTGGGCCCTGACACAGAGAAGATAGATGTACTTCCCTGTTCTGACCTGAATGTTAGACAATTCAAAGCTGGCACAAAAAGCCACACATGGTTCAGGGTATCGTGTAGGTGGCCTCAGGCAGAGTTGTACCCCTTGTTTCCCTCCTTGCCGTACGTCTGCGTGCGCGCGGGCGTGTCCGCGTCCGCCACCGTGGCAGAGAAACACAGCATATGCAAGTGTGGAGAGTCGATTTGTTTGCCTTCAATTCCAACCGTGCCTCATCTCGTTTGCCTGTGAGCAATGTTTCATGCTGGTTCCAGCCAGTTTGGGTGACTAGGGATGAAGCCTCCATGCAGGTCTCCTCCATGTTTTCTCCCTTTTATTTTAGCTGCTTGCGAGCGATGTCATGCTTGTTAGGAATCAAATTACATACATACTCGAATAGGCCACCCAGACCATCTTTGCTTTGCTTTCTGTTTAAAAAGCACTTTTTTTTTTTACATTTTGAGGTTAAAATTGGATTTAGAACTGTATTTCTTTTTCTCGAATGCTTTTACCTTGTTTGCTGAAAATATTGGAAAACATGGACTGTGAAGGATGGGTGTGTGTGTGCGTGAGGGAGAAGGCAAAAGAGCTGGAGACAGAAAGACAATGTCTTGTGCAAAAAAAAAAAGATGAAAGGTGAAATATAACCTGCCCATCGCTTGTATCATCTGATTCCTCTTGGAACAGTAGTACACAGAGATTAGAAGGGATATTGACAGATAGGTGTTTTATCTGTGTTTGTTATATGTGTCACTGTAACACTTGGATTAGTGTCCCGTGTATCCTCTTAACCCCCAGAGAAGCTGATGTGGTCAAGCTCCATTCAGAAAAAAAAAAAAAAACATAATTGTTCCAGCATATATTGTTGTTGTTGTCTTTGCTGTTTCCCCATTCTGTGTCTCTTGACTGAAGCACGCTCTTACCACAGACAGATAGTTTGAGAGAGGGTTGATGGTAATTTTGCTACAGAGGCAGTATCACAAAAAACTAAAATGTGAGAGTAAGTTCTGTTCAACAATGCTTGCTGTTCAGGCAGCAATTTACCGGCTGCACTATGAATGGTACTGTAGAAATGTATTTTAGTCTATGTCGATTAAAATGCATCTATACGGCACTTCTTCACCCCACCAGATCAGTGTTTTTGGGCAAAGCAGTCCCGCTCTTGTAGCCACAGATCCAGCTCACTGTATCTGAAAACAGGCTTACATTAGCCAAGAGCTATTTCACAGAGACAGCCAAGCAGAAAAATAATTCAAAGGCTTGCTTATCAAGAAAACCGGTGTGAAAGTTCAACAAATGATTATTCCTGAGTCAATGTTCATATAACTGGTGGTCTGAAATAGGAATGGATGTCAGGCAGAGATTCTGATTCAGTGAATTAATTGTTATCAGAATCGGCTCGCGAGGATGGGAGTTGGAGCCCGCCGGCGCTGCAGTGATGGCCCCACAGGACCTTCATATGTGACACAAACAGAATAAGTCTGGGGCGGGGATGGTGGTGAAAAATATTCCCTCCTTGGTTTACCACATGTGAGTAAATTGGTGTATCATGTTACACAAACGCTGTTTTAAATGCATAAAAAAAGTGTCGGAGTGAACAGTTTAACCGAGAAGAAAAATGAAAAAACAGGTACATCTTTGCGTCTTTGCATATTCCACAGAGGCAGTTCAATCATGTTGGAAGAGTGTGTACTTTTATATCAAGTCAGAAAATAGACCCTTTCCAGTCCTTGCCCAGTCTATTAGGGAGTTGTGTCATAGCAAGTTTTCCTCATTTCCATTTCATTAATCTATTCATCACAAAGAAAAATGCATGAACCCCTTGGTAATACTTGGTTCTGATAAATGTCTTCAAACTGCTGCTGTCTGAATCATGGGACATATGCTGCAAAACTAATGTTACAATTAGATATTTTAAGCTCTGTGCAGAGTGTGTTAGATCAGAACACTTTTACTTTGTAGCTATGGTTGTATGGATGGAAGTGCCGGTCTGCTGTTCTTTTGGTTGGTTGGTCACTTAGGTCCAGACTGAAATATGTCAATAACTATTAGATGGATTGCCCTTAGATGTTATGCAGACATCAGTGGTGGGCAGAGTATTCATTGTAATGACTTTGGTAGTCCACTGGCTTTTCCTAGCGCCACCATGAGGTTGACATTTATAGCTCAAAGAGAAATACTGCATCAACTATTAGATGGATTGGAATTACATTTCCTCGAGATATTCATGGTTCCCAGATGATGTATCATAATGACACCAGTCCCCTGACATTTTTGTGTCAACTACAATTGGATGAACTGATGTGAAGTTCCAGGCATTAAACTTTTCACTTTGCTTTAGTGCCATCATCAGGTCAAATTTTCCAAATACTTTGGTTTATGACCAAATACTAAAATGATAACCAAGACAAACTTAATACCTGCTCAACATAAACATGCTGGCACTGTGACCATGTTAGAATGCCGATGTTAGCATTGTGCTCAAAGCACCACTGTGCCAAAGTACAGGTTTAACTCTATATGTTTGTTGTCTTACTTTTACACTCTTGTAAATATACCTTTTTATTGCTCTAAAGCAATTGTAAAAATCTTTTACCAATGTCTCCATAAAGCCTTTACTTTTTAATATACTTGCCTTTGAATAGAAGAGACAAAAAAATAAAACGCAGCACATAATAGAATGACTTCACGGGGACTTTACAAGATAATCATAAAACACAATATCTCATTGTCAGATCCCATAATGCTACTGACAGTGTAGCCATAGACAAATGTCAAAAAATGTTCTCTGAATTGATTCCACAAACAACAAACATGTTCATTTCAGGTGAAGAAAAGACGAGGGAGAAGAAAGATGATGAAGGGCCCTGGGTCTGATTATGATAAATGTCACACTTTGAATCATATGTTTTTACTAAAATTATCTGACAGACCAAAGGAAGATTTATGAGTCCGTGGAATATTTGTATTTTTCCATTGGCTCCGCCATGGATGTGCCCCGGCACAGTCAGCACCAATTCAAACACAGCTGGCCTGCTCAGGGAAATTCATCTACCTTCATTAGGAATGCCAAAGTGACTCTGAAGATGCAATTCATTAATCCTCGGCAGTGAACAGTGTTCTTCATATTGTTATGGAAAATCAATGTGATTGAGCTGGAGGGCTGCCAGCGCGGGCTTCTGTTGAGGGGGCATGGAACACAGCTTTAATTTATGCAGGCAACATCACCAGATCAAGGGGAAAAAAAAAAAAAATCCCAAAACACATCACACACTGTTAGCCTTACTTAACCACAGGGTCAGCATCATCACAGAACAACAGTGTGTTCACAGTGCAGGTGGGTATCTGACAAAGTGTGAATGAGGATGATAGATGATATTGCAGCACTTTGCTTCATCCTGCAGTTTGCTCTGTCTCGAATCTACAGGTCCTCGGCTCACCCACATGCAGTAAATGATCACGAGTGACAAGCCGTATAGCCGCGAGAAATCTGATGATGCAATTGGTTAGCTTTCAAGCAAGACTCCTTCGGTTCAATTCAAAATGCTTTATTTGTCCCTGAAGACGCAGTTCAAGACAGTCATTACCTGCTAAACAAGCATCACAAAGTTACGCAGTACAAAACTGTAATGATACAATAGACCTGAAAAAATAGCCTTCTTACCACCTAGACAGGTTTGACAGGTGAGATTCTAGTGAATATTTTATCTGGTGGTTCATTATTATTATTTCATGGTATTACATGACAAAAGATTTAAGCTTAAATGACAATAGTTTAGTCATTTTGTATCCTAGAAGGGCTCAGGGACTACAGGTAAAATTAAAACTTCACGAAGACAGTTTACAGGTTTTGGGATCAAATGCATATAATTTGCATGTTGCACTAAAAACCCCATAAGCCTTCTAAAGACAGGAACAATTTCTGAAAGACATCTGAGTTTTTTTAACAGTCTTAAGATTAGGTCAGGCCATGCATATACTTATCTGGAGGTCCAATTTGATTGAACTGCAATGCTAAAACTGCCATTTCATATGAAGTAAAATATGCAAAACCGAAATTTACAAATTTCAAAATGTCAAGAGCTCAGAGAGCCCATGGGTATTCTTTAGCTAAGTCTTAGGAGTCTGGCAGACATCAGTTTCAGATTCTGTTGCTGTTCCAAGATTATGTCGAGGATCATTTGAAGTATTTTCAGGGCCTTGCACACTCCCTAGAATATGTTATGTGATAACTGATTCTGACTGGGAATCATTTCATAGTTTAAATTTTGACATTCAGAGCAACATGAAGCATATAGATACAACAACTTTCTTTCAGTCTCTCCCTTCAAACAAAATAAAAGTTAAAGTGAACGCTTTGGGAGGTGAATATTCTTCGGCTCTTAAAAGCACTTCTGTTAACTGCAAGTTTGAAAGTGATTCTTAGGAATAGAAAGAATAAGAGATGCAGATATGCTAAAATGTAGAGGAAGTAATATACAGTATACATAAAAAGGTGATAACAACATATAAAATCACCTTTTTGTACTACTATGCATGTATGTATTTAATTACCTGGTAGTCAGTAAGTGTATTTGTTAGACTTCAAAGCTGGTGTCCATAAATTTTATGATCAAAATCTCATTTGATCATATTGTGAAACGTAACATTTATTATGGATGAAGAGGTGTTGCAATCTTAATCAACTTATCGAGTTTCACCTGTCCTGCTTGACAATGACAAAATGTTGAGCCCAGACCCAGAGCCAGCAGACTGTCAGTGACAAGTTTCACACCGTTCTGTGTACTGCCACGCATCACAATCATCAGAATGAGCCCAGTTGTGCACGTCCTTCACATTTTGTAATGGCTGATTTTAATAAAACACAGGCTTCAACAAAGCTCAACACCATTTTAATCCCCTCCCACCTCTGCAAGAGGGCAGCAATGTGCATAAAGTGTCAACTTGAACGGCTTCCAGTGCAATACCTGTATGTAAAGCAGAAATGTGCATGCAGTAGTCTCATGAGATGTTAAAATGAAAAAAAAGAAACAAGAAAATAAAAAACAAAGAAACAAAGAAGTGTTTTTATTCTCCCTCCTTTTTAGTAGGGACATAACTACATAAGTAGTGAAATGTAATCACGTGGTGGAAAAAGGTAACCAGATGAGGTAGCCCTTAAAGATAACTACCCTATCTCAAATTGTGTTTCGATTATCCATACACAGAGAAGGTTGTAGAGTACAGTAGGGCAGTAATATCAAGGGCAGCAGTGTGCTCTTCTGTCTGGTCTTGACGCCCTTTGGTGGCCTTGGTGCCTTAGTTATTTTATTTTCCTCTCCCCACCCTGCCTCTGCCCTCTCCTGTCAGCAGAGCACAATGTTAATGTTAACACTACATGTACAGTACTTTGTAACAATAACGTATTCAACATAAATAGTATGAACAATAAAAATGCAAGCGTTAAAGAGCTCTAGTGCGTCTCCTCATGCTTTTACTTAAGTCGTCATCTTTGTCGGGCTACGTCAGCTAGCTACATTGTAGCAAATCCTAGTCGGAAATAGCTGTTAGCACCTGGTGTTAAAGGTAATAGAGCCAATAAGAGCTAACAGAGCAAAGCACATGGGAGCACTTCACTTCAGCATTGGTACTTCACTCAACATGTAACAGCTGTAATCTGTCAGCCAGCGGCAGCAACCACGCATTGGTTAGCTGACAAAACAATGTTGGCCTACAGGGCAAAAGCCATGTAGCTTTGTTTATTTGTGTTTTTATGAGTTGATTTGTGTTCATCATCCCAGTGCGCTTGTGTGTGTGCGGTGAGCTGTAAATATAAACAATTAGGTGTATTCTAAAGCCGCTGCTACCCAGAATGTGGCGCACCATGATGCGGGTGACTGTTCTCTTTTGGTAATGTTGTTGTAACTATCAATGCGATCCATAATAACAATGTGATACATTACATAGAGTTGAATTTGAATATTTATTTTCTTAATTTATTTTTTTTATTTTAATCATTAATTTATTTTTTGATTAAAACTATTTTTATTTCTCAAAAAGTTTTTTTATTTCTCCCTTCCAGATTTGGGCTCTAAAGTGTGTGACACAAAGCGAGCTAGTGTCAAACCAGAAAAAAAATGAACACATCTCTTACCAACCATCTCCTCAACCATACCTTGATGTTTCAGATAAATTTATATCCATTTAATAATTTCATTGGCAATCGGGATTTTCAACTTATTAAGCACCAAAGGATGTCAGCCTTTGCCCTGTTGGCATCATATTACTGCGCGACTTGTATATGTTTAATTAGTGTTGAGAACTGACAGGCCTGCTGCTCCAAGTTCCTTGATGTTTGCTGGTTGCCTTTGGCACCACTGACCACATAATCATTGCTGGGCACATCAGGGACAGGGCTTGATTTTCAAAGCCTTTCGCTCCACTGATTCGCTGTGCATCCATGAGATTGATCACAGTGGTTTATCTGTGGCAACATGTGCTTCATCCCTTCAGATTTGGGAGGTGGTTGCCTGAAGGGGTTGTGTCCTTGCTCCAGCTCTGGCTGAGGCACCGCATGAGCTGAGAGTAGGAGGGACGCTATGACAGCAACACAGCCACGGCCCATCAGAAGTTGCCTGTGGCCCCCTTGTGATTAAAGCAGCGAGAGGCAGACAGAGGGAGAGAGAAGAATGGGAGAGAGCTAAAGATACCATCAACTGTTGCTTCAAAAGAGGACAGATAAGTGTGGCCTAACATTCATTGGGTCTTCTGCGAAATTAAACCAAAATTATTCTTATCTTTCCTCCCGCTGTAAACTGTCAACATAGCAAAAGATTGAAACATTACTGCAAGCTTGATGGCAAAATTATATTATAAAGCCTGCGACAGAAGGGGAAAAAATCCCTCTGTAAACAACTCTGTGTTTTGGTGCATACATTGTATAATATTTCTCTCACATTTAAGAAGGGAACGGGAGAAAACATCTCAGTGATTACAAAGCAAGAGTGGAATTTAAATAGATGAAAATAAATGTAGTGGCACTAAATCAAAGCAGGAGGTAGCTGCTACTGTTTTTGGTATTCAGAAGATGGTGCTATTTGTTTGAGTATGCATTGTATTCATGAATCTGTTTATTTGCTCCCCGTGGCTTTCACAGCTGCCCTCTGCAGAAAGATTGTGTTTTATCAACACTGCTTGACACAGCCAGGAGTCATTGTTACAAACATATGCACATTCTATATTAATTTGTCGAGGTTTCCAGGAAAGAAAAAATAAAAAAATAAAGCACACACAAAATATGTTGACATCAATACTATTCAGCTCAAACCGGGTCTCCTGTGCTCCTGTTGTATGAAACCTATGTATATCAGAAAGTTATTTTCACGCAGGAGATAACCTCTATTAGCGTTTCCACTGCTGCTACTACTACAAGCGCAGCAAATCCTGCTTTTGAATATTTATTTCAGATGTTTCTTTTGTGAGCCGACCTGTGGTTGGAACCAATCATGCCTTAAACATATAAATAAAATCTGAAAGTCGAATAAAAAAAATAAAAAAAATGCAATCAGGAAGCTCAAATGTTTAAATGTATTGGCTGTGTGATCTTTTCTCATTCTCCTGCTTCACTGCAGCACTTTGCACCAGACTAGAGACCTGAGAGGGACTTTTTGACTGAGGCAAGAGAGGGAAGAGGTGGGGTAATTTACACTAATTTGAGCAAACTCAAATCTCAGAGCCTATTCCGCAGGAGACCTCAAGAGCACTTTCAGACGGTCAAAAAAACTGTGGTAGTGTAGCCAGGAGAACAAGATCATTATTTCCATTGCACTTGTTCCATATACTGTAAGCCAGAGACAAGCCCAGAGGGAAGGGAATTGACATTGATTTTTCTTTAGAAATTGATTTTTCTCTCCACTGACAACAGTGTGAAGGCTTCAAAAATATCAACAGTAGTGAATATGAACAGCAGCAGTTCATAACGTACTCTAAAATTCAAGCCTCTCGTCTGGTCATATGCAGGGCTCTGATGGGCAAAATAAGGTGGTTACATGTCAACCTCGTAAAAATTCTCTTGAAGAAATATCAAAGTAAAAGAGTATGAAAAAGGGTATTAAATCAATTTCTTTACTCTGACAGAAAACACTAAACATTGTGGAATGTAGGGAACATTATTGAAGCTAAATTGCAACTTTGAAAAAAAAAATCCAGCTTCAAATACTACTACTAAAAGTAAGAAAAAAAAAGCTTTCAGGCTAGCCTATGACTTACACTAACACAGGTAAGACAATGTCGCATGGAAGACCAGTGTGTAAGATTAAGTGATATCCAGCAGTGTAGTTGCTGATTGCAACCATCATGTCTCACCCTCTCCTTAGCATGAAAGAGAAACGGTGGTGATCATGCTGCTGCAGCAAACGTCTTGTCTTGTTAACGTCTAGTCTGTATAATATTGTCTGTCCCTATGATGGAACTACACAAAGTTATTTGGATCGTAGTTATTAGACTGTGGATTATCACCTGGGATAGTTTTACTATCATCACCTACACCAGAGAAGGTCTGCTGCATCTCTGGTCTTCCATGCTAAGAGAGGAGGGGTACGCACCGGGTTGAGGAGAGGATGCTTCAAACACCTCTTCCTTCCATCCTTCCGTCCAATGTACGGTCTCTCCGGAACAAAGTGGATATACTCCATGTGGCTTCGTCCTCGCCCTGGCCGATCAGCCTGGCTTGATAAGGCTGTCCAAAATGCTGAGGTGCATCTCGGCAGCTTCACCATCACCAAGGCAGACCGTACGAGGGAGTCGGGAAAGGAGAGAGGTTGAGGGGTCTGCATATATGTCAGCAACAGGCGCTGTAACAACATCAAAATCCCAACAAGGTCTGTATTTCAAACTTGACCCTATTACTTTGTCCCTTTCATTAACCTTTTCATCTAAAAATGTGAAAGACCTTATCTAAAGCCAGTGTTTAGTTTGTCCTTTCTGGGCTCCTGTAGAAACACGGTGGTTCAACATGTGAAAGAGGACCTGCAGCATCTGTAGATAGGAAAGACTCATTCTCACCATTCTTCTTCTTCTTTAAGCGATCGTGATTATTCTGTAAACAGCGCCCCTGAATCTTACACACTCGACCTTTAAGATATTTTCTGATTTGCTGCCACGGTGTTTGATTTCAATAAAGAAAATAAGCTATGGAAAAAGGTTCAGATTTAAAGGTTAAGTTTGGTCAGACAATGATCGGTTTCTTTGTAGAGCAGCTAATTTGTAGCGACACTCGGCAATCACACGCATAAAAACCTGCTGTAAAAGAAGCAGGCAAAATCATTTTTCCTCCCACCATAACACTGATATATCAGAACTCAGTTACAGGCTGTGAATCTGTTTAACTTTAAGTAGAAAGTAATCAAGGTTTTTACTGCTGCAACGTGGCGCTAATCCAAGCAAAAGAAATGTTCGAGTGAAGATTTAGACCAAATTCTGTCGCTGCCTGCTAAAACAAACATTTGCTAAGATAATTAAGTATAATTTAACAAGGTTTGCATCTGCCTCATAGCTGAAAGCTGATAGATTATCTCTGTGATGCTTTGCTGGAAGGGTTTCTCTGTGGAGGAGCTAAACTAGGTCTTGAGTCTGTATCAATAGTAAACTCTAAAAGACTGCTGTTGTTTGTTGTCTACTCTTTTTTCTTTCCTAATGGCCGTAACACATCATCTCGCTCTCTTCCATCTGCTTATTTTTTTTATTCTTGAAAAACGTTAACGATCAACTATTGTGACAACTATCCAAAGCAGAAGTAGAAAACAGATTGAGGGAGAGACAGGTGTAAATTGCATCACTTCATTGGGAAACAACATCTGCAGAAAGAATGATCTTCAGAAATGCATAATGTCTTAAATGCAAGAGTAACTGGGAGGGGAATTTCTTCTGTAAATGGAAATCTTCCCCCAAGATCAACACATCCAGCTGAATAGGTATTTACACTCTCACACCTACTGAACATGAAGCCCCGAGCTCTCTTGATCCTGTCACACTTACTTATACACACACTTCCATCTCCTGCTTTCATCCTGCATACGTTTATCTCCTGAATACATTTTTAATGGGAAAACGTCAATAACTGTTCATTTGCGCAGCTATGACAGAGGGCGCGGGGAGTGCACATCTCGCACATCATGGTGGCTTAGTTTATCAGTCAGCTGTCTGTGTGATTGGCCTGCCTACTTCCCGTGACAGCCTCAGATTCCGGTCATGTAAATATGCAACATATTAATGCAATTATGCAAAGCCATTGGGTGCAAAAGCTGTCCAGAACTGACATATCCCATTCAATTAGAATGTACATTGATGTAACTGATGTACTTACTTCCTCGGAAGTGACTCTCAACAACAGATTTCAACGCAGTGGGCCAATTTGATACACTTCCAATTTTGTGCAGTGAGAGAGCATGTATAGTGACACGCTGCAAAAAAAAAAAAAAAAAAAAAAAGCCCAGTGTGGTTGTGAAAGCATGGGATTAGGGTTTTTTTTTTTCCTTTGCCTCTGTTCTTAATATATCCATCAGAGTGCAGGGGACGTAATTATTCCTGAAAGGTGGAACAAGGAGGTGGCTTTTACGCTTGCAGAAAGCATTCCTCAGAATGATGACCGAAGGAAGTGAGATCAGAAGCAATTAACTACTGAGGAAGGAAAGTCACAGGGCTCTAAATCTTATTGCTACGCAGCACTTAGGTTTGTGTTGTTGTTAATTACCAAAGTAGCTCACACAAGTGAAAGAAAATCAGCGTTTTTTTTTTCTTATTGAATTCTTTTTGTGCTTGTCAATAGTGGTTTACTTTACAGACGCAAATTCTACACCATTGTTTTTTTGTTTTTTTTTTCTGATGCCAAGCTGACACAGTGACTTTTAACAGCATTGTACTTTTCTAGGTTTGGAAAAATGATGATTTATACCGTGTGAAAGTTCATCATTCCTAACTTCCCACATGAAATATTTTCAGGACTGCTGTTGTAGCCCCGATACCCTCTGTGGTTTAGATTGACAAGCGTTAAATAGCTTGGCGGCAGCTCCTATATGCTCTATTATCACAAGAGGACATATCGACTGTTCCTGTTTAATGCATCAAGACTCCTCCTGTAGCACCCTGTCTCTGGCCTTCATCTATGATTCATTTTTATTACCCATCATCCCTGGGACACAGCCCCCCTGAGGCTTCTACATGGCACGTGGGGTGGATCGGAAGTTAGCTGACACCTAATCTGTTCAATGGCGGACTGGCGTTATTTATTGGATCTCTCAGTGAATCCTGATTCGATGACGAATGGCGCTAGGAGAAAATTCCGTGTACATAGACAAAACACATAATGTGGGGAAAGGAAGGTTATGGGGCAGGTTCTGTTCACATCACGTCTTGGAAAAAATGAAAATGAAATAAAAATTCATAGCATCCCTATCACCACCCTCCCTCCCCCACCCTGTGAATATTTCTGAACAAGTCAAAGCCCAGCTACTAAACCCGTCTGTATGTCTCAGATTACTTTAAACAAAATCACTTTGACCAACATACAGTGCTGACAATTCCCCCCGTAGATAATTTCCCTGTGTGCTTCTGTGTACATTCTCCCTTTCTTCGCCCTCTATCAAATTTAATCAGTCTCAGCTTTCCTCGCAAGCTGCGGCGGCATGGCCAGTAAAAATGCAACATGACTGACAACAGCAGAACTCTATTAATTCCTCAACTACCATGGCTGCTGGTCGTGTGTAATATTTGTCTTGGCGTTGAAGGGGGTGGGGTGGGGTGGGGTATGCAAATTGTGTGGAATATGTTTCGGAATAACAACGATTAGGGATGCTTCCCCCATGGCAGTAACCTCTTTATCTATACTGTACTGTATGTGTGTTCCTTTGCTCAGCGTGAGATCTGATTTTACTCATCACAAAAGTCTACTTGCGGGCAAAACACTAGATATTGAGCATTGACCAACAGCGGTCAATGTCTACTTCTACTTCCTGCCTTGTTTTCCCACCTGTTTTTGATTCTGCACCTGTCCCCTGATTTGTTTCAGCTGTCCCTGATTAGTTTCACCTGGATGTCTATTTAGTTCCAGTGTTTCCTTGTTCTGTCCGTTATATGTCTTTACTCTGTGTCTGCACTGTGTTTCTGAAGCCTGCCCCCGTTCCCAGTTTGGTTCTTGATTTTGGTTATTGCATTTTCGTTTTTATTTTTCTGCCTGGACCACCGGCCGCTTCTTAGTTTGTTTCTCCACCCTGCTCTTGCGCTGTTTTGTGTTTGTCCCTACCAGTAAGTTATTAAAGTTTGTTTCTATACTCATACCTGCTCTCGGTACCCGTGTCTACATTTGGGGTCCATCCACTTTTGGACCGCCTCTCCACAACAGATATGGCCTTCACAATAAGCAGATCTCAATCCAGTGGACATCTATAAGACGTGTTAAACAGTCTCGCCAGTGGAGTTCACAGGTTTTTCTTCTTTTTCTTTTTCTATATCTTCTATATACAACCACACATTACATACATCCTTCCTCCTTACAGAAATACAAGGACAGCGTGTGTTTGACTGCTGATTGCTGTGCTCTGTCAATTATAACAGCCTGCACTCTATGACATATTAATTCATTCTTCCATAAAAAAGGCACTTAATTAATAAGGCATGGTCAGGCATTTGGTCAATGAATGGCCAATAACTCTAAGCCAATCTCAAAACCGCTGTTGTTTTGACTAAAGAAAAAAAAAAACCCTTTGAAAAACTCCAACCTTCCTCCTACTCTCTCAGCACAGTTAAAAAGAAAAAAATACAGCTCATGCGCTGACATTTCCTGACTTACAAACTACTGCTAATTTGTTAAGTTGTTGTGGTACTTATTTCAACTCCCTTTTTTCAGCAGTTCATTGAGTGTATTGATTCATTGAGTGTTGTTGCAGTCATTTTCTCTAATGGATATGCACCAAGGTGAAATAACAAAAGGGGGAAAAAAAATATCATCCTTTTTCGCTCAATGTTGTGCCATACACATATTTGACAGAAGACTATTTGGATTAATGTTTATCCAAATAATGCATGCACTGTATGTACTGTACAGTGTTTCCTGGGCTGCAAGTGCTTTTTATGCCTTGAGTCAATAAACAGCTTTCAGAATCGTAAAATCTGTTTGATGCTGTACAGTTAGTGGAATGAGGGTGTCTCTCAGGATAAATCATTATGTTTTAGAGTGAAAGCTCCAAATTAGTTTCACTAAACCCAATGCTAATGCATGTACTGTGCCTGCTCGCTCACATCGAAAACAAAGCCTCCTGGAGATAAAAGGTGTTCTAAAGTAATTGAAATATGGAAGCATTCCCCTTAAAGTCATCCTTCAAGGACACGCAAGTTTATTTCACATCTCTAATAGTCCCTCCAAGCTCTCACCAAAGACCAGAAAGGGCACATATCTTGAGGATACTGTTGTCTAGAGTGTTTCAGGCCTGTCAGGTTTTGACAGCGGCAACAATGAAAACCAACCAGAATGGGTGCAGGGTGAAAAGAGTCTCTACAGGTTTATACCTTCACTCTATCGTCTTCGTGAAGACAGAATGGAGGGATGGTGTCTCCTCCAAGGTTGCTTCTTGCACCTTTCATTGTTGGATTAATAAATAATCTGTGAAAATGCAGCATTATTGTAATGGCTTTCACAGGAGCCTGGCTGTGATACTGTGGCTACGTTTACAGTCTACCTCTTTAAAAATGAATACGTTAAAGAACGGTGCTTCCATTAGCTATCCTTTACATTTCCATCCCACCTTGTTCTCTAGCCTCATGCACTCAAGCTAAGTGTGGTGCACACTTGACAGTACTGAATGCAGAAATCTGTGGGAGTGTGTCTGTGACTCTTTGAAAGAGTTCATAAAGTCAAAGTATCTCAAGAATGGAAACTGTCAACTGTCAAAACTTTGAGCCGTGAATGGCTGTTTATTGATAGCAATCCTTTGAACAAACTAATTAGCGCTTTAGTATGACATTTATTGTCATTGGGGGAACCGGGAATGTCCAGTGGCGCGTATCCACGAACGTTTTGCTTCGTCACAGTAACGGACTGTTTTGACTGATATAAATATCAAGCTTATGTCCTCTGATAGGAATGATGCGCATTAACCGGTGCGAAAAGCTGCGAACAATAGGTTTCTGTCAAGCAAACAAGAATAGAAATGTCAGTCCTGTCAGAGCGGATACTGACCAAAGTTCTCTTTCTGTCTCTCACTGTCTGGCTTTCTCTGTTTCTCTCTTTCTCCCTCTTGGCAGAAACTCACTTTGACAATTTGAAAGGAAGACTCTGTTTCTTCCATTATTCAAATATTTCAGAGCTTGATATTAGTGTGAGACCCGAACACCCCCTTTATGTCACTGGTGGCCCTGCCTGCATGAAGAAAACCAGCACCCAGAATGCACTGAAACATTTATGCTGGGTTATTTCTACTTCAAGGAATTTTTCCCCCTTTTTTTTATTATTAAATTTCTGATGCAACTTTGTGCAAATTCATCTGGCTGAATTATTCATTAATTGAAAAGTCACTGAACGTAGATCAGAGTGGGCTTCATCATACAAACTTAAGCATTTATGGCCCAGTATCTTATGTGTTTGTGTATTTAGCATTTTAGGAAAACGGCCATACAACATTGTGTTGCTGACATTAGGGGAAACATTAAGGACTAGAAAATAAGTCAGTGGTAATTCATGAAATTGTATTATTATTATTATTTCTGAATGTTAAGTGGATGCAAGCAGAGAGGCATCATGGTGTACTGTAACTTATATTACACCCCTGCTTTTTGGGGAGTAATAAAGAAAGATGATTAGTCCTGCCCCGGAGAGCTGACTTGGAGTTTTGCCTAATTCTCCAGTATGCTCGTACAGCACAGTTATCACCTTAGGGATGATTGGAAATGTTTCTTTTTTCTCTTAGGGCGTCACAAATCACTTACGCCGTAAATTAATAGCACAACAGATAGTGAATAGAAAATGAATGTGCTGCTAACGCTGTGCATATTCATTTTCAAAATCATTTAATCTGTGAATGTGCAAATGGCTACACTGGAATTGGTGAAAATTGAACACATTATCTCAACACCATCTGTGCTCATTCTTGAAAACAATACATCAGGCACATGGTATGTCCTTTGTTCTCTTGGCTTGATGAGTATATGAATCAAAGCAGCACTGTATATTCTTGGTATGAAAACAGTTCCCCCCTCCGACCTTATAGGAGGCTTACAAATAAAGTGAGAATGTCGAATTAACACTCATGTCAACAGCCAAAAAAAAAAAAAAGCAATTTCTCCCTCTGTGAAGTACATCATCAAATTCCTGAAAGCATACATGAGATGATTAAATGAAAATTACTATAATTTTGCAAGGCAATTCTGGAATGTTTGTGGAGGTGAGTATTAGTTTTGACACACTCATCGCCGCCCCTCGTGGCATTAGCTTTGCACAGTCACTGTCTTATCTCTAACAGTTTTCATCATGGAAACGCACACACACTCACACCCACAAAACACATGCACATAACACCCCGTGCTTGTGCTTTGAATGCTCCAGTAGGCGAGGATAAGCTATGGTTTCAGTCACACATATCAAATGCTTGAAACAGCAGCCGCAACAAAGGCTTGCAACATCCAGTTTTTCGTCTTATAGGGATCTGACAACAGTAAAAAGAGAGAGTGACAGAGAGAGAGAGAGAGAGAGAGAGAGAGAGAGAGAGCAACATGGAGATGGCAGAATAATTCTTTAAAGCCTTTTTTTATCTAAAGAAATATCCTTGATAACAAAAAAAAAAGATAATTCAAACTGCATATAGCTCTATAGATGGCACTCTTTTTATCTGAGGCAAAGCATTATTGCCAATTTGTCAGTCGTGAATATTAAACTTGTTGAATGACTCACGTGTGGACAAAAGGATGTGTTGCATTATCATTCATGTCTTTTCTGTTTGCTGTGGGGCTGCAGCTTATTTACCATCACAGACTGACATGTGGGGTGCCAGTTATTTTAATGAGGATTGTAAAACTTTGACAGCAATGTCACTAACAAAAAACACAGCCTTTTTTTTCCCTACCCAGAAATGTTGTTTTAAATAAATTCAAAGAATGTGTGTAAGTATATATACAAACATATATATATTTATAATTTATATAATTATTATTAATAAAAAAAATGACTATAGCACATTTTTTTAGACAGAATGTGCTCTTAAATGTCACATTCAGACCATTTTACACTAATGACAGCAGGTAGGCAACTTAAAGAATCTATGAAATGGAGATACTGGCCTGTTGTACGAGACTATTATAAATGTCAGAAAATCTCAAATGACCCTGAGTGCAAAGAGCCTAATGGAGCAAAGTGCCAGTGCTTGATGATGATGATGATAACTTCAGAATTGAGCTAAAACTGGCATTAAAAATTAACTGACTTACACATCTTTCACATTAGCTTCAGTCTCAGAACATTACCATGGTGATTTAAAGTGCGATGGCGTAGTGCAGCTTGCAGTTCCTGACCCTTTGGACACCGGAGTGTCAAGCCATCCGCTCACATCAGCCTGCTTGATCTCAAGTTCATTCCAGGGAAATTAGCAGCGGTTTTGATAAAGCTTGTTGTCGGCGAGGTCAGTTAACTGTCTGACCATGCAGATGTGACAAATTTGCTGTCACTGCTTGCAAGCTGTAAGCGCTACAAATATTACAGCCAGAGAAACCAGCTACAGCTCGCTTACACATTTTTTTTTTTTTTTACACTCACTTTGATTGTTTTTTTGTCGCATAACTTTGTCTTTTTGACTTTAGAAGATCATATTTCGGAGGCACAGCGTGTGTCAACTCTTTATTTGACTGACAGGCATAGCTACAGGTGTTATGTATGACATAAATCCTATAGATGCAATGCTTACATAGGCTGTCATTGCAGTGAAGATGCTCATATTCGCATGCATATATAGTGGCGTGAGGATTAAAAATTTATCAGCGTGTTTTTTTTTCCCATCTTCATCTGCTTGTGACTGTTCTACACTGAATAGGTTTTATTTTGTACTTGTTTTCCTGTCAACATAGTCATTAGATGAATTACAGAGGAGCTGCATAAAAAAAAATAACACTACAAATTAGTTTCTTTCAATTGTAAATAATGTTTATCATTAAGCAGATTTGAGCAGCTATGTTCAAAATGTAGTCTGCTTTCCTTCACAAAAAAAAAAAAATATATATATATATATATATGAATATAAATCCAAGCAGCTTATTCCACCTTCATTTAAAGTAGGGCAAAGTGATTTCAGTAAAGAGAGGATGCACCTACGCAGCCAGCCTAGTGTCAGTAAATCTTTCTTAGGTGGTAGTATTTGCTTCCGTATGTTGGCAATGTGGGCTGGCTTGAAAAAGACATCTTCAATAAAGTGATGTAAACATGCGATGTGATAGTTGCTCTGCCATTTTGCCGCTGCACTGTCCATGCTTAATGTTCCAGCATGAATGGGAACAACCAGCTGTGAGTGCTTTGTGTGCCATTACTGACAATGATCAATAAAATCCCCAAATCCTCCAAATCTCAGTCATACTGTTGTTGTTTCCGGTTTGCTGTTGTTGTGTTCAGATTTAGTGCAGTTGTATAAAGTATTTATTTATTCATTTTTTTAACTACATAAAACCTTATACAACAGAAGATTGTATGATTTATTTGGATTAGGTGTTTTTAAATCATATATTGTTTACTGCAAATTCTGGTTCCTTAGCTTCTGAAATTACGATAAAACTACAACACAATAAAAGCCATGGATGGTTCTGTTTCCACTGGGCTCTCTCTTGCACCAGCTGCATAAGAGCATGTCCACTAAACTTTTACATTTCCCCATGACATGAGCTGCTCTGGATTCACAGGCAAGACTGCTTGTAATGGAGAGGTGAAATTTATGGCCAAAACAGCTGAGCCAAAGCCATCCCAGTTCCCTCTCTGCAGCCACAATATTTGTACCGTTATCTGCAGTGTAGCAGACCAGTTCTCCTTCTCCCATGTCCCAGTTAGACAACAATGAGTGTAGGCTTTCAGCCAAGTGAGCTGCTGCGCAGATATCCTGCATGCACGAAGTTTCCAAACATCGGAACTTCGGGGACCAATTTCCTGTAATAAAGTGGACAGACTCATGTTGGGAGTCATGTTAACACTGAAGCACAGATCTGTTGCAGCAGCAAAAACTAGATGTCTCCTGTATATCTCTCTTTTTCACTATCCTCTCGGGGTCTTTGTGTATGTACTTTGCTGTTGTCAAATCTTTGGACTGTGTTCTTCTCTACTTTCTTTCCTTTTTTTTTTTTTTTTTTACTGTCAGAATGATGCGTTATCGCCGTTTAAATATCCTCTGTCTGCATCTGTCAGCGTCATCATTTGTCACTGTCATGTTTATATTTCATGGAGAAGGCAAATGTTTGAACCGCCTGTCCTGAGCCAGATGTTGAAAAGGCAAAATGGCAACTGACGGTATTCCAAGTTAGATACAAAGTCCAGAAACTTCTTACCAAGGAGAACGCAGTGAGTTAGTACACTAGTCTTGTGCATAATACACTTTATAAACAATATAAACTTATAGCCCCTGACATCCTGACCTGCAGAGGGACATGCTAGCTGTAATGATTTACACATAAATCAATGATGGAAAAAAAACACCTTGCAAATTATGTATAAATTGATGTAATAGTCATGAATGCATAGAAATTAATTGGAATATAAATATTTAATCCCTTTTTCCCCATGAAAAAATACACCACTTGTGGACGTTGACCATATATGTGCAATTTTCAGGTGGATCCGGAGGTCTGTTACAGTTTAAGCATAAATAATGACCAAGTTTTAATATGTATGATATCTTCTTTTCAGTCGTTTCAAATGATATATACTTAAAAAGGAACACTTGTTTGTGAACATCATTTACACCCTTACACGTTCACACACAGTCACTGTAATTGTTTTTGACTTTAAAACAGATTCACACTGTTACAAATAATAATAAATAAATAAATATATCACAGCATAAAAAAGTAATGGTAATAATATGGAGATTCATGCCTAGGATCATGATTCTGATGCACAATAGGCTCAATAACTGATGGACTCCTCTGAACTCAAGCATATGTAATGAATTGCTATGCGAGAGCTGATGTGGATGAGAAAACCCTGACAGTTGGCGCTGATAGCTCAAAGAGGTTATAAGTAACAATCCTGCCCGGATCTTCAATCTGTAATTGTCTCTTGAAGAAAATGTCATCTTGTACAAGATCCAGAGAAGCCACATTTGCTATGCAGAAGGCATCACTTATTTATGAAGTAACTTTTGTCGACGGGGGATGGCAAAAATCGGAATTTTGTCGTAAAGAATGAAATGGAAATTCTCTTTGACAGCTCTACGGGGATATAAATAAACAAAGCTTTGCTTCGGCATCAAAATAAAAGCCTCCGTTCGCGGCAGTGGTAGTTTCGAGCACAGGTCATCTGAGAGTAAGATATGTCTCACAGGTCACAGGGTTAACTGACACTAACAAGAGATTTATTTTGAAGTTTTGTGTTCTCCAATGTGATGTTTGTTTTCCTTGTGTAGAAGGCAGACACATGACATACTGTCTTCTTTTATATCCTGTCAGCATGATACAGGGTTTGCAGGACATTATGTCATTGTGGAGGCATCTGTGTGTCTGGCTGTGTAGCTCATATTTTTTTTTTTTGCGAACACAACATCTCACTACCTACATGATAGTAGGTGCCTCCTGTAGTGTAGATAACCGTATTAGATTTTTGGGGCGCATTACCACATGTATTTGCACAGTAAACTATATGTAGGAGACTTGTTGATGTATTCGGTTGATTGAACTCAAGCAGAAGACACGATTCAGCTTACCCATCGCAGACAGCTTCTATAGAATGGTTGAGATCTGATTTGATTCTTGAAGCATCTTACCAAATAGATTTGCATATTAATGAAAAAAGGCAATTCAGCAGCTGAAGTGTCTCTTATTTTTTCCAACAGTACATTGAAATTGAGAATGTCTCATCACAAACTTGTTCATGCTCTTGCTGTATTATTATTATTTTTTTTTTTCTTTTCTGGTGGACTGATCAGATCAACTTTTTGGGTTGTCTCTTTGTATTTTTCAAAAATGTCAAATTGCTCACACACAAACACACACCGTCTCCACTGTAATCGTATAGCAGGGTCTCATTAATATTCATTATTAAGGTTACATGTGATATTAAGTATATGACCAATATATTGTGTTTTGTATATGTGTTTAGTATGCTCACATCACATTATAATGTGGCACTGTCGGAAAACATAAAGGGGCAGTGCCAATTTTCCGCTCCATAAGAAAAAAATCCTGTAATGAACCTTTCACTGCTCTGTAGTTTAACAAATCACTGAGCATACATGCTGTGTACACAGATTTTTTTAGGCAGCCTATGTGCTATACATGAATTCATTTCCATTTCATTATCAGCTTTAAATACAGTATACATGTACGTCCTTTAACGCAACATTTGTCGACATCATTGAGCTCATTTCTACCGAGGCGTGAATTGCAACCGTATATGTTTACATTTTCAACGGAAACGAGCGAGAACGTTTTCTGTATTGTGTTTTAACCTGCACCGAGGTGCATTATAATATTTATCTAAAATGTCCTGCATGATGCCTGCCTGACAGTCTGCTCAAGGTTGCTGCTCTTTAATTTGGCACAGACTGTCTAATCAGATCATTGTGTGAGAAGATGGCTGTCGCTGATGTCAAGGGAAGGACAGCTGACAGGGACACAGAGGTTGATAGACAATTGAAGGTACTGAATAAATATTGGAGGCTTTTGAGAGAAATATGAAAAGAAATCCACAGCTCACAATCACACAGTACAGTCTGAAGGATTTATAGGACTGAATATTGCGAGTTAAATGAAGGTATTGCCATTAATCTTTCAGTGATGTGTGGGCACGCCATAATAGCCTTCGATGCTTGTTAACAAAGAAAGTCATTATGTCTTGGATTTAATAGTTTCTTAGTGTGATTACTGAATGTGGTTATGAGGTTATTATATGACATTTAATCCACATTGTGCTTTGCAAACCTTCGCGGCACACACTTTGAACGCATCTGAAACAACAACAACGCATTTCTGACTGGACGCTTAGTTTGTACTTCGATGGAGGGAAATGTAGGACGGCATGTTAAAACATCTCACAGTCTGAACTTGGGGCCGCCTCTCATCCAAAATCCTGCAGTTCTATCACATCAGTAGACCGTATTACTATCACCTGAATCATTAAGCCAAATTAATGATGCATAATATTCAGTGTGCTTCTCTGTCCAAGGTTCTTTCTTGTGGAGGTTAAACTCTTTGAATACTGTGTGTGTGTGTGTGTGTGTGTGTGTGTGTGTGCAAGTTTTTTTTTTTTTTAAATGGTCAAATCATGGATGGGGTTTATTAGATATTAACCGTAGGAAAGGGCTGATCTTAATTATATCTATCAAAGTTGTTCAAAGGATATTTTATTTTTCATCTTTTTTGGCTTGCTTTAGCCTACAGCTACTTATAGCTACTTAGAGTTAGGCCTTTTTGTTTTTCAGTCAGTGGCGTCGTGTGTGTATGTGGTTATCTATTAATTTACTTTACTATACTCAAGTGATCTCATTAGCAGTGCAGTTTCACTGGTTATCAGAGGGATCGCCTTATAAGAGATGTGGGACCTCGAACCCCGCCTTTGTATCATCAGCACAGTTAACTTTGGAAATGCCCCTTTAGATCTCATGTCTCAGTTTGCTTTGTGAGTCAAGGTCATGTCAATGATAGATTGGACGGTACTCCTGTGCCTGAATTTAGCCCCTTTATCTCTTTAAATCACTGCCTTAAGGCTCCAAATTGAGAAAACAGCCAGGGTCTCATTTCCAAAACCATCTGAGCATAATAAGTATGAGCTGTCCAATGGCATTTATGTGTCGATCTGCTGGAGTGCAGAGATGGAGTGAAGACACCGCCAAGGACCCATTATTTCAGACCCCCACAGTTTTCAGGGAATTGCAAAGGTGCCTCTCCACGTACCTCAGCACATTTTCATTTGGTGCATTTCCATAAAATGTGTGTTTTAACCCATTTGTTCTCAAATGCTGTTTCACCCGATCTCGTGTATGTAAACATGCTCTATGATTTGTTCAGTATAGTTTCGTCTGAATTTTTATATGTATCCATCATTTCCATTGTTGATTTCACTATTTCCAAAAACGCATTCTATATCTAGATGCAAATGTGGTGATACTATCTAAAATTACATGTACTGTGTATTGGCCGGTGTAACAAACCATGCTCAATTTGGAGCTCTCTGTCAGGACAACATTCTCTATTTATTCTCTAGGTAGAAAAAAAACCCCTCAAACAACAGTTTGAAGTGACTTGTGATTGAGAAACTATGTCCATATGCTGGTGGAATTTCCCTTTATGTTTCCCAAACATCAGTCTGCCATTCATTCTCAGTGGAAAACCTCCTAATGTTGTCTTTTGGTGGCATACAAAAAGAGATATTTGGGATATCTAGTCCTGTTTGTGTTAACACAACAGATGCATAATAAGAAAATATTACATCCATTCTGATATGAACAGTGGAGCCTTATATCAGAGATCTACATCTATGTATCTGCTCAAAGAAAAGTGAAAACCTAACTTATTTTTGGTAAGTCAAATCCCTTCCTCTTTTCTATCATATTCCACTCCTAGTAAGGGTTGGCAAATCTTTTTCTATTACCCATGAATTGAGCGGTGCTGTTATAATACTAACAACCTTAGATATAATCTTGGATGTATTTCTTATCCTCCGACAAGTCATAATGCCTCCTTGAACATCAATTCAAGTTTAGATTTTTCTTAGTTTTCATTGTGCAGCAAATTGCTATGTGGGTTACAAAGACATATTGCTATAGGACCAATACAAAATGTCTCACACATCGTGAAAAATGGGTTTGTTAATGAGCACAATGTATGCTGCAGCACTCTCAATTCAAAGAAAGTTACGATCTGTTCTCTCTGGCTGCTGCAGAGGCTTTGACCCGCTCTTTGTTTATCCCATCGCAGTACATGATTCCCACCTCGCCTTGTCTCACACCAGTGGGTTCTTCATGTTACTAATGACAGGCCTGGCCTAAGAGAGGGTACTTAACCAACAACTGGCATTTGGCACTGTTTTATCATTAGACACGCATGTCTCTAAAATGCAAGCTCCAAGGAGCAGAATAATTATACAAACCAATTCTCGCTGTTGTTAATTAGTCTGATCTAAGGTTGGGTTGAGGTGTCGCCATCGCACGTTGGAAGATGCAACTTCCTGGTGGAGGTTGATGGAGAATCTCAGCATGCTACTAAGAAGCTGGTAAGTGCTTGCTGAAGCCCATATGCTTTCTGAAACCATGCCTGACTCATCTTTGTCAAAAGCACTTTGCAGGTGCATGTTTTGTCTGGTCTCATGTGGGTTTCGATGCTATAAACTTGGCATTCAGATGGAGTGAAAATGAAATGCTTTGAACAGAAAATAGAAGATTAAAAGATCATGAAATGCAACTTGATCTGTTTCCAGGATAATTCTGTAGTTGCTCTTGTAAGTAATAGAAAGTTAGCACTTTTTTTATTTTTTGAGAAAGGAGCTCTGTGTTAGATTTAGTGGCATCTAGTTTCTGATTGCAAACACCTCACCTCACCAAATGCATGAAAAACCCTATAAAGCCCTAAAGCCAATGTTTGGCCTACTGTAGAAGAAGAGGACCCACATTGTCTGTAGATATAAAGGCGTCATTGTAAGCCAACAAAAACATCATTTCTCGTATTTTCAGGTGATTATACATAATGAAAACATGGTTATGCATATTATCCATCCATCTTTCCATTTTCTGTAACTGCTTATCCTCTTCAGGGTCGCAAAGGCTGGAGCCTATCCTAGCTTTATTCAGGGTGAGTATTATATTTCATGATTCCATGTAAATAGAGCTCCCTAAATCTTATACACTGGATCTTTAAGCACACTCATCTCTTTTATACAGAGGACCAAAGGGACATAATCATTTCTTATGTGTTTTTTTTTTCTCGCAGTTGTTTTTACAAGACATAATAACTCATGTCATAAAAGTATAAATTTTCCTCTGATGCTCTCAAAAGCTTGAACTAGTGAATGATTCATTTTTGGCTATGGGAACGTGGCTTAAAATGGTAAAAATGCATATATGGTATTAAAGGTGAGTGAACAGAAGTATTAGAAAACCTACCTCCAAAACTGTGATACTCCCTCATGGGTACCAACATGGAAGCTAAGCAATGTATGAATATGAATGAAACCATTAACTGCGCTCTCTTCAAAGCCAGCAGGCCATACTCCTTTGACAAAAAAGTAACTTTACCAGAATATTTTCACATCTCATTCCGTGCACGGAAAACGTATATTTAGTTATGTGATTGCCGGTGGAAAGACTAGCCAAGCTGTTTTTTGTTACCATGTTTGAATGAAGTGTGACAGTTAAGCTAAAACAGGTGTAAGAATATTTCCTTTTATTTATCACACTAAATGCAGTAAAGTCTGTTTCTTTGGCTCAGCTGGCTTTGAGGCAGAGTGAGAGCAAAGAGGTTTTGTTTTGTTGGACAACTGACATGCTTGTTTCTTGGTTTGGTTTGCAGAATTATTACATAATATATCCAAACATAACCTCACCCAATTTAAAAAAAATATCAGAAAAGTATACACCAACTTAAACGACAATATTTCGAATCTGAAAGATTGAAAATAATTATATATGTAATAAGTAATTTTCACATTTTTGTAAGGCTTTTTGTGGATTTGGCTTTCCACTGGATTTAAATAAATTATTTAATTATTATACTGTATGCTATAATATTAAACACTGTATAGTACATTTATTTTATGATTTTCTTTCAGAAGTAGAGGATAAAATATATATTTTTAACTTTGACTGACACACCGTTCCTTTACATACTATGAACTGTAAGTCATTTTCTAATTCTCCTTATTAGACTTCTGAATGGCATCCTTGGAACACTTTGTCCTACCACCTTTGTTTGATTATGAATTCAAAGCCTTAGTTGCTGAGCTGGTGTTATGATAATGCATGGCACCCATCTGTGATATACAAAATTGGTTTTGACAACAGGCTAGCTTTTAGATCCACACTGCCCTAAGACCATAGATTTCACATAGAACACACATCACAGAGTCCTCTCCCCTGGTAAAAGTGGAGGAGGGTAGGCGTGGGGTGGGGTGGCGTGGGGAGGGGGCCTAACTATTCCTGAAAGATGTGAGTGGCCAAGAAATTCATAAAACACTGTCGTTTTCCCTGACACATACGCTTGCTCGCTTCTCCCAGCGGATCTCCCCTCTAGTTGAGGGAAATGTGCCCTTGACAGTCCTAACGTCAGCTGTGATTTTGTCACTCAGTGGGCAAAATACATTGTGGTGCTGCAGACTTCATGGATGCTAATAACTAGAGGGGGCAGTGTACCCTCCTGATAACTCCAGAGTCTAGTGAGAGTTATCAGCTCTTTAACAACTTTAACAAAGAAACCCCCACAGTTTTTTTTTTTTTTGGGGGGGGGGGCGAAAAATTGTTACAGTAGGCTCCTGTGCATCTGACTCATTATATCATCAGTTACAGGCCATATAGAGTGTTACACAGAATCTTAACTAGCTCATTATTTTTGCGGGTACAGTGAGTTTGTAGCTACAAACAGCTGCATACTGAAGAAAATGAAAGCAACAGCTTTCGAGTGCACACACAAATGAGGTTGCTGACATCGGTGGAAGGGGATGTCTACTTCACTGAGCGGCAGAGGTGAATCAACAGATTTGGCCTCTAATCGAAGACTGGAGAAAAAAAAAAAAAGACAGACATATACAGACACACCAACCTGTGAGAGGACATCAGTAATGGGCTCACATTTTCCTAATCTCCTTTGATGGATTCAGGCCATGATTTTCATTTAGTCCAAAAGAGATAACCAAACTGTCAGCTGTGCTGCTGCTTTGCTTTAATCTCCGCCTGCAGCCAATAATCACCCTGCAACCCGCAACCCTTTGTCAATTGTTAATCTTGTATTGAAGACATTTAGATGCCAGGATGGTATTCTGCATCCTAGGATAATCCAGGAGGCCACTAAGGAGAAGCAAATTGGATTCATTATTAAATTTTACATTATTAAAAAGACAAATGAATTGAGTTCTCAAAATCAATTTAAAAATAATCATTAACATGCTGGTGCATATATAACATCTCCTGCAGACTATGTGCATTAAATACTGAGACAATCCTCGCTGTTTACGGTTGACTGTAGTAGATTCTAGCAGTTTTTCTTAAAGATGTTTAGCATATGGCCGCGAGTGTTAATTGCGACAACACATATGCAGTCAACATGCAGGTGGATAGAGACGATGACCCACTGTGTCTGTTGTTCCTTGAAAGACGTGTTATAATGGCGTATACACAACAAACACAGCAGATATATATAGTTCTAACACTAACTGACATTTCTGTGCTCAAATTGTACAACAGAGACATCCAGTAGGACTTGAATGAATCTTGACATTCTCAGATAAAAATCTCCAGACATCCTACAAGTTTAAAAGTGCAGCCCGTGTGCTTCAGTTAATGGAACAACAGTCTGTGGTTAAAATGAATCAAACAGAGATTGATTGGAGGGTCACTCCTGGCAATTTCGTAGGTGATTATATTATCAGAGGCCTTCACATTTAAATGAAAAATCTTAAATAACTTCCCATTTGCTATTTGCTTTCACTGTGGAGCACACAACACAGGATATGCCGAGGCATGCTCAAACAAAAGAAAGGCAAAGGAGCCTGATTAAAGTTTATCTTTCAGGGCAATAAGTCTACTGGTATTCATTATGGCTTGTCAGATTGTAAATGGTGTGTGGGAAAGGTATTATGCAAGCTCACACACGTATGTTAAAGGGGATGATTTAGTCACGCTGTCCAACCACGCTCTAACCAGTTTGTCCCCGAGTGTGATCAGTCTGACTGGAGACAACATCGAGCAGGGGAGAGCAACAAAACATTACACATGGACGCTGTCTGCAAGCTGTGCCGTGCATCAAATCAAAAGTGCGTGTGTTTTATTCATGAGGGGAAATTAAATAATCTCTCTGCATATTGGGAAAGCTTCAAGGAATTAAGTACCCATCCCCAATGACCCTAAAACAATTATTTTTGAGAAATTTATACCAAAAGGCCGGTAGCTTTATTATGACAGGATTATCTTAGCCAAACTATTAGAAAGTGCAAAGGGAATTTTACACACGAATGAGTGAAAAGTCACACCTGCACAGTAGAATAATCTCTAAATGTGGTGTGGGAGTACAAAATATGTTATAAATCGGCAAGGTCCCTCTGCCCAGACAAAGCAGAAATTGTGCTCAATATAAGTCGGCATGACACCAAGAATATTGGTTCCATGTTGTAGTCTTTCAGAAATGTCATGGTTATTGCACACTTGATATCTTACATTGTTTTTTTGTTAGAAATTACCAATTGTTTTCTGACAGGGAACTGCGATTATCCAGCGCAACTTCACCTGTGCTTTGTGACGAATTCCTGACAAATGCCCTTCTGCACTTGCTTTTTAAAATATTTGCATTAAAGTAGCACTCGACCACATGTTAATCACCCTGTATTCCTTGGACAAACCCAATGTCAAATTAAATGTACAGTAAGCTAAGTCAAATCCTGACAAGGGGAAATCTCCAGTCAGCTCGTCATGAGTATTTTTTGAGGGGAATTTGTTGCCATCTGTTTCAGTTTTAGGTCAATTTCTCCAAATTGATTTAAGACTCGATACAAAATCCATTTATGTTATTTATTCTTACTGTCGTGATTTGATTCACAGTGATTTTTTTTCCCCCCACTGCTTGTTTGGTGTCATATACAGCATAAACAACAACATGCTGTAGCAGTGACAGCAGCCATAAAAAAAATATATATATATAAAAAAACAGGTGCACGCAACCTCCTCATCTGATGTTGTTGGGTAATGCTGGGCATGCATGTACTTAGGTCAAAAACAAATAACGAAGCATCAAAAAGATTCAGCTCCCCTAACGTTAAAATGTGCCTGCATCATTGCTCGGACAACAAATGTACAGCAAATTCATCAAAGAATTGCACAGCTGGAACATGCAGTGTTCACGGTGACCCTGAAATATTAGGTTTGAAATGATACGTTCTCTTGCTGTGCAAACATGGTTGCTTTGCTTCGTTCTGGAGAGAACACGGTGACAGAAATTCAGAAAATCCAACCTGGCCTGAACTGACTAGTTTTGATTAGCTGTGTCGTCTGAGAAAAGAGAGCTCGCAGAGTGCAGCTGCTCAATGAAATCTCATTGTGCCCAGGAACATACTGTTGAAGTTTACCCAGCACTCAGGCAGTCACACTCTTCTATAGATTTCCGTAATGTAATACTTGTGGCAGCACACACATCATATTTGGCCCGAGGAAGTGACTCATGTATGTCTTTCAAAGAGAGTTGTGTTTTGAACTTGTTTATTGTGTTGCCTGGTGTGCCTGCCTCACAAGCCTGGGACCAGTCTGCGATTAGTCTCTTGGATGCAGGAGTGTGAGAACCCGCTGAAGACCCCGAAGCAAGTCAATAAAACATACAAACAACAGGCCTGTGCTCTGATTATCACTCCCCTGGCTTTAGGGGCATACACTACAACATGTTGGACAAATGTTTTGGTAAACATCCACAGTCAAAATGTCAGAACTGTGGGCACAAAATGTTGTAAAGAGCTCCAAATTTAGTATTTTCTACTTACTTGAAAAAAAACAAAATGTTGTGGGACTCAAAGATTCAAGGATTTGACCACAACTACAGGGCATCTACTGAGTGTGTGTGTGTGTTTTATACAAGGCTGTAAATATCATCGAGGAATCATGTATTATTGAACTCATTTTTATTTGACTACTTTTAGGCCAACAAAAACATTTTGGGGAACACTCATCTCTATTTCATTTAATAAAATATATCAAGGTAATAGTGGTAAAAAACAAACAAACAATGAAGTATTAAGGTGTACATATGTATACCATAATTTCTAGCTGGCAGGAGAGGCCCCGGTAATATAATGTGGGTCAGATAGATAGGTGGCTGTGACTGTCACTGAAGGTGGATGTAGTTTGGTGTTGAAACCTGAGCATTTTAACCTTCATGAAGGTGTGATTTCTTACATCTACTGTTGCATTAGTTCTAGCAAAGTGTACTTAATAAAATGAACATCGCACATGTTTAAGAATTTAATATATGTGGCATTGTCATTGGACTTTAGCCATTTATACAGCGCACACTAAAACATAATATCTCAAAACATGCCTAATGTGTGCAGGGCAAAAGTAAAGTTCTTGATAAAATATTTAAAAAGTATTGGTTAGGCCTTGGGGTTAGGGCAATAAAAGAGTTGAACAGAGTTTGAACAGAAAGCCTAAAGGTCCAGAGACTACGACCATCAGTCCAAGAACCACCCTCCATTCAGCCAACCTGAGGATAAAACTAAAGATAAAAAAAGGTAAATCCTAAATATGCTTTAGTTTAATATGATGTCATATTATTTAAATGCTACCATAGCTTTGGAGGTGAGGTAAGTGCATGCACATGTATTCGTTTTAAGGATGTACAACATGTTTAAATGTCTTTTAAATTTTAGTATCTCTTAACTGCTCTAGGCCTGTCATGAAGGCGTGAGGCAGAGAGACTCCAAACACTGGGAACTTTCTAAACAGCAATCCCCGTCTGCAGCGCACCTCGCTCTAAACAATGAAACCGATTTGCCATTACTGTAGAAATAACCTTTGAAACTTAAGCAAACTAACATCCTTGCATCTCAGTGTACAACGCCCTTGCTCGCACGGCTTGCAATGTTCCACAAAGACAGCTGTATGAGATTTGAATAGGGTACACTGACTGTCTTCCTCAATATCTTGTAGGAACCCATGTACAGTGCCAGAATTTAAATCAGTTCATGAATATGGAACGGTCCAGTTGGAATTTCCGTACGGTAAAGCAGCTTGTCACTCAGAACGTCAGCATCAACTTTTGCCCTCACAAGCCTGAAATACAAAATTCAGAGACTATGATAAATCTGGCAGGCCCGGCTCGCTGACAGCTATGTGGGGCTCCAGAAGAATGACCTGCTAACTGTGTACTGCATGTATAGGGGGTTCTGATCCACTGCCCCTCAGACAGAAGACAGAGACACACGCAGACAAGGGAATTGGGAGGGTCTACATGCGAATACAACAAACCAAGCATGCGTTCAACTGCATCCCTTGGGCTTGGAGGTTGTCAATGGGCTTGTTTTCCACCCTTCAGGACTGTAGTTTACTTTTCAAGATTAGAGAGGGATAAAACGGTGCACACAGAAAAAGAAAGTTGTATTTTTGAGTTGGGTTTTTATTGTGCCAGCTGCAATTTCTCACAGTTTGATTCTCCCTTTTTAGTTTCAAGAATAAAATTGGTGTTGAGAGAACATCCTTGGGTTTGACTTTGAACCTTTAGTATACGAAGGGTGGATGATAACTATCAAAACTCCAGTATGCCACAGCTTAACTGGGAACTTGAAGCAATGATCAGATTCTCCCATACGGGGAGATAACTGCTTTAACAAGATAAGCCATGACGAGATCTCACAGAGTGAAACTATAGTACTTTCCTCTCTTGGTCTAATGCAGATTATTGTATTTCTGGTTTAGTCTGTCATAATAATTCCTCATGTCAATAAGATTACATTATGCAGCTGATCCAAGTTGATCCAGAAATCCTAATCCCAAAGCCCAAGATTGCTCGGTTTCTAACACCCCCAATCTTCTTAGACATAGTCTAGCCTACATCCAGGGTTGTAACAGGGCTGTGGCTGCCTTGTGGGAAAGCCAGTGCCTTACTTGTTCTGGGTCTGAGGGGAGAGGAATGGGGTCAAAGCATGTTCTGCCATTACGTATTCTGTGCCCATCTGTACCCCAATAATTAGACTCATTCCACACGCTGCGAACTCACAGTGACCTGTTTTTGCAGAGGGAATCAAGGCTGTAGGTTGTTCTTGGGATATATCCAATCCAATTGAGTGGATGAGAAGTGACAGAGGCATAAAAGCCCAGAGAGTCATGCTGCAGATTCTGAACACGTAATTAGCCCCGTCCCAGGAGGACGTGCGGTGAGTCTGCTTATTCCAGACCATACATTAACAATGACATCCTTCTCCAAGTAGACAGGGCAAAAATGAGCATTCCTTTACATAAGGGGGGGAAAAAAATATAAAATAATTATTACATATTAGCATGAAATTCAGTTCTTAGAGCCATAAAACTGAGCAAAGTTGATATGAATGGTGTGTTTGATTCTTTCTATCCATGGCATTCCTTCATAAAGTGGAAAATAGTGTCTGTGCTTAGCCCCCCAAAATGGGAAGAGCATAACAGATTGATTAACTGAGTGAAATTAAATCATTGCCACAGGTTTGACAGCAAGCTTACCTCAGAGATATGGCTCATTCTAAAAGCAATCAATCCTTAATTGTTCCACTCCATGAACACATAACAAAAAAGAAGTGCAGATTAGCATGGCAGCAACAATGATTATGTTTTTATTAATTTTCTTCCATAAAACTATCTGCTTAATTAAAATGACTCAGTTTATTTGCCAATCGGCATTTATTAAAAGAAAAAAAAATCCCTGTGTTTGTTTATGTCTGCTGTATGTTATGTTTTAAATGTTAAGTCCATTTAAAATGAAAAAAAAAAGGACTGAAGTGGTCGTTAATTTGTAAATGTGTCTCGGTGCTCATTTAGCTATTTGTAATCTCTTTAACCTGTTGTACTGTGTTCAGAAGACTGTTTCTTTCATACAGCTGAGGCTTTGGCCAAGCTAAGAAAGCATCTCTCAGTTGGAGATTATCCTTTACCCTTGAGTGGGATTCTTCACTGGAGGGATTCAAAGACAGGGCTTGAGGGACACAGATTTCCATCTCGTTTTCAGCTCTCCTCTGACCCTTCTCTCCCCTGATTTCTCTCAATTTTGGTCTCACTCCCTCTTAATGTTGATTGTGCTTACCTATTCGCATACTGTGTGTGAATATGTTTTAAAAAAGGCATTAGATATTGCATTTTTAATACACATTGCATTTAGTAATGCACATTAACAGCTCATTTGAAACCAGCCAGAATTGTACTCTATATACAGAATTCAGCTTAAATCAAAGAGCTCTTAATGCATGAGCCATATCTCATTTACATACTCGTTTGGGTCAGTGCCATTGAGAAATCCAGGCGGTCTGCCAACTTACAGCGAGCAAAAATCTGTTTTAGTGGGAAGAAAGGTGTGAGTGAAAGCAAGGATGTCAGTGTGAACAGCAAGACATAGTGTTTCGAAATAAGCACCCTCAAACTACTGGCAAGTTCAAAACTGCCACAATTTTTCAGTAAAACCATACTGTACTACAAAGCATGTACCTTTTTTTTTTTCCTCAGTAGTTCTCGTTGCCTTACGCCGGTTGTCGAGATTGTCTCGTGTGTTGACGCTAATGCTAATCCTGGGCGTCAAGCACATTCAACAACCATCCCCTGTACAGAGAGAGGGAACTAAGAATATTATCTCTCGATGCAAACAGAGTTGCCACGGTGTTCATCAGTGTAGGCCCTGCTTAAATATTCAGTTCCTCCCCTGCACATGGGGAGGCTCATTTGATGTTTATGGTAGAGATTTCATGTCATGAGCAGAGTATCAGAGGAGAGGTTGGCTGTAGTTAGAGAATAATAATAGGCAGTATTGATTATGAGCATATTCGTGGCGGTTTAAAAGACGTAATGTTTTTTTTTTTTTCCAAAGCAAAGACATCCAAAGATAGAAAAAAGCATAGCTGATACTTAAATAGTCTGTACTTCATACAGCGGGGGGGCTGGAGATGCAAGACTTGCAGACATACAAAGAAAATGCAACAGCCATGTGTGCACTCTCACAAGACTCCAGCTTGCTTCTGGAGCCATTTTTAATGTGCATCAATCTGTGCAATCTCCAAAAAAAAAAAGTCCATCTCACCGAGCAAAGGAGATGAATAAATGAGTGTGTCTGACAGAGCAGTCATAGTCAAGATCAAAGAAGATGGAGATAATTACCAGCAGACTAATTGGTAACCACCCCAAGTTTTCATCAGATATGAAAAAGACCGCAGCTTTGCTGGGTATTAATTGGAGGAGAATGTGTGTTAAATATGTTTGGGTGAGGCAGATTCAGTAGTAGATGGTTTGACACAATCACACCGCACAGGAATAATAATTGTATATGAATTATGTAAATAACATGCTTGCCTTGGTAGTTGGGATAGTGTAAGCATATAGACTACACTTTGATGTTTTTGAGATGCCCATATATTTTTTTTCTTTGTATTTTGAATCATCTGTCATCATCTTCAGACTTTTTATGTGCAATGTCTTCTCAGTGCACAGTTCTTCAAACAATTCGTAGAGGCAAGCCTCACATTGCCAGAGCCGTGTCAAAACTGCACAGGCCTTACCAGTCATGCCATTCATTGTGAATATTTAAAGAGAAATCTTGTAAAACTTTTAATGGACTAATGTTAATGGCTGACATGGAATTGTTAACTAGAATTATAGGGCTATGCAGTGTTTACATCCACCTTTAATGTGTCTGTTGAAGCTCCTGTGCATGTATATTCTGTCTGACAGGTCCCATAGCACAAAGTACCAGAGCTGTGAGCAGAATGGCAGCTAAATCAATAATGGACATGACCCATGAGAAATTTTAAAAGTCTTATGGTACTTTTGACAGCATGGTAGTATATTCAGGAAGTTTTCCTTTTTACACCCAAGTGTGAGGAAGACACAGCTGTACATGAAAGGAAAGATGCAGTATATAGGCCTGTAGTATTAATGAGTCAACACAGGCCTAATAAACAGCGTGTATCAATTTATCATTTTATCCGGCAACACGTGTAGAAATACAGCCTGGGGGAGGCACAGCAACAGTCTCAGGTGAGACATTAAAAGCAGTATTTATAAGGCTGAAAATGTCTCATTCAGCAATGAGATATGGCATTGTTAGAGGCTCAGAGCAGCAGTATGCCCTGTGGTACTATTGTGAAGTAATACTGCAAATAAAAGGCTTACATACTAAGATCTTGTTAATCTATTATTACATTGTAAGGGAAAAGCTTATAGTGTAACTTTATCTTCTTGAAGACATGAGCCCCCCCCCCCCGAAAAATACAACACAAGGCTCCTGTGTGTATCAAACTGTGTTTACTACTATCATGACATACATCTTAGTTTAGGGGAATATAAGTCTGTCTATAGACTAATAAATCTGTCCCTACTGGAACATATTACTCCTTAAAACAAGGTAATTACCAGTAATATTAATATCAGTAAAAACTGCAGGCACTTGATATATAAATACATATATAAATACATAACTTGTGTACATAAAATGTACACAATAGCGCACCGGAGCACAGAGAACTCATTTGTACTCACACCCAGTATGGTATAATATAACCTTTATTAAAAAAACAACAACAGCTGTTTCTTGAATTGTATTGTAAAATGATATATTGCCTAATTGAGCGCATAGCCTAAAAGTAGAATACACGTTTAGGACATGGACATTAACCAAGGATATGAGCCAAGTGTTTTAAGGAGAGTGCGCATAATATCTGGGCTTCTGATGTCGTTGGAAAATAAACAAATAAAAACATTTTGCAGATCCAATATGAACATGTTGCATAAGGTATTTTTCGTACAATGGCTGCCGTTGAATTGAATATTTGCATACAATATGATTTATTTTTATCTTGATATGACATGTAATTAATGCAGCATTATGTAAGAATACATTTAGCTAAAGCAACACAGACTGAATCTTTAACTGCAATAAACATTTAAATTTTGAGAGACAATTGGCAGATATAGGTGGCATCCTGGCTAAATTTGCTTTACTGTATTAACTGCCAGACCTGCAAGGCATGTCTTTATTGTAAGGACCCCTTTTTTTTTTAGAGTTTTCAGTCATCTTCTTGCCAAATGTGTTAATATTATTTAGAATTCTCATGTGGCCCTTCATGGTGATTCTGATGATGGTGATTGCAGCTACAAAGTCTCTACAGTCTCCCAGATGCCACATTGCCATAGCCTTTGTGACTGTGCCATGGAACTGCCATAAAACTGTATGCAGGGCAAATATGCGCTTAAAATTGCTCTAATGTTCTTTGTCCAGCTAATAAATACATTGACATTGCTGCTCTCTCCCCTATATCACACCTGCAGATGAGCACAAAACAGAAATGATGATCCATAATATAAAGGAATGATTGTTTACGCAGCATATATAGGACAACTGCAACTTGTAAACAAATCATGGCTCTGTGTTCTTTGAAATGCCTTCATTTCCTGAACAGTTGCTTACAAGCCAGCAGTGTAATAACTCCCCGGAGAATACTCCTTTGCCCAATTGGAGTGGTAAAAAAATGTTTTCAAAAATGTTAAATTAGGTGTGTGGATTATTCAGGTAGAAGTGAAAGCCATAGTGGTTGTACTTGACAGTGAGTTATTTAGTTGCAGGTACACACAAACACAGTATTACACGCTTGCAACCCCCACTGGGAGCTGCGGGTCTAAAAATGAAAGGCCTAACAACACACATTTAAATCTCGGAGGGACGCAGATGTCTCTAGTCTTTCTTGAACTGCACCAGGTCTTGTTACATCTTCCTCTGAAGTTGTGTAAGTCATTGTTTTTGTGTATTTATTCAGTTTGTTCACAATATCGTACGGCATGTCTGAGTTGTGATCCCTGAAGTCCCTTAGACATGGTGGAGATAAGGCCTCAGGGACATTGTGAAGCAATACAAAAAACACCTGCTTGTTTGCACGGTTCCATATACAATTTGCCTTCCATGATATACCGGCTGAGGTTGTTGTTAAGGTTCAAGAAGGCAAGTGAAGGGAAGATTCAGGACGGTAGTCAGGATGGGATGCTACCTAGTTCTGGCTTGGTCACCGACTCAGTTCTCATTACTAACAACACCTTTCACACTCAAAGTCCATACATGTACACTGAATCCACACATGCAGTATATAGATTATTATGACTATATTGTAAATATTTTCTAAATAAGCACTGTAGATAATTGAATAATGAGATGTAAGGGAACAGCAAACAGGACAACCTCCAAATTATAATTTGTGGTTTTAGGGAGAGTTATCCTCTGTAACTCTCTAATGAGCGACAGCCTGGCACTGTATCTGTGATATGATGTCGTATGGGTTGCAAGGTTTGGTGCCTTAATGCCAAAATCGCCCCAATTTCTTCTGGCAACTGCAGCTGGAGATGTGACAGAGAGGTGTGGTGTGTTAGCACAGAGAGTGAATACAATTTTAATGTAAGTAGATTTCAATGTAAGTCAACGTAAAGACGCGGATACATGGATTTCACATTGTTGTTTCATATTGTGTGTGTTGAAAATGTTGAACTGAAAAGTTGCCCATATCGCATGGCTTTGCAGAGTTGTCGAGTGCTGAGGAACTGTGAAAGAACCAAAGTTTCTGGAAGAATAAAGACCCAGAGTAACAGCAGATTCTGCTCTGATCCAGAGCCGTTTACCGGCAGAAGGAGAGCACAACCATTTATTTATTTTTTTTTTTACTTTGGGGATTAAAACGAAGATTTATCTTCACTCTGGTTTACTAACCTGTGTGCAGCAGGAAGTAACCTCCACTTGTAGTCGAATGTGGGCACTCAGAACTCTAGGATACTATGGACAAAACAGGAGACTGCTTGGAGAAAAGTAAGAGGTTTGACTACCTTATTCTGAAAATATATGTCTCCAGCTATTAGTTGTGCTTAACAATGAACCAAGTTAGCGTATAACCCTGATCAAAACTCTTGCTTATTCATCATGATGTAATTATTTCAGCATTATTTTTATCCATTTATCGCAGTCAAAGATGGCAACATTCTTTTCATTTGTGGTTCATACCACTGTACTAAGCCAGTTACCCACCTGAGTAATGTAAATAAACAAAAATGATCCCCACCACTAGGCGGACAAATACATTGTTCATCAAGAGATAGTTAAACTACCACAAATGTTTGTCTGAATGGGTTTTGTGCATTTCTTTGTGTGTGGATTAGAAAAAAAAGACATGATTTGAAAGATTTTGGCTTATTTATTAAATTTTAGCAAAGCTAGCTGTTTCATGCTGCTTCCAGTATTCATGCTACAGTCTGCTAGGCTAACTGTGTCCTAATAGGTTTGTATGCAATGCACAGAAGCAAGATTAATATCAACAGTTCCAATTTGTCTTTTAAAGAGACCAAAAATAAAGTATTGAGCCATTTAAATGACCTCAAACAGTAGCTGTGCTGGTTATGGATTAAACACATCTGTTTGATTGCTTCTCCAATATCCTTGGTAATATTTACTTTCTATAGCCGAGGACACTGTACACTACTATGTTAATACCATTCTTCTATTGGATATGAATGCATATATATTGAAAGCAGTATGCAGCAAATAATGTGGCTTACATACATACGTTCTCAGTGAATCTTTGAAAATTCTCTACTAAGACCCAGTACTGTACATTACACATTGCCTCAGTGCTGGGCATATTGACAATTTTATGACATGTTTTATTTTTCACTATATATGTCTGCTCATGGAGCAGATATCACACCGAACAACACCAACTCTACTTTAGGTAAATAAATAACTTAAAGAAGTGGCATGGTAGGTGCCAGGACTACCCCACAGCTCATATTACAGCTGAGAAAAAAAAAAAAAAAGTTATGAGTCTAATTTTAATAGGCGGCATATTGGTTTGGCTCTGAAAGTAAATATCACACATCAGAAAAAGCACGTGAAGGACGACGATTTCAAAGCACTTGCATATTCACACATAAATAAATAATTTTATTACTTCATTAATGAAAACCTGATGTTTGAAATAAATGTATTTTGAATGTGCCAATGATGAGAGGATTTTGTTTTTTGTGTTCATCACTGAATGTGAAAAAGGTCCTTTTTGGTGTAGAGCCAAAGAGTTAATTTGCAAAACTTGTACCGAGGCACACGAACAATGTCACAAGTTGCAACCTAAAATCCTTGGCCTATCTCGCCTACTACCTGGCAAACCTGAAATCAATCATCCAATCAAGCAGAACAACATTTGCCCAAAAATGGAACTGATGGCTGGAGGCAACTTTCTCTGCAAATTACAAACCTAGGCAGCACATCTGAGACTCATGCAGACTTGCCGCTCAGTATTTTCATTTGAATTCTCATATAATTGTTTTCTTTTTTCAATTTATTATTTTAAATGTTTTTTGTTAGAGCTCATTGTGCAGTAGAGGTTCAGTGGATTCATATCTAATCTACTTCCACACTTCCACATCATTCTCCATTATTTTGCACTTCTATAATGGGCTATAGGATAGTTAAAACTTGAAACTCATTTAATTAACAGAATGACACCAGGTCCTCAGATAGTCTGTTGAGAATTTTAGAAAGAATTGCACTGCCACAAACCAATAAGACGTGTCATGTTTGAATGTCTTCTGGTATATCAAAATGCTGCTGTAGAAGTGCATTACACACAGGCTCTTTCTGGAAGACCGTGAAATAGTTAAATGTTCACCAGAGATGTTGGTTTGAACAGTGCGGTGGAACGTGCCAATGTTCACAGATAGAAGACAAACAGTCCACCAAGGCATTGTTGTCAACAAAACGGCAGCAAAAGCTTTATCTTTTCAAATGCTGGTGCCACGGTGAGGACAGGGCAGAATATGGAATTATAGCACAATAATACAGATTGGCTGGTAACAAGGTTAGAGGCTGATAGGATTTGGGGAGAACCTTGTGCTGCATTTCTGCGCAAGGGTGACTTGAGTATCAAGCCCTGGTTAAGAATAATGGTTTCCCTTCAGGAGGATGTGAAATTGGATTGCTCATACAAAGTGCTTGCTGAGGATAAACCTGTGTTATCCAATTATCCACCTAAACTACATTAAAAAAAGCAGAAGGTGTGGAGTCCTGGCAACACTGGTGCCCTGAACTGAAAATAACAGAGTAACAGAAGAAGAACATAAAAAAAATATACAAATGGAAAGCAAAGACTCGTGTTTGCACATCAAAGTCATAGTGTTTTATACAAATAGTGAAGAATTACCCCGTGGAGAATGTGCATATACTTATTTTTCACTTTGAATAATGTGACAGTAGGGGAGAGATGTCATTCTCACAGTCTGTCTCCTCTGATAACCTCCTCACTGCACGCCAGAACCAATGCAGATAGCACCGTTGCCCAACAGAGGGCAATAGTTTATTGCATAATGCATTTCACACTCGAGCACACATTTATAAATTAATATCAGTTTAACTTTGCAATTCTTATCTTCACGTTCATAATGGTCATCTTTGCTGCAGTTGTGACATCCTCTGCAGAGACACTCTCTGATTAGTGTTACGCTGCTGACAAAAGGTTGCTGCAACAGAACAAAAAAAAAAAAAACTGGCCTTGAAGAATCTGCTCTTTTCAGTGCAGCTATCTGCTATCTGCTATCTGATTTTACACTTAACAGCAGAGGCTTTAAACACATACACTGATGTGACATAACCGGAAGCATTGCTTGAGCTGTTGCTAACAGGGCCTCACTGTCATTGCGGAGATGTGTGCGCAGCCTCTGCCCTGTTGCTTTGACACTCACTAGCATTACTTTTTTCGTGTTTTGAAACGTATCGATAATTATGGTATCACAGCGCATAGCGTTAGACATACAAACATGACATTGCCTGCCAACATCAGTTCACATCTATATATACTGTGACTATATGCACATATACCTGTTTGCACGGTTTGCAGAGTAACTCAGTGAAATACATTCTTTCATAACAATTATCATCATGTCGCTTGGAATTTGCAAATGTGGCACTGTGATGATGTACAAGGCTGTTGTAAGTTGCTTTTGCAGCTCATTTGGAAGAGCAATTTCCATTTCCTAATGAGAGTGATTCTCAATAGGACATACAAAAGCCTTTTTACTTCTAAAAGAGTCAGTCAGCACACATTTGCATAAAAAAAGCCTTTGATTACGATAGATATTGCCTGCAGTCTCAAAAACGCTGGCCTGAGGTGACTCTCCAGTTAGTTAGCCTCAAGTTATGGCTGATATTGTTCTCTGATATGAAAAATTATGCGCTACATTGCTCTGCTTGGAAATGTGGAAGTGAGTCGCCTTACTCATGTTCGAATTATTGAAGATTACATACTAATTAGGCACTAATCTAAACACACAAACACACAATTATGAAACTTCTTTTTTAGGTTTTGGAGCATTTGCACTCAGCCACATGGGAACGATAAGTTAAGAGACGCAATGAGTTTATGAAGAGAGTTTTATTGTTGGCAGAATATATAAAACACTCAGCATGGGATTCGGCATCCAGACAGACCGACTAAGTAAAAGATTAAAAGTGAAACTTCTAAAGTGGGAAATAAGATGAAAACCACTGGGTTCTAAAAAAAAAGAAAAAAAAAAAAAAAAAAAAAAAAAAGAGAGGACCAATGAATTAGTTATCAACCATTACTGACAAACCCAGCCGACTTCATGCCTCTTAAAACGCAAAGGAGACGAGAGCGGGGGTGGGGTGGGGGGGAGGATATGGAGGTGGAGGAAGGGTGGTGGGTCGAGGGAATTAAAAAAATATTCTTCATTTGCTGTCATGCTCTTTGGAATATATTATTAGGTACAAATGGGGAATGTAAAGCAGTGCAATTCAAGTATGGCATCACAGAGGCAAAGAACCCAGCGCTGTAAGACAGAACCATGGACCTCCCGCTGTATAACGGATTGTTCTTAAATACAGTAATTAGTGTGCCTGACGCTGTGAATACACATTTATTAAAAGTAGGAGGGCTGGGTTTCTGGGGAGCAGAAGTCTGGCCTTACCTAGGCCTTTGGCCCCCCGTAGGGGTGTAAAGTGTCTGTAAGAACGCTCAGCAGGCATGAGAAGCACCCCGTGCCAAGGGTGATCTGGCAGAGAAAGGCAGCAGCACTGCAAGGCGCTCTCTTTGAAGGGTGCGGCAGTAATGACCTGTCCTCGCTGTGTGGCCTCCAGTGGCGCCAAACCCTGCCATCGCGATACTGCTTTCAGATTAGGCCTGCAAGTGCCACAGATGCAAGGGGGGGGGGGGGGAATCACAGGCTCCGGGTCACTCTTGTCACACTGGAGCAACAGGATCATATTGGGCCTCTGACAGGTCTGGTGTAGGACATAGAGGGGAGTCCAATCGCCCGTTGGCCCCCTGACACCCACCACCACGTAGGCCCGTGATTCCCTGCAGCAGAGGGATGATTATCTGCATGACAGAGCCTGGTGCATTTGCAGCCAGTGACTATGATAGTCCCTGGCAGCAAGCATTTTTTAGTTCACTGTCTCATGCTCCTGTTAATTTGATGACAGGGTGTCCTGCACAGCTGCAGGAAAGGGTGTGTGGCTGCATTTCATAAATAATATCACTTAGTTAACATTACATCGGACGATGTAATGCGAAAGGAAAAGGATCACGATGAAATCCACCGGAATATGGAAAGGTGATTTAAATTTAATGCTTCTCTGTCGGGTTTTGTACTCTGTTGTCTTTAAAGCATACAGAATAGCAAAGTAATGTGGAGGCTGTCATGATTCCCTACAAGTCCCTACAAACATGACATGAGCTCTCCAGAAGGGTTCTCGACATCTTGGCAGCATGAAATCACAATGTAATGACTCATTTTCTGCCAACGGCATTGTATAAGATAAGTATAATAGAGTTTTCATACCGTGAGGGACACTGGTGAGAATGCTGAAATCTGTTGATTTTTACAGTTATTCAGATATTCTTTGATAAAGTACAGGACAGAGGGAAAGAATAACGTTTGGTTCAAGTTTACAATGGCAACGTTCATCTCACATTCTGCATCTCATATTCTCTGATAAGAAAGAATTCATAGTGGGGAATCATCAAAAGTAAAATGAGGAGAAGAAGAAGAAAAAAAAAAAGCGCCATGTTCTGCAGAGTTATTCTGTCAGAATAAATGATAGCAATTAAATAATAGATTGTTGAATTTGAAAGGAAATGGGTTCATTGTGGGAAAACCTCTCCGTGATTACAAAGAGATGAAATCTTTCTTTACGTGTAATGAGAAGTGTCGTCACTTTGCCCAGGCTGCAAATCCTAGACAGGTCATAGCCGGGAAATTCATTTCCCCATGTCCCAATTAGAGCCCAGAGGATCCCAAAGCCTACTGTGATGTGACATGGCTTCATATGAGCTCAGAGGCAAGGCCCTATACTGCATACTGCATAACACTCCGAGTATGAACAAAGCATCAGCTTCTGATTATGCTTTCTGGTATTGCCTCGAGACAATCTCCAGTTCTTTTGAGGAGTTTTCTGGCTATGCAGATGTTTCAGTGCTCATGAAGCCTGCAGTGATGGTGTGGAAGAGGACTGAGCTGCCACCAGGGATGTAGCATGTTTTCTCAGCCATACTTTCTCAAGCGTTATTTTGCATCTCTACCACAGAGGAAGGACTAGTGTTTTAGACTCGATTCGAGACCCAGAAAATCAACATGAACTGGATAGAACATTTCCATCAGCACTTGCTCTATCTTTTAAATCTATTCTTATGCCCCATGTTATTCCATATTAAATGTGCTACATACAGAAAGAAGAACTTGATAAACTATGGAAACATACATAATACAAATGTGGAGACTGTTTTGTAGCTTCAGTGATGTCAACATGTATAAGATTATGCATATATATATATATGTGTGTGCTATATGACCCCCTTAACTGATGTTACTATTAGAATCAATGAGCGAGTTAAAGTAAAGTTAAACCTGTCTTAACCCTAAAATACACTGCATGTGGAACGGCTCTGCTCCGGAATGACAGTGTACTCCTTCCGTCCGCCAACTCACACATAATCCATTCGTGATGCGCACTGCTGCGGCTCCTCCGGCCACCGAGCGTTGCAAGAACGCATGAAATCTTGCAAATTCACGCTTAGTCGCGCAATATTGACAGCTGTAGTCTCTTTGACTCCTGCAATGGTATTCCACATCTTTTTTGTTGGTGTCCTTGGATTTTGGACCTCCTGAATCTTCTCCTTCTCCTCTTCTCCTCAGCCATGGTGTCGACGGGGTGAAAAGACGCCTGAAAACCTCTGACTTGATGACTTCAGGTCGGCCCCACCCATTATGACGTGTTCTTGTAATGAAACTCGATCCAAGGTGAACACGGAGTATTTTATTTTGAAAATCAACCGGGGTTTTATTTTGTATTTTGTAGCCGATTTCTTTCTCCGCACAATCTTTATCTTTATGCGCCGTGCTCTGGCGTTCGGGAAAAATAGAAGCTCTGTGTATGTGATGTGGAGGGCTGTCAGCCACCGCAGTCGTTCCGGAGCCGTGTCGCAGTGGATCCGGAGACTGTGTGAGCTGACACATTGACTAAAATTGAAACGTAACGGGTCCGCCGCTGTTCCGGAGTCGTTCCGCATGCTGTGTATTTTAGGGGTTAGTGGACATTGGACATTGTTGTTTTGTTGTTAGATTACTTTTTAATTTTTTTTCCAACATGTAACTAATAATGTTTTGTTTTCCTGTCCATTGATCGATCTATATCAGTGTTAGCACCACACATAAAAAAATAAAATAAAATAAAAAAAGATATCACCACTAGCTGACAAACTGACTGAAGCACTACTCTATGCATTCAACAAGCACTTGGACAAAATATTTATTCATTGTCTAGACATTATCAAGTAATTTGATTTACCAGTGTTTTCTATTATATTTATCTTATAATCTCTCCTGATTCTGCTGCTTCTTTCTTTGTTAATTTCCTGTCTCCATTCTGTGTCTAACAAGGCCCAGTGCCAAAACAATATACAGCAGAGACCTTAACAAATCATATTCAAATATATTCCTCTGAATGCTCAGAAGTTAAATCATAAAAATATGATTAAACAATGCCCAAAAGTGACAGGTCTTTCTTGTGCATTGCTCTCATGTTGGTCATAAATAAACAAGCAGCGCTGGAACACAAAAATCAGCTGGCCGAGGGTAAAAGGAGTTATTTGTTGCTTTCTGAATGACAATGCATCTCAGACAACATAAATATGATTAATGTGGCAGACTAAAAGGGACACTGTGAAATGGCATGCCAATAACATTTCAAAGCAATTTCATCCTTTTTCTGTAGGATGTTTCTAAATGCCATGAAGAACATATTGTAGGTCATCTGTGTTTGCTTGTATATTCCACAATTACCTTAAACATTGATTGAACATAATGATGAGTTGCTGTACGTTCTGGCTGGCATTTTCAGAAATTAACAGTGGGTCTAATAAAGACCACTGTCTGAATCCAAGTAAAGCTAAGTAAGTAAATATAGCATTTAGTCATTTGGTACTCTGTGTTTGCAGGCAGTTTAGTGAGATTTAGCTGTTAGCTAACTTTGGTGATTACTTTTAATTGTGTGCTAATTCACAGACACAAGTTAAAAACTGTGATCTCCGCCAGTGTTTTCTAGTTTCTGTCCTACACTAACATTTGGCTGGAATTTATTCATTACAGTCCATTTCATCTGGCACATTTTCAGCCCGGTGTCAATAATGTCGCAAATTTACTGGCTTACGATGTTAGGAAAACAAACCATGCTGATCAAATAAAAGTCTTATAAATCTATTTCCTAGATTATTCCTCGAAGGGATGTAGCAAAGGACAGAAACAGAGTGCAGGGCAGCCATAGTAAATCCAGGACAGTTACTGCTCGATACCATCAACAGGGGCAATGGAGGTATAAATGGTCCCAATAAAGGTTAGAGGTTTTTTTTACTGTTGTGTCTATGGCGACCAATTGGTTTCAGAACAAAATATCTCTCATCATACTATAGCCGATATATCATACTATAGCCGATATATAGACAGTTTTGGACTGGTTTCTTATTAATTCTGGTAATGCTAATTAAAGCTATAAACACTATTGTTTTCCATACCTTTCTGTACCATTATGCTTAACTGATCATGAGATGCAATAAACCTAAAACCTTCCACTATAAGCCACTGCATAACTGACGTCCCTGTATGTCACTACTTTCAGTTTCTTGATGTAGTGTCTAGTGAACTCTTTGGGATAATCTAGTGCTCCTAGGTAGGTGTGTGGAAAATGTGGCACAATAGCTAATATTCTTCCCAGGGGTTTAAGTGGGATTTGGAAGGTTGGGGAACACTAAGAACCACTGGTGGATGATGCAGCGGGAGAAAATTACTTACCTGAAAATAACTGTCAACCTTGCTCACACAAGTGAGTCCTGATAAAACTCTAAAATGTATTCTGAAAACTTTGATGGGTTGTGTTTATTAGAGTGCTGATCAAAATCTTTCTAGACCTTGAAAAGACAAGTGGAGAGTGGCAGTGGAGAGTGTGAAGTGCCTCATCGCCCCTTGAATGCTACCTGGACCAATCGCATTCACAACAGTGGTACGGAATACAAGCGCAACGAGTTTATTCAAAAGCCTGTTCACATATCTACAGTGAAGATTTCCACAAATAACAATTCATTTTTTTTTTTTTTTTGTGCATGTGACATTGAAAAGCACGTTATGCATATAACAAAACAAGCTGTGGAAATAACGCCAAAGAAAACTGTCCTTCGAGGACAGAGCCCTCTAGTCGGCATAGAAATGATGACAGGAACAAAGGTGATACAGAGTGACACAGTCCATGTTGGGAGAACAGGGTGGATGGATGGTTCAACAAAATCAGACTTTAAAATGGGAGACGCCTCTTCAATTCATGTTTCCACCGACTCTAACCTCAGTGCTGTAGCTTTTCCTACGCCAATGGAGACTGAGGGCGCACGCAGATGTCATGTTACTGCTCTTGGACAGGTTGGTATTTGTAAAATGTCAGTTTTTGTTACTACGTCTAATGTCATGAGCATGTGTCGATAGTGTTTGCGTAATTACTGTAACTACGAGAGGTGGAGATAAAAGTCCCATGCCGAGGTTACATTTTGGCCTGATTTTCATGAAAAATGTGGGGAAGGGTGTAGTGTGAGCCAAGGAAGACACCCAAGTTGTAATTAAAGTATGTAGTGGTAAAGTATGCAATGGTTTGCTGTAATTACACCAAAACATAGCGGCCACCTCAAACACCACTGTAGAAAGAAAACACCTTGGCAGAGGTCTGCCCTCCCCAAGTCCCCTGCAAGTTATTATTGTAACATGACGATGGAACTTTCCTAACCCTCTTGACATACTGTAGTCATTTCAACCCAAACCACAATGTTTCTCCAGACATCTAACCTTAGCCATGGCGGTGTCACATCATTAAAAGGATTTATTTTTCATCACTGAGTTGCACTGGTAGTGGATGGCACAGACGAATGATGCAATCCTGCCGATAGGTGCATCAGCTCAGAAAACAACGTGTTGTTCAAGAGGGCAGGGACCAATGCCTTTCTCGAGCTTTGAACTTGTTTAATTGTTATTTAATCTTAACAATTAATTAGTAGGACCTGTGTCTGAATTAGTCAAAGGGTCGAGACGTTACAATATGTGTATTCTGAATGCAGCATTTTAGGGTAGGTGGTGAGGCCAATAAGATAAGACAGTGACACAAAAAAACTGAACACCTGCTAATTTAAATAATTTAATAATATTCTAACATGCATGCCTGAATGTACAAAATTGAGACAGGTAATGTAGTTAAACAGTCCACAAGTTTGGAATTTATAGTCTGTGCATGATGTTGCATAACGAAACACTGAACACTATTTTTGTCATACTGTGATATTGTGATTTTCTGAGATAGTAAAGCACCTAGAAGCAACATTGAACTGCAGAATATACAATTATATTTTATATGTATTAATCAAATGGGCTGGAGCAACAGCTGAAACATGATCCTACATGTTTAAGAGCAAGGTTGCATATAGGCAGCGGGCCAGCGGGACATTGCTTTTCAGCCCTTAATTGTCTCCTTCAGATTGAAAACTGATGCTCATGTTCTGCCTGTTTTAAATGGGCATTTTGTGCTGCACATCAGGCTTCTCTGTACTTTCTACTCTTATTGGGTTCAGCTATTGTGTCTGCTATTACTTTTTCTGCACTCTCATCTTGATAGCCACAGCTCACTGCAGGCTGTGTCCCTATGACATACTGGCGTAGCAAATGGCCCAAAACGTACCCCGAAACATCCCCAGCACTATTAAAAAGCCAATTCAGGCAAATGGGGAAACTTTAGCACACACAAGGTGGTAATCAGACACAAAGTGGTAACGTATGATAATATTTTGTATATTTTGTGTGTATATATTCTGTCTCTTTGCTTAGGTGACTTCTTTAAGAAATATGTGATGCAACAGTTTGGGCCACAAAATAATGAGTGACAATTGCTGGAGCTTTACTGCTATAATGGCTGCACATTAGAAACATTAAATTAGAAGCCGACTATCATCTGAGCTTAAAAACTGCGCAGTACTGGAAAATTAGGCTGATATGTGTACTGCTTTACTGTTTATGAAATTACATGAACTACCAATATTTTGAAGGAGCATAATAAGCATCTCAAGTGACTCATTTAACAAGAGTTGAGTGGTGGCACAATGGAAAACATTAATTATTTGTAACACCTGAGCTTGTAATTTGTAAATGTTATGAGTTTGTGCATCTGGATTATGCATGGCTGTTAAAAATACCTCAGCAGCTACACGGTACCCACTGCAGGAGTGGATTTCATCAACATGGCCTGCTGTAAATCCTCGGCTCAGCAGAGGCTACAGTTTATCACAAGCACAAATCTGCTCCCTTTTCTTACTTGATCCATTCACTGATACGCAAAGGAATTCAATCAGGCCAAGCCTCCTGACATAAAGAGGATTTCTCATTGCAGTGGTGGGACTATAGTGCTGAACCGACTTCAATAGCTCACAGGACCTTTAAGGATGGTCTTTTGTTGCACAACATTAAAGGTGACCCCATGCTTTTATCCTAGTGATTGAGCAAGTGCTAATACTCATCATAGGTCTGAATTGAAAGATTGCTTGGCGACATCATACTTCATTGAGAACAAAATGCGCAGTATCCTCTTATTTTCTCAGTTCTCCACCAAAATGACTGCAGCAGAGTCCCTGATTTCAATCTGCAGAATTGCAATGCAGTTGGACTGCATTATTGTTGGGAAAAGAGCAGTTTTTCTAATAAACAAGGACATCAGGGGGAATGCATTGTGCCTCCAGTAGAGAATGTTTGACAGTTTACAGGGATACACCTACAGTAATTTAAGAGTTTAAAAGTCAGTACAGGGGCCTATATGGAGTTTCTATCCAGCAGCCTTTGTCCATTTTGAGATCCATTTAGCTGCCATGAGTCTGCAAAAAGCTTTGAATGTTAGGGCCTAGAGTATGCTAGTATAAATAGTTTTTATATGTCAGCACCGATCAAATATGAGTCATTGTGTTATTGTATTGCCTATTTCTCACCTCAGGTGTTTTCAGAAACATATTTTAGTGTATTGTTTTGCTGTAAAAACGGACAAAACCAAACATCGCCCACCTCACAGGACTACCCGCAGGGTATACCGCAGCCCTTTTTCTCTGTTTCCTCTGGTCATCTGCACAAATCTTTCTACAGCGTAGACTTTGATTTATGTAACCAAATTTCCTATTTGAGGGCAAAATCATGGTTAGTGAAAAGATGAATTTTAACTATCTGGTATCTGGTTACAGGAATGGCAAATAGATAGACCAGAGTTGGCCGCCTGGTGGCCCTGTGTTGGAAACAAACAAAAAAAAAAAAAAATACTACAAAAGTGCTCTCCTGGATGCTCTTATGGTAGATAAAACATGATAGTGCCCTCTATGGTGGCCCAATGTCCAAGAAAATGTGATGAAGTGCCGTCTAGGCTGCCCTAAATGCTTTCGCGCCGCTGCATGCACCTGGTTGTTATGCTATGTTACTCCCTTCTGCCCCTCAGACAGCTTGAATCTGCCACTGGGGAAGGACATGAAACTCTCCTGGTTGAATAATCATTGCAAAAGATGAGCAATTGTATTGTAAAATTGCTGGTTCTTTTAAAAAAAAACAAAAAAACAAACAGAGGTACCAGCCTGTGTACATCGACATTTTGAGGAAGATGTTAACTCTAACATCAAAGGTGCAAGACATCACCAATCACAGAGCAGTGGGAAGCCAAAACTAATAACATTTTTTGATTAATCTAGCAATTATGGCACTGTTTTTTTTTTTTTTTTTTTCACAAACTGACCAAAATCATTCATTCATTTCTGACTAGCTTCATATCATGGCAATGGCAAATGAGAGCTCATGGGTATAGTCCGCCACACCAAAGTGAGAAAATGAAGGTGTAATAACTAAAACTGTTTGTCATAACATAAACCTTTATTATCATTATATTATTTGGAGGAGTCCTGTGCTTCTAAGTATCAGCAGGCAAGGACTAGCAGAGGTATTTTGAGGGGCTATTGCTCCAACCTGAGAAAAAGGACCTCGCCCTCCAGCCTCTATCCAGCTCTTCTCCTTAAGGTATGTGCAAGCTCAGCTCAGAGTGTTCAGATGATGGCGCTGTTCTCAAAAGAAACTTTTCAGTATTATTCTGCATAACTTTTCTAATGTACTTAAAAATACTACTGTCCACAGTGTTTCAATGTTTCTCTTTAGCCCACTTTTAACGGCACGACCCTTTTGTAGTAACTTTTTCACCCATTACCACCCTCATATGTCCTTGTCACGTGTCTCCTGATGCTCAGCATGCTCTCCCTCACTGGTCAGCAGCCTTGTGGTTGTGCCTCAGCTTAAATTGAATTATTAGAATAAATACATTAAAAAAAACCTGGTTGTGTGTGTATAAATATGTACTAGAATACAGAACAATCATATGACGATATTTTCTGGCCTTACCATTGATTGTTTTACCATAGTTATCATATATAACTCAGTCACCAGGCTTAGTCACTTATCGCACTTCTGAATTTCCACTTCACATTAATTATGCTGGATATGGTTTCTTGACACATGTCACCTGCTCCGCAATGTTGCACTGCTTCCCTCGGCTCGTTCTCTCCACAGAGCATCCACTTATTGTAATAGCCGCAAATGATACGTTATCCTGCACACAGTCTGCGCCCTATATGTTAGGCAGCTTGCTAACATTGCTATATGTGATATACAGTGTAATAATAATATCGCATGATGTGATGAAAACGTGACAAGCTCTGCATTGTCCAGAAGCATTATGTAACAATTTAATTACAGAGCTTTCCGTTGGTTATATCACTGATTGTTACTCATTTCCATGATTTTAAAAGACTCACCCAGAGTCCTTATACTGTACAGTGGCAACAGCAACACATATGACAGAGTACATGGGACTTTATGCACATCCTTGCTAATAAAAACATAACTAACAAGAATCGGGGATGGAATTCTGATGATTGACGTCCTGATGATTAGAAATAACCCACGCCTTTGTGTCATCCTATTTGACATGACAGAAATATTCCTGTAAAAAAAAAAAAAAATGGTTTGTTTGGTATCATCAGTGATAGAAACAAACATTAAAAACATTTACAGAATAGACAGACTTCAGTGGTGTGCCACGGTATTTAATTTGTGATAAAAACATAAAGATATCTCTGTGTATTACAGTCAAACATGCAACATTAACAAACATGACAGGGAGAGTAATTCATGTGACATTGCTACAAGCTGCACTTGTGCGTGTCTTCCTATCAATACACATCTGGTTCAATAGACATTTTGGGCAGTGGGTGATGCTTTCATAATGCTGTAGTGAAGCAATTTCCTGCCACAAATTCAGTCAGGAAGGAAGAAGGGAAACTTCAAATTGAATCAGTATCACAACAATGGAAAACATGCTTCCATAAATATTGATTCTTCATCTGTAGAATTCTACAAATACAATTTAACTTTGGATGGATAAACATAGAATGAACATCAAACACTGGTGGAAGTACATAATCTTACAGAGACAAGGTAAACTCCCGGGTTTGAATGTTATTTAACTGATTTTAGGCGATTGTGAGATGAGAAGGTCAACAAAAAATGAAATGGTTTATTTCAGAATCATGAAAAAAACGTCTATTTTTTTGTAAGCTCATCCCACGAGTTAGAACTCCCATAGGCAATGAAAGTGTTGTTAAGTCTTTTTTGTGGTCTGTACAGAAAGCATTCCTATTATTGTTTCCTTGCAGGCAAAGAAAGGCAACAGCTCAGAAAAAAAATAAAAAAAAACTTCTAGCCCGTTCACATACCAGACGTCCTTGCCTTGCCAACAGCTTCAAAATGTCTCTTCTTTCTACTTTTCTAAAATGTGATGACTTTCATTTCATGCCTCATACTTGGATTAAGGACTACATGACGTTCCATGTAAATAAGTTTCTATTTCGAGCGTTTCTCCCGCTCACTACTTGTTACAAGTTGTTAAATTGTTAAGTTACTTTACTATTTCATTTTCATGCCTGCTGATAAAACTGAATTTTCTTAACTTTCTATCTGCGCATTTTAATAAACATCTTGCTGCGTTTAGAAGTCCAATTTGTCTTGAACAAAATCATTAACAAAGAAGATGACTCCTGAGCCGCAATTGTCCACTCTCGCCTTTGATTAGACAGCATTTCCAATAAAATTGGTGAAGAAGACAGATAATCTTATGTCTTTTTTCAGCAGTTTTTTTTTTCTTTCTCATGTAGCTTCTTTGAACACATTTCTGTCATTGAACTCAATGGTAAGCCGGGTCATTAAGAAATAGCAAGCAGTGCAGAGGGCACAATTTGACTTCACATGCTGCAAAACAAAAATAATTGATGCTGATTGATATCAACTTTTTTATTCTAACTTCTCCCAAGTTTATGCACTTTTAATAATACAGATTTACATTTGAGGTTTGACTCTGCTTGTTATTGAGAGAAAACAAGATATGGACTATAATTCCCATACTGTCTAAGACCTTAAGAGAGTTCTGTGCCTGAAGCGTTCCTACTGTCCGCAGGGTGCCACAAATGCCAGCGCCTTGGACTGTTCCTTTTGGCCAAAGGCTAAATTGCACATTAACATCCAGATTTATTCACAGCAATGAAAATATTTAACAATGGCAGTCATGTTGTCGTTATGGCTTGTTCTCCCATCATTGATCACACCATTTATCTCCTGAAATGTTCCTCCATGCCTCACGTAAAATAGGAACTTATCTCAGAAACAGCGCCAAGTAGCATAATTTGATTGCATTAGTGCCTTGGCATTTCAAACTGCTTTCTTCTAACTTTCCCCTAAGCGATTGCATGCTGTGTGTGCATCTGTAAAAAAAAAAAAGATGGCAATGACTTAATACAGCACTCCTTATTTTTCATTCATTTGCTCTATTAACATGTAATTCATTAACGCACAATTTACGCAGTTTAGTGGGTCTCTAAGGTCATAGCACTGATGGTGAACCACAAGCTACAAGGATACTGGCTGCACATGAGTGTGGCAAAACCCTGCCATGGTGTGCTTGAGAAAGAAAGAAAGAAAGAAAGAAAGAAAGAAAGAAAGAAAGAAAGAAAGAAAGAAAGAAAGAAAGAAAGAAAGAAGGAAAGAAAGAAGGAAAGAAAGAAAGGCAAGAAGTGCGGCTGGGGCTGAGGGGGCTACTAACAACAGTGCACCAGCCCCTGCTGTGGCCACCATGCTGGCTTTATTAGTTTAGCGTCACAAGCCTCTCTCCTTGGAGAGTGTGTCTGTGTGGCAGGATGGAGGGGATCTAATGCTTTGTTTGCCTGTGCATATGTGTGTGTGGGCAAATGGGCGATGTGGATATGTCTCCTTGTTGTGTTTGTTCTAGGAGAATTTGTGCTTGCTGTACAGGAAGTATAAAATTTTGTGCATTTATTCCTCTCTGTGTGTATGTGTGTGTGTGTGTGTGTGTGAGGGGCGCAGGGGTTTGTCTGTGTGTGCGGTTGAGAGTGTGTATGTGTGTGCGTATGTCAAGCCCTGTGATGTTCCCAGCCTGTTCTCTGATAGACACGATTCTCCAAGAAAATAAACAGACGGTGATGCAAAGCCCTTGTAAAGTAAAACCTATGAGACCAAAACAAAACAAACTAGAAAATCCTTTAAATGGGAAGTACCAAAACAATGTTCTAATAAAGAGGTCTGACCTGCTGATTTTAATTATTGCTTTAAAAGGCCTAATTTGAATTTTCTGTAACCTAGAGGTTGTTTTCTAAGAATGCAGTGACTTACTGCAGCAGACTTTTCGGATGCATATATCTTAGGGGTAGACACGAGGCACAAGGAGCACTTCTTCAGGCATGAACACCAAATATGAGAAAAGGTGGGGTGGGTGTTGCAAAATTGAACAGCTGCAATAGTAAATAAGGTTTATGTGGCAAGGGGAGAGCAGTCTCTCATCGGTCACCACGGTAACTGTGAACGTTGTTGATCCCTTGGGGATAAGAGACGTCTCTTTCTTCACACCAACACACTCAACTCCACTGCTTAAAGTAGCACTGTGTCCAATTCTAATCTCAAGTGTTAAACAAAGGTTTCTTCCATAAACAATGCAAAGCATCCGTTCTCAATTAGAAATAGATTTTTTTTTCTTTTTCTTTTTTTTTAATCTACGCTGTGAGGGAATACAACACATGGGGAAATTAGTTTCATGGGGTATAAGATTTTGGTTGTTGACCGGGTGACAAGAAAACTAAGAGACCTTGATTCAAGTGGGCTTAAAGCAGTCAAGCTGATAGTTAAACACAGCGTCGCTGCCAGGAGAGGAGCGGTAGGGAGCCAGCAAACTATCTTCTTTTCGAGACGTTTGCCAAGGAACTGGCTTTGGACCAGAATCACATTCTTGCTCTGAATCTGAAACAGCAATTATTTTCAGTTTGCGCTGTGTTTTATCATGCATACTGTACAGTAGTATATTTTCAGAAAACACAGATGGAAGAAATGAACTGTTAAGATTTTCACATTGTTTGTTTCAATGACACCTTCTTTTCCGTGATTTGGTTTCTAATAATAACTGATTGTCGTGCAACAAACACTTCCCTGTGTTGTCCTTTATGACTACGGGGGGGGGGGCAAAAAAAAAACGCCTGGAACAAATTCAAGAGTGGGGAGACGAAGTAGTCAAAAAGTTCTACTCCTAGACACAAATTTGACATAAAACTATGTGAAGTTGCCTTTCATTCATTAAATGTAGCAGTGTTTTGGGGGGATCAGCATTGACTGTCAAATCAGTGCAAAGGAGAGCAGAGGATACCAGCTAGTACAACTCCCTGAGGCGCAAACGAATGCTCCTCTTGTTTCCCTGTTGATCTCTCCCTGGTTGACATGTCCTGTTTTCTTCTCCGACGGATTCAAAGGCTAACAGGCTCATTTGAGCCATCTCTACAGGGAGACATGGATGTAGTCATTTGAATAGAGTTGCTTGGACCAGACTCGTGGTGGCATGGCTTCCTGCGCATTCAGGCCAATTCGTGATTGCCGTGCAGGGAGCCATTGTAGATTTCTCCACTATCCTTTTCATCCAGGGGGGGAAAAAAAAAAAAAAAATCAGCCATTCAGTGAGCGTTTGCTTTTGAACTTCATTTACCCTTTGAAAAGAATAGGTGCTAGAGGAACGTGCCACAATAAAATGAGCCTGTTAAAGCTATGCCGATGTAAATGATTCATGCTTTTATTGGGAGGGGGTTGTGTGATTTTGTCATAACACTTTAACAACAGGTTCAAATCTTGCTTGTGCATCACCTAAACTTTTCATCTAAAATTTCTCTGTACTGTAGATAGTAAGTGGAATAATTTCAAATGCAAATAATTCCATACTTGGACTTGGCAGTATACCTCAAATTATTTTTTTTCAGGAGCCAACTGTACCGACTGAACAGTGCTAGAAGAGCCTCTCTGTTCTTTCCATCAGTCTGCATTTCGTCATAGACTATACAAGTAAGGTTATATTGAAAGCTGTGAGCACAAACTGACATCCTGCCATTCAAAGATAAATTTGATTTCTTGAGATGTGTCTTTAGAAACCAAATAAACCACTAGCCTCAAACAAGGCCTGTCACTTGTTCTTAAAAAAAAAAAAAAATCTATCTTTGATGTGTTTGGCTGAGAGTTACTTGCTTTGGAGATGTGAATAACTGAAGGGACATGACAAAAAATCATAGAGCTCAAAGTTGTGTGATTTTACTTATACACGGTGCATGTGCTGCAGGACATAAAACAGTTTCAACATGTGGCTGGCCCTGCATTTCACTCATGACAAATAGTCAATATGACAAAGTAATTAAAAGTGTAAACAGTTAACGATTTGGGGAAAATATAATTATGTTAATTCCTGGCAGAATTCCCTCCAAAGCATAATGGAGGATAATCATGTTTATGCTGTTTTGCAATAAACAAAACAATATTGTTGAATCATAATATTCACATTTTATTATTGCACTAATCATTCGCCTAGTTTCCTGTTTTTCCAAGGTAATATTTGCCATCAGCACTGCTCTCAAGGTCAAAGCTCGAGGCTACACCAGAACACTTGAAGCCACATAATGATTCCTTTGAGATTACAAGCCAATGCATTGATACATTATTTATTTTGGGTGATAAAATGGGAGGCAATGGGAAAAAAACAGCATTCTTGCGCGTTTGGTTGAAGGGCATAAAATAAGCTAGCTGTTATGTAGCTTGTTTCTGGTGCCTCTGGCCATGTTGTAATGAAAGTTCTGGTGTTCTAATATGGTGAAGAAGAATTGTGGCAAAAATTGGACTCTAATGTTTCAGTGCTTTTTCTAACATTATGGTTCCTGCACTTACCGGGACATAATGCTTTGGTTTTTTCATGACTATCAAGGCCTCGTCTGGTGGAGCTCAAGGACTCAGCATCACCATGCTTTGGGGTAGTACAGCACAAGTCAAAATTAAACTCAAGAGGTTGTATTTTACTTTATTTTATTTTTTACTTCTTTTTTTGGAATTTTAAAACTGCTCCTTCATCAAATATCCATATCCAGAAATCCCTGTGAAGTAATAATCCTAAGATGGAGAGAGCTAAATAAAGCTTATATCTACTTATATAAGCTGTAATATATGCTTATGTATAAGCTTTATGCTTATAAAAGTCTTATATAGGGATATTAAGGAATTTGAGCAGTACATTTTAATAAAAAGTTTTATTTTTCCCTCTTTGTTTTTGTTTTTCAAGGAATTTCATGGCCCAGGGACTTTAATCTTCTCTGAATTTGAAGATTTTCGTTGTGCCTTGGTAGTATTGTATTAGCTTGCTCGTCACATTCTGTAAGTTAATAAAACAGAATTTTTTTTTTTTTTTTTTTTTGTGATCTGTGAAATGAGATGGTACAGTGCACCAGCATGCTTCTGCAGATAGGACCTGGAGATATGATCATTTAAACAACTGATACTATTTCTGTCAGCGTTGTTGGAGTTGACATGCCATACTAGTTTTTACTGATCCATTTCAGTTGTTTTTTATGCACAGTGGAAGGACTGTACAAACTCAGATTTGCCAAGCATATCAACTTATCTTATACACATTCAACAAACTCATTGGAGCGTGCCCGCTCTTTCATTATGGGACTCAAACGGATTGCTGGAGAGCAAGCAGAGTTTCAAAGAGACTTCAAATTCAAATACAAGTCTACATATAAATATATATATATATTTTGTTTATTTTTGACTTTTTCTATGCGCATTAGCATACCACAGTTGGTTCAATCCATTTAGCCACTTCTGCTAAACTAACTTGATTCAAGTCACATAGTAGGGACATTAATAATAAAATGAAAACACAGGAAATAAAATTTTGGTTTTGGTTAGTCCTGTTCATTTCAAGACCAGATGAGTCACTGGTTGGTAAATCTTCTATTGCAAACAAAAAAAACGGCTGTCTGTGTTTCGACTCTGCAACAGAACGAAAAGCGTGGAGCAATGTCAGCCTGACCTGTGATTCTAGGTACTCCAATCAGCCTCATTACTAACTCTCAGTACACCACATTTCACAATGTCAGAGTTGAAGGCAAAAACAACCGAGTCTTAACATTCTGTTTTTAGATCGTACTTCTTTAGAAGTACCGCACAGATTTTTCAGTGCTGCTTTGACCTGAACTAAGCACTACTGTAGTTTTTTTTTTTTTTTTTCTGGCATGACACATAACAACAAAGCCACAGTGCAAATAATGGTATACTGGCAGAAGTGGCTGACATGCAGGGTTCCACTTCAGAAACCTCACTTCACTTGTGCCCTGAGGAAATTTTTGAGTGAAACTTTGGTTTGACCTGATTTAAGCGTGAGGGAAACAAGAACAGTGCTTGGAGCCGCTCTTGAAAGTGACCTCTTCCCTTTCTGCTTATTTATTTTTATTTTATTTTTTTTCTCCTGATCCTCTCATGTGAAATTTGTTCTTGTCCCTCTCCACAGGGAGGTCAGAGGTCATAGCACAGGGTCAGATATAAAGCCATACCCATGTAGTTGGGAGGGATTCTGTGTGATACTCGAGTCACTTAAGCAGGGCAGGTTACAGGGCTGATTATAGGACGGTCCCTTACCACCACGCCACCCTACTGACTGTAAAGCTTACAATGACCTTTTGGAATGTCATACCCCAAACACCACCACTGTGAGATAATGGGCTGCAATGTCACAAAGCCCAACCTGAAATAAAAAAAAGAAAACATGATCACAAAACACTCGTGTCATGAGAAGCACGCAGAAACAAAAACGAACCTGAGGTGGAAATTATCAAGCAAAATTGAATCCTGACATGGATCAATGGTCAATCTGTCAATCTGTCAACAAGTCTATCAATATGCTGACACTGACAATGATCCAGACACTTGACCTTTTCAATGGCTTAAGTCTTGCCATGGGGGCTTGAGAGGGTCTGGCAGTACAGTGTGCTGCGGCGCTGAGAAAGATGAGATGAATCACAATTTGAATTTTATTGGCAGGGTCAGAAATTAACAGGAGCACCGGGGGAAAAAAAATACCCTTGAAAGTTCAGAAAATGCCCGTGAAATTAAAAATGATGGGGAGGAACGTGGCCCCCTGATAGGAATGGATACCCTCTTTTGTATTTCACTCCTTTCACATTATATTCATTGAGCTGTCAAATCTTCACATGTGAATGTGCTGAATGGGTCGTTCGTGGTGATTTGTAGCAACCTATAACAGTATGAGTCTTTCCAGTGTGTCTTGGACAAGAATAATGGAGCCATTTTGGATCAGAAAACAACTAAACGCACACATACAGCCTACGGCAAATTGATTGATTTTCACCATAGATGTGAGTGCTGTCAAATAACGTAACAAATTAAATGTCTAATCAAGAAAATCCTACACAAATACAAACTGAAGATACAACATATTTATTAAACACAGTGAAGTGAATACAGTTTAAATATGCATCTCAACTGATGGGCAGTAGATTAAGAGAAGCTGGCGTGTTAGCAAAAGACTTTAGAATTTACAACAATTCTCATGAGTGTGCTGCAATCAAAGCAGCAGCAACTAAGCATCAGGACAGTTCCCTTAAAAAAAAATATGTTCAATCATTGCATTATTTCATAGTTCACACAAATTACCCCTGAAAATCATCAAAAGTGTGTGAACACAGGGTAGTCAGATCAGATCAGATCAGATCAGCACGGCAAGGAAAAAAGAAAGCGCTCCTAAATCGACAAAAGCCTTGAGAAGAATAGCAATGATTTACTATCAGGAAAAGTGGGCCATCATGCTCACATCACTTTTATTTTTTTACCCCCACATGCAAGCCGTTGCTTTCACAACAGTCAGGTTACACCAGTGTGCTTTTATTATTATAGTTTTTTGCAGCATATTCTATTATATATAGGGAAGTGCATCAATCCATTACAGGTATAGTTTATTTAGTGCATCCACTGACGGATCATTTCTCATTACTGTTCAATTATACCGTGACGAAACACCTGCATGTGAAACAATGGGGTTGGAAGAAATGGAGGAAAATGTGTTCCATGGAGAAGCAAAGGTGTTACAGAAAACAGAGATCTACGTTGACAAGATAACAGTATTCACATCAATTCAGCCAGCTTTAATCAGGCACTGCGATGTACTTGTAAAGGTAATTTTGTCATTTTATTCTACCTATGCACACTTGCACAATCATTTGTGTTGTTTGTAAAGTCATTTTCAACATGGGAGATGCTGTTCTTTCTTTCTTTCTTTCTTTCTTTCTTTCTTTGAAACCTTGAAAAGTCTTGTCACGTGTCTCCAAACCATGTGTACAGTCAAAGTTCTTTTATCCTTGGTGATATGTTATGCTATTGTGTGTGGTCAGGCAGCCTATGATTTGTTAGTTTGTTTTGTATTTTTCACCGTGCAGTGTTGAGTGTGTCACTAACAGCACATGAATATCTGGAATTTATTTCAAAACACCTGCAGAATAATTCGCAGCTGACAGCAAAACCTCCAAACAGTTAACACCGGGGCCACTAGACCAATTTAAATACATTGGTTTTGTGCGGGTAGAGGAATGTACACACATGCACCCTTACAGATTCGCACACACACTCGCAAACACACTGGAGAGCCTCGAGACAAATGCAGGTAAATACCCGATATGACAGATCCAATCCTACTTGTGTAACACAAACAGGGATGGATAGGTGCAGGGCTAAACAAAAGATTAATAAAGAGTTGTGGTTCTGAGATGTGACGAGAGCTCCAGCATTACACTCATTCATCTTTCACTTTGCTTTTCCTCCCGGCCATAATATTTCTCATCAATCAGCAAGTTAGGTGTCAAGTGAGAACAATTCAGCACAAAGTGAATGTCAAGCTCTCTTCACTGCCCATTTTCCAATCTGGCAAATGAATGGCTCTCTGATGCTGATGAATATGTATTGATAGCGTCAAGATGGTATGCAACAGGGGCCAGATGACCTCACATGCAAATGTGCAGGAGAAGTCTTCCTTTGGTGGAAGAACAAACATTTTTTTCCCCCCCTTTTTACATGCAAAACTACAACTACAACTGTCTGTGCATATACACTAGCAATGTTCCACCTCACTTTCACTGACAGCCTGTTACATTCTGTCATTTCTCATTTCCCACCACCTTTAGCCAGCTCTTAATTGCTGTTGCCTGCCACAGAATGCAAAGCAACAGTGTGTGCAGTCACCGTGCTCATTAGCAACTTTGCCCTAAAACAGTCATATACACACCGCAATGCATTAGGGATTACGTTATTATTTAACTTTTAAATTAGCAAAGCAGAGCTTGTTTGCGTCTTTGCTTGATCGTCACTTTTTAATTATGTTTTAATGTTAACAATTAGTACTGAAGTGGAGTCAGCAGCACTTGATTGGTATCCTTTGTAAACAAGGCTGTCGGAATATGTTTTATTGTTGGGACTAATTCAATAAGCAGGAAAACAAACAGTATTCTTAGCTGGAGGAAATGTTCATCTATTTGAGAAAGAGACATATTTAAACAAAAGTAAAAACAGATGGATTGTGTGATTTTTTTTGCAAACTCTGTGTGTTTTGTATTCACTCTTAGTCCTCAAAGTGTGATTTCTTGTGCACAAATACAGGAAGGCCCAGTGTGATAAATGAAGCCCCTCTAAAGATGAAAAAATAATAGCACTTAGTAGGCTTTGAACTACAAGATACTAACACGCTGTGTGAATGACACATAGTCATGACTTATGGACTACCGTCAGCACTTTGCAGAGCATATGAATTATTGTGCTGTTTACACATCAAGTCCTGACAAACATCAATACTTTATTACCTGGGAAATTATTTGCAATCTATTTTTATGGCGCTTATGCTGTCTGATTAAGCTAAAAGCTGCTGTCAGTGGACAACGGCTCCTAACATCTCCACATGAAGCCTCTCATCATATATCTTCGCGTCGGGACCTGTAGGAACTGATCCTGTAGTACACTGCCATATCTCCTCTTCAAAATCGTATCTTCTAGTATTCAGTGTTGCTCCAGTGTTTATGTGGTAATCAATAATATGTATCTTAAACCAAAGTGTAAATTTCTGTCATGGGAAAGCCTTGACCGTCTCATGCACACCTAGCTGTGCCATCATTCTTGAATTCTATTTGAGAGATCATTTCTTGACTGTCAGCAGCACTACACTCTGGTTTCACTCATCACTCAGAAACACACACATTGGAATCCGAAGAGAGAGAATTGGTCATTTGATGCTGTCACTTTCTTTTTACACTGCCCGCTTACTTACACACCACGTCACTCTGCAGAATAGCAAAGTAAGTGTCACCAGTCAAGTGTGTTCCTCTAACCTAACCGCACACCCACCGGTCCACCCACCAATCCATCTCATCCATCCATCCGTTCAGCCAAACAATATATGTCATGCGCAGAGAGAAAAAAAGAAAAAGAAAAAGAGAGGAGCATCTGACAATGGCATGGCGGCCATCTGGTACACTGGTAAAGTAGAAAATTTATTGCGTGTGACAATAGAGATAGTTGTTAAAGTGGAGGTAATTCCATTTTTAAGATGAGTCATTCCAAATCATTGTACAACATAAAATGAAATCTCTATCTATCTATCTATCTATCTATCTATCTATCTATCTATCTATCTATCTATCTATCTATCTATCTGTCTGTCTGTCTGTCTGTCTGTCTGTCTGTCAATTGTACTACTCTAACCTGTATACATGTATGACATCTGAGGTGATTATTGGTTAATCCTACCTCCACCTATGGAACATTTGGAATCTGCTCCTTGGACCTTCAGTTTGCTTTGTGTTGAAAGTAATAAAACAGCTGCTTAAAGACTATTTCTGTCCAGACATCCATGTTTTGCCTTGCTTAGTGTGATTTACCTTTATCTTCTGTAGTTCTGTAGTTCTGTAGTCTGTAGTCTGTTTTTTTTTTTTTTTTGCTGGCCCCCTACTTAGAGCCTAATCTCCAAAAAAATATAGGTTTCAGATTATGTTGCAAATTCAGCATTTTGACTGCACAACTTTGTTTGTAGAGTAGACACAACGGGACTTTTATTTGTGCTTATTGTTCTCTGTTTTCTCAAAACTACAGAAGAAGCAGTTTTGGTTTCCACTATGGAACTGTGGTAGAAAAAAAAATAAATAAATAAAAAATCTAGTCAGAAACATGTTGACTTATTTTCTTTGTGGTAGAGTCATAAGTTAATGATTTTAATGTCTGACAGATATTGCTAAAATATCGCATATTGCATATTGCACAATGAGGTAGATGTTTTCATTAAATGCAATTTTTTAAAAATCACTAACAATACTTGTTTTGACCCAATGATTCATTGTTAACATACTGTTGGGCTATTTATGAAAACTAAATATGACTTGTTGTGTTACAGACAACAAGTTTTACCGAAATTATGTTTTATTAGTTTTACAAAATGATGTTCAAAACTGCATCTATCATTTAGGGCCCATTGACTGCCCCACATATATACTTTTATTTCATCACATCCCCTAATTCCAGCCCTTTACCATGCTGAGTGCTGTTGTCCAACAAAAAATGCAGTTTAGCTGGCAGTTAAAGATTAAGTGCAATGATTTTAATTCCATCAGGAAATGCTTGCTCTGTCTTTCTACCACGAGCAGTGCTTTTGATGGCCCATTTAATTTGTCACTGTTTCTCTATGCTCAGCCAATTTTCATTAGGTTGACGCAGTATGGCCCTGGTCGACACGCGTACTAACACCCATTTCTTGTTGGCCATCATGTCCGAAACATAAGCATCTAGTTTGTATTCTCTCCCTCTTGCCTCGGTGCCTGCCTTGCTCGCTCACTCGCTCAACCATGACAGACCAAATCCCTCGCTTTCTGCTCATCTTCTCCACTTAACTTTAATGGTGTGAAAGAATAATTTGCATCTTTGAGATCAAGAGATAAGCGAGAAAAACGAAAAAAAAAAAAAAAAACACATCATTGTCATCTTACCCAGAATACCTTGCTGTTGGCAGCCACCAAGGGAATTTTCCATCCTTACTCTCTCTCTCTCTGTGCCGTTGTTGTTGTTGTTGACAGAACACAGAACAACTATTTAACTATGTATAATGTTGACCAATCAGACTATTCATTAAAACCTGGGGTATATTTAAGGTCATCTCCAGGTCTCTTGAAGGAGACTGGGTCAGTGTTTGTGATTGAACTTACAATTTAATGAGAATTATTAATGACAGTAATGAGATGTACACAGCTCATATAGATACATTTTTTTTTTTGCAATTCTCTAACTAACACCCCTCCATAATTGTGTAACATCCTGCTGATTGCTGTCACTTTTTACATTCAAAAATCACCATAGAAACTGTAACTATTAGAAACTAAAGGAGCATCTAATTAAATTGAACAAGCCAAAAAACAACAGCAAAAAAACAATGGCAAATAGGGAGGAGATCAAGGTAAAACTGTAGATTATTATTATTATTATTATTTTGTTTCTAAATGCCCCATTATTTAAGCCATCCATGGTAATGTGCTATTAAATTCTTTGGATAACTACTTTGTATTTGGAGGAAATGTCTGTGCAAGCCTGTTTGCATGCTTGTTTAGGAAAGGCTTGTTACTGAGTGGAGTTATTAGTTCCAATGCAAAATAACAAGTGCCAGGGATTCATTATTATCCAAAAAGGAAGCCTTGTTCATTTAAGTGTCCCCGCATTAAAATCAAGCATGAACAGAAAACCATTTTCTCATCAACTACTACAGTAGCTTAATGGCAAAGCAGAGTATTCACATCTATAACCCCAAAGTTTCCCCCTGGGTCAGAGCTTTGTGAGAGTCAGAGACAATTTGGGTTTATTGTTTATTGGGATCCCCATTAGTTGTTACCTTGGCAACAGCTCCTCTTCCCAGGGTCCATATTAAAACACAATAAAGAATAAGGTCACATCATTAACATTACATAAAACAATAAAATGACATTAAAGGTGTGCATATACAAATCATCTGAATAATTAGAAAAAAAAAAAAAGGTTCCACTATATTCCTAACCTGCTTCTTAGCCCACATTTGCACCCATTTATATGTTTTATTTTCATATTTCGCTGATGTCTCGGTATGGCATGCTCCCCATTATAAAAAGATAGTGGAAGTTTAATTGACAAGAAATCCACTTTTTGGTAGAAGTCACCTTTATGCCAAAAAAAATGTATTTTATGGCATTAATGTCTTTGTCATGTAATCCTCTTTGAAACAGAAGAGAGAAAGTGAGGCAAAAGCATCTCATGAAAGCTAAGCCAATCCCACTGGGATTTTGCTTGAAACCTGGCAGGAGTCTAACAAACTCTGACTAATAACTGCATCTTGCTGTCGGAGTTTTTCTAAGGACAGTGAGCGTGTTGAAGGAGAAACCCACATTCAGCAGATTAAGCTCAACTCTTGAGGCCCAGTTAAGAGTTCTCATTCTATTCCACCAAATTTCACACTGTAAAACTTTCTTTCAGTACCATCTAAAATGAATTTATTCACAAACTAATGTGCAGACGCGACCGACCATTATTGGACTGAATTGGTTATATGAATCAAATGCATCTTTAATATACATGGGTCTATAAAAGCAAATAGCCATACAAGTCTGAGTGAGATAACTTTTCCAGGAAAACAGAATGCCGGCATATTGTTTTGGTTTGGTACACTGCTTATGCCGTTATACGCCGTGGGCATGCTACTAGGCAAATATCCTTGGCTCCTGGTGCCTTCTCCATTGAGCACAGAGAATTGCGGCAGGGAAGGCCAGAGGCCAAGCAAATATTGTCCATCTAACCTATTCACATGAATTATAGAATAAATTCTGCATGAGCAAAACTTAGATGTCTGATATATAAATTTGATGGGTAGTTCTTGCAGGTAGTTCTACAGAGTGAGAAGTGCATCACTCATGACAAATAAAGTAATGGCCCGGCTATCTAAATAATTAAAGTTGCAATCATCTTAAAGCTCTATTTTGCTTCCTCAAAGAACAGTGACGTTTCCTGCAAGTTGTAATTGAAAATATACCTCAAAGATGTTGTCAGAATATGTATTATTCTGACAAAATCTTTGAGCTATATTTTTTGACATAAATTCACAAAAGGCTTTTATTAGAAGAAATAAATCAGTGTCAGAGACAAATACATGAACAGTAAAGGCAGATAGTACGTCATCAGCATATTTCCATAGGGAAATAAAATTGCCTCATTCTTTGGAGTTCTGGGTGAAAAGAGATAGAATTGAAACCTTTCTCCTTCTCTCTGCTTCACTGGTTCAAGATAACCATTGTGGAGACCGATGCTTTTGAAATCACCCTGGATACCCTGTAAGACTAGCAATACTGGGGAGTACCTTGATTTAAAAGGTGACAGACTGTGTGAATACTGTACAGCCAAGCCTCACTATTTCACAGTGAGCTGGAAAAGACAGTGTGCAGCTGTAGGAAAGATGGCCATTTAAAGAGCTCATCGGCTATTAATTGGTTGCGTTATGTTTCTAATTAATTTGGATAAAAATAATAATGAAAAAAAAAATGTTACATTTCAGTTTCATTACAGACTCTTGAATACAGAATCATGAATACAGTGGAGTGTAGTAGTACTGGATTAAAACCACATAGAACCAATGGATGTTTAAGGCCCCCAGTGTATACAAAGCATTGTGTTACTTAAGTGTTTTGTAGGGTCAGACCAGAAGTTGTTTTCCACTGCTTTACTAGATTGAATACAGACCTCTATGTCCTTCATGCAGATACACAGAGCACAAACGGTAACCTTGGACCTGTTTTTTATAGACAGAACAGATACAAAAGGCACGACAACCCTAAACATCTGCTCTTCATGTAGAGTATTCATTCTTTCTTCATTAATTTCTGTCTTCGCTATGCACATACAAGGACACATGGACATGACAGGCCCCTGGGTGCACAACAGGACTCCCTGATTGTAGATCCAGCCTCACTGTATGCGAGTGAAGATATTAGGCAATGCTGCTAATCAGCATCAAACAGTTCTTTTTTTTTTTTTTCCCTGGAAATGAGTAAGTTGAGGATGAGGTGAAAGGAACTCCTTGAATTGTTCTTGTTGATAAGTTTTCTAACTTCAAAGAAGAAAAAATCATAAAACATAAACCAGACCCCAGCGCTTAAGTATGAGAGAGGTGAACACGCACAGTGCTGTTTGGGACCTAAATTTAATAAATTCAAAAGCTGTTTTGTTGATATTTGCTCCAGCAATGCCAGCCCTCAACTAGGCTGACTAGGGACAAATGTCAGTGTGCCTCCAGTCCTTTTTTTTAATGAAAAACACAGTCCTGGAAGCTTATTATGGTTTTGTACTGTGCCTGACAAATTGCTACAATGTTGCATATTATGTGTTTATGCATATTGAGAAATGACATATTGGAATAATCACACACTTTAACTGACAACACCTATAAAGAAATACAATATCTTTGTCTAAGTTCTCTATTTTTTCAGTGAATGTGATAACAAATGTACTTAATTGTGTAATGTCATAAGATAATCCTTTGTTCTTATGTATCTCGCTGTTCAACAATGCCAGGCGCCCTAGATGATCTTAAGACATAAACAAAGGCAGAGCGCGGCATTGAAGAACCCACCTGCTCTGAAGCATACACATGTGGTGGGGAAGAGAGTGTGGGAGAGGGAGAGAGAGAGAGAGAGATCCATCAGTCTTTTTTACGTGAAGGAATAAGGTTAAATTATAGTTATGTAAGGGTCGAACCAGTTCGTGTCATGTTTGTAGCAGTGAGTGCAGCTCAAATGTACTGGAACACGATGAATGTCAGCCAGGTATTTTTATTCCCCAGCATGTGCTGAAATATATTCTGATGATACTGCAAGAGGAAAGTTGTTAAAGGGACAGGAAAACTTTGTCCTCGCCCATTAATCAGTGACTAATTGACTTTTGAATGCACTGTGTAGAAAACTACTAACACACCAGTGTGTGTTTAGGACCTATAAATAAAACCTTTTTCAACCAATTATTCTGACTTAGCCTAGCAGGTATCAGGGCAAAGTTGCACAAATTTTTGTGAAAAAAATGTGTGTTTAGCACCTAATCTGTCTACCCAAGTGGCTTTTACCACACGCCTGCACCTTTAGGCCAAATCTAACTAGCATAAACCAGCTGCATAGTGCATACGCCATAGCGAGTTGACTGACAGTTTGCCTAGTTGACTTTGCATGAACATGAATTGACTTTTTAAAATGAATTAATAGTTTTTCAGTTATTAAAAGAAACTAACAAGGCATTTATGAAAGCGTCAGGAATGTAATCTATTCTCTGGGGCATTGGCCAATGTTTTTCAGGGTTCCAGTGTAGCCTGTGGATATTTGCAAAATGGATAGAAGATATTCAGGCCAAGACTTCCTCTGCTGTGCGATTCGCAGCTAGGTACGCAAGAATGAGGAAAAAGACAAATGAGACCAAGGCGACTTACAGCCAATCTCTATGAACAGATGTCTGCATATAAATGCAGTAATAGTAATAATAATAATAAAAGGCTAAATTGCTGTCAGACAATAGCTGATGGGTTCTGAGATTGCAGTTGAGCCATTGCGTTAAAGCCACTTTTGCTCTCCACACACACTGTTTACCTGCATGTAACCAGAGTGTTTCTGATTCCAAATGTCGGTCCCTTGCCTACAGATCCTGTATTCATATGCAGATATCAGTTTGCAGAGATTAGCGCTGATGTTACACCATACGACACGAGAGACAAAGTAAACAAACTTGAGCTGTAGCTACAAGTCGTGGTCAGACAGTGTGCTGTTAGAGGTACTGAAGATTATTTGATGTACATTTGCAGGTACGTTTACACGCTGTTCAATGCGCCGCAGCAGAGGAGCTAATTAGCCATCTAGCCTGCAAATTGACATTAGCAGCGCACTTTTTCCCAGTTGAATGTTTGGTCCGTTGTTAAACAAGCCCGGGATCAGAACAAGATGTGTGGTCATGTTTGGAAGTTAGATAAGAGGGAGACTTTAGCAGGGAAGCTAATGTGGATTGTTGTTCAAAATCTGTGGCTCTTGTGCTGTCTGACTTAATGTGGCTGTCTATCTGTGACAGAATGTTACTGCTTTTGGAAGATTGGTACGACTGGTTGGATATATGACTCTATCAGTACGGCTAAATTAATGCAATGCGGTTGTCATCATGAACAAGAATGTCTAAAATATTTTTGCTTATTTGGCTTCAGATATTTTTCTCAAAGGAGAAGACAGGACAAGTGCTTTAGAGAGCAGAGAGGTATGCAGTAGCTGGGGAAAAAAAGGTTTTCTTCAAGTTCAGCTGGACTTAAAAACTACTAATGTGAGGAAATGAATTCAGAAATACACTAAAACAGACACACACACTGCAGCTGTAAGTAACTGAAATAGCTGTTTGATGCTATATTTGAGGGAAAAACGTGGTTATCTGAAGGAAAATATCAGCACTTCAATGGCACAAATTAGGCATTAGTAGTTAAGCACACAACTTAACAGACCAATTTAATGGGCCTTATTCACTTTTAGGCACAGATAATAAAAATAATACTTGTGTTCACGACTATGTGGGGAGCAGTGTCAAGGGGTTGAGAATTGTATAAGTTCTTCATCTGTAATGGGAGAAATCTGTATGGTTTGTTGCATGGAGTGAACTTAAGTGTGAGCTGGTCTGGTTTTGTCAGCACTAGAAAAAAAAAAAAAAAATCTTCTTTATGTTGTTTGAATAAAGCTAGTCCCAATGCATCATGTGGCTGTTTCAGTTTCAGTGTTGCAGAGTTCTGCAGCATATTTTGTATTGTACTGTGTATTCATCATCAAACCTCCAAGTTACTGGACCAGAATAAAAATAGATTTGTTGTGCTTGTTGCAGATTACAATTGTAAAAAAACACGAAGCTGGAAGTTTCTAAAAGTCACCAACCTCATTAGCCTTAGCTAGAGAATTAAGTTCCGTCATAATTATATTTTTTTGTAATCTATAACCTAAACTCTTTAATCAAACAGTGCAATAAATCTGTTTTCCTGAATCCAAGATACACTGAGGATTTATTATTATTATGGAACCAGGCCAGCGCAGAGGTGCAGTGATTAGCACTGTTAGCACACAGCAAGAAGGTTCTTGGTTCGAACCTCAGCTGAGGCCTTTCTGTGTGGAGCTTGCATGTGCTCCCCGTGTCTGTGTGGATTCTCTCAGGTTAATTGGTGACTCTAAATTGCCCGTAGATGTGAATGTGAGCGTAAATGGTTGTTTGTTTCTATGTGGCCTGTGATGAGCTGGCGACTTGTCTCAACGCCTCTCGCCCAAAGATACTGTATAGGATAGGCTCCAGCCCCCCGCGACCCTGATGAAGGTAAGCAGGTATCTCATGTATCTCCAGTTCATAAGAGCTACATAAAGAGAGCCAACAATCAGGAAAGTTTTTAAAACAGAGCATGGGTTATAAAGTGAGTCCTCAGTACTACAAATACCAACATCTGCAGTAATCATTGTGTCGTTGGTATTGATCGACAACCCTTTTAACACCCTGCAGGCACACTGTGGTCAGTTTGCGGTAAGCATGCAGTAAAAAGCTTGATGCATGAAAATGAATAAAAGCAGTTTCACTTTGTTGCTCACAGTTGATGCTACCGATTATTCTGCACTTGTTAAGCATTGTCCATCACCTCTGGTTTTCTAGTTGTTGCTAAAAGACTGCTAAAGCATAAGGCCATGACGGGAGTTAAGGCTGATTGACTGACAAACACAAAAACACTCTGCTGGATAATGGCTACTGTGTAAAAAGTTGTGCTTTGCCGTAAATTCTTGTGACAAATGATCAGATGAAAATTTATAATTTATGCTTTATCTTTTCCCACAGTATCATAAAACTATATATATATATATATATTTTTTTTTTTTTTTTTATTTTTTTTTATTTTTATTACATCTCGTTTGACCTCGCTGACCCCCCCCCCCACTTTCCTCTCCCCCCTGCACATGCTTTTACACAGATGAGCGGAATAGAAAGTGACATTTTCCAGCAAGCTTTGTTACCCATCAGTCATTGTTAGTGCGTGTCATGGGGAGAAAACCCTTAGAGCGCTGAGGGAGTTCAAGCCGGAGTGGGCAACAGTGGCTTTTGAGTGTTAGGAGGGGACAAAGATGAAGCGTGCAAGTGTGCGCATGCACACATCTGCTTCACCAAATAAAAATGCAGAACAGCATGCTTTAGCCGTAAAATAGAAATGGATTCGCCTATATCGCATGTTCCGTGTAGATCATCAAACAAATAATTTTCCTAATGGATTTCTTCACCCAAAGGTGAAGCGCAGGGGAGTTTCTGTCAAACATTTATCATTACATATTGAATATAATATCATGTAGCTGGCTTGTTAATAATGTTTTGCTTCATCTTGAATAACAATTGCAATTTATTATAATTGCAAGTATCTAGAGTTCCTTCCTCCTATCTAGAGAATTTTTTTTTTTTTTTTTTTTTTTTTTTTTACTGTTTGTTAAAGTCAGTTCCCCTTCAGGCTGTTATCCAGTAAATCTAAAGTATGGTACTTTCGTTAGCCTTACTGTATGGTGTTGTACCCAAGACAAAGATTTTAAGTGCACAATTAGAAGCTGGCCTTGTTAAGTCCCTGCATTTGTTCAAGTGTGATTACCAGTAATGGATCTAAGAACTTCACTTGTTTATACAACCTACATAATAACGCACCACTTTCTTGCAAATAATTATCAGCCTTTTTTATTGGTATATAATCCTGATGAATATCTTAAGATATATTTCTGTCATTCTTTGGGTTATATAGGCCAGAAAATATTTAAATTTGGACTGGTCTTACAGCTTATGCATTTGGCTGTTCTGCCACCTCAGTTCATCTTATCAATATGATATCAATCAAATTCATCAATGCTTTTACATTTAACCAGTACCAACTGTCCAGAGTGAATCGCTGGCTTTGAAGTGAAGGGGCTTGGTATTAAAAGGCTTAAATATTTCACCATATCCCTGCATACTCTGAATGTTGGTGCCCACATTATAGGATTTTAAAAATTTCATGAGACAAATCACATCCTGGTTCAACTAATTAGTGATTAACACTAAATAGATGCATTGCATGCGCCCCCCTTAATAAAGCATGACAGCTCCCCGACCTTTCAAATACCGCTCGGTTCTCTCGGTTCATTGCTTCGTTAGCATGAAGAGCAGGCTTTCTCCCTCAAACAGTGGTAGGCTAACATTGTCAAGAAACTGTCAGCAAATATTGGCAGCTTGATTGCTTTGATAGCCTCTTGCTTGATCCGTTCTTACTCTGGCGCTCGCCCACCCGTCTTCAAATGCGTATAGGTGTGCTTACGGACGAGGGGAAGAGACACATTTAAGAGTCCAACATGCAGGGAAGGGAAGAATTTTGTTTGCACAAATAAAATGGAGGGGAAGGAGGAAGAGGAGAGAGGAGGAGACTTTAGACAAAAAAAACAAAAAAAAAAACACAGCATCTTTGGATTTGCACATTGTTATCACAGCAGTGTCAGTGCTGTGACACGGAGAAGACAATGAAAATCTGTACTTCTAAGCACAGACATGCTTAAATTCAACTTGCCTGACATTTTTTTTTTTTTTTTTGTTTTTTTTTGGCAAGCACACAAGTAAAATTTCCATCCATGGTGATAGCTGGTTTTGTTGGAGGGGTCCTGTTATTGAGAATTAATGAACAGCCTTCAGTCAGTCAAAATAGCATATTCACCCAAGCCATGTTAAAATGTAAAATATGTTCTACAATCAACGCATATGCACACTGCAATAACTGTAATGAAAATGAAGATAATAGTTCGGTCTGGAATGAAGATGGTCTTCAGATTGCTGCCGGACCAGATCCTATCATCATTATGACATCTGCGAGAGAGTGAGATTGAGGGAATGCAGGAGAAATAGATTTAGAGAGACAGGGTAAAAGAGAAAGGAAAGATGAGAAGAGGGAAAAGGGAGATCTACAGCATTGACATTATTGTTAAATACATACAATCACAGCCAGAAAGACCTGCTGGAGTGTCAGTACTTGACTCACCACTCTTATACCCTTCCATCCCTCCAGAATCACTTTCATAGCGGGTTTACTAGTGCATAAAGTCTTCCATGGCTGAGACCTGACAGCCTCAGATGCCAAAAATCCATCTTCCAATGCAATTTAGCACAGAGGGAGCTGGGAAGATGGGGAAATTATACAGGACTCGAGTCAGAGTTTTAAGGTAGCAGTAGAGGCCCACAGACACATTTGAAATGATGACAGGTTGCAAGAATCTGACAAGTCAAAAGTTAGTGACTCTAAAAATAAAATTTCAGTCACTTTCTTGAGACCCTTGTGAGAAGGCAAAGTATTGAGGTGCTGTCTCGCTCCTTGTCTTTGTTTCCATAGGCTCAAGATAACTAGCTGCCCGGCAAATTTTCCTTTGAAGCCTTCTCATTTCTCAGCTCAACTGAGGAAAATGACAGAGATAAAGTAATGGCAGTTGTTCAAAATTGACTGAGTGAAAGTGAATCGTAGTGTCAGTACAGTGTGAGTGAATAGTTAAAAAGAAACTGCACGAGTTTTATGAGGATGCAGCTTTCCAAACGACAATGTGTTTTCACTGCTCTGCGTTTCTCAGGCTTTTGTTTGGTGTGAGCTTTTCTCTTGATTGAATACAATTACAAACTTGTAGTTATAATGCTAAGAAATATCCAGACACATAGTTATTTAGGAATTATTGTGAATACGCTATTGCAGTTTTACTGCTGAAAAGAATTTAAGGCTCTCTTTTATCCACTTACTGTAGCTTTGAAAGGGGATCCCCCTTACATATTTCATTCAGCAGAAATCAGTCTTCCCAGTGATAGCAGTGTAATATAATGTAATATACCATAACTCTGCTCAAAAATCATCACATTTAGACATTTTCTGTAGCACTCATGCTAAAAAAACACAAACAAACATCAAAAAGAAAGACATACAGGAACTGATAATGCGGCGCAACTTTCATGGTGCAAATTTCCAAAACATATGAGCAAATAAAAGATGGCTATTGTATTACTTATAATATATAAAAAAGAAATATTATGCTTAGCTGCTTACTTTACCTACAGCATAATGGGACTGTAGTGCAAAAGTTCAAAACATGCTAATCCCAAATAGTTATATTAAACATCCGTTTCTGTTTGAAACATGGACTTTCTTTTCTCATTCCCATGTGTTTGTGTGTTTTCTGTGTTGAAAACAAAAGCAAAGAAAAAAAAAAGTTTTGAACAGGATAGTTTTTCATCATGAATGCAGTCCAACAAAAATGTTTAAAACCATAAGTTGTCGTTAAAATGGGAGGAAAAAAAAAAAAAATATATATATATATATATTTTTTTTTTTTTTGTTATATTTGAAAATGTCTTTTCATTCATTGCTGAGTAGTTGAATGTGTTATTTAAAACTAAACTCTGCTTGTTTCATATCTGAAGGTAGAAAAAAAATATGACTATTGCGGACAACTTAGCTGGTGTGAGTCGAGGCAATTACTGCAGATCAGAGCCCGAAAAACACTTCACATGCTGGTGATAATGGCTGAGTACAATTGGACTGTACATATCAATGACACAGCGTGGTGGTAAACAGATTACACAAAACCACTGAACACAAATTGATATCCTTTCAGTGGACATTCAAATACTTAAATGGCTGTTAATTTTGACATGAAATATGGACTTTCCTTTTGGGGCTCAACGCAGCTGTGAGAAAGCCAATGTGGGCAAACTGCTCGTGTCCCTCAGAGGAACACATGATCCGACTGTCAGATGCCAAAAATGCCAAAGGCTTGATTGACAGTCTTGTGTTAAACTGCATGTTTGAACTCATTAGCACATTAAGGCCTTGCTACATGTAGTACCCGCAGTCAATGTATATTAATGTTGTCCTCTTGATTCCTTCAACTCGTCACTCAACAAAGCACCCATGAAGGAATGTAAAAATATAATGGTAATGAATAAAAAAAAAAAAAAACTTCCATTGATACATCAGACGTATAATTTATTTGCCGAAAGGATAGGTTTTATACTCGGTATCTACACAATAGCTTTAACACATACAGGCCATTTAGATTAGAAGAGCAAATGCACACATTTGCCTGTTCATGCATGAAACGCTGGCCGTGCCCAGATAGACATGCACACACAAGCTCGTACGTAAACACAAAGCACATCAGTCAAAAGTCAGCATGGGTTCTTTCTTCACAACAGCTGTAATTCCAGTCTCAATCATAGCACAGTGCTGAGAGCTCAACATCAGTCAAGTCCACCCACTCCTATTCTCACATCTGTCACATCAAACAATCATGTTGAACTTTAGGGTTCAAAAAAAATCTTTCAAGCTTGCTATAAAAAAAATAGGCATACAAAACTGTAAGGGACATATAAACATGTGTTTATGCCAGGCATGTATTTGGTCACAGAGGGTTAGCTCCGAGACACAAATGCAAAAAATATACTAATGCACCATCAGCGTGATGTGTAGATGGTAATACCTTGGAACAGCACATGTTACAAAAAGGGGTTTTCAAACATGAGTGCTTGCGTTTTCCTTGTGACTGTCACCCTAATGCATCTTTCATAAAAGTGATTGACATATGGTGTTATCATCCTCAGTGGCGTTCTAAAGAGGGCTAGTGGCAGTCTCAATGCACTCTTCATTTTTAACTAATAAGGACAGCACATGGCTGGAAGCTGTCATCATCTTGGTTCCTGTTTGGCAATGACGCATTCCTGTAAATGCTTGGCCAATAGCCAGCCTCAGTATTTACTGTATACTGTGCAAATAGTAGCATTTCTTTATCCATTTTTTTTGTAAGATAGCGCAACACGTGGTGTCATATGTGCAGCACAGAATGATAGCACAGTTACACTACAAGACCTCGTCCTTGAATTTTCACAATATGAAATATTCTCGTCAATGATAGTCCTGAGGAGGATGCTCAGACAATTTAGTCTCACAAGTGACAAGAAAATGCCCTTTAGCATAATGAGACTTTGACAATTAAATTCCACTCTGACACACTTTTCCACCCAGGTTATAAATAATTAATTTGAAGAAGTAAGCAGTCAAGAGAATGTCATGTCTCATTTGGTTGCGCTGAGCGACAATGACGAGCCCGAAACACGCGGCTTACAGGATACTCTTGGAAGGCTGTTCTACATATCCTGTTTCACAGTGACACACATCTGTTAGTGGATCTCAGTGAGAGAAGTGATGTTCAAAGAGGGGATTTTTTTTTTTTTTTTTTGTTAATTCTCTTCGCTCACATTAAGTGTTTGTTAAATGTTTCAAGTGCACTCACTTTTAGAGTTTCTAAATCAATAAGAATGAGTGAATATGCCACAGAGAGTCCTAAAGGAAGCTATCAGTAGAGTGATTGAATAATGGAGTAGGTAGAGTGTCTGATTAGAGTAAAGTGAAATGCCTAGTTACAGTAGCTTTGTATAATGATGTAAACTATTGTATTTGTACTTCTTTCATGCTGTTTGTGAGTGACAGCTCAGTGCCCAGGATGTACAAGTTACTTAACAGCAGCACTAGCTAACTTTAAGTACACTTTTTGTCAGCCAAAACTGAAATTCACACTTCATGCACTGAACAATGTCTGGAGTACTGAGCTGTCAATGGACAACCCATTAGCCAATGGGGGCTCACCCCTGAAAAAAACCCACCCACACAGGATGCTTGTGTCAGAACAGCAAACAAAAAGTCAGTAAGCGCTAACGAGAGTGCTGGCAGTGTAGCCGCTAAGCTGGCAGTCAGGGTAGAGGAGAAACTGTAAACAAAAGGACATATTATCCAAAAAAAAAATAAAAGACTGATAGTTTACACAATTAATGTGTTTCACATTTATGTTACACGTTTCACATTTGAGATGCTTGGTAAATCCTTATCTTTGTTTTCAAATCCCAATATTAATACGCCTTAATTCTGAGTGTGTCATTATTATTATTCAACTGGCCCTAAGAGAATTAATACATACACTTGTCTCATGAGTCTTGACGACTGAAGTTGTTATCATGCAATCAGAAGCATGTCGGATGCAAATGACTTGCACACCATTATCTTTCACAGTGAATTTTCTCAGAGCAATTCCAACAATCGTTCTTTGAAACAATCTTTTTTTTCCCCAAAGATTTCGGGAGTAGACTGACTGTATTGAGCCTTCAGTAAAGATGAACATCCGTCTAGCCCTCCATTCAGACTCACTGTATGATGCAAGTCAATGCAAGTCAATATTTTACGGGATTTCACTGAAATTACCATGCATGTCAGGGTCATCATACTCCAAAAATTCTGAGTTTTCTCTGCCTGTGTGAACAGCAGATTCTCCCTTCCACCCCCCCTGCAATTTGGCAATGGAAATGTATTCCTCTTTCAGGCTGACATGGAGTATCGTACAGGTCATATCAGTCTTTTGATCCAGCAGCCATTAATAATCATGGGCCCTGAAAAACTAGACTTGCATATAGGCAGTCCCATTAATAAATGATAGCGCTGATCCAATTAAAAGGCCTTGCGAATAAGGGTTTCTCAGGATGTCCTCACAGAACATTTTTTGAAAGCACGCAGGCCTGTAAATAATCAAGCTCGGGGCGATCCAGCCCTCAGTACCCAGGAGATGCAGGCTGTGTCAACAGTGTGGCACTGTGCTGTCACCACATATCACTCCTGAGCCCTCTCATAGCCCTCAGCCGTGTGAAAACACCACAGCCCTTATCTATTCCCCCCTTACCACAGCGCCATGTTAGCCGTAGAGCATACACACCGGAGCCAACCAAGTATACAGACTCCCATTTTTCTTTTTTGTTTGCCTGCTCCATTTGGCTTCCTTTATGTGGTGTTTCTGAGCTGTGCAAACACAACACAGAGGTTTGAGTCGATGGACATATCACCATGACTGCAAAAGGAGAACTATCTTTTACCATTAATCCCTTCCAAATTTACAGTAAAATTGGTAAAATTAATACTATTATCAGTCACTCATGAATAAATGCATTCTTCTAACTGTGTCTAAGCCACTATTGCTAATATCCCTAAGAGCTAACTGGAATATAAGATTGACACTGTTCTTGCGTCATTGTAAAACACTTTTCTTATGCCATTTTTTTCTATTTAATTAATGCCACAGACTCCTCTTAGCTAACAATTATAGTCAACCACTGAATCTGTCTCTGGAAATGTGTGATTAACGCCATTGTGACTGTTGCCGGTTATGCTATTGTTTGTCTGCGGTGCCGACTGGTCCTTTTAGAAGAGAAATACGCAGAGATATATGAGGCCTTAGATGAAAATCCATGTGACTTGCCATCATTAGTGGAACGGACACGCTCATTCAGGTTGGCGTTTAGCTTCATGCCTGAGGCTTGATGATGCCCTAAAATATGAGCCATAGTGTGTGTAGAGCAGGCTGTGACCTTCTTATACAGAAGCGTTAATACTCCAGAACAATATGACGGAACATGGGAACAAAATGATCTTAATTAGGAAAGGAAGTCATTCTGTCTGACACCAGCAGAGTCACCAGTTTATGAGTCCACTCTCCAGCACCTTATTATCATGTAATGACTTCCATTGAATTAAACATGTCAGCCCAACTTTAAATGCCGAGTGAGAGACAATGCTGAATATAATAGAGTGGTTGGTGACACTGCATTCATGCTGAAGCTGGGATTGAAAATTATTAGGTATGAGCAGTTTTGTGTATAATGCACTCTTTGACTGTTTAGCATAACATTGCATTTATTTCACCATGGTCGAATCATTATCATTTCTCATTTACCAAAACATGAAAATCTATATTTTGAGCTGGAAAGGACTGCCACTCATGCATCAATTTGACATTGTCATTACCACTAAGAGTGGCCTTGACTTTCAAATGAATATAATTCCATTTTGATGTTTGACACACAAGCAAGCCATTAAACAGCCTAAGTAAATGGGCGCCCAGAAGGTTTTTCATTTTTATAATGCGTCACAAGCTGCTGAGCAAACCCTCAAAGGTAAAACAATGCTTTTACTTTGCAAACCCAATCATTTTGTTGCACTGACACAACTTCATTGCACTAAAACCTACAATGACAGAATTTTCAAGGTTATATAAAAATACTGATAATGAAACACTTTCAGAGGCATCATCTTCATCACGATTCCTCTGCTTCCGTTATGTTTTAATCAGTGTTCCATGACAAGGATGTGAGCACTGCAAATTTCATGTTGTTACGGATGTATCACCGAACCCTGGACAAAACAGCCACCAGGGTTGGGGTTAATTAAATGAATTTACATTTAACCGAATAACTTACAACTAATTAAAACTATCTCTTTTTCCTCCCATACATTGTGCTTACACCAGTGTAAACTCATTGCAATTTGTGTAATAATATACCTGATTACAAGTACACACAGTTGCAGGTCTCCAGTACAATTAAGATGCTTGCTGTTGATGACTTATTCGCGACATACAATAATTGACATATTCCTAAAGCGCAAGCAAAGCATTAACTTGGGGACAAAAATAGACGGGAATGCTATGTATTTATTGATGAAATAATCATCAAGCTGCAGTTCATTAGACCCTGCTTTATGTTTCAGTTTTAATTATTGGCCCTGGAAGATATAACATGACAGGATCTTTAATCACCTGAGACAGAGGCTTGCTTCAAAAGGACACCTTGCTGACACGCTGAGCAGCGAATGTGTCTGCAATGCAGATTCACTGATCTCTATGAGTACATGTGTCACATCACCTTGATAATTAACAAAGGGATGTGTCAATTACCAACGGGCAATCAGGAAAGCCGTGCCAGCAGGTGGGTTCTAAGGATGGGAATTTCAATCGCAGTTCAGGCATCACTGCTGCCAATCAAAGGTGTACTCACCTCTCTAGATAGGGTGGGGGGGGGGGGGTGGGGGGGGGGACCAGCAGCACCAGCAGCATTCCCACAGCAAATATTCAAAGAAGGGCAAATTGGACTCAGCTCAGTGGAGCAAAGAGGGCACAGAGAGAACCCTTCTACTTGCTTGTGGCGCACATGCGTACTGCGTGTCTTCTGTTCCCACAGAGATAATCTGCATTTCAGCCTTATATGACTCACCCAAGACTAGAAGTATACGACAAGACTTATAAATCTTAACCAGTGTGGAAATGCACTGCAGCACACATAATGACAGATTTCACAGAGAATAATTGTGAGATTCGTTGTTGTCTTAAATATCCTCCCACCAGAAGATGAGGTGTTTCTGCTGTCTGTACCTGTCACAGATGATCCTGCTGTGACTGTTGATCTAGCAGTGCGGATGATCCAACATGAATAAGCATATATTAGTATGCACTTCAAAATGAATGGGGAATTTGGGTTAAAGCTTTGGCTGAAGAGACTCGTTCAGCTGGTACTTTTCAGTAGAAATACAGAGGAGCAAACACAGAGGAATGAAGGCAATAGTGCTGCATTCAAATGAGCAGTTTACGCGTTTTAGGGAAGGAGTTTCCAAGTTGTTCTCCCCTTTTAATGTAATCAGTGATTAGAATTGTGACTTAACATTTCTGGGTCACTTCATTCTAATCTGGGCTCTCATTTGCTGTTGGCAGTGCTCACTAAAATAAACCTCAGACCAGTGCAGATGTGGGCTGCAACACTTGTGACCAAGGCTCTGATTGAGCAGAAATTCACCATATATCACACTGTGGATTTGCGTGTCTTTCATTCAGACTATGCACTATTCAGGCTCAGGCCCACCTAATGTACTTACCCAATCAGTGCAATTTTTTTTTTCCATGCTGTAGCCCCACCCTGCATGCAACTTTCAGCACTGACACATTTAACCCTGTTGGTGCCCCCACTAACTTTCACCTTTCGGTAAAGCTGAGGGTTGCAGACGGTAGCTATCAGACCTTATGTATCTCCCTACCGGTCTAGATGTATTACTATGGCGCCAGAAGATTAGAGTAGTAGTGGTATGATGTCACAGTCTTCAAACAGCGGGTTGACCAGTGTAGGAACCTTTTGCTTCTTCCCATGTCTGTACTGAAAAGAAGTCTGTGGTTGCAGATGCATTTGCATCATAGATAGATAGATAGATAGATAGATAGATAGATAGATAGATAGATAGATAGATAGATAGATAGATTTTTTAATTCCTACTGTGTCTATTAATTTATAAATGTCTGAAATAAGGAGACGTTTCAGTAGCTATATGTTGTTTTTCAAGCGCTCTATGAGGCTGCGTAAATTGCTTCACTGAGAAACCATGCCACATGGCCAATTAACAGACCATCATGTCCAGTTTGATTTTTGTCAAAGTGACATGATGGTTATATGGTAACAAAGTTGGAAGAACGTTAAGTTGATAAATTGCCG